>JARZZO010000008.1:63226113-64426113 GCA_030544215.1 Zantedeschia hybrid cultivar | reverse complement strand
CCTGCATTAGGGAGCATAGAAACTTGTGGGAGGAAAGAGGAGGATGTTTTTGGATAAATTGGACTGAAATCGAAATTGGTTGTCTTTTCAACCTCGGGAACTTCTAGGCCATTAGTGTTTCCTCACTGGTGAATGGAACTGATAGGATCCTTTTTTTTTGGGGGGGGGTTATGATGTTTTCCTCCTCGGGTTCCTAAGGTGTGTTTATTGTGTGGCAAGCTTGACACGTTCAGAGGTTTTGTGGATCCTTCTCTCATAGATCATATAGAGAGGTGGTGAGAGGTCCTCCAAGGTCCGAGGGGGTGTAGCGACAGTTGGCAAAGGGCTCATCTTGTAGGATGGGATGGAAGAGAATCCCATTGTTTGGGTCGGCATTATTGGAGGCTCGGTAATTATGGACTCATAGGTGCATTTGGGCCTCAAGTAATGAAGGAGGGTGCCTAAGGAGTCAATTCAAGTTGTCCTCTAGTCCAGTTGCCCTTCTGCTAACTCTTGGGAGATTTACCATCTCTCAGATAGCTCATACCTATTGGTGTGCAAGACAATAGAGGAGGCCAATCATCTGGCATCTGAGGGAGTCGTGGCTAGACCTAGAGTCTTGCTCGAGTTGTCCAGGTGGGAGTCTTCTTCGCAACTTTGCCTGATCCTAGAATGGCCAGGGTTCACAGGCAACTTTTAGGAGTGCCCCTTTTTCTCGTAGAGAAGGACTTGTTAGCGTCTGTGGTGGCTACCTTCACTCTACTGACCTCGATGGACTCGTAGGCTATGAAAGGAGAAGCAGTCCTCACTGTGGAAGTTATTGGCTTGCTTACAGTCTATCGACGATCCCAGAGGTACTTGAAGTGGCTGTGGAAGGGGATGTCTTCATCATCCGGATCCGTGTCGCAGGCTGGGAAGGGGTGGGCCAAGAGTGGCAGTGGCGTCGAGTGGTCTACAAATATTGTGGCCCGGTGACTTACCTGAATTGGACCTTGTGTTGGGATCGCTGTGTCGGGATCCGATCCTAAAACGCAGCGGAATAAAGAAGTTCGGGATCGGATCTGTCCCGTTTGGGACGTTAAAACTAAAACCGATGTAGATCGATTTACCTTGCGCGGATTCGAATCCGCGTCCGTTTTCCGGTTCCGTCGGAGCGATGCCGCAAGTCGCGCAGATGCCCGACCTCTAGCGGTATCCACGCGGTTCTCCTCACGATGGATCGTCCTCGCTTCCTCGCTCGCTGCGGTGCTCGAAGATCCCGTCTGACTGTGCGTAATCCGCCGCGACATGCGGATTCGGAATCCCCGTCGAACGGGAGGTGGAGCAGTTGGGAACGGCACGCCCAGAGGAGAGAGAAAGTGGGGAAGAACGAATGACGGCTAGGTCAGGGTTGCTGGCCCCGGACGTAGAATCCGTTCTTTTATAAGAAGTCAGTTTGCGGTTTTTCATACAAACCCAGACTTATCCGAAATCCTGTCGGATTATCCATCGACTTGAAAACCATTTGCGTGTGACCCTCTAGGCCCAAATACCAGTCCAGTTAATAGCCCATTAAGTCCAGTAACCCTTTACTGACCCACTGAATTAATTAATATCCTTATATTCAATTAATCAGCCGAATTTAATGTCCCACAATAAATTCGGACGGACTGCCGATCACGTTGGATGCCAAGCAACATCGCGTGATCCTGGATGGCACTGGGGTTATCGCAACCCTCTATTGGAACCTTTCTGTCATCGGTTAGCGCGCGGATATAATCCTTCATCCGTACAATGTTCCCGAATCGACCTAGGGCATGGTTTACTGTTAAACCCTATTTGGTCGATTCACTTGAATCAGATGCCGCTAGTCTGAATCCGATAACTCCTTATTGATTACAGAGTCCGCCCTGGCCAGGGACTTTAAGCGCATCATTCCCGGAACATTCTCTCTCAAACAACCGAGAGCGGATGATCCCGTATTGAACACACAATTACCTTCGAGGGCATTTCCCTGAACCCGATCACTTGACTTATTGATATCCCATGGTTAGGGATTCGTTCGTCAAGGTCAAAGCTCAGAAACCTACCAACAAGGTATCCTTGGAGTATCAGGTCCAAGGATCATCTACGCAACCGTAACAATTGAATCGAGCTGGTTAACAGTGAGGTGATTACCATCCAGCGATTCATAGTCGGATCAGTTCAGTGAACTCATTCACCAATGAGCACCTATAGGTTCAGCATAGTGTCTCCACACAAGTGACTTATGGGATCAGTCACCTTCATCATATGAGCTGAAGTAACCTATACTAGTCTATCCGGATGTTCGATGTCCTATCTCGAACATCCTATGACTAGGAACAATTAAGAACATGTGTTTATAAGTCTTCGGTCCCGTAATTATGATCTCATCATAATCCAAAGACTATTGCACATGTTCATGGACTTCATCGTGATACGATAAACACAGATCGAATTAATTACACATAATGAATTATTGCCATTTATTAATAATCTGAATATGTACACAGTATCGGATTGGCTTTGAGACCATCTAATACTAACACCTTGGACACAAGTTACTGGGTCGTTTAGTGTCTAAGTAGTACCCCCGTCCGAACTCGATGGCTCCATCTCTTTTTGGTCTTGTCCAGCCAAGTTTGTCTTCTGCACCAGCACCTGCCTCAGTCCCTCATGGAGAGATCCTTTCTCCCTGGGAGATCATGGGCTTCTTCCTACCATGGGACCGAACACAGATAGGCTGGAGACTGTGGCTAGCTAGTCTTCATTCTCATCTAGAGCGCCTTTCCAACTCTATTAGCTGGAACCTTCACCAGCTATTTTTGTTGCACCGTTGGTGCCCGTGCTCGCCTCTGCACTCCCTTTGCTTGTCTAGGAGCCTCAGCTTTGTTAGGAGAGCCAACCTACTGAGAAGTCTCTACCAATCTTATTTGGTAGTGCTGAGGAGAGCTTGCTGCCCTCTCCAATGCTCACTCGAGGCCCTGTGGAGGGGGATAAGGGGGTAGAGGAAGTTGGAGGGTCTAAGGGGTTGGAGGTGGCTGCATTGAGTGGTAATTGTACAACTGGATACTGCAAATCAGGAGGAAGGTGGGATGGTGGTTTCGACTGTGCAAGTGGAGGACAAGGAAGGGAAGGAGCTACTTGAAGTTATTGAAAACCTTACAGAGCAGAGGATGAGAGATGTTGATCTTAAAGTTGGTGTTTCTTTTGCTAGTGTGTTGGAGTCAGACTTCAGGCATTTCTTTTCAATGTTTAAAATAAAATGGAATTTGGGGATTACTAGAAGTGTGAAGGAAGGTAAATTGGGAATCACGGGGAAGTGACTTGGGAGCAGAAGAGAGGAGGCTGGGGTTGTAGAAGAGGGACTTGGGGAGAGGGAATGGGAGGCATTGTAACATTAATTTTTATGTAGATCCTTTCTTGGAACATTAAGGGACTGGGGAGCAGTAAGAAGAGAAGGGTGGTGAGGGAAGTGGTGAGAAGGTGAAAGATCGATATTCTTTGTGTGCAGGAGACTAAGAGTGAGCAAGGAGGGGAAGAGTTATTTAAGGAGATTGCAGGCAATAGGTTGACAAAAGGGGTGGAAGCTCTAGCTCATGGGGCATCCGGAGGTATTCTTCTTTTGTGTAATGAATGTGGTTATGGAGTTTGAAGCTCAAAGAAGAGTGGACAGATCTACTATCACTGTCACCTTCCTCAATCTGGCTGATAATTTCCACTAGGATTTTACTACGGTTTATGGACCCTAATCCAGGGAGGAGAAGAAGCATTTGTGGGGGTATCTTTTCTCTATTTACTATCCCCCGGTGGATGTTTTGGAGTTGATTGGAGCCCATGTTGTCACCCGCCACCACCAGCACCTCGCTGTAGTCATCCAGAAGGTCGCACAGCTTCCAGTCGTACGCCTCCTTCTTCTCCTACTTCGACGGCTTGATCGCCATATGCTCCGATCTTACGGGTAAACAACGAACAACAAAAAAAACCTTAGAAACAACACAAAGAAGGGGAGATCTCGTGAGAAGAAAAGAGCAGATCAGAAAACCTTAGGAGGGGGGAGGAGGGCCAAGGATAAGCCTGAGAGGGGCTTCTCCAAGGTGGATGAGGTGGATCCTGCTGCTTTAACCTCTATGTAGGTGGGGGGAAGGAGCATAAGAGTGAGAAGAAACCCTAACAGCCGCACCGGTTTCCATTTATGGGGGGTTGGCCGCCGCGAACAAGGTGAGGCGGGCGGGTGGTTGTCAGTGAAGAAGGGTTTAACCTAGATCTGACGGCTGACATGCTGCGCTTGGTCTTCAATCGGACAGATGGACGGATCTCTCTTGTGGAGATGGCTCATGCGTGGAGTGAGCAGGCTTAGCCGTCAGATCACTGGCTTCATGTTCATAGGGAAATCTAGCCGTGTGATGTATGCGACCAGGGAGGGCCGCTCGTTCGTGTGATAGGCACATTTTTCCACTGAAGATAGGCCCTTCCCGCTAAGGTGGACTAACCCTGGTGGCACTCTTTTGATCAAATCCACCAATTAGTTCAATCGAACAGTTACATCAGGGACATTATTTTTTATTTTTTCTATAAACTAGAAGGAGTGAAGGTAATCGAGAAAACAAAAAGTAATCTTTTTTTTTACCGCTAATCTTCCCTATATAATATGACAGTCGAGATGATGCGGGGTGCCATCCTACAATTCAGTGACAAAGTGCAGAAGTGTTACATTGCGCCACAGTGTAGCAAATATTACTCATTACTTAGATGACTTTTTGACATTATCCTCCATTAAACTTGATTGGTACAACCACTAATTCACCTTACTATTGTTAGCGAAAAACCTCGCACCTTGGAGCGGAAGCCATCACCCTACTGCAGTTTTGTTCAATACCAAACTAGGCAGCGAGATTCTGAGGAGGGGAGGATCCCCGCCTAGACACAAATCTTGACAACTATGACTTCACTAATGTTGGATATATACTTTTTAATGTAGCGGCTGTCTTGAATTTGGGAATCACTATTAGAATTTCATCCTCATGTTTATATTGTAGAAATTATTGTATGTAGCTTGTTCCCTATGTAGTTAGAGGCGAGAGGTGAATGAGGCAACTAGGGGTTCACCTCAGCATTAAATGTTAGACGATCACCTAGGAATTTAAGACGATGTGATACCTCATAAATCACTATGCAGAAGGAAAATGACAATACAGGAAAAATATTGAAAACATCTAAGATAATCATATGCAAGACTTTGAGAAATATTGATCATTTCCAACATGCAATGGCCAATTTGTATAAAGCACTCATATAACTAGTTGATGGTCTTAGGAATCATAAAAAATAAGAAAAAATGTGGTAGTATAAGAGAGCAAGAAAACTAGACATTGTTAAAAGAGACATCATAGGCAAGTGCCTAGGCAAGTGCGGGTGAACATGAGGAAAGGAGAGGTCCTTTCGGCTCATCGCAGCATACTTCATCGCCTAGGCGAGTATCTTTGAGCAGCTTCTTGGGGCCTAGAAGCATCTTTACAAGGTGCAGAAGATTTGGTATGGCTTTCATAATATTCAAGTTATGCAAATATTAGCGTAGATTCTTTTAGAAACACTTTGAGAAAGTACTTATCATGATTCAAAAGTCTCATTTTGGAACTAGAATTTACAAAGGCCTATTAAGGCTCTAGTTCCAGTCTACACTTGAAACAGGGCACATTCAGACAAAGAGAATGGAGGCAGAGGGAGAAAGACAACTTCAGCAACACAAAGCTCTGATACATGTGTCATGGAGTGGAGGCCAGTTTTGGGTGATGGGGAGGAGGAGTGGGGTTAGAAAGCCAGTTCTGACAGTGACTCTACTGTCTTTGTTGGGAAGCAGGGGAATCTTGTTTGTGGGGGAGCAGTAGTAGGAGGAGGTCCCTTCCAGCTACACGGGGTTGAAATGGTCATTTTCTTGAGCCATGGCTCTTATTGGCCATTGTTTGGGAGTTTTCACCAGGCATCGAGGAAGAGTGGGAGACTGGCTTAAGGCGATGAGGGGAAGAAGGAGAGGAGTGACAGGTGAGAAAGCTGGTCCTGACGGCGACAACTCCACTACCTGCATTAGGGAGCATAGAAGCTTGTGGGAGGAAAGAGAAGGATCCTTTTGGGTAAATTGGACCAAAATTGGTTGTCTTTTCAACCACGGGCACTTTTAGGCCATTTTTTTGGAGTACATTTTCTTATCTTCTAGATTGAAACCACCTTGGTTTCCACTTATATAACTGGAGCTACTAAAATATCTATATGTTGGTAATGTATTTCAGGCTCCTACTAGATTTCCTCAATCTCATTGGGTTTAAATTTCATGTAACACATTTTCAATGTTAGTCTCACTTGGGAGTATTTTGGTCACCCAGTCAAAATATCTTGGTCAATATATTAGATTTCTAACATTAAAAGCATTGTCAATAAAGTATTAACCAAAGCAATCAAAACTGGAGCAGTGGCGTGTGAGTAGGGGGAGATGCTGCCTCAGGGTCTTTATCCTACCTCCTGGCCAGCTTCCTCACTGGCGACTGGCATTGATAGTATCCTTATTGGGGGGGGGGGGGGTTACGACGTTTTCCTCCTTGGGTTCCTAAGGTGTGTTTATTGTGTGGCAAGCCTAGCCACGTTCAGAGGTTTTGTGGATCCTTCTCTCATAGATCATATGGAGAGGTCGTGAGAGGTCCTCGAAGTTTGTCTATTTTCATGCTACACTTTAATCAAAATCGCAACCAATTTTGTGCATATGAAAACCCATTCATCGTAGATATGGGCCTTCTTGCGGTTGCAGCTCGTGGAATATATATATATATATTTTAATCAGTACAAATATTTACAGATGACCAGGGCAAAGAGATTTTTTAAAGTTAGAGATAATTTTTAACTGGTCAATAATTCTGTTTAATTAGACGAGAAACTCAAATCCACCTCACCTGAAGAAGTAATCTTACAGACCGTCCCAATCAAGAGACAAGAGGTGTAGTTGGTTCACTACACTAGGCAACTGATTCAGAAGCTGGAATCGAGAAAAGTCACAAAAATGATAGGAAAAGTGGATATCGAACACCTTGGTTTTATTAGGCAGGCGTCTTAAGAGCTACATGCACCTCAAGCTGAGACTTATGTTCTGTGGTTAATTAAGACATACGCCAACAAGACAATTAAATGCTTCAACATAGACTTAACACTTCTGCTACTTTTATTGTCCTTAAAATGTGATTAAATGATAATGACTCTAAATAAAAAATAAAAAAATTAAATCTAATTCTTTTACTTCCAAGACAAAAAGAAGAGAATTATAAGCATACATACTTAAATGCCAACTAATACTTCATAACTTTCACTCCAGATAGCCCTATTATTAAGTTGGGATAAGATGACCAATGGCACATAGCATTATTTAATTTTCTTTGACAATTTAACATCCTTTTCATAAATCAGCAAAGTTTAGCACTTCAAGCATTACGCCCCGTAAGACTTCTGAAAAGCATCTCACATCCGCCTCAAGACCTTTTAAACTAACATCCTTAACAAGCATTTAATCAGAGGATTAGACTAGATCAACTGGCACCGTTTAAAGAACATAACTCAAGAAATGAATAAAGGACAATTTTCTTGAACATATTGGATCATCACTAACGCCCTACAAGGACAATGAGTCCAAATCAACTAAAAGATGGTGGACTTTACATTCATGCATAATAATGTATTCCTCTAGTCGTGACAAGTCAAATTTAATCTGCAAGTATTGCTCGATTACCTTAAAAAAAGAGAATCTACGAGGAAAATAAAACATCAGATGATCAAAGATGTTATCAGCGAATGAAATGCACTAGGCTTTACTTTTACAAATAACATTTTGATCAAAATGTTACGAAGACGACCAAGCAAATGCACCTGGCTTAAAGATGCAAGTAGAAAGCCTAAGCAGTTGGGTCAGCTGTCGCCTTCAAAACACAGATGGAAAAGAATGCATCACAGTTGAAAGCATCAAAGAAGTAAAGCAAAACAAGTGCTACAAAATCTAGAACTTAAATTAAACAACGGCTTGTGTACTAAAAACTTGGCTGTCGCAGAAGAAAAAACTAAAAACTGACAATACCTAGTAACATTCCAAAATAGGATGTCCTGACATTTAAGCAAACAAAAACAAACTATTTCAAAATGCAAACATTTCAACCCCCCAGAAAAAAGTTCACTGTCTGATCTCAACCACTCAAAATGTACGACTCTAGTCAAATAAGCTGAATCCCATGTCTTCATCGGATTGCTCAGCAGGTTCTTCCTCCTTCTCTTCCTCCTTGGCAGCTGCCGCAGGAGCAGCAGCGGCCTCGGAAGCAACAGAAGCAGCAGCAACAGCAAACTTGCTGGGGTCCTGCATTCAAAGAAAACACGATAAACAATTATGTTTTCAATAATAAATATGAATCTAACACAGGAACTGTCCTCATAATTAATTTTGTTTTGGGAAACCTACCTTCAAATACTCCTTCACCTTCTCAGCCTGTGGGAAAGAATACTCGGTGGCAACTGCAACAGCAAGCACATTCTTGTATGAATTGATGAACATGTGTGGTGCGGCTGCAAGAGTTGGGTAGGACAGCGCCAAGGACAGTGAGGTAACCATAGAAACACCCGTAGCAAACTTCTCTATCAGATCATCCTCAGTGAGATCCAGAACCTCAGGACTGAAGACAGACCCATCATCATAAACAGATAGAACAACAAGACCATACGAGAAGGGCCTGATCCCAAGTTTGGCAAGGAGGGCAGCCTCAGAAGATCCCACCTTCTCCCCTTTCTTGATCAGCTCAACAGGGGTGATAATTTCAACAGTACCCTTGTTAATCTTAGTTGGGATGTTGAGAACCTGAATATGCATAAAAAGATATGTCAGAATGGCATACGACAATGCACACATGACTTCAATACTCCTAGTGCTGAGGATACCTGAAAGAAGGAAGTCTGTGATGGGTCCAATCCAGTGTTGCCAGGAGGAACGATGACATCAATGGGAGCAACAAGCCCGACACGGGCAGGAGCTCCAACCTGATATTAGATTAAGGCATAAGCATGGGATATCAATTATATATTCATGATAATTCACTACCAATGACCCCAAGTAGGAACTAAAAACTAATTTCTAGATCTATGATGCACCAACAGATGCCAAAATGTTTCAAGCAACAATCAGACTCAGATCATTATGAAGAATGGCATGGTAATTGAAAAGCATATCTTAAGCTGCAACTTCCAATGGTTACAACCAATGGCGAACATAAATTAGAAGCCAGTTCCTATGTCAATGATGAACCCACTGCAGTCAAAATGTTCAACTCAATCAGATTAGACTATTTAGGAACAAGGAATGATAAACAAGAAAAATGTCTCAAGCTGAAACTTCCATTTTCGACTGACAATCCAGAGATTTGCATTAACAGTATGCCAAGTCTCCAATAGGGGTGCAAACTGGGCCGGGTCTAACCGAATTCGGCCCGACCATATGAGGACTGTGCGGATCGCGGATCCTCTCGTATGCCTGGATGGGATGAAACGGATCCAGGGTACATCCAGATTTGGGAAAGTGGACATCCATTGGCTTCCACATTTGATACCCGAACTCCTGAAAAAATCCTATCTTCCTCCGCTCCCAACCATCCCCTCCTCCCAGGCTCCCAGCCATCCCCTCCTCTATCCCGCCGGCGCAATCGTCCTCCATCCCGCACAGCACAATCTTCCTCCATACCGCCGGCCCAATCGTCCTCCACCGCACTCGATCTTCCTCCACCGCGCCGGCCCGATTGTCCTCACCGCCCTTGATCTTCCTCCACCGTGCCGGCCAGGCGACCACGTCGGTCCCACTGAGCACTGCGCCCCATCCTCCTCCACCGCGCAATCACCTCCTTCACTGTGCCATCACCTCAGAGTCGGAGGGTGGGAATAGCTCTGCGGCCACTTCCCAGGTATAGAATTCTACTATCAAAACACTTTGTTAGGACCCGTTTTTTTAATTATTGTTTGGCCTTGGGGGAGGGGTTAGATGACGAGTGTGCTTATTGTCTTTGCCAAAAAATGCATTTTGCTGTGAAAAAGTTGTGATTTTTTTCTTTTTATTAGAAAAGTTAGGGGATTTGTTGAACATTAGTGCAAAAAAAATACATTTTGATGCAAATAAGTGATTAGACGGACTGTTAAACGAGTGTAACAGGAGTAGTGTTATTTTTAGGTTGTTAATTGGGATGCTCTGTTTATGAAGGTTTATTGTCCTGTATTTCTCATCCGATTCATGTTCAAGAATCTGATAAAAAGGTATAAGAAGAAGCCATGGGTCATACCTCAGGAAGATACAAGGGCAGACAATAAAACCCGAGCAACAACATTGCAAACTTGCAACTCAAAAGAGCTAAAGGAGCACAATGTAAAAGGGAATAGCAGACGTGTTTACTTGGTTAGCAAAATCCTAAACCGGATCCTAATAGGTATGGAACCCTGTAAATTTTATTTTATCTCTTTGACGTGGATTCATGTTGGTGTCGTGCAAAAAAATTATCAGTTTCCTTTGTTCAGACGGTTACCACAGATTTTACTAATTACATTGGGAAGGAAGTAGAATTCCAATTTTATATGGTTACTATAAGTTCTTTTGGGTAGTGAGGTGAAATAATACAGCTTACCATTTTATACGGTTGCCTGTTTATGAAGGTTTATTGTCCTGTATTTTTCTTCAATATGATCTTCACCATTACAATCTTTATCCTCTTAATGCTCACTCTGCCCATGTCCATTATCTAGAAGATTGAGAGGATTTTTGCTGCTCCCCTTTTAAAACGCATGGATGGCTTGTTCAGACGGTTACCACAGATTTTACTAATTACATTGGGAAGGAAGTAGAATTCCAATTTTATATGGTTACTATAAGTTCTTTTGGGTAGTGAGGTGAAATAATACAGCTTACCATTTTACACAGTTGCCTGTTTATGAAGGTTTATTGTCCTGTATTCTTCTTCAATATGATCTTCACCATTACAATCTTTATCCTCTTAATGCTCACTCTGCCCATCTCCATTATCTAGAAGATTGAGAGGATTTTTGCTGCTCCTCTTTTAAAACGCATGGATGGCTTGGTCTTATGTATGTCTACCAACTCAGGATGGAGGAATGGGAAGTTTGGAGGACTTACATACTATAAATAGGCTAACATAGTAGTGGCACATGCAAATAAAGGATTGGCTATTGGCAACATACGTCAAATGTGTGGCTGGGTCTTTGGCACATTCCATGCTTCATGCCTATAGCTCTTCACAATGAAAGTACATGTATAGCATCAAACATGACTTCTTATATCATCTTGCAGTCAGATAGTTGTATTAAGTTTCCATATATTTCATATATTTTCCATTCTCATTGCCTTAGTTTAACCCCTTTACTCCCCTGTGTCAAGAAATTAAAAACACTCACTGATGTGGGCAATCCACTTGTAGCGTATGCAGGAATCTTGACCACAATTCCCTGTCTGGATTTCATTAAATTGCAAGTTTCATTGCATATGGCTTGAATTTTCTTTCTTTTGTTTAACAAGGTTAGGGATTTCAAGCCTTTTTTATATTAGCTGTTCTGATGTCATCTTCCTGTCTAGTGTAGCGTGAAATTAGAATTTTCAGACATGTTTGCCCACTTTTCCCCTGAATATTAGATGTATTTGCCCAGGCTGCAGCAAACAAACACGTCAAAAACGGAGGTCCATGTCCGGCTCTGTAGAGGCAGAGGCGGACCCAAATCTGGAGGTCCACATCTGTCACCTTAGCATTCGGATCCGAATTCGGGTCTAAGAAATGGATTTGGATCTTGCTCGGATCAGGGTCAGATCTTACCGGGTCTGCCCATTTTGCACCCCTAGTCTCCAACAGGCTGAATTATTTACCCAAAAAAAAAATGACACAGCACTAAGGATGCAACGAGATGATGAATAGTTGTCCAAGTACCAAATAGTAATCAGATAGTAATGCCATACTCCCTGTTTGGTTTCAGTATCAGACACCAATATGAGTATCACTTTTAATACTAATATTATAGCACGGATTTTAAGTGTTTGTTTAACTTGTATTAAATCTAAAATTTATTTGGAATAAGAGTCCTGATGATATCAAGTTTAATACAGTTGAGATGCTGTATTAAATCCAATAGAGAAGGCTTCGAGCCATCGGGCATCCACCTCCACCACCACCTATCTTCCACTCCAGCATCTCTCCGCCATCGCCATCGCCTTCTCCTTCTCATCCAAGGTCTAGCTCCCTTCTGTCACCACGCTGCGGGGGTGGTTCCTGTCCGCGGCTCGATAGGTCGAATCACCCACCATTGGGCCGACCGTGATGGGAACACTTATGTAGAGACATTCATCAGAGAGTTCTTCACCATGGCAGCGGTGTCTTGGTCCTCCTCCTCGTCCTTGTTGCCTCTGGTTTCCTCGACCTCAGGCGGCAACACCGTCGCCGTCCTCTACAACAAATGTTGGCAGCTGGCGCTTGCTAGAGGAGGAGATGCTCCGTGGACGACCTTTAGAAGGTGAAGAGTACCTTCACCCCCTTACCACGACATAATGTTCCACAAGGGAGAGCTATACGCCGTGAATGTTATGGGACATGTCCGCCGGGAGGACCTCGCCAGACCTCCTCCCTACAACATTGCGATCGTCACTGCACAAGACCACTGCCCGAGCACGGAACGACATCCGCATATGCATATGGTGTGCCTGGCGGAGTCAGCCGGTGGAGAACTCCTACATGTTTTTAGGTGGATGAGGAATTCTGGCAACGCTGATCTGCTGGAGATCGGCAGGTGGGCGCCGGATTACAGGACGACAAGGTGCTAGGTCTTCAAGCTGGACGAGGGCGGCGACGATCGGTCTGTCTTGGGCCCTAATTGGGCTTCCACGAAAAGCTTGAGCAGCCAAGACCTATTCTTAGGTTGCAGCGAACCCATGTCTATCCCCCCCAGGCCGGTTCCCAGGAGAAGGCGATCGCATCTACTTCGCAGATCACACGTAGGATGCCTGGTTTAGGGAATGGACTGGGACGACCCGCCTCCAGGAAGTATGCATGTATAGCCTAGAAGAAGGGAGCATCAAGCCTCATTATCCCCCCAATCTGCACCGCTCTTGTCCGAGACCCCACTGGATTAAGCCTAAACTTGACGGGTAACACCCATTAATTTTCTTACTCCCTTCGGGTAGGTAGTTCTGGAAACACTCATTACGTTAATGCGTATATGTGTGCGTATCTAGGTACTGTCTTTTGAGTTGAAGCATGATCATGAAATAGTAGAGCTCATTTGAACAAAAGATATTGGATGGTGGATGCCTGAGATCTTATGATGATTGTACTCTTAAAAAATATTCTGATGATTAAAATTACTTACGACACTCCAAGTAGAAGAGGATACTATTTTACAGTGATTTATGATGTTTATAGAATTCTACAACCCCCCAAATGACCACATAGCTATTATAGTAATTCAAATTAATAGTAAGAGTTATCCAAACAGACTCTTATATCACTTTTGATATTGATGCAGCTTTTTCCAAACACCTAAATATTGTATCATATCAATTTTGATATTGATATTCAATATTCTAAAATATCAATATCAATATTGATATCGTATCAATTTTGATACTCTAACCAAACAGGACATTAACTAGTCATCTAGCGTCTGTCTATAAGCTTATGTTCATCTAGAATACCCCAGAAAATGCTTGTATAAAAAGATACTCGCAATAATTCAAAGGTAGATGACAGATAATATAAAGCAAAAAAAATATCAAGCTGTCAGGAATTGCAGCCAACAGAAAGGGGGATGAAGTACCACGCTGAAGTGAGACAATTTTAAGCAACCAGAAAAATTTTCTAATGATAAATATTTTTTGCCGGCAACTTCCAATCAATGATCTCAGAACACAAACAAAATTCTGCGTTAAGATTTTGGCTACGCAACATTAAACAAGCCGAAAGAAGAGAAAACATAGCAAAGAACGAACCTTGTACTTGGCAACCTCCTCCCTAACTTCCTTCAGGTCTCCCTTGGTAAAGATCAGCCCCACGTTCCCCTGAGTTAAGAACTATTATCAGCAAAAGCAAACCCAGCGCGAATATAACCAGAGAAATTGCAACCGAATTTTTTTAACGCCGAACTTTCGCAAATGCACCTAAGGGAAAGCAAATTCTCAATCAAAACAACCCGAAAATTCTCAATTTTCTTTCCGCAACAGAGAACATGAACTGATGAACATGAACAAAAATCAAATAATTTAATAACTGAATCCTGGGCCATCTAAAGCACAGCTAACCATGCCAAAAAAGCAAAAAATGTGTAGGCTTGCTGTAGCAGCATTTTCAACCCGTCAATCTACCTTCCCAGATTCCAACTCGCACAAACACTCACACGGATCCGATAGATAATGTGGCGAAAGGGAGATGGGCCACAGAAGAAGGAACGCCACGCACCACGAGGAGGGGAAGGAGGTTGAGGTAGTTCTTGTTGCCGGTCTTCTCGGCGTGCAGCCGGATCGACCTCTTCATCATGGTGTTCTTCCCCATGAGCACAATGGAGTCCCCCCGGAGCCCCTGGCGGATGTTCTGGAGCTGATTGGAGCCCACGTTGTCGGCCGCCACCACCAGCACCTGGCTGTAGTCATCCAGAAGGTCGCACAGCTTCCGGTCGTACGCCTCCTTCTTCTCCTGCTTCGACGGCTTGATCGCCATATCCTCCGATCTCACGGGTAAACAGCAAACAACAAAAAAACCCTAGAAACAACACAAGGAAGGGGAGATCTCGCGAGAAGAAAAGAGCAAATAAAAAAACCCTAGGAGGGGGGAGGAGGGCCAAGGATAAGCCGGAGAGGGGCTTCTCCAAGGTGGACAGGGTGCCGCTTTAACCTCTGTGCCGCCGCGAAGAAACCCTGTAGCCGGTTATTATTTATGGGGGCGAACAAGGTGAGGCGGACGGTAGGGGTGCAAACTGGGCCGGGTCTAACCGAGTTCGGCCCGACCATATGAGGACTGTGCGGATCGCGGATCCTCCAGTATGCCCGGATGGGATGAAACGGATCCAGGGTACATCCAGATTTGGGACAGTGGACATCCATCGGGTTCCACATTTGATACCCGAACTCCCGAAGAAACCCTATCTTCCTTCGCTCCCAGCCATCCCCTCCTCCACCGCGCTCGATCTTCCTCCACCGTGCCGGCCCGATCGTCGCCCGATCGTCCTCCACCACGCCGGCCCGATCGTCCTCACCGCCCTTGATCTTCCTCCACCGTGCCGGCCAGGCGACCACGTCGGTCCCACTAAGCATTGCGCCCCATCCTCCTCCACCGCGCCATCTCCTCCTTCACTGTGCCATCACCTCAGAGTCGGAGGGTGGGAATAGCTCTGCCGGCCACTTCTCAGGTATAGAATTCTACTATCAAAACACTTTGTTAGGACCTGCTTTTTTAATTATTATTTGGCCTTGGGGGAGAGGTTAGATGACGAGTGTGCTTATTGTCTTTGCCAAAAAACGCATTTTGCTACGAAAAAGTTGTGATGTTTTTCTTTTTATTAGAAAAGTTAAGGGATTTTTTGAACATTAGTGCAAAAAAAATACATTTTGATGCAAATAAGCGATTACACGGACTGTTAAACGAGTGTAACAGGAGTAGTGTTATTTTTAGGTTGTTAATTGGGATGCTCTGTTTATGAAGGTTTATTGTCCTGTA
This sequence comes from Zantedeschia hybrid cultivar, assembly GCA_030544215.1. Taxonomy (NCBI): domain Eukaryota; kingdom Viridiplantae; phylum Streptophyta; class Magnoliopsida; order Alismatales; family Araceae; genus Zantedeschia; species Zantedeschia hybrid cultivar. Next base: position 64,410,373 of record JARZZO010000008.1, on the reverse strand, counting down.
TTTCTCATCTGATTCATGTTCAAGAATCTGATAAAAAGGTATAAGAAGAAGCCATGGGTCATACCTCAGGAAGATACAAGGGCAGACAATAAAACCCGAGCAGCAACGTTGCAAACTTGCAACTCAAAAGAGCTAAAGGAGCACAATGTAAAAGGGAGAAGCAGACGTGTTTACTTGGTTAACAAAATCCTAAACCAGATCCTAATAGGTATGGAACCCTGTAAATTTTATTTTATCTCTTTGCTGTGGATTCATGTTGGTGTCGTGTGAAAAAAATTATCAGTTTCCTTTCTTCAGACACTTACCACAGATTTTACTAATTACATTGGGATGGAAGTAGAATTCCAATTTTATATGGTTACTATAAGTTCTTTTGGGTAGTGAGGTAAAATAATACAGCTTACCATTTTATACGGTTGCCTGTTTATGAAGGTTTATTGTCCTGTATTCTTCTTCAATATGATCTTCACCATTACAATCTTTATCCTCTTAATGCTCACTCTGCCCATCTCCATTATCTAGAAGATTGAGAGGATTTTTGCTGCTCCTCTTTTAAAATGCATGGATGGCTTGGTCTTATGTACGTCTACCAACTCAGGATGGAGGAATGGGAAGGTTGGAGGACTTACATACTATAAATAGGCTAACATAGTAGTGGCACATGCAAATAAAGGATTGGCTATGGGCAACATAAGTTAAATGTGTGGCTGGGTCTTTGGCACATTCCATGCTACCTGCCTATAGCTCTTCACAATGAAAGTACATGTATAGCATCGAACATGACTTCTTATATCATCTTGCCGTCAGATAGTTGAAGATAGTTGTATTAAGTTTTGGAACATGAATTGGTCTAGTAATGGTGACCTTTGGAGTATGTTGTAGATATCCTGAAGATTAGATTTGGATTTCCGATATCTATGTATATAATGACAGCAACACACACAATGTGAAATCCTCCAAAGATTTCCTCTATTGCACTGCTAAGTTTTTTGCAGTCTTATTTACTGTTTATGATTCAAGCAATCTCAATATACAAGCAGAGTGTTTAGGAAATGCATAGTCACATATATTTTGTGTCCTAACACAGTCACCCTGCCTTATAAATTCTTATTTTAGTTTCTTTATATTTTTTTTCCTTCTATTTAAGCATCCTTGTTGGAATTGTCCAAAATTACCATTGATGATGTTGATGAATTACCCAAGATTGCCAATGGAATAAAACATCATACTAAGCACAATCTACATCAGCTGGACGATACTGCATACATGGTAACCTTCTTGGATCAATAACTATTTTTAGTTTTTTTACATATATACTCCTCAAATATATTGTATTTGTATATATGCCCCCAACTCTCATGTATTAGCATCAAACCTTTGAAATCTTTAGAAAGTTGCACTTATACTCCTCAAATCTGAAATCTTTAAATTTGTGATTAAGAAGCTATATCCATCTCTAGAACATAGAAATGCTTTTCTTTAGAAAGGTTTTCTAATTGGTAAATGGTTTCATTTGACTGAATGATCTACTCAAAATTTAGTTTATTGGATGATCTATTTAAAATTTTAGATACATCCTTCTTAATAGCATTGGAGTGATTAGCTTCTTCAATAATCCATGTTCTATTCAAAGAGGATGACATCCAGTTTTGCTCATGTTTTCTTTGTCTCTTTCTCTGTAATGTGACTAGTCATTTCTATGCATATTCTAGTTATTACAAGTCTATGTGGCTTACCGTAATATTATGGTGTTTCCTATTTCTTAGTATTTTCCTTTTTGGAACATATTACTTTATCTACCCTTTGCCCTGTTCATTTACCAAATTTTGGTTTTGGTTTTAGTTTTGGTTTTGCGAGTATGAATTGGATAATGAATGAATTTTGGACAGACAGACAGTAAACCAGCCACCATCATCACCTTTCTTAATATGCAAAAATATCATTGAACACTTTTCATCCTCTCTTAATATTCTTTCGAATGGCAATTACCTTTATGTACATAAAAATTATACTATAAATAAAGCTTTTTTAAAGAGAGATTTCATATATATTCTCCTAATTCATTGTGTTTTACATGGTAGAACCTAAATACCCTTTAAGATGCCCAAGTATTATCCAATGCTGAAACAGTCGTTTGTTCTTATTACTTGGTCAGTTGACCAACAAATCATTGACAATTCTGTTTTTGATCTTGAGGACCATATAGCCAATCAACCTAGCAAAGCATGACATTGCTACAAGTATGATGATAGCTTAATTCAGCATCTTCTGATAACATGGAATCTAGACTTTTTTTTTTAAAGCTATCCCACTTAAAACATTCTTCTGATCCCACAAATGAGAATATTCAATATTGTAATACGTTTTGGCTTGGCTCAGTGCAGAAAGTTGATCTTTTTTCTCTGTTTCTTCTGGAGCAGTTTTCTAGCCATAAATAAGTAACTTATTTACTTTGAGGTTCAATCAGAAACTATACATAGATTTTGATATTTGGTATAGAACTGCAAACCTGAAAAAAATATGTCTAAACAACAATAGTTCAAGTGGGTTCTTCTTTACAGTTTGTTTTGTTTTACATTGTAATTCCAGAAGTTTGAATTTTTTGCTTAAAATATTGTGTTTGCAAATCATGTGTTTATGGAGGCATCTACGTCCTGTTTCATTGGATCCTGATCACCCTCAAAAACATTCAAGGAGTGGTTTATGATGTACAGAAATTATGCAAAAAAATAGGGAAGAGATCCAGCATGTTATGCAGAATAAGATCTGTGATTGCATCATCTAATGTGATGCAAGATCATTTCTTTTTACCAAAAGGATATCTTCATTGAGGTTGTAAGCATCAGTATAAGACCATGGTATATCCACGCACAGGGCCCATGCCCTTTGGAGGGGCAGCCTCTCATTAATCCAGCAATGCAGATCCATTACCAGAACTTCCAGCATCAGCTTAGCATGCACGCACAGCATTCTCATTAATCCAGCAGTGCACTCCATTCTCATTGCCTTAATTTAACCCCCTTAGTTCCCTGTGTCAAGAAATTAAAAACACTCACTGATGTGGGCAATCCACTTGTAGCATATGCAGGAATCTTGCCCACAATTCCCTCTCTGGATTTCATTTAATTGTAAGTTTCATTGCATATGGTTTGAATTTTCTTTCTTTTGTTTAACAAGGTTAGGGATTTCAAGTCTTTTTTATATTAGCTGTTCCGATGGTCATCTTCCTTTCTAGTGTAGCGTGAAATTAGAATTTTCTACCAATTTTTTCTTCTTTTCTCACTTATTAATCAACTACATTACTTCCATTTCCTTACTTGTGTAACATCTCTAGTTGAACTTGTTTCATTCGCAGGTTATCACAATGGGAATGCTACAAGGATGGGTAAGCATGAGAGGTGTAAGTTTGGTAATGGGAACGATATATAGCTCAAGGTTGCTGAGAACAGCTGTTTTGGTGTTGTGCTGTAGTGAACCTTGTTATGTTCTTTCTTCAACTTTAACGTCAAAATCTGTAATATGGTTAAATGGTGAAATAATTTCTGATTGTATACTACTAGTTTGTAAAGTGTGGGTTTTATTTGGAATATTTAGTTTCAAGATATGTATAATACTAGCCTTTTTTGGGGTTAGTTGCTCTATTTTACTGATATGTTAGTTAAAACTGAGAATTTTTTTCCCCTATGTGATGGCAGTATTGGAGCAGTTAGGGTGAAAGCCGCGACTTTAGGGAATATTGCAGCCAGGGAAACATGGAGGGGTATCAGAACTTCCTTATTCTTCTTTAACATTCCTATCCCCAACTATAGCTGTCTGTATGCCCGCTCTCTTCTCGGGTGTGTTAGTCAACATATTGATCTCTGTTTCTAAATGCAGATGCCTGAGGTCATTTCAGAAACTGAAGAGGGAGCATGTTGTTTTGAGGCAGAAGCTAGAGAAGCATTTCCAGGTGCTTCTCTCTACAAACAGCCCTTTTACACACAAGCAGTATCAATCTACTTGCATTTTTTTTTCTTATTTTTCCCTCTTCTACATTTCTGTCTACAGATGGTCTGAGTCCCTTTTTTTTTCTGTTCTTTCAGATGCTAAAGTAGGTGACCCCTGCAGAGAAAGCTGCATGCTGTATATTTTTGTTATCCTTATGTATTGTTGAAGTTTTAGAAGTTGTAAAGTTGATTAGAATGCAAGCAGCAATTGTTTATGACTATTTAAATACATTGAAAAGTTAATGACATTAGAATGCAAGCATCAATTGTGTTTGATTATTTAAATAAATTGAAAAGTTAATTAGCATCCTTGTGCAGGAAAAAAAAATTATGTTAAGAATCTAGTCACTTGCAAGCAAATGTTAGAGGATGTTCTTGTATTGAAATATATTAGAAATAAGGAAATGTAAAAAACAGGGTTTTTTGTTAAGGTCATATCTTTAAATAGGACTTGTATGTAATTATCTTTAAAACTGGGCATCAGACATATTTGCCCACTTTTCCCCTGAATATTGGACATGTTTGCCCAGACTGCAGCATACAAACACGTCAAAAATGGAGGTCCATGTCCGGCTCTGTAGAGGCAGAGGCAGACCCAAATCTGGAGGTCTGCATCTTATCACCTTAGCATTCGGATCCAAATTCGGGTCTAAGAAATCGGATTTGGATCTTGTTCGGATCCAGGTCTGATCTTACCGGGTCCGTCCGTTTTGCATCCCTACAAGTGATAAGTTGCCAATGAAGAAAGAACAGTTCTAGAAAGGATCCACTTCCGTCCAGACGACAAGTATCTTGCTTTCCACCCTTCTAACTTGTTAGCAAGCTTTTTAACTACATCATCCCACTCTCTAACTGAGCATTGAGCATAATTGAGAGGAAGTCCCATATACTTTATTAGAAAAGAAGACTCTCTACACTTCCAAGCTGATGCAGTATCTGAAGATCTATTTTGGTTCATGTTTATACCCACCAGCTCAGACTTCTTAAAGTTAATGGATAAGCAAGTGATTGCCTCTGTCAATAATAACAGCCTTCCCATATTACAAAGCATGTCTTCCTTTCCTGATGAGAATAAGAGAGTATCGTCTGCAAATTGTAGGTGGGACAGTTGTAATCCATTCCTACCAATGATAAAGCCATCCACAATGCCTAATGAAGTAGCTCTGTCCCAAAAGGAACTTAAAATCTGACCAATCATGATGAAGATTAGTGGTGACATAGGATCCCCTTGCCTTAAGCCTCCAAAACTCTGAAAATATCCACCAGGCTCACCATTTAGCAAATAGAGAATCTGGAAGTAGAAATACATGTCATCACCCATTCAATCCGCTTGTTTTTTGAACCCCATCAGTTGGAAAGTTGTTTGAATACACTGCCAGCTGACCTTGTCATATGCTTTTTCAAAATCCAGTTTAAAGACCACCCCCTCTTTCTTAGAAACTTTTTGGGAATGAATGGTTTCACGGGCAGCCATCACATTGTCAAGAATAAACCTTCCTTTTAAGATAGCTGATTGGTTCCTGTTGATCACATTTGTCAAAACTTTCCTTAATCTGTTAGACATAACTTTTGTCACAATTTTGTAACAACCATTAAGTAGACTAATTGGTTTAAAATCATTGACTTCATTTGCGCCTTTTTTCTTTGGAATAAGAACTAAAAATGTTGAATTGAGGCATGTTATGCTGTCGGGTCTATTTTGGAAGTCAAGGATCATTTCCATTAGGTCCTCCTTAATAAGTTTCCAAAAGAATTGATAAAAGCCCATCGAAAATCCATCAGGTCCTGGGGATTTGTTTGCATTCATCAGAAAAACTGTTGTCTTCACTTCTTCAAAAAAGGAAAACACAACTCCTCAGCTTGACTTTCTTGAATCTCGGGAAGAATATTCTCCTCCAAAAGAGGTATCCGCTGTTCATTTTCAGAAAAGAGTTCCTTATAGTAAGAGATAAAAATATTCTTTATCTTATCTTCTTCAGCAATCACCTGATTTTGAGACTTCACATGCTCTATTTTAAGAGACCTTCCCTTCGCGCTAGCCACCACATGAAAAAACTTAGTGTTTTTATCCCCCTCTTTTAACTATATCTCCTTAGCTCTTTCTTTCCATTTTATCTCTTCCCTAATAAGGTATCCATTGTACTCCTTCAATTTTCCAATTTCTTGAAATTCTTCCTCTGGTAGCATTTGTGTCTCAGCATTCACTTCTAGCACGTCCAATCTTTGGAGAAGTAGATTTTTCTCAGTTATTCCTTTGCCTTGCCTCTGTGAACTCCAAGATTTGATACAGTTCCTGACCCATTTGAGTTTCTGCAAAAATGTATCACATGCCTGACCAGAACTTGGAACTTCCTTCCACCATTTATGTACCAGTTCAGAAAAACCTTCCTCATGATACCAAGCCAGTTCATATCTGAAAATATTAGGTCTTTTCTTGTCCTCCTTGGTACTCAAAGGGATTGGGAGGTGATCGGAGACTATTCTATTGAGCCCTTTAATAGATGACAAAGGGAAAGTATTGAGCCATTCTATAGATACCAACACTCTATCAATTTTGGATTGTATGTTCCTCTATTGAAGGTTAGACCAGGTAAAAATTATGTTGGGCAATTCTTTATCTGTCAAAGAACATTGTCTAATCCACTGATCAAAAGAATGCATGTCTTTGGTCCATTTTTGATTCCCTGACCTCTCCCATGGATACCTGAACCAATTAAAATCTCCCAAGATACACCAAGTATCCTGAAACATAGTTGATAATCTCTGAAGTTCCTGCAAGAAGTTCTCCTTCTCCTGGGTATTATGAGGTCCATAAATCGAAGTGATAACCCATCTGTTTATTGAGTTGTTGGAAGGGAAGGAAATAGATAAAGAAAATCTTCCCACATCACATAGATCCCTTTGAACTTCTTCTCATTCCACATAATAAGCTGACCCCCACTGGCTCCTGTTGAAGGTAGAGAAGCCCATACAGAGAACACAACCCCACTAATGGTATTGATAAGATAAGAGCCTATCAGTTCCATTTTAGTTTCCTACAGGCAAACACAATCCAATTTTTGGGATGTAATACATTCTATGGCTGCTCTCTTTTTAAAGTCTCCATTTAGGCCTCTTATGTTCCAAGAACAAATCTTCATGATGACAATAATTTTTTCTCTCCCAATCTCGTCCCTCAGACCTTCCAGGACTTCATTATTCTGAACATAAGAGAGCTCCCTCTTCCCTATCTTAATACCTCCTCCTTGGCCCTTTCTCTTTGTGCAATCTGTAAAGCATCAGCTCTTCTAAGTTTCTTGATCTTCTTTTCCTTCAAAAGAGATACCAATCTTCCTACCCAATAGAATAATGTCTGCAAGCCAATTCTTATTAGTGGCTCAGATACAAGAATCAGTGCTAAGGGCGAGACACTCCCTAACACCATGGATGCCCCTATAGGATCATACAATTCAGTCTCCCCCCCCCCCCCCCCCCCCCCCAAAAAAAAAAAAAAGAATAGCAACAGTCACTTGGGCGTGTAGAGGCAACATAATCCATCAGGAGTTGTCTCGCTATCCTGCGGTGTCACTAGATCAGACTGGGCCAGTGGCAGAGTCCGCAGATGATTCCTCTATGGAAGAGCAAAAGTTTTCTCGACCACCTCCGCAGATGATTTTCCCTGCTCGTCACTCTGTTTTCCCTCCACTAGCATCCGAAGGTTAGGATGTTCTACAGCTGGGTGTGAAGCAAAGCCTCATCCATTCCTACAGAGCTACAGTCGGGTGAAGAGGAAGGATCTGACAGAGGAAAAAAAACAAAAAGGTGCTTTTTTTAGTTGTTAGTTTGACTTTTTCTAGTTGTTAGTGTGCCCTGATTATTGTGCTCGAATATTACAAGGAATACTTTTCGACCAACATGCCACAGGCCTGAGTGTTGCAGACTAATGCGATTGTGTGTATGTTTTAAATCCTTCAAAGCCAGTTTCACACTTAATAACTTTTAGAGGGGGCAGACTAATTTGTTGACCCTCAGCATCACTCGCCAATCCAATTCTAGTCCCACTGGGAGTCGGTGCTTGTGTTGATGAGTGTATGAGTAGGCATGCGTGTTACTTCCCTTTCATAGTCTTGGTGGAGTGAATCTCGGGAAATCCTGCTCGACTTCCTTTAGAAAAGCATGACAAAAGCTTATAGGGTGTTTGGCTGTGTTATAATGTGATTTTCTTTACAAGAATATATTTTTCTGGTGAAAATGATGCGAAGAAGGTGTTTGTTGCTTCTGTTAACACGATAAATAAATGACCAATAAGAACTACCTTCTGATTGTCTCAAAAGGTCCAATATATAGGTTCCCCCATCTCTTTTTTCCTATCGCGATGGATTTGCGCCCAATGTCCCTCTCCCCCGAGTCCCTTCCCCAGGGGACCATTGTCCATTGCCACCGTCAATATTAGCATCTCCTTGTCATCCCACTTATGCTCAAGTGCACACCACATGTCTGTGAAATTTTCATACAGAGATTAGAGGATGGAAATCTTACATATTCCAATGTTTTATGTCACCACTAGGGCTGTAAACGGGTAGGATACGGATACAGAAACAGGTGTTTCCGTTTTCCGATTCCGATAAGGATAGCCTGTTTCCGTTTTGATTCCGATAAGATTGGAAAGTGCATTATCCGTTTCCGTTTCCGATAAAATCGGAAAGTCTATTTTCCGTTTCCGATTTGTTTCCGATTCCGATATCGGAATCGAATATTATTTCCGATAATTTTCGAAAATTACTGATTTCCTGATTTATTTGTTTAAAACATATAAAATGAAACCTAAATATAACCAATACATCTTAGTGTATTAAATAATAATTAATTATATTAGATAATGATTAATAAGATTAAAACAATCCTTAGGTTAATATTATTCGTAATAATAAATTTAACAACAATCGGAATCGGAAATCGGAAAGTGGATACGGAAACAGGAGTTTATGTTTCCGATTCCGATAGCTTATTGGAAATATCCGATTCCGATTCCGATAGCTATCGGACGGATATTTTTTATCGGAAACGGATATTTTTTTTCGGTAACGGATCGGAAAATCGGATAATCGGGTTTCCGTTGACAGCCCTAGTCACCACTTTGAGCCATCAGGGTGATGGCATGTGGTTGAAAATGTGTTTAAACTGAATTCTAAAGTTTTTCTTCTGCATTGAGTAATGTTTACATCTTACTTCCACTTCCAGTGCACATAAATTTGGTAAGTCTTTTATGTTGCCTACTAGGTTCCTTTTTATGAAACAAAAGTGATATGGTAGCAATGTTTTTTAGTGGGCATGTCTCCAAATGGTGTCGATAAGAAATTGTTGCAAAGATCATCCCTTTGTAGCCTTCACCATTGTTCTTGAAAATTTCATTTGAGCAAGCCTTTTGATGACTATCGTGCAGGAGTGCGGCTGGTATGGAATTGATGACTTATAATAAGCCTATGAAGTACTGTGAAATTGACCCCTAATCTCAAGTCTGACATCTCCCTTATAACTCTTAAAACTGCCAAAAATTTTCATATGTTCAATATTGGGCTTGAAAAGTAGAGTCACTCCAAACGTGTTGGGCTCAAAGTTTGTTGGCCTCGCAAGCCAGGCTCATACAATCTAAGGCCATTGAAACACTTTGCCTCTCGGAGTCTCTGATCATTTATCTCTATTGTCTTGTTTGGGGTCTGATATGGAAATGTGGTTGTTGGAACTTGCTTTCTCATTTTTGAAATTTGAACATGTTTTCGAATGTAGAACATTGGGAAATGTCCCATTTTTCATTAGCTACTCACATCCTGAGAAATTACCAAATTGATGTGTTGTTCTCATGAACTATCCATTGCTTTAATTAAATTTTCTGTTATCAATGGATGCTCTTGATTTGGCATTTAGCGATCCGATTTGGCATGTTTAACGATCATGATTTTATTTTGTATAATCTGAAATAGATTTGTTCTACCTATTTTGCAAGGGTAAAGATTAATTACGAACATCATTGACCTGGAAAATAACTTCGAGATAACATAGCAATATAATTTTGGAAGTATTATGTTAATCGACATGGCTGTTAATACTTTTTTTATTATTTTCATTGTTGTGTAATGAATTGAAAAACTTTATTATTAATGGATGTGGCAGTTAGCACATTTTTAATTATTTTTTTTATTGTATAATGCGCTAAAAAATGTATGGCACTTGAACTATTTTATTCTGTCTCATATTTGGTAATGTTATTTTTTTTACATTTATGAAAGTTTTTATGTTTTTAACTATTTTAAAAGTTATAACATTTAATCTAACAGTATTACCAAGTAGGTAGTTACAATTTTTTAATTTTTTTTAAAATGTAACGTTTTTGCCAAACATGATAATTTGACATGTTGCATTTTTAAAAATCATCATAAATTTTATTTTTTTATAATTATAAAATTATATAAAAAATTGTAGTACAATCAAACGCCCTATTAAGGAAGGCGGTATGATTTCTTTCCATGTTTATAGGGAGAATAAGACACGAAATCTTTCTGTGACTTGTTCTCAGTATTATTGTCGACTCTACTATAACCCTAGTGAAATAGAAGATAGGTGGGATCTTTTCTTCTTTTGCTTTAGATGGATTGGAGCAATGAAGAATCTTCTCAAGGTATGCTTGCCTCTTGTCTGACTTAATTTCGACATAAACTTTGTCGAGATCCAACGAAAGTTCAAAGAAACCATTCAGGGATGAGTGGAGTTGTCCAAAATAGTTTTTAATATTTGATGTCAGCTTTGTCACCAGAACCTTTGCTATCGCTTATGTCAATGGATAAGATCAAATTATTAATCATTAGGAATGCAAATGGTAACCAATAACCTGATTATTCGATCAATTATTAATTTATAGATCAGTTAACGACAGCTCTTGTAAATCAATACATAGTGAATAAGATAGCAGATATATTTTTTTTGTGACCGAATAAATGCGGTTCCCTAAGTATCCAATTATCCAACCGACTATTAGTTTATAGGACAGTTAGTTAATTGATAGTCTTTCTAAAGTGATAACATAATCGATATGGTTATGGATCTACCTTGAATCTTACGTCCAATCTGACATTGTTTTCGGTCGGGTTAAATGACAGGCTTTCTTAGTCCAAAAGCACCCATTAAAACCCATTAAAGCTTACTTAGGATGCCAAGCCAACAGTATAACGCCAATAATATATCTTCTAGCAACTATACATATAAGCTTATGAGAAACACTTGCTGCCCTGCATGCAATTCAGTACGTCATGTCCCTTACCCCTGGCGGAGTGGGCAGGACACCCCACTCGAGGGAGATGCGGGTTCAATCCCGTTCGTCCATGTGGGCATGGGAAGAATCTCCTATGAAACTGTTCATGGGTTTGTGTGGAACTCCTTTTGGGACGAAAATGTTCAAGTTTAATCCCACTCTCTTGTTAGAGGAAATCTCAGTTTCGACAGCCTCCAATGCTGGTCTCCTGGCCAGGCTCCTGTGGCTCAACCACTGGGCTAACTGATCAAAAAAAGTTCAGCACGTCACTGAACCATACATGGACAGACACAAATCCTCCTTTTATTTTTGAGTAATACTTGCCGCAATATCCCACATGCGTAGCTGTCCGATCACATGGATCGGACATTGCGGATCGGACGGCTGCATAGCAGTTCGTAGGGTGGGGATGCCTCCAATTTTTTATTTTCTTGTCAGATCTTTTAAATTTTTTTAGAACGTTCGATTAAAAATTTGATGGGACAGCCAACAAGCTCGGGTCGGCTCCAACTTGATTATATATTTTTTTTTAAAAAATAAATTTTTACACGTAAATCGAAGTATATACTAAATTTTTTTTTTTAATTATAGAGCCGGGTCAGAGCCGAGCCGAGCTTGTTGACTGTACTATCCAATTTTTAATTGGACGTTCTAAAAAAAATAAAAAATCGGAAATAAAAAATAAAAAAATTCAAGAATTGATGCCCTCCCCACCCGACGAATTGCTGCCCAGCCGTCCGATCACATGGATCGGATGGCTGCACCCCCATGCATTGCAATCCACATGAATTGCAATGTATGGGAGATTACAATAAGTATTACTCTTTATTTTTATAGCAGATCGGAAGGCTCTGAAAGTGGAGCTCTAGTACTCTGAAAGATTGGAGGGCCCCTGTGCTGGGTGAGGCATGCTGCATTGCCTTCATGGCAGGTCTATCGTATGTCTGCCTTTCATGCAACTGAAGTCTTTACTTAGTTTTCTTCCTTGATGTGAATTCCCCATCTATTTGAGCTCTTATGTTCTTTCCTCTCCTGGGATGAGGAATGCTCGTTAGAAGTCTCCCTCCCTCAATCAACAACTTCTCCAAGAGCGATTTGAACTCGACATGAAAAAGGAAAGGATGTAAGAATTTCAGCAGTTTATCAAATCGATGTCCTACTTACTAGATAATTTGGCCTATTTAAGTCTTAGTAGTGATCAAATTAACTATAGGTGGGATTCCCCCTTGAATTAGATTTACTCTCTTCTACAATCCAAACTAGGAATGCAACAAATAAATGGCATTTCTAGAAAATTTCTCAAAACTGATCTCCATGCAATGTCTGTCATGTTTAATCCCCTAAATCGGTTGAATGATAAAAGTGCCTTATATGAAATTGTCACTAACTTAATGTTCCTTCTAATGGGCCTGGTTTAATTAACATTACGTACTTATTCCTAATAAGTGTCATTTCCATCATACTTCGTTGCTTAAAATCCAAGCTTAACGGGCTTACTTCCAATGGCATTAGTGAGCTCAATTAAGTTAAAGACACTATATTAAAATTTCAAGACATAATATCTTCTATATCTTAAAGAAATTTCTTCTCAAATTTAACATAACGTTCTTATAAATCAAGAGAAGATCTAATAAAAAGGCGATAGACCAAGTTATGTGTTTCAAAGATTAAACCCTTTTCTTCTAAAGGCGATTTTGATTACTTTAAAGTATTTTAATAACTTTAAAGACGTTTTACTAAAATTTGTTCATTATATGGTACATAAAAATTAGGGTATTACAATAAGTCTCACTTTGCCTACTAACTTTTGGGAAGCGTTTGATTGGATTCTGAAGAGGAAGAGTATCTTATGACTAGTGAGATTTTGCAGCGGAATCAAACTATAGTTTCTTATATTTTCAATGTGTGGACTGATTTAATAGGTTTTATTTGACAATATGTACTTTGAATCTTGGGAGTTGGTCATAAATTTAATTTGTTCTTTCTTGGATATGGGTAATTAGATTTTTTGTATTTTATTATGATGATATTGGCATATTGTTTATTTGTTTATCATATTGTCTTAGCTCTCATCTTGCGTATAATTTAGCATCATTTGTGAACTAGAGTATTGGATCAAAATGGGGGCATGGCAAAGAAGGACCACTTCTTCCTTGAGTAGGATGGTAGTTTCAAAGTGTAAGAATATGAAAGCACATATCTGAGCATGACACACTCTATGAGGGCATATAATCCTTCCCCCCTGATGGGGGATAATCCGATTAGGTCCAGTACTAGGGGGCTGGCCCAACTAAGAGAAAGGGCCGAATCACACTCGACCCATAAAGACAAACAGAGACGGCTCAGGCACGATTATTGAAATAGTGCAGATTTGGCTCAAGCGATGGGTTCAATAATCGACCGTATTCGGCCCAGTCATAGCGAATAATAAACCGAAGTGGGTCCGGCCCATTCTGGTTAACCGCTATCTAGCCATCGGCCTATTTACGGGGTATTTCAGTAATTTCCTCTCAGACCTCCAAATATAGTCCTATATCGGCTGCTCAAGAAAAGAATTTCTATCATCTGTTATAAAAAGAACGCTATTCATTGTGGAAAAGGTACACTATAAGCACTCAAGCTTTTTTTTCCTTCCTTCTGATTAGTCTTTTACTGAGACTGACTTTACCATCGGAGGGGGTTCTCTTGGGCCGAAACCCAAGACCCTCAGTGACTGATGTCTTCCTCCCGCAGGAGCTTCGACTTTGCTCTCGGCCAATCTCTCCGTCCGGATCCCTCTCGGCAACTAGTCTCTTGGCTGGTATTTGGATTCTGCTCTCGGAATCCATCAGTGATAGCTTCGACTACATCACTTGGCGTCGTCTGTGGGAAAGAGCATTACAGCCATGTCTCATCGACCAGTAACAAGACGATCCGGCCAAGACGAGGCGGAGACGCGAGCGACTCCGTCGCAATCACTCCATGCTGAAGGTGCTTCGTCCATCCTTCTGCAAGGTCCTGTCCTCCCAACAATACCGGAACTTCTGGCTCCCAGAGACGACTGAATGGAAGAACTCTAACAGTAGGTAGCTACGCTGGCCGCTACCGTTACTTCTTTGGCACCCCTGCGGGATATGGTTTCTGCTATCACCCAACATATGGGGCTGTTGAATCAGCCAGCAGAGCAGATGCCCCCCCTTCTGCAACAGTGTCTGACTGCTCAACCTGTAAGGAGGCAGCTGACGCCCTCGCGGGCATTTCACAATGAAGTAGTATTGGCGCGTAGCGAACCATTCAGGCCGCAAGGCCTAATTCCTCGCGCCAGCCATCTTATGACGGAGCAAGACAATGTTTCGTCTGGAATTCATCCAACCGAGGCTGAGGGACGTTCGGCCGCCACTACAACGACTCCGGAGCTGGACCGGAGATTAACTAAGATGAGGAAGGAGATGCAGCAGATGGTCTCCCGGCCATATGGGGCACCTCTTGCTAGCACTATCCTGGAACAAACTCCTTAATCCCCGGAGCTTTTGGCCACTGAGGTACCTTCCAACTTCAAGCTACCAAAAGGTCCTCTATATGATGGCATGACAGATCCAGTCTGCCATTTCCAGAGACTAACTCTTACCTCTCTGTCCGAGGGATTTCTGAGGCAGTCCGCTGCCGTCTCTTTCCCCTCACCCTTGAAAAAATAGCCTCTACTTGGTTTGAAACATTGGCTCCCAATTCCATTCATTCGCTAGTACAATTGAGTCAATTGTTCATCGACCAATTCTATGATGCCACTCGACAATGCAAAACCTCGGCCAGTCTGCTCGCTATTCGGCAAGGACCAACCGAGACTCTTCAGGAGTACTTTACCAGGTTTCGGACTGAAACAGCCCAGGTTCCGAACCTGGACAACTCAATCGCGGTCTCGGCCATAATCAGCGGATGCACAAACGAGGGACTTCTCAGCTCTATCGGGAAGCGTCATCCTCCTACCTTCCAAGATTTGGTGGCTCGGGCCCATAAGTATATCAACCGGGAGGCTCTAATGATGTCCAGGAGTAAGAGCACTGCCGAAACGGTCTCGGCCATCGTCCCTCCTACACACCCTCACTCCGAAGACCATGAACCCTCTCGCAAGAGGTACCGGAGAGAAGAATGGGGCCGAGACAAGCGCCGAGATCCGCAATAGCGATACTTGCCACTACCAACTCCTCCCTCCCGGATGCTTATGGAGGTGAAAGGCATGCTTCGGCAGCCTGAGCGCATCAAGACTGATCGTCGGAGGGACTCCCGAAAATACAGTGAATACCATCGGGAAACTGGTCATTCAACAGACGAATGCCGACACCTTCGGGAGGAAATTGATCGCCTCATTCGGGAAGGCAGCCTGCCGCAATACCAACGAGTATAGCCTCAGCAGAGGCAAGGCGGAGACGCCCCCGCAGTGCCAAGGCAGTCTCAACTCCCAGATAAAGCAACACCATCTCAGCCGAAAGCTGCATCGACCCCGGCAGAAGCATCGCATTAGCGACCTAGCGCCGGGTCAATCATGGTGATATCTGGAGGATCGGGAGAGGGAGCGCGTCGTCGTCGTGCCGAGGCGTCGTCAGATATAGCAGCAATCGACGCTGATCCGAAGCGACCTCGTCAAGAAGACATCGTCTTTGGCCAGGAGGATCTAACTGACATTCAGGTCCCTCATGATGATGCCCTCGTAGTAAATGTTGTATTAAAAAATTACGATGTTCATCGTATCTTTATTGATAATGGGAGTGCACCTAATGTACTTTTTTATGACTGTTTCTTGAAAATGGGTTTGACCGAAGCTGATATGAAGGCTCACCGGGGGCCCTTGTTCGGTTTTAATGGTGCACCTTGCTGAGTGGAGGGCATCGTCCGGCTATCTGTGACCCTCGGCACAGCACCGAAGCAACTAACCATCGAGACCGATTTTGCAGTTGTAAAAATCGATTCAGCTTACAACGCCATTTTTGGTCGAAGATTGATCGGAGGAATTGGAGCTGTGCCTTCGTCTTACCATCAAAAATTGAAGTTCCATACCAGTTACGGAATCGGCGAGGTGAAAGGAAATCAAGAAGCTGCTAGGTAATGCTACATGATCTCGGTCAAAGGGAAGGTTGCGGCCGAATCCCTTTCGATCAAATCTTCGGCCAAAGCATCTCTAGGAGAGGAATTTGTAACTATTTCAGTTCCAGGAGGAGAAGGCCGAACACTGATGATAGGCTCCGGCCATGAGAAAGCCGAAGCCGAAAGACTTACCAGCTTCCTGAAGGAGAATCTCGATGTCTTCGCCTGGTCTCCCTTGGATATGCTTGGAGTCGACCCGGAGGTAGCGGAGCACCGGTTGCATGTCAATCCGGGTCAACCTCCGGTCAAGCAGAAGCGGCGCATCTTCAATCAGGAAAGGAGAATGGCCATCCAAGCTGAATTACAAAAAGGGCTGAATGCGGGACATCTCCGAGAGGTACATCATCTGGAATGGATCGCCAATGTGGTGATGGTGCCCAAGAAAGACGGTAAGTGGCGAATGTGTGTTGATTTCACTAACCTCAATAAGGGTTGTCCGATGGACAGTTTTCCGCTGCCTCGGATATACCAGATGGTGGACGCCACTTCCGGCCATGAACTGCTCTATTTTCTTGATGCCTATTCGGGCTATCACCAAATCCGAATGCATCCTAGGGACGAGGACAAAACAAGCTTTACAACAGACCTCGACCTATATTGTTACACCTGGATGCCCTTCGGCTTGAAGAACGCAAGAGCAACCTATCAACGTCTCGTCAATAAAATGTTCGCCTCACAGCTCGGCTGGAACATGGAAGTCTACATCGATGATATGCTGGTAAAAAGCCGAGTTGCCCGTGATCATCTGGCCGATTTGGCCGAGACTTTTTCTACTTTGCGCAGGTACAAAATGAAGCTGAACCCTGCCAATTGTGCTTTCAGCGTAGCCTCTGGGAAGTTCCTCGGCTATATGGTCACTCGCCGAGGGGTGGAGGCGAATCCTGCGAAGGTTGCGGCTATACTTCAAATGCGCCCTCCGACGAACATCCGAGAAGTTCAAAGGCTAAGTGGACGAATTGCCGCGCTAAGCCGCTTCATGTCAAGGGGAGTGGATCATTGTTTCCCTTTCTTCAAGCTACTGAAGAAAACTAACAATTTCTCTTGGACAGACGAATGTCGGTCGGCCTTCGATCAGCTGAAGACATACCTCTCTAATGTTCCTGTCTTGTCTAAGCCAGTCGAAGGAGAACAACTGTTCATTTATCTCGTCGCTTCAGAAGCTGCACTCAGTGCTATCCTTATCCGAGAAGAAGATGGCATTCAAAGGCCGGTTTACTATATAAGCCGAGCGCTTCATGGAGCGGAGCTTCGGTATCCATCTCTTGAGAAGCTGGCCTTGGTCTTCGTCGCCGCTGCGAGAAGGCTTCGACCCTATTTCCTCGCACATTCAATAAAGGTCCACACAGATCAGCCTTTAAGGCAGGTTCTTTCTCGGCCGGAAGTGTCCGAAAGACTAGCTAAATGGGCAATCGAATTAGGAGAGTTTGACATCTCCTATGGACCTCGGACTGCAGTAAAAGCTCAAGCTCTAGCCGACTTCATCGCTGAGCTAACTCCCGAGTCATCTTCGGCCCCTCAATCAAAGGTAATCAGAACAAATTTTGAAGTCGCAGGCACTTCGGTTCCGGTATCTTCAGCTAGTAAATGGCAACTATATGTCGACGGATCCGCATGCTCTTCGGGTAGTGGCGCCGGGTGGATCCTGGCATCTCCAAAAGGGGTCGTCACCGAGTATGCCCTGCGCTTCGGCTTCCTGGCCACTAACAATGCCGCCGAGTACGAAGCCCTTATATCAGGCCTTCGGGCCGCGAAGAGGCTCAGTGCGCAAGAAATAAAGACATTCAACGATTCTCAGCTTATTGTCAACCAGATCACCGAAGGGTACGAGGCCCGAGACGCATTGATGGCATCCTACCTTCAGGTAACCCAATGAATCATTGCTGAATTCATTTCCTTCGAGATTGTACGGATCCCTCGGGCCGAGAATATTCGGGCCGATGCCCTCTCTCGGCTGGCATCAACGCATGATGGGGGAGGAAGCCGAATGGTCCTAGTAGAAGAGTTATCTGAGCCGAGTCTTCGAGAACTCGAGATTATGCAAGTAAATGGTTCCGAGGGGGAAACCTGGATGACTCCATTAATCGCTTTTATCCTCCGAAAAGAGCTCCCGTCCGAACCAGAAGAAGCAAGACGCATCCGGCGGCGTTCCTCTCATTTCTTAATTCTAGAAGATGTGTTGTACAAGAAGTCCTTCGGCCGGCCACTCCTCCGGTGTCTCGGCCCGATCGAAGCTAGTTATGCCCTTCGAAAGGTATATGAAGGAATCTGCGGAGCGCATGCACGAGGTAGGACCTTGGCCCATAAACTCCTGAGGCAAGGGTACTGGTGGCCGACGCTGCGAGAAGACGCAGCTAGTCTCGTCTGCTGCTGCGACCAATGCCAGAGGTTCAGTTCTCTCATTCACCAATCGGTAACCATTTTATCACCTCTATCATACCCCTGGCCCTTCGCCCAGTGGGGGATTGATATTCTGGGTCCATTTCCTATGGCCGTTGGCCAGAGTAAGTTCCTTATAGTAGTAGTGGATTATTTCACAAAATGGGTTGAAGCCGAACCCCTTGCGTCTATCACTGATAATAATACCTGGAGCTTCGTATGGAAGTCTATTATTTGCCGCTACGGCATCCCTCGGGTGATTATATCAGATAATCGCAAGCAATTCGACAACAACCGGTTCAGGGACAACTGTTCAAGTTTCGGTATTCTACACAAGTTCACTTCAGTAGCTCACCCTCAGACGAATGGTCAAGCCGAAGTCACTAACCGAAGCATTTTACGAGGACTGAAGATTCGTCTTGGCGAGGCTAAAGGCTGCTGGGTTGAAGAATTGCCGAGTGTACTATGGGCGTATCGGACAATAAGTCGAGCCCTACCGGGGAAACGCCGTTCCAAATGGCTTACGGGGTAGAAGCAGTTATTCCGGTTGCAATCGGCCTGCCTTCACCTAGGGTTCTCGCTTATGATCCGAAGAGTAATGATGAAGCCCTGAGGGATAAGCTTGACCTCACAAAAGAAACTAGGGATCAGGCTCGCATTCGGTTGGCGGCATATCAACAACGTATGGCAAGATATCATAATGCTAGAGTAAAGCCTCGAAGTTTTGAAGCCAGAGATCTAGAGCTGCGAAACGCCCATGCTTTAAAGCCGGCCGAAGTTGCGGGAAAATTATCTCCAAACTGGGAAGGCCCTTATCGGGTGAAAGAAGTAATCCGACAAGGAGCTTATCGGCTAGAGACCCTCTCGGGCCAGCCTCTCCCTCGTACCTGGAATGTAGAGCGCCTTCGGCGCTATTTTATGTAAAATATTTTCTCGGGCTTCAACCGGATACATTGAAAGAATACACGGTTTTGAAGTGTTGTGAGCGGCATTGTTCTAAGTCCGTATAAACCGTACCGAGAGTGGCTTCGGCCATGTAAACTATATCTGGAGCGGCATTGTTCCAAGTCCGTGTAAACCGTACCGGGAGTGGCTTCGGCCATGTAAACCGTATCGGGAGTGGCATTGTTCTAAGTCCATGTAAACCGTACCGGGAGTGGCTTCGGCCATGTAAACCGTATCAGGAGCGACATTGTTCTAAGTCCGTGTAAACCGTACCGGAAGTGGCTTCGGCCATGTAAACCGTATCGGGAGCGGCATTGTTCTAAGTCCGTGTAAACCGTACCGGGAGTGGCTTTGGCCATGTAAACCGTATCGGGAGCGGCATTGTTCCAAGTCCGTGTAAACCGTACCGGGAGTGGCTTCGTCCATATAAACCGTATCGGGAGTGGCATTGTTCTAAGTCCGCGTATATCATACCAGGAGTGGCTTCGGCAAGACGGAAATGGTCTCGGCCATATACAGGATCGAACCCGGTTTTTTTTTATTGTCCGAAAGAACGTTCTACGATTGATCCGCCCGAAGGATAATATAGTCAAAAATTCAGACGATATCGAATGTAGAAAAACAATGGGGATGCTCGAAACATAGATAGAAGTTCAAGTCGTTTTTATACATGCGGAGATACAGAAGTCGGCCTTATACTCGGCCCCAGCAACTCAAAAATAATATCCGGGACAAGCCCCCGGACTGGCTATACGTCAACAACACCCTCACCTTCTACATCGACAAGGGAGTTGCCCGAAGTCGTGGGAGGAGAAGAAGCATGGTCCGAGTCGGCCGCCGCATTTTCTGGAGAAGCCGGGATTCTTTCGGCCTTAAGCTGCTGTCACCAGTCTAAGAGCCGATTGCCCTCGTCTTCGTCGGGGAAGCCGAAACCAGTTAGATCTGTGTCCGGACAAGCCTTTTGGGCAATAGCCATCCCCAGATCAAACATGGTTGCGGCTGCTCTAGCCCCGGCATCGAGCATCTCCTCGGCATACTCCAGACCTTCTTTGTAACTCGCCACAGCCACGCGAGCCATGTCATCGGCCTCTTTGGTCTTTGCCTCCAGTTCCACTTTAAGGGCCGAGACGGTTTTGTCATGCTTGCGGCGTTCTTCGTCCAATTCCTTCTCCAGCCGAGTTATCTTCCCGGCGGTCTCTTCCTCCTTGTCCTGGATCTGGGCCTTCAAAAATTCGACCTCCGCGCGGGCCCGACTCAGTTGACTCTCGGCCCTTTCTTGGGCCTCGGAGGCTGTCCGAGTTGCCTCCTTCTGACTGACCAGGTCAGACCGCAGCTTAACAGTTGCCCCAATAAGGGCATCGATGTTGGCCTCGAGATCTCGCTGCACTGAGGCCACTTTGCCCGTGGCCAGTTGATCCGTGGCCTCGTCCACATCCGTCAGCTTCCGCTGGATGTGAGCCTGGCGGCGAGCGAGAGCCTCGCACATGATCACGGCCTGAAGAAAGAAGAGACATAAGACGAAGCAACAAGAAATAGTAAGTCTAAGGTAATCGAAGTTCACTCACCTGGACGGTGTAACGAACACACTGCTGGGAGAGACCCTCCGAGGACAGCTCCCGGATTTCATCCTCAGCCATGGGGATGGCCATGCTCTACGCAAGGCGCATGCACGTCCGGGAGTCATCCAGATTGTCGTTCGCGAAGACTCCCGTGTTCGGACGCCATGGCTCGTGCCCGTACTCCTGGGACATGTGGGTCCCGGCTCCTCTGAACGGATAGGATATCCCCGTACCCGTCGCTGCAGTCGCGGCTGGAGGTGAGTCGCCCCTCTGCGGCCGAAGAGGAGACGCTGCAAGCGGCGCCTCTAGACGTGTGGCCATCTTCTTGGTCGCACGAGCAGACTCCCTCTCGCCGTGATCGCCCCGGCTCTTCCTTCTCTTGGAGCGCTCACTTTCGTAGGCAACAGCCTTGCCCTTCTCTCGGCGCTCCCTCTCAAGAGCAGCTGCGGCCGCCCTTCCTTCAGCAGAGGTATCCGTCTCTCGAGCCGGGAAGGCGTCCGATACCGATATAACGTCGGCCGACAGCCCTTCGGCTGGACGCAGCCTGGACGGACGGGAGGGCGTGGGCTGTCGGGAGATCCGGGCCATGAGCGATCCGAGGCCAGACATATATGAAAGTAAGACGAAGAGTTAGAAGAAATTCGGTGACGATCGTATGACCCAAAGCCGACTTACCCTCGGCTGCAGCTTCGGCACCCTCGGGAGGATGAGGGCCTTGGCCGGGGCCTCGGTTGTCGCGGCAGCCCTCGCCGCGGTCTCTCCCAAGGCATGACCAGGAGGAAGATAGGGAGAGGCCCGGGCAGGAGAATTCGAAGGGTCCGGCCAAGCTCCCATCCCAACAAGCTTGTCCTCGTCTTCTAGAAGCTCGGCTATATTGAAGGGAGCGTCATCCTCGAAGAGATGGGCGTCGGCGAGCTGCCCGAGGCTGAGGGAAGGGCTATCAGAAACCCCCTCGGCTAAGGGTCCCCATTCGGTGGGGAAGGGCCAGACATCTTTATTTCCCTCCAGGAGAGAAATGAAGAAGAAACCTTCTTTCCAATGATGAATGGACGAGGGGTTCCCGGAGAAGATACCCCGACCGAAGCGGGGAATGAAGCAGAACCAGGAAGATTTCCCCTAGGGTTTGATTTTAAAAAGATAGCGAAAAATATTTACAGAATGAGAGAGACAGAATACAGATTTAAGGGCCAAGAAAGCATATACAGTTCGCCAGGAGTTCGAAAAAAATTGAGACAGAGCCAGTCCGTAGAAGTTCAAAAGATTAATAATAAAAGGATGAAGGAGAAGATGAAACCCAGCCCGAAAGCTGTGTTCATAGATTGAGAAAGCACCCGGCCGAGGGGAGTTGGCCCTCGTATGCCTCTCAGGCCGGATGGGTTTCATCCAGGAAGGGATTAGATAATAAAGAGTAATGTCCTTCAGCGATTGGGTGCTAAGGGCAGGAGCCACGTCCTAGACTTGCTCGGCCGAACGGCGGCCGGAAACGGAAGGCTCGGCGGGAGCAGGGACTGATTCGGTTTCACCTGCCATATCAAAAGGGAAGGAGTTCAAGGTGAAAAGAGATGATAGAGAAGGCTGAGGAGCAGGTTTAGACGAAGAGCAGGATGAACTGCTCTCGACCGAAAAGGAACTACTGGACATGTATCAAAAGAAGAAAAGGCTGGAGCTGAGGCTTACCCTCAGATTATGAACTCCCCAGCGATCAACAAGACATTCTTGGACAACCTCGATGGAACACTCGCGGCCTTAGAAGAAGGGACGTACGCGGTGCTGCTCGCAGGAACGCTTTGGCGCGAGGAAGAAGAGAGAGAATGTAGGAACAGTTCTGAGGCGAACGAAGACAGTATTTATAGGGGAACCTAAGGGGGTCAGATGGCGGACCAACGGCCGAGATCCTTCGACCCTTCGGCTACTCCTCGCTCGGATGTTTGCCACATGTCTTGTCCTTTGTCATGATGACGAGCGGGCTGCGCAATCGAAGAAAAGCGATCCATGGCCGGGTGTGGCCCGACCCTTCAGCTACTTCTCCGGATGCTCGCCACGTATCCCTGATCCCCATATCGGGAGCTGGAGTGGCGGTGATCCGGGTGAGTTCTCGGGCAGAGAGCCGAAACGGCGGTAATCTGAGTGATGATCGTTGACGGTTAAGATCTCATGTGCTTTCGACTTCCCGTCTGGATGTTCGACACGTGTCCCTTACTTATCGCGAAGCAAGCATGATGGTGGGAGATTCAAAGTCATTCCTACCATCATCTGGCGCCCAGAATGTTCAGACAAACCTACATGTGCTTTCGGCTTGGGACAAAGGTATTCGTCATCAACTTTCGGCTTGGGACGAAAGTATTCGTCATCAACTTTTGGCTTGGGACGAAGGTATTCGTCATCAACTTTTGGCTTGGGATGAAAGTATTTGTCATCAGCTCAGTTTCGAACAAAGATTATCTATTAGAGCCGAGTATCCTTCCATAAGGGTTTCTGATCTTACTCTTGACATCTCACAATTAGTAGAGAGCGACGAGAGTAGGGGGCCCTGTGATGGGGGATAATCCGATTAGGCCCAGTACTAGGGGGCCGGCCCAACTAGGAGAAAGGGCCGAATCACACTCGGCCCATAAAGACAAACAGAGATGGCTCAGGCACGATTATTGAAATAGTACAGATTCGGCCCAAGCGATGGGCTCAATAATCGACCGTATTCGGCCCAGTCATAGCGAATAATAAACCGAAGTGGGCCCGGCCCATTCTGGTTAACCGCTATCTAGCCATCGGCCTATTTACGGGGTATTTCGGTAATTTCCTCTTAGACCTCCAAATATAGTCCTATATCGGCTGCTACAAGAAAAGAACCTCCATCCTCTGCTATAAAAAGAACGCTATTCATTGCGGAAAAGGTATACCATAAACACTCAAGCTTCTTCTTCCTTCCTTCTAATTAGTCTTTTACTGAGACTGATTTTACCATCGGAGGGGGTTCTCCAGGACCGAAACCCAGGACCTTCATTGACTGGTATCTTCCTCCCGCAGGAGCTTCGACTTCGCTCTCGGCCGATCTCTCCGTTCGGATCCCTCTCGGCAACTGGTCTCTTGGCTGGTATTCAGATTCTGTTCTCAGAATCCATCAGTGATAGCTTCGGCTACATCACCCCCCAAGCCAAATCTTGCCATAATTGTTCATAAATAGCACAGGTTATTCAGGATGCCACTCCGTTTGAATCTTCCTCATATCCAAAATCAATGTTGACCACAAGCTTTGGCAACCAAGAGACCCCGCCATATCACCTAGAATCTAGGAAATGATCAGGAAGGAGATGCCCAATAACAACCATGAGAAGGCTACGAAAGGAGAACTCTCTAGGCTAAAAAAAGGGAATTTTCTAAATCAAATTTTATAGGGTTTTAATAAGAAGATTGGGAGTGAGTACCTATATATGTTTCTTCTTTGAAGAGTGTTTTGATGTGGCTCTTCATATTTGTGAAATGCTTCCCTTTTCCATAATTGGTTTGAGTTTTCTTGGAGGGAGGCTGGGAGATTTCTCCTTGCCATGACCTTTATGAAGGGTGTTCATAGTGGAAGAGGGTGGATTTCAACAAAGAGGGATTGATGGTCATGTTAGAGGTCTAGGTCATACAAATAGGGCCTATACATGGTCTTAAGAGGATTAAAGTCAAGCCCAAGTTGGTTATACGCTAAATCGTTGACGTATTTGACGAGAAAATGGAGACAAAGACATTCTAGGTTTTGCAATTTTGCATCACATTAAGGTGATCCCCATTTGAAAATCACCTAGTAGCAATGCAAAATTTTCTAAGAACTAAATTTAATATTCCATGGTATTTATTGCTATGCTCTTTGTGTCTATTAATGTTTTGATTATAGGGAATGCCCTTTTTTAAGGGAAGCAAAGAAAAGTACTACGTTATACTCAGATGCTTAGCATGACATCACAAAAGCAAGTTGATTTTTCCATCCTTTAAAGTATGATTTTCCCTTAAAAAAAATGGTGATGAACTTGGTTGGCTTTTTAGTAGCTAGATTGGCCATTAGATAGAGGTTATCATGGAATGGTGGATCTCTTTTTATAGATGCAATGTGTGGAAAAATATGGGATGCTTTTGACAATGTTACTGACTTATGAGAAGTATCTTTTTTTTTTTTTTTTTTAAATTCATTGTCTATCATATGCTTGAGTAGTTTGTATTTTATCTTTCCCATATAATTATTTTGATGATTTGTTTTTATTTATCTCAACATACATCATATCATTTTTCGGGCTTCAATGATGCATTATGTCATGTTAAGTGTTGTTCTAATAATCAATAAATTTTGAACTTCATGATAAGAAAATATTTTGTTCCAGGTTCCATAGTTTGATTGTTTATATTGTTCTAAGTGTAGATAAGAGTTGATTCTTTCTTGGATCCTTTTATCGTTATTTTCGTCTAGTGATCTACTTGCTAGTTGCAAATAGTCATAATAGCTTCAAAGGATGATGATCGGCTAGGTTAATAAAATCCTCTAGTATGGTGAAACCTATAGCCAAAAGCATGATTACTCCTTCTGTTACACTCTTGATCCGGTTCAGTCATTTGGACTCACTTTGGATTCAAACTATGTAACTACAAAATTAAATAATATACAAATCGGATATGAATGATGAGAGATAAATAATTAAAGAAATAAACATGTCATTTACCATCAAAATATCCAAATAGAGTTTTTATTACCAATACCATAATTCCATAAAATATAGCATCAATTCTAAGATCCTCACAGTACATCAAATATCTAATAAAAATAAGATCACTTAACTCATTAAATAAATAGGAAAGTACATATCTCTTCCAATCCTACTACATCAATCTACTAAAATAGAAAATCGAATCTAAACTAGATAACCTGCTTAAGTCCAAGTAAAAATACTCAAGGTAGATCTTCCTTAGATCATAACTCCTCTTCTTTAAGCTCAAAAATGTTTAACAAGTTTTATGAGTATAACCACTCAGTAGGCAATCAAACCTACTAAATTCTAAACAATATAATAGTTGAAAAGTGATGATAACTAACTAAGTATGATTCATAGTTCTACATACATCTTAAATAAGAATATAATACAAAATACGGTCACATATAAGTTTACCAAATCACATGTATTTTATAATAGCACGATCAAATCAAATAACATATAGCCTACTTAGCATGATAGACAAATTAAATTCACATATGACTTATCAAATCTACTAACTATAAAATGAATATATCACATATTTTTTACGACATATCACATAACAAATGGCATGGTATAGTAGTTTAACAAATCTGATCAAAACATATAAGCAAATATGGATCTTAAGCATAGAACAAATTCAAGGAATTAGCTGAATAATGTGCCTATGTGTTTTAAAGAATAAACTGAATTCAAATGAGACATAATAGAGTATGAATTTCAGATTATGTGACAATCAAATCATATTAAATATATCATATCGAATTGTTAACGGACCTACACCCAAACCACATCATAAGGAGCCCTACATGTATACCCAAGAATCTAAGTAATGATGCAGAGGTCTTAGTCACTATGCAGAATTGGAGAGTCTAAGTCCCACCTAACTCCAAACCACTAAGACATTACTTATCGTCGTCCCCTCGTTTAGCCGGTTGGAAATTAGGATTTCACTCGTTGCCCTCAAGTTCAAAATGTCCTATCTAATACGGATGCTTGTACTGGAGTTGTACTCTACATCTCCTTACAATGAGCAGTTGGAAATTCAATTATCAAAATGCTACATATAAGTAGAAGTTAAAATACATGTCTTTTTATATAAAATAGTCACTTAAAGAGTCATTATGGTCATATACACGAAACATCTGAATAAAATTGATACCAACAAGTTACAAGATAGCAAAATAAATTACTGAAATTTTCTTAGAATTTTTGGACTGATATAATTTTCGGCCATTAAAACTAATTTTTTGGGTTTAAAAATAAATAATTAGGGTATAAAATAACAAATAGATTTAAAAAATTATTAAACTTGATGAACATGTCAAATTGATCATATGTAATATGCGGACAAAGTTTCATACAAATCGAACATCAAATGAGCGATCTAGAGTATCAAATGGCACATAAAGAACTTAGTCAAATTGAGGCTAATGAATAAATAACATAATAATAGATAAATTAAATATAAAAATTATTAAAATTTACCATCATGTAGAATATGTCAAAATCAAGGTCTGATCAAAATTTCAAGACAATTGGCCAAGTAACAAAAGAGTTATGGCTAATCTAAGTTCAACTTGAAAATTGGTCACAGGTTTTGAAGCTAAAGACATAAGTAAAGGTCCTCATAACCGTAGCTAATGAGTTATGAGTCATTAGTCTCTAAGTAAAAGTCATGAGGAACAGTGGATGCGATTTTAAAGTTGCGTCAAGGATGCATGACGCGAAGTTTACATCTTAAAGGCATCATGTCGGACTGACACAATTAAAATTGCGTCACCTGATGCTGATGTGAATTCAACCTGTTAAGTCGAACTTAAAAAAATCGAGGGTTTTGGGTAGGATTCATGAATCTAATGAAAATCAAAGATCTTGACATTATACATTGAGGTTCCAAAAAGATGTTCTGACCACTTTCAAAAATTAAAACTTTAGTTTTTATATAATACAAAATATGCAAGTGATTGGTTATCTTCGTCTACATTTGGAAGAAGAACAAACTAATCCCTATCCAAGCAAATTCTTAAGTTCTATCCATGAATCCCTCTTGTTCTATAACTTCTTCCACGTCATCCACACCTCCAAGAACACAAATCACATATTAGAATCCATCCATAAGAGATTAAACCAAAAATGTCTTTTAATTCTTCATGAATAATACCATGTTCTTAGCTTAGAAGTTCAAGGGCGTTCTAGAAGCCCTAGGAGAAATTTAAGAGATCTTATATAGTCTCTTGCCTTCCCGGTACAACTAATAAAGCCCCATTTCCATGTTGGAGTCGAAGTACAATTAGGAAATCTATTTTCACACATAATTATTTCATAATCTGAAAAAACCTCAAATTAGATTTAGTTTCTATCGGAATTAGTGAAAGGTTTCTTCTACAAAGTTGTAGATCTTAATTCCCTCTTTCCGGTGAAACTAAGATCATAATTTTTTTCTAACCGAGCGAAAAGTTATTACAAGCTGATATCACACAACTCCAAACCCAGAAATTTAACCAAGTGCTGGAACTAAACTAGATTCCTTCTTAGAACACGATTAGGCTTAATGGGCCTAATGCTTTATCCAATGGCTTCTCCACACTGAATTCATCATTTTGATAAATAATTAACTACAATATGGCTAAATTATTGATGACCCATTAAGTAATCAAATTGGGCTTAATTAATTATGGCCCATTAACTAATTAGAATGGACTTAAGTTCTAGGAATAACACCTTCAGAGGTTTGATCACTGCTTCTTCCTCTGCACTTTAATTTTCTTATAATTAGAATGATGTTTTTAATTGTTTCTATGAGAATCTTATAGAATTCTCTAAAACGTTTCCATCATGTGATGTCAGGTTTAGGTGGTGTATCTCGTAACTATGCACCCATTTATTAATTCATTCCAATTCCATTTGCTTCAACATCAATTCATGTCATTTTTATTTCACACTCGCTCTATTTCCTTGTAAAATCTATATAAAGGGAGGACAATTTGTAGTTAAACACCCGTTTTAGTCATCACGTTGAGTAGAATTCCTATATTCATTGTTAATGCCCCTTGTTGAGCATCAATAGTAAGTTTATTAGATCTAAGTGTAAATTCTGAGTTTGAGACTATTCTTGTTAGCTCCTTGTAATTATGTTAGGTGTACTCATTTGGTTATGGTGACACTTGAGGGTGATAGTAATTTGTATCGGTGTCATCTTCAAATGATGCATATTTACGTTTTAGTAGATCATTAGATATCTTTTAATATGAGTCAACTTTCTATAAGGTTTAAGGCTCCTTGAGAGGTAAATTAAACATGCTCCTTAAGAAGTAAATTAAACCTTATCTCCCTCTCTCATAAATAGTAGGTGTGTTGTTAAGACATTTTAGTGGATTTGAACTCTTCAACCCTATGAATAGATCCTAAGGTGGCTCTAGGAGGTTATCCCTCATGCCTCCCATCTCTACCATGTCGTAACGTTACAAGGGAAGCTTACATTCCCAAGGTTACCTCATTTGACAAGGAGGCCCTCTTCTAAAGCTAGATTGTCTATCTCGACTTTTCTTCAAGGTAGTTTTCCAGGGCCGAATAGTTCTTTCAACATTTCTTCTCCATTCTTCTTATTTCTCTAAATTTCTCAATGTGTTTAGATCATGTTTATCATTTAGATAGGAATTTTCCCTTGTGTTTTCATCACTTTTATTGCACACGATATTAACATCATAAACCTTAGAAAGTCCTCTTAAGCTTTAATAATTAAGTTAATGCATATCTACAATTAGTTATGGTACAATTATGTTAGTTGGAATGTAGCATATCTCAAGGGAATAAGCTCAAAAAATTAGCTAACTACAAAGTAATACTCAATTAATTGATATAAGTCACTTAGTTGATTCATTAATTGAGAGAAAGGTCAATTAATTGATTAGTTGAAGTCATATAACTGATACATCAATTAATAGAAGTTAGATAATTGATAGAAATCACTTAATTGATTCAGTTAACTGATTTTGTAATCGATTCAGTTAATTGATTTCGTAATCGATTTAGTTAAATTGATTCCGTAATTGATTCAGTTAATTGATTCTAATCGACTCATTTACTTGTTATTTAGACTAATTAATTGATATGTGGTTGCGATTACATGAATAACACGTGGAGGTACACTTGGATTGGTGGTAGGTGATTTAAGGTAGTAGAAAGGGCACAGATCGTTCTTTTGTAGGCTTAAATTGAGTTTAGCTGGGCAGATAGCTCATTTCTTTCACTGAAAACCTTAGAAAGAGAGAAATAAGAGAAATAGAAGAAGAAGAAGGGCAATATGGTGCAGAAATAATTCCAAAAAATAAAAAATTCAACAAGTTTGCTGGGATTCTTTATAAAGACAGGTTATGATAAACCAATATCATGTTATTTTTATATTTATGTTATTTTATTTTATTTTGATATTGAAAACTCAAGTTTTTACATGTGTGAGAACTAAACAACTATTCAAGAGAATGTTGTAGTTATGTTAATGTGAAACACTCATCTTTATGACTTATTTAAGAGTTGATTTATTGACTATTTACTTATTTATCAGTCCTAAATTGTCTAGAATAGAATCCGTTATAAGGATAAGTTTTGATTTGCTTTCCTACTGTCAATCCCCACCACCCCAAAATAATCAATTGATTCAGGCTCTCCTCTACAAGCTTAATCAGATGGATGAACAATACAAGAATTTGAAGAAAATAGTTAAAACAAGAGCCACACCTGAAGTTTAACTCTCAGTCCTCCCAGTCTTCCACTTACCCCTATCTGAGATGCCCATCTATAGGAAATACAGCGGGACCGGGAACCCATTCATACATCGCAAGGACTTTCTCTATGACTCCTCTTTTTGGCAAACTGACAAGAGGTTCTTGGCTTTCTTATTTAGGAGATCTTTAGAAGATGCTGCCTTAGAATGGTTTTTCTCATTGAAACCATCTGAAGCCGAAAACTTTGATGTTGTTCAGAAAAAATTTCTCCAAAGATACGAAGATAGAGTTGATTCATTCCTCTCAATGACTAATTTGGTAGCTGAGAAGATGAAAGTTGATGAAGATTTCACCACCCTTGGTGATAGGTGGCATTCTATGCCTAAAAAAGTGAAGGAACACTTGTCTGAGTCTGAGTAGGTAAAGATGATAATTGCAAATTCCACTGCCCAGTACAAGATTCATAGCCCTGAATATGCTCACAACAATGGATGAGGTTTATGAGCGGGTGCGCTATGTCTAGACGGCATTCAAAGACTCCCCTTTCATGACCATGTTTGAGCCACGCAAGCCCAATAGACCTTTCAGGAAGCCAAACACCAATACCACCGCCAATGGATCAACCACCGAGGGAACCATCACTAATGAGTAAGTCAATTCAGTTAACAACCTTACTTTTATCAGAAACCAAGCTCCACCTCCCAACAACCAAAGGCTTCCCTAACAGAAATTTTTTTGACCTTATAGGCAGCCACAGTCTCAAGCTCAGAACCAACAGTCACAGTAATACAAGTATGTCCCTCCTCCCAACAACTACAATTAGTAGAGAAAACTACCAGGACCTAAAATAACCCAATATCCACCCTTACCCGAGTCTCTGTCTGAAATATTCAATGCCCTAATGGTCGCTAATGCTCTCACTTTACCTAAATAAAGGATGGTCTGCCCTAGAATGCGGATATGACGAGGTATTGTGGGTTCTGTAGACAACCGGAACATGCCACTGATGTTTACTTGTAATTCAAGGATTACATTCAAGATCTTAATGATCAAGGGGGAGTTGGCTGGGAAGAGGTGAAGAAGTATATATCCACTCTGAAAGCTCGGAGACCTCAGCAACAACAACAATAATTAGTTCAACAAGAACCAACTTAGCAAGTAGTATCTAAACCGCAGAATATGGGGATTGTATAGAACCCTCTCTCTGAGCACCAATAGGATCAACAGGTTAGCCCCATCTTCACTCATGGGCAGCCGATAGTGAACAAAGGACAAGATTGGCAAGTCAAGGATGCTTCGTCAAACTGTTCCACCACTCACCAAGCCAACGCTCATCCTCCCATACCTCCACTCATAAAAACCCGGTTTCCTGCAACTTCACTGAGGCTTGCAACCAACCCCTATCCACCAAAACCCGTGTCCAGACCATCCCCACAACCCTTATGCCCTCTTATTCGTATTCTACAACCTACGTCTCCAAACCTCGGGCCATCGCAAAGCACACCACCAATCTATCCACAACCCTTAAAGCCACTCATCACTATACCCAGTCCAAGTAGTTAGACCATTCCACCTCCATAGATATGTAACTAGTTAGTGGCCACCTCACACCCTCCAAACCGCTCCTTCGCATCCCTACTCCTATACCCATGGCTACAGGCACCCGCATACCATCTAAATCTCTCCTTCACATACCCACATCAACACCCACACACATGCCACTTACCCCCATCAACCCACCAAATAAATTGCTTATCACTAAATCCTTGGCTACCATTCCATCTACAGAAGCATCATCCTCCTCTCCATCGAGCGAGCAACACCTCCCTCTAATGCTCCAGAGTGGAAGAATTTTTCACAAGGTCTTCCCTCAATTCACTGGTCAAGAAAATCAGTAGCAACCAAGTCAAGAGGAGCAAGCTATCGAGGAAAGTGTCCTAGGGACACTATGATCTCTTGAAGCACCTAGATAAAGCCCCTGCTTAGATCTCTATCCTGGAATTGATAAAAAGGTCTAGATCCCACCAAAAGGCCCTGATGAGCTATCTGCAGAAGGTCATGGTTAATGAAGACATCCCAGTAGAAAAGATTTCTACTATTTTGACCCTCTTGAGTGAACAACCATCTATTTCATTCCATAGCTTTGAATTGGCACCTATTGCAGCCCGAGGAATGGCCTTAAGCGTTATTGTCAACATACTCCAGACTATCATAGATGACTGTCTGGTAGATACTAGGGCCTCATCAACATGTTACCTCCTAGTACCCTCGAGTTGTGTGGAATTTCTAAAAAGGACATGTTGCCTTCTCCCATCTCTATCACTGCATATGCCAATACTACAAAGTCACCTCTGGGTATGGTCACTCTAAAAGTCGAGATGTAGTCCAGTTTCCATTGCCATAGAGTTTCACATCCTCGAGATTGATCCATCCCTTAAGGGCATTCTTGGCCGCCCTTATATCAATGCCCTTGATGCCATACCTTCCACAAACCAATGTCTTAAGTTCTCATTCAAGGGCGCATTGTGGATGTCACTAGCATGTCGATAAGTGCCACCACAGATACCTTTACTGTTAACCCTATACCACCAATTTTGGTAACCTAGAAACTTGTGCTATCCTTCTGGATATATACAAGCCTTCCACAAACCCATTAATATCCAAGCCTCTCTCTCCATCACTAAATCCAATGCCCAAAAGGAGACATCGCTTGGACACCCCAATGTGGCGCATAATGCTTAAAGTTGGTTATTAGCCGAGCAAGGGACTAGGGGTTTAGTTGCAGGGTATGTTGAAGCCAACAAAGGACAAGAGGCTCATCCCAGGAAGTGGGCTAAGGTACAAGCCACAAATTGTTAAAAAGAAAATAACTCAGCAAGTTAAGGATGAGGATGGGAATAAGGTATGGAAGACCATGGTCACTCCTTACAAAGAGAATCAGGACCCTCTGACTTGGACATATCATACTCATTTTGTGAAAGGGCTTGTGATACAACATGGGAAAATAACACCGTTGTCGTTACCTCCCGATTTGATCCGTATGATGTTCATGGGCGGCAGTTGGCACGCCATATTACTCCCATTTCCACGTACCAGTCTCTGGAGGCTTTATGGCCACTAAAAAAAAGAAAGATGGTGGATAAGGAGTGTGAATGATACATATGGTTTGACCTGCATGAATTGAATATTGCACTGAACAGATTGTTTATGGCTACTGATCCAGAATGGTCACCATTGATCTACGACCTCATTGAAGAACCTGGAGCCAACTGGGATAAAAGAAAGTCGTTGAATGATTTCACTGATGAAGGGAAGCCTGATGAGTCTTACCAGGAAGGATCCACTATTGACAAGCTCCGGTTTGGGGTCTTTTTCATACACACTTTTCACCCTTTACTGTTGGCACCCACCTGGACCCGCTTGTTGACTACCAATCTTCCCTGGGCTCCTCCCATCTTAATCACCATTACAGATCAGTTCTTCAAGCCCCAGGTCTCCTTTGACTCGAAGGATTTGTATGACAAGGTCTTGGAGTTCCTCCTCTATGATCCTCCCAACCCCGTGGCCAGGGTGCCATTCTCTGCTTCTCCTCATTCTCATCATCATCACCACCACTGTCTCAAAGGTGTAGACCATTTTATGAGCTGACTAAGCCAAGAGTCAAGTTCGATTGGGATACTAAGTGCCAGAGGGCCTTCGATAAATTGAAGTGTTATCTGTCTAGTCCTCTGGTTTTAGGACCACCTTCTCTTAGCAAACCTTTGATTCTTTATGTCTCGATCTTGGATGATTCGGTGGGAGTTGTCCTTGCGCAAGAAGATGAAGAAGGCAAGAAGTGGGCAGCCTACTACCTTTCAATGCTCCTCAACCTCGTTGAGCAGAGATACACGACAATGAAGAAGAGTTGTGCCGCTTTGGTTTGGGTAGTGTAGAAACTTAAGTATTATTATCATGCCCATGAAGTACATCTCATTGCTAGAATGAACCCAATCAATTTTTTTCTTAAGAAATCTGTCTTGACTGATAGGTTAGCACGATGATAAAGCTTTCTCTCTCAATTGGATATCTCTTACACTCAGTAGAAAGCAATCAAATGTTATGCCATAGTAGAACACCTTGCTATCACCCTCTCTCTAGGTTTGATCCTATTCAATTTGAGTTTTCAAATGAGGAATTGATGTCCATGACAATCCTTTGATCATATGTGGACTCTACATTTTGATGGAACTCTTAACTCTACTGGTAGGGGTATCAACATTGTTCTCTTATCGCCCAAAGGTGTCACTTAGGCTTTTTAGCTCACCTTTCTTATCACTAATAACATAGTTGAATATGAGGTACTCCTTGCTAGCCTCGAGGCTGCCCGTCTTCATAGTTCCACCATGCTATGGATTGTAGGTGATAGTAAGCTCATTCTTATCGCGTAGTGCTCACCAAATGTCACACTCTTGATCCCAAATTGAAACCCTATCACGAACTCACATATGCTTATGCCAAATTATTCACCAACTTGATCCTTGAACTTTCCTCCCAGCAAACATTTTGAATCTATTGTCATCCATAGGTGTCTCTCTCTTGCTGTAGAGGATCTTGCCTTTCTTAGGATTAAAGAAAAATTACTGAAAAATGTTCAAGATGGAGATATTGTGGAAAAGAAAGAAGTATTACTGCTAGAATTGTTAGAAGAGATGGAGGATGATGAAAAGCTATGATATTACGAGATTGCCAAATATTGTGAAGATCAATTTTACCCGGAAGAAGTCATAGTTGAGAAAAGGTGGGCCATTAGGAGGATTGCCCAAAGATATACTGTGCTTGGAGGCGAGATCTACAGAAGGGGATTTGATGGCATTCTTCTCAAATGTTTAAATGAAGATGAGCTTTAGAAGGTCACTGAGGAGACTTACTCTAAAATTTTTGGTGGCCATGTAAATGGATAGATGCTTGCGGAGAAGATCCTCAGACAAGGATACTATTGGTCAACAATGGAAGAAGATTGCATAGGATATGTTCACAATGTGTCAAGTGTCAACTCCAAGCAGATAAAATCTATTCTGCTACATCTTCACTCCATCAATTATCCTCCCCATTGTAGACGTCAGAACGCCCCCCCTCTCTTGGTGCACTAGGTTGTATGTCGCCTTTGTGACGTCGCCTCCCGAACCGTTCAAAGGAGCCTCCGTGAGCTGCAACACTAGCACACAAGATGTAGTAAATGAAAAGTGTGATCGCCAGGAGCATACTTTCTTGCCCGTGCTCTGCGGGACAAATGTGATCACGTAGATTTGGTGTAGCGGGGTGCGTGCATGCAGGTTCCCCTCTCCTCCACCTCCGGCTATCCAGGATGGAGGGCTCCGAGCTTTAATTTTTGGGTGGTTGCAGCAAAGAAAACATGATGAAGGACCCAATTAGCACTATTGAGTGCAGTAAATGATGAAAATAAACAAGAAATGATGGGTAGATGAACCGATTGTGTGGTCGGGTGATAGAGTGACCAAGTGCTATCTAGATGTGAACTGAATCATGCAAATTGGGTCCTTAGGACGGCAACAAGACTGGTCGATCACAATTACAAGAGGTGGGGAAAGTCTACCATCCAGCAATGTAAACAACATGCTAAAATGTCCTCTAGAAAACTGGATGGCAATCGGGACTACCGTCAAGGGGATGGTCCTGGCCGAACGGGGAATTGAGTGGAGGGCTTTAATTCGAGCTTAGGTGTGGATATGGATCATATAAAGATATCAATAAGAGACCATAGGGGGAATCCAGAATTGGGTGTCTACACCTGTGGTCGTTCTCTATGTGGGCATTTGATTTCATCAGTCCTCTAGGTTATCCTAACTCCTTCACTAAAAAAAAGTCCATCGTCATCACTGCCACAGAGCATTTCACTAAGGGGGCTGAAGCTGAAGCATACACGGAGATTAAAGCTTCAAGAGTCTGCAAGTTAATCATGAGGAACATCATCACTAGATTCGACATTCCAAGCACCATCATCACTGACAACGGGCCTTAAGTTGTCTCTCATGAACTCAAAGATCTCTACAATATATATAAAATTGCATTGCATCATTCTTCACTATAATATCCACAAGGCAATGGCCAAGTAGAGGCCACTAACAAAACTTTAATCAAAATCATCAAGAAAACTTGTGATTCCAAAAGATACGCAAGTTGGCCAGAGAACCTAATCGTGGCTCTATAGGCCTATCGAACTTCAATTTGCAGTCCCACTCGGCAAACCCCATACTCCTTAACTTTTGGAATGGAGGCAACAATTCTTTATGAGATCCCCGTTCCTTCTCTCAGAATATAATTGGACAAGAAACTTTTCAATGATGAGCATCATGACTCGTTGCTTGTCTAGTTGGAACTCTTGGATGAGAAGTGATGAGCTGCTGCTAATTACACTCAAGTAGGGTTGTCAACGGGTCGGAGACGGAAACGGAAATGACACCTTCCGCTTCCGTTTCCTATAAGATTTATCGGAGACGGAAACGGAGTCGGAAGTGAGTGTTTCTGCTTCCGCATCCATTTCTGCTTTTAAATCGAAAATCGGAAACGGAAACGGAAGTAAACAGAAGTTCCGCTATCATCATCGCTATATTAAGAAGATATTTAAAATCATTATTACTATTCACTTTTTGATAAACTTTCTTCTAGTAATTAAAAATTTTAAGAACCTACAAAGTTTTAATATAGGTAAAAAATAATAATCTATAAATTTTGAATTTTGAAATCTATTTTATCTATCAATCTAAATTTACATATAAATATACCCAAACATGTACCATAAAGTTATATTAAAGTGTTAAAAGTTTCTAACTTTTTAGTATGACCTTTTTTTTATCAAATTGTTAAGAGATATTCTCACTATTAGATATTATATATATATATATATATGTGTGTGTGTGTGTGTGTGTGTGTGTGTGTGGATGGATGTATGATCATTCGGAAACGGAAACGGGTTAGCGGATGCGGAAATGAGTGTTTCCGTTTCCGACTCCTATAACTATCGGAGATCCATTTCCGTTTCCTATAACTTAACGGGTGGTCTTTAACGGAGTTCCGTATCCACTAATAAAAACGGAAACGGAGCGGATAATCGGAACTCGGGTATCCATTGACAGCCCTACACTCAAGTGTACCAAAATAGACTCGCACATTTTTACCAAAAGAAGGTTATTGAGAGAAAATTCAAAGTTAGTGAAATAGTTGTTAAAAGAATCTTTGTTAAACCTGGCGGTCCCCATTTCAAACTCCAACTTAATTAGGAAGTCCCGTATGTAACGAAAGATGTATTCTCTAGCAATGCATAGAGGCCAGTTAATGTTGAAGGTCAAGAATTAAGTCACCCCTAGAATGGTTTGTGCCTTAAGAAATACTATGCTTAGGTGTATTGACCGGCATAGTGCACAGACCAATGGAAATCAAAAGATTAACATCTCAAATTCTTCCCTTAGTCTTCATGGCTTAGTCGAAAAAGCAACTAAGCACACACTCATGCTCACCTCTTAAGTAACAAATAGTGTTAGGTCTAAGGAAAACTAAAACCAAACTGGGAGTGTAAGGTATTACTCATGCTCTTCTACTCGGTTCACAATGTGGGAGCGAGGACTCAGGACAAACTACTGAACCTATCTGCCACCATAGTAGGAGGCCGTCACAAAAAGAGGGAAAACATCAAAGCCTAGAAAGTCAAAAGCTTAGTTATATTGGTACTCTATAAAAAGGTTAACTGTTATACATTACTTTTGATGGGCAACAAGGAAACACTCAACTCTATGTCCATTCCAGAAAAAAAAAAAAAAAAAAAAGGTAGAGGGTTCAAAGCAGAAAAAGACATAGTGAAAAGTTGTAAAGGCGCCATAGGTAAAAATAGCGGATACCTCAGTAGACTTAGTGAAAATCCGAAAGGGCACTAGGGGAAAAATAGCTAAAAACCAGGGGCACAACAAGTGTCAAACACTTTGAGTAAAATCATGTATCGGTTACTATGAAAATCTAAAAGGACACAGTATACCAATATAGGTGTGGTGAAAATCTTAACTGGTGCTACACCTATTACAAAGAAAGAAAAAGAGAAGATACAAGCAAATCACCATAGAGGATAGAATCAACAAGGAATTTGACAAGTAGAATGCAAGTAGAGTCTTCATCAATTATGCACATCGATCCCATTTTTGTCATGATCTTTTAGTCGGTTTACTGGTAAGGAGGAACACCTTCATCATCATTCTCAAGTCTAAAGAAGAGTGAGTTATTTCTTATGAGTTCTATTTCAGGCACAAGTATGTAAACACACCTTTGCTAATTTACTTTCATTTTAAGAGTCATTTCAAATGTTTTCTTTTTGTGGTGACCTAGACAAAAAAAAAGAAAACAAAAACATAAAAACAAAAACAAAAAAAGAAAAAAAAAATAAAAAGAAAAAGAAAAAACAAAAAAAGAACAAAAAGAAGAAGAAGAAGAAGAAAATCCGAAAAATAATAATATAAAAAAATAAACAAACAAAAACAAAACGAAAGTGCACTTGTGGAGCCGTTGATGATATTCAATTCTGAATAGTCTTTTGATGACATATGAAAAAGGCTCTGAGGCAATAAAATTCACAAGTAATCTTACCAGGAAAAAAAAAAAAAGAGTAACTTGATCAAAAGCCCACTTCCTCTCCTACACTGATGATGGATTCAACCTCAAGAAGGTTTCAAGACAGAGTGTCAGATACGCATATCATCTTATTCTTTTTTTTCCCTCTTCTTTGTTCCCTAAAAAAATGTCTATATGTTTATCTGTAAGACTCCACACGTCTTTTCAGAAAAAGACTTTTAAGGTAGATATTAAAAGCTAAAAAACTCCACCAACATTCTCTTGAACAAGAACAGTAAATCACATGATTTGAAAGTTGTAATACATTTGAAGGAATGGCGAGGCCTATAACATGACAACAAGTAGTTACGTTGATTGCATAAGCATAAAAGGTTTGTTGCGCTTAAAAGCTTGTAGCCATCACTTCGTAAAGATACTTCAACGTTTTATTTTGTGAATTAAAAATGGCGTCTACTAGATTTAACTTTCAGTTGCTTCGCAACATCGCTTGAAGAGGGGTAACTATAGACACCTTATTTTGGATGGACACAGATTGAATACCCAATATATGTCCATTTAAAAAGAGTGCAATGATGAAAATCCACATAGACATATCCAAGAATTACAAGTCCATTCGAATAGTCCGAATGCAAAAAGCCCAGCATATCTAAGTAAACTATTCTATCCACCATAACCCAATAGCCCAATGGCCTCAAGGCTCAATTGTGGCCTAATAGCCCAATAGTTTTAAGACCCAACCGTAGCCCAATAAACCAATGGCCCCATGGCCCAATAGTAGCCCAATAGCCCATGTACAAATCCATCAAGTCATGAAAAAATGAAACATGTGATATGTTGGACTTTTCCTTCACTTCTTTTAAAGAACCAATGAAAAATCACACCCTCTTCCATCCAAGTCAAAAGTTAAACATGCCCACATGTCCTTCTCTTTGGACTTTGTCTTCACTTCTTTTAAAGAACCAATGAAAAATCACATCTTCTTCCATCTAAGTCAGAAGTTAAACATGCTTACATGTCCTTTTCTTTGGACTTTTCCTTCATTTCTTTTAAAGAATCAATGAAATATCACATCATCTTCCATCCAAGTCAAAAGTAAAAAACGTCTACATGTCCTTCTCTTTGGACTTTTTCTTCATTTCTTTTAAAGAAATAATGATATGTCTCATCTATTGATCTTCCTTGATTCAAACTTGTGTTGCCACATTATCAAGATTGCTATGTCATCTATTCATCTATAAATAGAGCAATCCATCCCACTCATTTCTCCAAACTAGAGAGAGAGCAAGGAGACTCCTTTTTACAAGGTTTAGAAATCCCAGAGAAAGAGAGACCCTAGTCCAAGTTCTAACCCATCCAAATATTATTCAAGTATGAGATAGTCGGTAGAAGTTAGCAACATAATCTTTTTCCTCTCTTTTCTTTTCTCCTTTGATTATCTTTTATTTTTTTAAGCCCCTTCTACAAAGGAGATCTTATCACAAGTTGATAAGGTTCGTTTTGTTAGTAAGTTGGTGCCTTTACTAAAGGGATCTTAACACTAGTTGGTAATGTTCATTTTGTTAGAAAGTTGGCTGGATTAGTAGAGACCAATCTCGGAGGTGTGTGGGTGGTGCCTAACTCCTTCCATACACTTAACCGAAACACAAACCCATAACCTCTGTTAAGACTTAGCCTTGGAGTCAAATTTGTTAGCATGTTCTTCCAAATTCTTTAGGTTCTCGAACCTCTTATTCGGGTAGCGACTCTCAAAATCATTTTTAGTGATCCAAACTTTCAGGTTGCTACACCAAGTCATCTTCACTGGTCACTTGTAAATATATGTAATGGTTCAAAAAAAAAAAAAAGTGTATAAGTCTGTCTATTTTCGTGCTAGACTTTAATCAAAATCGCAACTAGTTTTGTGCACATGAAAACCCATTCATCGTAGATATGGGCCTTTCTACGGTTGCTAACGGATTGGAGATAATCTCGTTTCTCGAAATCAAACTTAAATATGGTCGTATTTGGTATTGTTTTCAATTGAAAGCTTTTTTGAATTATAAATGTCAAACCTAGTTATTTATAGGGGCTTCTCCAAGGTGGACGGGGTGGATCCCGCCGCTTTAACCTCTATGCAGGTGGGGGGAAGGAGCTGAAGAGTGAGAAGAAACCCTCGTAGCCGCGCCGGTTTCTATTTATGGGGGGTTGGCCGCCGCGAACAAGGTGAGGCGGGCGGGTGGTTGTCAATGAAGAAGGGTTTAACCTAGATCTAACGGTTGACATGCTGCGCTTGGTCTTCGATCGGACAGATGGACGGATCTCTCCTGTGCAGATGGTTTACGCGCGGAGTGAGTAGGCTCAGCCTTCAGATCGCTGGCTTCATGTTCATAGGGAAATCTAGCCGTGTGATGCATGGGACCTGGGAGGGACACTCGTTCGTGTGATGGGCACATTTTTCCACCGAAGATAGACCCTTGCCGCTGAGGTGGACTAACCCTGGTAGCACTCTTTTGATCAAATCCACCAATTAGTTTAATTCGGTAGTTACATCAGGGACATTATTTTTATTTTTTTCATAAACTAGAAGGAGTGAAGGTAATCCAAAAAACAAAATGTAATCTTTTTTTTGACCGATAATCATCCCTATGTAATCCGACAATCGAGATGATGTGGGGTGCCATCCTACAATTCGGTGACAAAGTGCAAAAGTGTTACATTGCGCCACAATGTAGAAAATATTACTTATTACTTAGATGACTTTTTGACATCATCCTCCATTAAACTTGATTGGTACAACCACTAATTCACCTTACTATTGTTAGCAGAAAACCTCACCCCATTGGAATGGAGGCCATCGCCCTGCTACGGTTTTGTTCAATACCGAACTAGGCAGCAGCTTCTGAGGAGGGGAGGATACCCGCCTAGGCGCAAGTCTTGACAACTATGACTTCACTAATGTTGGATATATACTTTTTAACCTAGCGGCTTGTCTTGAATTTGGGAATCACTATTAGAATTTCGTTCTTTTATGTTTATTTTGTAGCAATTATTGTATGTGGCTTGTTCCCTA
The DNA here is from genome assembly GCA_030544215.1 of Zantedeschia hybrid cultivar. NCBI lineage: Eukaryota > Viridiplantae > Streptophyta > Magnoliopsida > Alismatales > Araceae > Zantedeschia > Zantedeschia hybrid cultivar. The sequence goes on along the minus strand of JARZZO010000008.1, from coordinate 64,367,991 downwards.
TGCTCCGCTTTGTTTGGCGGATAGGGCGGAATAAGCGTGGTTTATTCCTAGAATAAGCCTAAATCACCTTTGATTGATGGAATTGCTTACGCTCCCCTATTCCCGCAAATAAGCCGAATTGGGCAAATACACAATTCCGGTCTACCCCCCTGAATTGCTAATTCCGGCATTGTTACGTAGGGACATGAACAGGACAAAACAACATCGTCGTTCGAGCCCCTGTGAAAGGCATCCTCCCCTCCGCCCTGCGAAATCCTCGCCCTTCTCTCCCTCATCTTTACTCCTCCCCCAGCGAAAGGCGCCTAGCTGCCACCCCGAACTCACTGCCCCTCTGGACCTGCATTCGATAGGCTTTTGGTGTGCTTGCTTCGCCGACTGTACGAACGGCCGTAGAGGACACTGTCCATCGGCGGACCAAGCCTTGATCCACTTGTTTGTAGTTTGATTCTCCTCGGTAGGTTGCATGTACCACCTTTTCCCATTTTTTTTTTCGGAATGAGTTCACCCTTCGTTGGCCTACCTCGCGATGCCTTCTATAAGGAGCCGCCTTCGAGCGCCTAACCTAGGGTTTCTACTTAGACTTATAGTCAAACGTGTAGCAGTGGCTTTGGACATGCTACAACTTCGAAGGTTTGCTTTTTGCAGTGATGTTTCCCATCCAACACTAGGGTTTCCCCTCCTTTTCCTCTTCCCAAGGGTCACGGATGCTTCTGTCTTGCAAGTTATCCGATCTTTCGCAATGTTCCTTCCCATCCATCATTTAAGCCTGTTGTATGGTCTTTCTCCGATATATGGATGAACGAGGCTGGTAAGGAAGGGAGGGATGCTTGGGTTGGAGGCAAGGCACTACAATGTGGAAGCTGGGGGGGGGGGGGGGGGGAGGATATGGTGGCATCTACGATTTCCTCTTCTTCTTCAAACGAGAAGCCTTTACTGGCGGTCATCATCGCTTGGATTCACGAGTTTTTCTACAACTTTGCACTTCAATACCTTCTTCTCGTCCTTCTGTCTGATGCGATTTCATGATATTTCTATCTGCCTATGTGCTTCTTACGTAGGTTTATTTTATGCATTTCGTATAGAACCTAGCATATTTTGTGCATTTATGCTTGCCAACCGTAGCTTGTAAGTTACCATGAAAGATGGGAGTTTTTTTTCATTGTGGCTTATCTGTTTATGGGGTTAGGCAGTCTGTCCATTTCTGTAACTCTGGATTTGTGGGAGTTATTATTGTTATCAAAGGCAATATTAGTGGGCACGATTATTAATATTGATCATATGAGGTTCAAAACATTGTAAAATTCAAAACATTGTAAAAATCATCAGTTGTGCAAACATATTGCTTCTTGATGATTGACTATTGCGTATGTAAAAAATGGCTATTTTGGGTCTAGAATTTGTTTTGTAGAGTTGGATTGTTGCAATCTTGAGAAAGGCCTTTGACTTTGTTTTTAATATTCGATTGTGATTTTCTTAGTTTTCTGCATACATATTTCGGCCTTTGTGTTTGGAAAGGCATTGAGATTAATAGTTATGGTTATTACTGTCCTTTAACGTGTGTATTGGATGCTATACAACTGAAATCATAAGAGTTAATATGTCCCTTTCTGTCACTATTAGGCAGTCTATCCCTTTCTGTCACTCTGGATTTGTGGGAGTTATTGTAAGTGCATTTCTGCTTGCTAACTGGGGAGATCGTGGGCTTCTTCCTGCCATGGGACCGAAGACAGACAGGCTGGAGACTGTGGGTAGCTAGTCTTCATTCTCATCTAGAGCGCCTTTCCAACTCTATTAGCTGGAGCCTCCACCATCTATTTTCGCTGCACCGTCGGTGCCCGTGCTCGCCTCTGCACTCCCTTTGCTTGTCTAGGAGCCTCGGCTTTGTCAGGAGAGCCAACCTACTGAGGAGTCTCTACCAGTCTTGTTTGGTAGTGCTGAGGAGAGCCTGTTGCCCACTCTAATGCTCACTCGAGGCCCTGTAGAGGGGGATAAGGGGGTAGAGGAAGTTGGAGGGTCTAAGGGGTTGGAGGTGGCTGCATTGAGTGGCGATTGTACAACTGGATACTGCAAATTAGGAGGAAGGTGGGATGGTGGTTCCGGCTGCGCAAGTGGAGGACAAGGAAGGGAAGGAGCTACTTGAAGTTATCGAAAACCTCACAGAGCAGAGGATGGGAGATGTTGCTCTCAAAGTTGGTGTTTCTTTTGCTAGTGTGTTGGAGTCAGACTTCAGGCATTTCTTTTCAATGTTTAAAAGAAAATGGAATTTGGGGATGTTGGATATAGGTGTCCTCTAAGCCAATCATAAGGAACCTATTACAATCTGGTTCCTTAATAAATGACATTTATTTGATTAGGTAGATTGGTGCACTTATAAGTATGCATAATGAAGTCCATGAATATGTGCAATAGTCATCAGATTATGATCAGATCATAATAATGAGACTAATGACTTATAAACACATATTCTTAATTGGTCCTAGTCGTAAGATGTTTGAGAATGACATCAAATATCCGGAAAGACTAGTATAGGTTATTCCAACTCATATGATGAGGCTGACTGATCTCGTTAGTCACTTATGTAGAGACACAATGGTGAACTTGTAGGTGCTCATTAGGAATGAGTTCACTGAACTGATCCGACATGAATCGCCGAATGGTAATTTACCTAACTGTCAACTGGCTTGATTCATCGTCATAGTGGCGTGGTTGATCTTTGTACTTGAGACACCAAAGACACCTTGTCGGTGGACTTCTGGACTTTGACCTTGGCTTACGAATCCCTATCTACGGGATTTCTAATAGTCAAGGATCGGGTCCAGTGGAAGACCTTCGAAGGTGATTGTGTGTTCAATAAAGGATCGTTCGCTCTCAGATAACTAGAGAGATAATGATCTAGAATAGATCTGCAGGAGTCTCTGACCAGAGCATATACTATGGACGGACTTGTTCCATGAGTGGGTTGATGAATCCCATTACCTTTCGGGATCATGCGGTGTTACTTGGCACCCAACTTGATCGGAAGTCTGACCAAATTTACATGAGATGTTAATTCGGTTAAGTAATTAATTAAATATTGGATATTAATTAATTACTATAAGTCGATAAATGGTTATTGGACTTAACGGGCTGAAAACCGAATTGGTTAATGGGCCTAGAGGGTCACACAAAAAATAATTCTCAGTCGGTGGTACTTAAGTGGGACTTATATTAACTGGGGACTTTTATGAAAAGTCGTGCCGACTTAATATATATACGCGCTGTTGAGAAACCCTAGGCCAAGCTCCAGGAGCTCTCAAGGCTGGCTATCCCCCTTTCTCTCTCCTCCTCCTCTGGGCGCCCCTCTCGAGGCGCCAGGAGACTTCCCGTCTCTACCGCGCGCACTTCCCGAGAGTTGGGAATTCCCATTAGGGTGATCAGGACAATATTGCGACAAGGATTCTTTAGCGAGTGCGTTGATCTGGATGAGGGAGCGAGGATGAACCACCACGGAGGATCGCGTGGATACCGCTGGAGGCTGGACACTTGTGTGGCTAGCAGTATCACCTCGAAGGAACTGAAACGGTCACGGATTCGAATCTGCGCATTTTCGTTCCGAAACTGATCTGCAGGCATCGGGCGGGATTTCATTTTATTGCTTCCACTACATTCGTCGCGCCCTACCAGGATCCCAATAGTGGTATTAGAGCCAGGTTGCCACTCTGACCCATTTCAGATCGCTAAAATTAATATTCTGAAATTAATTCCATGCACATATTTTTTTTCTCAACGAAAATATTTGAAGGAATGAACATACGATGTTCAACTAATTTTCTGTGAGGAAAAATGTATTTTTTATTGGGATTTTTCGTGTGGTTCTTCATGAAGATGAAGAACATGGCTTCATGGCTTGGAAGGGGCATTCATGGTGTTCAGGCACTACCATTGTGTGGACCTTTGGAACTGGCCAAATCTTCAAGTTCCCCGATGTCCACTGTGGTCGCTGGCGGCCGGCGTTGAAGTCCCCCCCGTCCCTTAACATTTTCAAAAGTTGGAAACAAAAGGGGAAAGCCACAGTAGTTAAACCACTCAAACCGGTGGTTTTTGGGGGTCACTGGAGGCAATAGGCAAGCCGGCCGGCCGTCGCCGGCGCCGGGGAAGGAAGGGGGGCCACCCCCCTGCAGTTTTCGGCCGCCCAACTACTGGCGTCTTTGGAGGCGCCGCCCCCCAAAACGCTGCAACCAGGTGGCTGGGCAAGGGGAAACCCTAGCTGGCCGAGCGCCTTGGTACGCAGATGGACCGGCCGATCCCGCACGACCCTGGCCCGACCTGACCGTAGGCGGGGCCTGGGCCCGAACTTGACTGCTTGGTCCCAAGCGTTGGGCCGAGCCCAGGCGCCCCTTTGGGGCTTGCCCGGCTCGGACCAGGCAGCCGGGGCCAGGTCCTGCCTGGCCGAGCAAGGCTAGGCCGAGGGCCCAATGGCCCAGGCCCATTAAGCGAATTAAACCAAGCCCATATTAACCCCATTTTCTTAATAACCCCTTATTAAAATAAACCCCACCTCTATTTACTGGAAATTAAAATTAGATATAGTTTAAAATATGTTTTAAACTTAAAATTATATTTTTCAGTTATAAGGGGCAATTTTTAAGATATGATCTTAAATAAGATAAATATATTTTTAAGAAGTGTTCTTAAATTATTTAACAAGTGTTGTTAAATTAATTTTAATTAAGATACATTTAATAAGTGGTTATTAAATATTTAGTTAACTCTTAATTAGATTTATGTAATTTCTTAACAATTCTTGTAATGAAATTATTAGTTTTTAATTAAAGGTTTAAAGGGGATAATTAAGACGTGATATTAAATTAAATTAACAAATGTTGTTAATTTATTTTTAATTTATGATCTTAAATAGGATTAACAAAAGTAGCTAATTTTATTTTAATTAAGTGATTAGATAATTTAATTTCTTAACAATTGTTGTTATGAAATTATTATTATTAATTTTAAGGGACACTTAATAAAATGTTATTAAGTGATTAATTAACCGTTTGGAGTTAATTATTTATTGAGAATAAACCTTAATAATAGTTGTTAAGGATTAATTAACTCTTAACAAAAGTTATTAAGATAGTGAATTAATATTCTCATAGATCTATTAATTAAAAATTTAAAAGATCTAATCTACTTAAAAATGATCTTTTATTAAAAGTTATTAAGTGATTAAATTGAGTCTAATTGTTAGACTAATTTTAATTAGAAATGTTCTAATTAATATTTCTTAATAATTGTTATTGAGAAATATTATTTAATAAAGGGGTTCTTAACAAAGGGTTGTTAAGTAATTAAAAAAAATAGAGTTATAAATCTTTTTATAAGAGTTATTAAAGAATTTTTAATTCTATGTAAATGTTAGATTATTTTTCATTAATAAATGTTATTAATGTGATTTAAAATTAATCTAAGTGTTAGATTAATTAATTTAAAAATATTCTAAATAATGTATGGAATATTTTAGAATTTTAATTTTTGTCTTGTGTGCACATGTTGATGTGTTTTAATGGTTTAAATTAGATTTAAATACATGATTAGCAATAAGAATTTCAAATTCAAATTATCCAATTTTGATTAGTACCTAGGTTTTAAGAAAATCAAAATAATTATTTTTCAAAATTTTAGCCTTCATGTGACGTATTTGATCATGTGTGGATGGTTAAAATTTGTGGTAGTCATGGACTTGCACTTAGTTAATTTTATATCATGTGATGGTGTGTAATTATGTGGATCAATTTTGGACTGTGATAAATGGGTTAATTAAATGTTAATTAATGAGGCCTGCGTGCCTCCTTCTCTCTCTCATTCCGATATAATTCTATCTCCCTCTATTATTACAATCGGCCATAAGGCTTTCTCTTATAATTAATATGCGTTTGAAAATTATTTCAAAATTCATTATTGTTTGTAATTGATCGCACTAACTGAGGAGAGGTGAGGATGATCCACAAGTGCAACCTGGAAGGCAACAGGAGATCAGATCACCAGTGCCTATGTGTTTACATATTTGATTACATAATTGTTATATAGTTGTAGTGATTAATTGTATGACTCCAATTAATCACCGTGTTGTCTTTGACCACATAATGAATATGTATGGTTGATGCATGCTGTTAGTTTTTTTTCTTAAATCAATTACTAGTATCAATTACTAGTATCTAAGTAAAGTTAAATATATATGCGATATATTTATAAACTATCACCTAGGAAGAGACCAAGATAAAAGTTATCTAAAACCCTCGTTAAAGTCTAAGTCGTAACGTGAATAGTTGAGAACTTACTACGTGTTCCTCCATTGTTATAGTCATAAGACTCAAATTACCTTAGGCAGCTTTGTTGTGCTACCATAAGGCTTGTCTAACAGTAAGGAGAGACTATGGCTATGGTATAAGATGCCTATTGATCGGGGTAGAGGAACCATGTAGCCTTGTTGTACTATCTACAAGAGTTGCATGCAAATCTATGCCCGTCCCATAACGATGGTAATACTTAGACCAAAATTAATGATTTGTTATACTATCTACAAGGCCATTAAATCTCTGGTGACCAAAGCCATGATTAGATGTTGTAAAGAGTTGCAAGTCCCATGAGATGGATGCTCTTTGATTGTATTACAGTTTGTTGTGCTATCCACAAGACTATACTACAAGTCGTTGAGATTCTGATCCATACTAGAAGACCATCGGAGTCTTCCGTTCTGTATATCTTGAGCGTTATACAGTCCGTCGAAAATTAGTAGGAAATAATTCAAAATAAAAGATCATAATTAAATTATAAGAACTATCTGCGTAAATCACGTTATTTCCTTCGTTCACTTGAAATGTCGTCTATTAATCCGTGATTTGGCATATTGGATGCCGATACTTCTCATATTCAGATTGGCTAGAAAAATTCTGAAGAGTGTCTTCAGTACCGATTGATAGCCACTATCTTAATCAGTTGTCATGAAATCTCTTACTTGGATAAACCAAGAAAAAGAGATATTTATGGTAAGCTTTTGAGAAAGGCTAGAGGTAAGATCTTAAATGATCGAACCAACACCTGAGACGGATAAATGTAAGTCAGCTGAAAGAGAGAAGGAGCAGTTCTCCCACTACAACCAATAAGGATATTGGTAAAGGCAAAAGAATATAAAACTTGTAAGAAATTTCGGATATTCTTATTATCCTTTTTGCATGTCTAATGGAGAATTAGCGTCTCTAATATGAGATATTGAAAATGATTATCAGATCTGCAATAATATGTAGACTTAGACAAGTAAAAGGACATCAAGAAAACGAAAGAGTTGAGTTAAACTCAAGTATAGTTCAAAAGATACATAGATTACTGTGAGACAGTAATATTTTGTATATCTTCAGGGGACAGAATGAAACTGAATAATTGTTATTCAGTTCTATAATAATCATGAGTTGTAAAAGTGAATAACATTGATTGAGAAAGAACAAATATTGTTCCATATTGTTTTAAGAATATAATAAAAGAATTTAAAATCACTCAATGCACTATAGATTTTTGATGTGACATATCATATGATGAATGTTCACAAGTCTCCTATAGAAATGAACTGTGTGAATCATGATTATCTATAGCATTGTACACTAGATTGTGCAATAAGAAATAATTAGTGCTTATATATACTGATGTAAATAACCCAATATCTTCTTAAGGTCAAAGATAATCACTTCTACTGACTTACCTTAATGATTAACTCTTAGAAAGATTTGGCTGAATGTACTTGCTGAAGTACAAGTCGAACGTATCTGAAAGATTAAGGTATAGAAGATCAAGATGAAGTGACTACTTAGAAAGAGTATTAGAATTCTTTGATTTGATCAAAGAAATCATACTTGAGTATGGGATTCACACAAATCATTAAAAGGATAATCGTATCCTCTCTCGATTAATCCTCATTGTATATCATAGCAATATAATACAATAAGAAATTGCACTTTATTGGATATAGTGCTAGATATATAATAAGATTTGCCTAATTCTTATATCCTTGTATATATGAGTATGAACATTAGATGTCCATACTTTACACCGGATTCCAAATAAGTCACTGTATCCATATAGGATATGGAGATAAGATAATTCATATAAGATATGAATTATAAACAAATTTGATTTTAAGTATATTAAAGCCAAGTTATGTCCTAGTCTTATGAAAAAGACATGAGCCAAAGAAGTTAGGTCTAAAAGGACATAGTGTAGTATAAATTTGTGGGATGTCCAAAAAGTTTGGATATTGCATTTATTGGCCAGACGATAATGAAATAATTATCGTCCTGAAAGTTATCTTCTATGAAAATGAACATGTCCTCAAAGAAAACAGTGGGAGCTAATAAAACTAGAAGATGCTCTAGACCCACAAATTAACACAAGATTATTAGATAATCTTTGGAACCATTTATGACACATATAAAGGAGCTTCATAGATATTTGAGATTCTCTCAAATGGCTAGAAAGATATGTTTGACATATCAGAGATACCAGAATGAGGGGAGCTCAAAGATGTGGATTATGATATAAAATCTATGAGAAAGCTCTTAACAACTTTAGAATTTGCAAGAAATAAAGAATTCAAAACTATAGTTCATAATACCTATCAAATTCAGAACTTGATAGTATTGCTTGAGAGTATTGTACCTATCAAAAGCAAGTAAATCTTCAGAATGAAGATTAGTACAAATGGACTACTTAAAACTTGTATGGTAATCTAAAAGAAATTGTCATGGTCAAAGTGTTGACTTGGCCAAGTTTTCATCGACAGTTACCAAAATAAGTTTATTAGAATTCGACTTGCCAAAACTGTCCATCATGATGATGAGATATGGCAGTTGGATATTAAAAGTATATCCTCAATGTGATTGAGGAAAAGATGTATATGATACAACTTTAAAACTTTTAGAATATCTAGGAATCAAGTAATGATTTAAAGATTATTTTGAATCAAACTAAAGCTTCCCAAAGTTGCAATAAGATTTTTGACTTAATGGTCAAATACTAAGTGATCATTAAGAATGATCACGGATTGTGTGTGTGCAAGGAGGACAGTGGGAGTACGGTCGCATTAGTAATGCTTTGTGATAATAACATCAAAGTCATTGAGAATGACATTAGGATGTTACTATCAGTAAAAGCATTATTAACCATGTTTTACTCCATAATGGGTTTGGTTATAACATCCACGATGAGGATGTTACCTTAACATGTATGTAAAAATGTTTGACATAAATTTCATAATAAGTCTCAATTGTTGAGATATGAAATTTATTTCTTTAAGAAAAGGTTCTTTGAAGGATACAGGGAAACCTTAATAGAAGATGTAAAACACATCACTAAGTACTTGAGAAGTGTTAATGATGCACTCCTATATATGGAGATGATGATTTGAAACCATGAGTCACACTAACCCAAATTTTAAGTCAGACTTGGATTTTATCTTTTAATCAGAAAGTAATGGATTGGAAGAGTTCCAAGCTAGAAACTACTGTTGACATGATTATAGCTGATACTGTTTATAGAACAATATATAGTGGATTGGAAGGGTTCCAACCTAGAACTCAGTATTAAGATGACGACATAAATGAGTGACACTGTTATTAGAATAGTATAGATGAAAGAGTTCATATCTAAACTAAATATAGTTCTAAAAGGTCTCCGATCCCATCCCATTGTTATAAGACAATAGTGGGAGCGATCAATTTTGTGGTTGAGCCATTGTCTCATCAAAAGTTGTAAAAACATTATGAAGCTCTTTTATAAGTTAAGAGACAAAAAATTAAGAGGAAATAACGTAATGAAAATTATTACATTTATGAATGATTTAGCAGATCTCCGACCGAGCCTTAGTCAAAGACTTGATGTGAGCATCACCTAGATACGATAGAGATCAAAGGCGAAGGTGATTGGCTTGAGTCTAAGTGGGAGATTGTTGGATATAGGTGTCTTCTAAGCCAATCATAAGGCACCTATTACAATTTGGTTCATTAATAAATGACACTTATTTCATTATGTAGATTAGTATATTTATAAGTACGCATAATAAAGTCCATGAATGTGTGCAATAGTCATCAGATTATGATGATATCATAATAATAAGACTGATGACTTATAAATACATATTCTTATTGTTCCTAATTGTAGGATGTTTGAGAAGGACATCAAACATCCGGAAAGACTAGTACAGGTTATTCCAACTCATATGATGAGGGTGACTGATCTCGTTAGTCACTTGTGTGGAGACACAATGGTGAACCTATAGGTGCTCATTAGGAATGAGTTCACTAAACTGATCCGAGATGAATCATCGAATTGCAATTTACCTGACTGTGAACCGACTTGATTCATCATCACAGTAGCGTGGTTGATCCTTGGACTTAAGACACCAAAAATACCTTGTCGGCGGACTTCTGGACTTTGACCTTAGCTTACGAATCCCTATCCACAGAATTTCTAATAGTCGAAGATCGGGTCCAGCGAAAGACTGATAAGTACACATTTTTAGATAAACAATCGATGAAATTTATAAACTATACTGTCACTTTTATGTACAAAATCGCATGGAATGATAGATAAATCAATTATGCTTTCAAAAATACTAATTTTGTAAAATTCGAATTTCAAATATCATCATTTCATGGATTAAGTAAGTGTGATAAAATTCATTTCCAATAAGAGTTTATCGGCAATTACTTAATATACATTTGAATAATTTACTGATTGCCACATGAACTTAACTGTTATTTTATGTGGATATAGGACATGAGCAAGCAGATAGCATAGTGGTTAGTCCACCTGAGTTTCAATAAAGTGACCAGGATTTGAATCCTGAAAGGAACAAGATAGCATTTCTACTCTTCAAAAAGGGCCCAATGCCAGCTAAGAGAGAGAGAGAGATGGAAATTTTGATATTCAAATTCAAAAATAATATTTATTATTTTTAAAATTTGGATTTCAAAATTCAAAATTCAAATTTTGAAAATAACATTTATTATCCAAAATTCAAATATCGAAATTCAAAATCAAATATCCCTCTCTAAATTCAAATTTCAAAATAAACATTCATGGTTTTTAAAGAGGAGCCATAATCAAGGGGGAGCTTAATAGCCTATTTATTACCCTTTTTTGAAATTCAAAATTTGGGACTCTCTTCTATAAAACCATGGGAGGGGGGAGGAAAAAGACAACTTTTGAAAATTTTAAACTCTCTCACCCCCTCCATCCGAATATCTCTCTCTCCCAATTTCTCTCTCTCACTTTCTCCCTCTCTTTGCTACAGTACCCGCAAGTACTGTAGCAGCCCCCTCTCTCTAGCTTTTGTTCTCTCTCTCTCTCTCTTTCGCTCTCTCTCTCTCTACATCTCTCTCAAACCAGTGGCTGTCAAGGCAAGAGGTGGACTCGAGGTACTGCAACTGACTACTAGAAAAAGTCCAAGGCTGCCAAGGATCCGTGCGAAGGGCTCCGATAGCTGCAAACATCAGTTTTCTCTCTTCATCGCTTCTCTCTCTAGTTTTTTAGTTCTCCATGTTACACTGTATTTCAAATAGTTTCTATAAAAGTTTTCTTATTAAAGTCATATTAGTTTTTGATTTTCAATGGCTCTATAAAATTTCATGTAATTCTGTTAATGAATGAAAGTAGCTCTTTTGAAAAAAGTTATCTTTTCTCTCTCTTTTTGTTCTACAACTTTTATTTTTTATTTTTTTGACACTACTCAAACTTTATATTCTAATTTTAATTAGTGTTTTAGAGGTAGTCTTAGTTCAGTATATGATCTGATTATGCTCGTTTAGGGGTACTCTTTTTCTGAGTTCATAGTATGTCCGGTTAATTTCAATTCTTATTTATCAAATCATCATGCTCCTTCTTTCTTCTCTATTTTTCCTCTAAAAAAACTCAAGGTTTTAAACTTTAAAAATTTATTTCTCTGTGGATTCGACCCAATCTCACCACTTGCTATTTTTCAAATAATTATATGTGAAAATTGAAATTTTAAGATTGATGTTCAAATATGCTTAACGACACATAATTTCGAGCGATCAAAGACCTTCGAAGGTTATTGTGCGTTCAATAAAGGATCGTTCACTCTCAGATAACTGGAGAGAGAATGTTTTAGAATAGATCCGCAGGAGTCTCTGACCAGGGCAGACGCAATATCAGAAAAGGTATTTTCGGATATTGTACAGCAGAGTCTGATTCAAGTGAGTTGACCATCTAGGGTTTGACAGTTGACCATACACTAGGTTAACTCGAGAGTATTGTGCGAACGAAGGATTATAGCCACATGGTAACTGTGAACAGACAGGTTCCATAAGTGGGTTGCTGAACCCCTTACCTTTCAGGATCATGCGGTGTTGCTTGGCATCCAACTTGATCGGAAGTCCGGCCGAATTTACACGAGATGTTAATTCGGTTAAGTAATTAATTAAATATTAGATATTAATTAATTACTATAAGTCGATAAATGGTTATTGGACTTAACGGGCTGAAAACTGGGCTTGTTAATGGGCCTAGAGGGTCACACGCAAAATGATTCTCAGTTGGTGGTACATAAGTGGGACTTGTATTAACTCGTGCCAACTTAATATATATATACATGCTGTTGATAAACCTTGGGCCAAACTCTAGGAGCTCTCAAGGCTAGCCATCCTCCTCTCTCTCTCCTCCTCCTTTGAGTGCCCCTCTCGACGTGCCAGGAGACTTCCCGTCTCTATCGCGCGCACTTCCCGAGAGTCGGGAATTCCCGTTCGGGTGATCAAGACAACGTTGTGGAGAGGATTCTTCAGCGAGTACGCTGATCTGGAGAAGGGAGCGAGGACGAACCACTGCGGAGGATCTCGTGGATACCGCTGGAGGTCGGACGCTTATGAGGCTAGCGGCATCACATCGACAGAATCGAAACGGTCGCGGATTTGAATCCGCAGAAGGTGATGTGATCACAACTGTTTTTCGATTTCCGATTTTTGTTCTGAAACGGATCTGCGTGCATCGGACGGGATTTCTTTTTATTGCTTCCGCTGCGTTCGTCGCACCCCACCCAGATCCCTACAGGGGATTACTAGAAGTGTGAAGGAAGGTAAATCGGGAATCAAGGGGAAGGGACTTGGGAGCATAAGAGAGGAGGCAAGGGTTGTAGAAGAGGGAGTTGGAGAGAGGGAATGGGAGGCATTGTATGATGGATATAGGTGTCCTCTAAGCCAATTATAAGGCACCTATTTCAATCTGGTTTACTAATAAATGACATTAAATTTATTATGTAGATTGACATATTTGTAATTGCACATAATGAAGTCCATGAATGTGTACAATAGTCATCGGATTATGATGAGATCATAATAATGAGACTGATGACTTATAAACACATATTCTTAATTATTCCTAGTTGTAGGATGTTTGTAAAGGACATCAAACATCCGGTAAGACTAGTACAGGTTATTCCAGCTCATATGATGAGGGTGACTAATCTCGTTAGTTACTTGTGTGGAGACACAATGGTAAACCTGTATGTGCTCATTTGGGAATGAGTTCACTGAATTGATCCGACATGAATCACCGAATGGTAATTTATTTGACTGTCAATCGGCTTGATTCATCGTCACAGTGGACTTCTAGACTTGACCTTGACCTACGAATCCCTATCCACGGGATCTTTAATAGTTAAGAATCGGATCCAGCGGAAGACCTTCGAAGGTAATTGTATGTTCAATAAAGGATCGTTCGCTCTCAGGTAACTAGAGAGAGAATGCTCTAGAATAGATCCGCAGGAGTCTCTGACCAGAGCATAAACAATATCAGAAAGTTTTCGGATATTGTATAGCGGAGTCTGATTCAAGAGAGTTGACCATCTAGGGTTTGACAGTTGACCATACCCTAAGTTAACTCGAGAGCATTGTACGAACGAGGTAACTATGGACGGAAAGGTTCTATGAAGAGGTTGTTGAATCCCATTACCTTTCTGGATCATGCGGTGTTGCTTGGCACCCAACTTAATTGGAAGTCCGATCGAATTTACATGAGATGTTAATTTGATTAAGTAAATAGTTAATATCTAGATATTAATTAATTACAATAAGTCAATAACTAGTAATTAGACTTAACGGGCTGAAAATCAGACTGGTTAATGAACCTAGAGGGTCAAACTAAATAGATTCTCAATCGGTGTTGTTTTAGTGAGATTTATATTAAGTCGGGGACTTCTGTAAAAAGTCGCACTAACTTAATATATACGCACTGTTAAGAAACCCTGGGCCAAGCTCCAGGGTTTCCCCATACTGGCCGTCCCCCCTTTCTCTCTCCTCCTCATCTGGGCGCCCCGTTCGAGGCGCCGGGATAGTTTTCGTCTCCGTTGCACGCGATTCCCGAAAGTCGGGAATTCCTATCCGTAGATTTTCGGACATCGTTGCGGCGACGGATCTTCAGCGAGCGAGCTGATACGCACGAGAGAGCGATGATGAACCACTGCGGAGGATCGCATGGATACCGCTGGAGGCCAGATGCTTGTGCGGCTCGCAGCATCACCTCAACTGAACCGAGACGAAAGCATATTCGAATCCGCGTACGGTAATCTGATTACACCCGATTTTTCGGTTCATGCATTTCGTTCTGATCAGATCAGCGGGGCATCGGGCGGGATATATTTTATTGCTTCCGCTGAGTTCTTCGTGTCCCGCCCGGATCCCGACAGTAGTATCAGAGCTAGGTTCCGCTCTGATCCATTTCGGGACGACGAAATTTCTATTCTAAAATTTATTTCCATGCCTGTATTTATTTTTCTCTCGCAGAAATTATTCACGAGATGAATGTAAAAAATATATACATATATTCATATTTATTTTTGTGGAGAAATTTAAATTATTTAGGGTTTTTAAGTTGTGTTCTTCATGAAGATGAAGAATCGATTTTTGGGCTTCAAAGTGAGTTATATGATGGTCGGGCACCATTGTTAGCTTGCTGGTACGACCAGCTTTGCTTCCCAGTCCCCAGGTCCCTACTATGGTCGGAATCCGACAATCGAGCCTCCTATTTTTTCTGTTTTTTCAAAATGTTGGAGGTGGAAGAAAAGGGAAGGCCACAGATAACCGCAGTTTTTGGGACAGTTTTTAAGGGGCTTACCGGCGGCAAGAAACCGCCGGCCGGCCACCGCCGATGTTGAGAATGAAAGGGGCAACCCCCCCGGCCATTTTCGGCAGGCCCCCGTCGTTGGCGCCGGCGGTGGCCCAAAAACCTGCAACATGAAAAGGGGGGGGGGGGGGGGGGGAGCAAACCCTAACCGGGCGAGTGGTGCGTTGGAGCCCTAAACCGCCCGGTCCCGAGCCGGCCCGATCGGGGGGAGGCTGGGCCCGGGTCAGCACGCCAGATGCCAGACCTGGCTGGGCCAGCTGGTGCTTGGTTCGAACAAGGCCTAACCAAGGCCGGCCCTGTCTACCCTCAGCCCGAGCCCAAGCCCAGAGCCAATAAGGCCAGCCCACTTGGCCCATTAGTCCCCCTTTACCCCTTAAACCCTTTATTAAATGTAAACCCCACCCCATTTAATTTGAAATTGAAGTTAATAAAGTTTAAAATATGTTTTAAGCTTATTAATAAAGTTTAAAATATGTTTTAAGCTTATTAATAATGTTTAAAATATGTTTTAAGCTTAAATTTATAATTTTAAGTTAAAGGGAATTTATGTTTAAGATGTGATCTTAAATGTAATTTACAAATGATGTTATATTACTTTTAATTAAGTAATTAGAGGGGTAATTAACATATGATCTTAAAATCATTATTAACAAGCGTTGTTAATTATTTTAAGTTGTTGTTCTTAAAATCATTAATTAACAAATGTTTTTAATTAATTTTAATTAGGTGATTAGATATTTAATTTCCTATCAATTGTTGTTAATAAATTAATAATTTAATTAAAGGACATTTAATAAAAGGTTATTAAGTGGTTATTTAACTCTTAATAGAAAGGGTTAATTATTTTTTAGAATTAACCTTAATAAAAGTTATTAAGGATTAATTAAGTCTTAATAATAGTTATTAAGATAATTAATTAATATTCTCAAGGATCTCTTAATTAATGTTTTCGAAGATCTAATTTACTTAAAAGGATCTTTTAATAAACGTTATTAATAGATTAATTAAGACTAATTGTTATACTATTTTAAAGAAATGTTCTAATTAATATTTTTTATTAATTGTTATTAAGAAATATCATTTAATTAAGGGGGTACTTAACTCTTAATAGTAATTAAGGAATTAGAAATTCTTTTATTACTTTTACTTAGGAATTTTTAATTATATCTAAATGTTAGATTGTTTTGCATTAATAATTGTTATTAATGTGATTTAAAATTAATCTAAGTGTTAGATTAATTAATTTAGAATTGTTCTAAATTTTGCATGGAATATTTTAGAATTTTAATTTTAGCTTTGTGTGCACATGTTGATGTGTTTGATGCTTTATATTAGATTTAAATGCATGTTAGAAAATAAGATTTTCGAAAATTCAAATTATCCAATTTTGATTGGTACCCAGGTTTTAAGAAAATCAAAATTATTATTATTCAAAATTTTAGCTTTCATGTGATGTGCTTTATCATGAGTGGATAGTTAAAATTTATGGTGGTCATAGACTTGCACTTTATTTATATCATATCATGTGATAGTGTGTGATTTTGTGGATTGTTATAGAATGTGTAATGGGTTAATTAAATGTTAATTAATGAGGCCTGTGTGCCACCCTCTCTCTCTCATTCTATTGTAATTCTATCTCCCTCCATTATTGTACTCGGCCATAAGGCTTTCTCTTACAATTAATTTGTACTTGAAAATTGTTTCAAATTTTATTTTATATTGTAATTGATAGTATTGGCTGAAGAGAGGTGAGGATGATCTACAAGTACAAGCAGGAAGGCGAAAGGAGAGGAGATCATCAGTGCCTATGTGTTTGCATGTTTTAATTATATAATTGTTATATAGTTGTGGTGATTAATTGTATGGCTCTAGTTAATCACCGTGCTATCTATGACCACATAATGAACATGTATGGTTGATGCATGATTTTAGTTTTTGATTATGAATTGATTACTAATATCTAGGTATAGTTAAATATATACGATATATTTATAAACTACCACCTAGGTTAAGACCAACTTAACATAAACAAAACCTTCAATTTAAAGTCTAAGTCGGAGCGCGAGTCATTGAGAATACACCGCGTGACTCTCCATCAATATAGTACTTAGAACTTAATTTAGTGTTGGCAGTTTCTATGTGTTTACCCGAGATCTGCGACCATCTGATGAAATGACTATTAACTATAGCATCATGATGCCTTGAGATTGGAATAGAGGAACGGTGTAGCTATCCTCGCGTTTACCCAGGAGCTACATTCTTACTCTACTCTGTCACGTATTGATGGTAAAGCTTAGACCAAGGATAATAGTCTACTGTATTTACTCGGGACCATTAAAGACCTGAGAGCCGAAATAAAATCGGATATTGCAAGGAGTTGCAATTACTATGAGATGGTTGCTCTAAGATAATGGTATGATACTATGTGTTTACCCGAGGTCATACTATGATTCTTGGAGATTCTGATCCTCATTAAGAGATCGTCGGAGTCTTCCGTTCGGTATACCTGAAGATTACACAGTCCGTCGAAAAATAGTGGGGAAATAATTCAAAATAAAAGACCATAATTGAATTATAAGAACTATCTGCTTAAATCAAGTTATTTCCTTCGTTTACTAAAATGTCGTCTATTAATCAGAAATTTGACATATTGGATGTCAAAACTTCTTTTATTCATATTGACTAGAAAACTTTGAAGAATATCTTTAGGGCCTTGTGAAAGTCACTATACTAATCAGATATCATGAATCATCTTACTTGAATAGACCAAAATGAAGAGGTACTTATGGTATGTCTTTTTAAAAAGTAATGATTGTCATGAAATCTCTTACTTAGATAGACCAAGATGAAGAGGTATTCATGATGTGCCCTTGAGAAAGACAAGTAGTAAGATTTTAAACAGTCGAACCCACACCTGAGAAAGATAAAGGAAAGTCAACTGAAAGAAAGAAGTAAAAGTTCTCCTACTGCAATCAATAGGGATACTAGTAAAGGCAAAAAGAATATGAAACTTGTAAGAAGTTTCAGGTATTCTTATTATCATCTTTTACATGTCTATTGGAGAATTAGTGTTTCCAATATAAGATATTGGAAATGATTCTCAGATCTGCGATAGTATGCAGATTTAGATAAACAAAAGGAAATTGAGAAAATGTAAGTGTTGAGTTAGACTCAACAATTGTTCAAGATATGCATAGGTTATTGTCAGACAGTAAATCCTTGTATATCTATATGAGTCTAATATGAAACTGAATAATTGTTATTTAGTTATATAAGACATTAAGAATTATAAAAGAGAATAACATTGACTGAGAAGGAACAATAGTTATTCTATAAGATTTTAAAATAAGTCAATACACTGTAGATTCTTGATGTGACATCTTATGTGATGAACGTTCAAAAGTCTCCTATAGAAATGAACTATATGAATCTTGATTATCTCTGGCGTTGTACACCAGGTTATACAATAAGAAATTATTGGTGCTAATACATATTGAAGTAAATAATCCAATATCTTCTTAAGGCCAAAGATAATCATTTCTATTGACTTACCTTATTAGTTTACTCTTGAAATGATTCGACTGTATGTGCTTGCTGAAGTACAAGTCGAATGCATTTGAGAGATTAAGGTATAAGATCAAAATGAAATATTAGAATTCTTTGATTTGATTAAAGAAATTAATACTTAAGTACATGATTTACACAAATCATTAAAATGATAATTGTATCCTCCATCGATTGATTATTATTGTACATCATAATAATATGATAAAATGAGGAATTTCACCTTATTAAGATATGGTACAATACATAATAAGATTTGTCTAATTCGTATATCATATGAGATGGAAATTGTAAACAAACTTGATTTTAAAGTCAAGTTATACTCTAGTGTAAATTTGTGAGGTGTCCAAAGATTTTGGACATTACTTTTATTAGCTAGGCGACAATGAAATAATTACCGTCCTGAAAGTTAGCTTCTATGAAAAGGAACATGTCCTCAGAGAAGACAGTAGGAGCTGATAAAATTAGAAGATGTTATAGACTCACAAATGAACACAAGATTATTAGATAATCTTTAGTTGTTTGGAATCATTCATAACACACATTAGAGAGCTTCATAGATTTTTTTGAGATTATCTCAGTGACTAGAATGATATGTTTGACATATCAGATTTAGCAAAATGAGAGTAGCTCAAAGATATAGATTATGATCTAAAATCTATGATTATGCTCTCTGTCATTACAACTTTGAGATTGGCAAGAAGTTAAGAATTCTAAACCATAGTCCATAACTACTATTGAGTTCAGAACTTGATAGTATTGCTAGAGGGTATTGTATCTAAAGCAAGCAAATATTCAGAATGAAGATTATCATAAATGGACTACTTAAAACTTATATGGTAAACTAAAGAAAATAGTCAACGTCAAAATGTTGACTTAGACAAATTTTTCTCAGTGATTACTATTAATAAGTTTATTATAATTCTACTTGTCAATATCGCCTATCATGATGATGAGATGGCAATTAGATATTAAAAGCGTTCCCTCAATGTGATTGAGAAAAAAATGTATATGATACACGTTAAAGCTTTCTGAATATCAGGGAAACAAGTTATGATTTTAAAGATCATTTAAATCAAACTGAAGCTTCCCAAAGTTGTAATAAGGTTTTTGACTTAATGGTCAAATACTATGTGATCATTAAGAATGATCACGGATAGTATGTGTTCAAGAAGGACAATGGGAGGACGGTCGTATTAGTAATGCTTTGTAATAATAATATCAAAGTTATTTAGAATGACATTAAGATGTTACTATCAGTAAAAGCATTATTAACCATATTTTCCTCTATAATAGGTTTGGTTATAACATCTCACGTATTGGAAATACGAATCTATTAAGATAGATTAGTGGGGATGTTACATTGACCTATATGTCAAAATGTTTGACATAAATTCCATAATAAGTCTCAATTGTTGAGATATGTAATTTATTTTTTTAAGGAAAAATTCTTTAAAGGATATAGAGAAACTTTGATAGAAGAAGTGAAACATATCACTAAGCACTTGAGAAGTGCTAAGGATGCACTCATATATATATGGAGATGATGATTTGAAATTATGAGGTCACACTGACTCAAATTTAAAGTCAAATCATAAGTTTAACCTTCTAATAAGAAAGGAATAGATTAGAAAGGCTCCAACCTAGAACTCGAAATTAAGATGACGACATAAACAAGTGAGACTATTATTGGAACAGTATGGATAAAAGTCACCTCTGAACTAGATGTAATTCTAATAGGTCTCTAATACCATCCCATTCTTGTAGGACAACAGTGGGAGAGATCAATTTTGTGGTCGAGCCATAGTCTCATCAGAAGTTGTAAAACATTCTGAGGCTCTTTCACAAGTTCAGAGACAAAGAATTAAGAGGAAATAACGTAATGAAAAATATTCAATCTGTAGATAATCTAGCAGATCCCTGACCAAGTCTAAGTCACAGACTTTATGTGAGCATCACCTAGATTTGATGGAGATCAAATGAGAAGGTGATTAGCTTGAGTCCAACTAGGAGATTGATGGATATAGGTGTCCTCTAAGCCAATCATAAGGCACCTATTTCAATCTGGTTTACTAATAAATGACATTAAATTCATTATGTAGATTGACATATTTGTAATTGCACATAATAAAGTTCATAAATATGTGCAATAGTCATCGGATTATGATGAGATCATAATAATGAGACTGATGACTTATAAACACATATTCTTAATTATTCCTAGTCGTAGGATGTTTGAGAAGGACATTAAACATCCGGTATGACTAGTATAAGTTATTCAAGCTCATATGATGGGGGTGACTGATCTCGTTAGTTACTTATGTAGAGACACAATGGTAAACCTGTAGGTGCTTATTAGGGAATGAGTTCACTGAGCTGATCCGACATGAATCGCCGAATGGTAATTTACCTGACTGTCAATCGGCTTGATTCATTGTCACAGTGGCGTAGTTGATCCTTGGACTTGAGACACCAAAGATACCTTGTCGGTGGACTTCTGGACTTTGACCTTGACCTACGAATCCCTATCCACGGGATCTCTAATAGTAAAGGATCGGGTCTAGCGGAAGACCTTCGAAGGTGATTGTGTGTTCAATAAAAGATTGTTCGCTCTCAGGTAACTGGAGAGAGAATGTTCTAGAATAAATCCCCAGGAGTCTCTGGCTAGAGTAGAAACAATATCAGAAAATATGTTTTCGGATATTGTACAGCGGAGTCTGATTCAAGTGAGTTGACCATCTAGGGTTTGACAGTTAACCATACCCTAAGTTAACTCGAGAGCATTGTGTGAATGAAGGATTATAGCCACGCGGTAACTGTGGATGGAAAGGTTCTATGAGTGGGTTGTTGAACCCCATTACCTTCCAGGATCATGCAGTGTTGTTTGGCACCCAACTTGATCGGAAGTCCAATCGAATTTACATGAGATGTTAATTCGATTAAGTAATTAGTTAATATCTAGATATTAATGAATTACAATAAGTCAATAACTAGCTATTGGACTTAACGGGCTGAAAATCGGACTGGTTAATGGGCTTAGAGGGTCACACGCAAATAGATTCTAAGTCGAAGACTTTTGTGAAAAGTCGCACCGACTTAACATATATGCGCTGTTGAGAAACTCTTAGCCAAGCTCCATGGTTTCCCCATGCTAGCCGTCCCCCCTTTCTCTCTCCTCCTCCTCTGGGCACCCCGTTCGAGGAGCCGGGACAATTTCCGTCTACGTTGTGCGCTATTCCCGAAAGTCGGGAATTCCTGTCCGTGGGTTTTCGGACATCGTTGCGGCGACGGATCTTTAGCGAGCGAGCTGATATGGACGAGAGAGCGAGGACGAACCACCGCGGAGGATCGTGTGGATATCGCTCGAGGCCGGACGCTTGTGCAGCTCGCGGCATCGCCTCGATGGAACCAAGACGGAAGCGGATTCGAATACGCGCGCGGTAATATGATTACACCCGATTTTTCGATTTATGCTTTTCGTTCCAAATCGGATCAGCGGGCATCGGGCGGGATATTTTTTATTGCTTCCGCTGCATTCTTCGCGTCCCACCCATATCCAACATTGTAACATTAATTTTTATATGGATCCTTTCTTGGAACATTAAGGGACTAGGGAGCAGTAATAAGAGAAGGGCGGTAAGGGAGGTGGTGAGAAGGTGCAAGATCGATATCCTTTGTGTGCAGGAGACTAAGAGTGAGCAAGGAGGGGCAGAGTTGTTTAAGGAGATTGCGGGCAATAGGTTGACAAAAGGGGTGGAAGCTCTAGCTCATAGGGCATCCGGAGGTATTCTTCTTTTGTGTAATGATTGTGCTTATGGAGTTTGAAGCTTAAAGAAGAGTGGACAGATCTGCTATCACTGTCACCTACCTCAATATGGTTGATAATTTCCACTACAATTTTACTACAGTTATAGACCCTAATCCAGGGAGGAGAAGAAGCATCTGTGGGGGTATCTTTTCTCTATTCACTAGCCCCTGGCGGATGTTCTGGAGTTGATTGGAGCCCACGTTGTCGGCCGCCACCACCAGCACCTAGCTGTAGTCATCCAGAAGGTTGCACAGCTTTCGGTCGTACGCCTCCTCCTTCTCCGGCTTCGACGGCTTGATCGCCGTATCCTCCGCTATTGCGGGTAAACAGCAAACAACAAAAAAACCCTAGAAACAACACAAGGAAGGGGAGATCTTGCAAGAAGAAAGTAGCAGATAAAAAAACCCTTGTCGCTGAGGTGGACTAACCCTGGTAGCACACTTTTGATCAAATCCACCAATTAGTTTAATTGGACAATTACATCAGGGACATTATTTTTTATTTTTTTCATAAACTAGAAGGAGTGAAGGTAATCCAAAAAATAAAATGTAATCTTTTTTTTGACCGATAATCATCCCTATGTGATCCGACAGCCGAGATGATGCGGGGTGCCATCCCACAATTCAGTGACAGTGCAGAAGTGTTACATTGAGCCAAAGTGTAGCAAATATTACTCATTACTTAGATGACTCTTTGACATCATCCTCCATTAAACTTGATTTGTACAACCACTAATTCACCTTACTATTGTTAGCGGAAAACCTCACCCCTTTGGAGCGGAAACCATCGCCCTGCTGCGGTTCTGTTCAGTATCAAACTAGGCGGCGAGCTTCTGGGGTGGGGAGGATCTCACCCCATCTCTCTCTCTCTCTCTCTCTCTCTCTCTCTCTCTCTCGCATACGATCCTCCCCTCCTCCTTCCTTTTCTTCATTTTCCTCCTATCTCCGCTTTTCTACCCCCCAACCCTATTTCCCTCCACCTGCTCCATTCAGTTCCTCCTTCCTTCCTCCACCCCTCACTCCCTGCTTCCACCAATGCCGAGCTCCCCAAGGCACCATTTTGTTTGAGTTTTGTGGCCCTATTCCTCCACCCAACCATCCCAGCGTCCAATTCCACCTCTTTGTGTTCATCTACTAGCAACCCTCTTGCCTCCCTTGCTCGCCCTTATCCTCCTTTGTTCCATCCCTCCATATCTACTTGGATCTAGGACCATTTGAAGCTTCCAACTACCTTGGTTTTGTTTTCTCTTCCTACAACTAGTACCCTCTACCTATTAGCCAACTAGTTTTGCCTCGAATTTTGTGCTTCGTTGTTGCTTCGTCCCAACCCTACTTCCACTTCAAATCCTTCAATGGCCTCCTTGCCTAGTTCTGACAGTGTTATTGGGCTTCCTTGTGCCCTTGATCTCATTCCTTTGCTGTAGATAGATTGTTCAGTGTGTTGATCGTGCATCCACTTTGGGAGCGGCAGCTTTACAAACTTCTCTGGCGTTTGGCTGGTCAAAAGCTTCGTAGAATATCAGCTATGGCTGGATAATTGGGTTGGGCTGAAATATGAACTGGGCTGAATAATTGGGTTGGATTTTCTCTCCTATTTTACTAAAATTTATTAAAGAAATAAAATATTAAGTATATATTTCATTTTGAACTTGTTCGCGAGCTTTCTAGTCAAGCTTCGTAGTGCTTTATAGCTTTTGTTCTTATAATTGGAATGAGCAATAGACAAAAATCCTCCCCGCTTTTAGTCCTTCCAAAGAGGCATATCTAATCAAACATTGTTTTACCAATTCACAATGGGCAGTTGCTGCCAAGTCAGAAGGTGAAGAATCAAGTTCCTTCACATCATAAAGGTAAGAAACCTGAGGAGTTCTGGAACATGTGAGCACTTTTCAATCGAAGAAAAAAACCATCACAGGTGAGTTCTATGTGTTTGGCATGGGATTATTTGGTGCGTAATTGCCTCGCTTTATGTAATAGGTTTGAATTGAGTAGTCCGTTAACACTGCTCCTAACATCATTGATCACTCATTGTTCTTTTTTACTGGCTTATGTTTGTTAAAGTTGGTCGTGAACCGTGATGCTGTATCTTTTACTAAAATCCACCAGAATCCGGCCCATTTGCTTTCCCTACGGTACTGCTTGGTTGATGCTGAATTGGCTTATCCAGAAGACGAGTACGTTCTATCTTCTTAATACATCCATCTGTGTGGTTAAGAAGGAACCAACCCGGCCCACAAATCCCAAATACAACATAATGATAGTGTCTTGACAATTAGGTTGTCAACTTTTCTCATACCATTTATGATTACTTATTTTGATTGTTTCAGAATTCTTAAAAAAAAAAAAAAACTCATTTTCTTTGAGTCTCCACTTCTTATCTATCATAATAGATAGGTCGATGAGATCGAGCGAAATACAAAATAACACAGAAAAAAGTAGAATAAAGGATCTCCAAGTCATCTTCAAATGTGTTGGATTGAAAGCCCAAAAATGGGGTCAGCTAAGTTGGATAGCCAAGACGTGAATCCTGTTGTGGGCTACTTGATCTCATAAGTACTCTATATAGATAAGCAGCTAACATAGGATCTAAAGTTATTTTTGATGCAAGAACAGCGAGTAATCTGGAACCTAATCTGAAGTAGGCGTATCAGCTAGGTTGCCCGCTCCTTGGATTCGGTTGAGGTCTGAACGTAGTTATCTCAGCACAGTGCGAAGATGGTGAGGTCCTGTTTGGTATTGGGATAACATTCCAACATAATAGGCTTAAGTCATCCTAAAACAAATTATCTCTATTCTTAATCTTACGTGTGTTTGGTACAAACTGAGTTAAGAACAAAAAGTAAGTTTATTCTTCGTTTGGTACACATGAGGATAGTAGCGGGAATAAGTGACTAAGAAAGACAATAATGCCCTCCTTATTTCAAGAATACAAGGGCAAACTTATTCTCCGTTTAGCATGTCATAATGGGACTTAGAAAAATTTGAGGTACTTCAATTGCATATTAGTTTATGTAATTTTATTAGTTTAAAAATTTTAGAATACTACATTATTTATATAATTTTATTAGTTTAAAAAATTTGTTATACAAATATATTTATATTTGATATGTACCGTTATTTGTATATTTATATTAATTTTTCGTAAAATTTCTTCTACAAATAGAGCATATTTGTAAAATTATCAAATATATCATATTTAACTTACTTCCTTCATATTAATTTTAAACGCACATATATTCAATAAAAAATCGAACACTTCATACATTTGATGAGATATTATTCCATGTCATTAATTAAAACATGTCAAATTTATCTATTTCCCATTACACAAATTTATTAAAATAATTGAGATACTTCAACTAATAACATTAGATTTTGTCTATGTATATTACATATTATAAAATTTATTATACAACTTTATATTTTATTTTGCTTGGCCCCTTATTTGTATATTTGTATTAATTGACATATAAACAAAACATATTTGACGTGACTCTTTTTTTCACACATATTAATTTATAAATTTACCATATTCGGCGTAGTCCCTTCACATTGATTTTAAAGACAATTTAAACAATAAATGGAGCATATCTATATCTAATGAGATGTGAAAATTTCATTTACATTAATATTTAAAAATATAAGGTACATAGGTCTCTTTTTAGTACATGACATTCATAAGAAATGAACATGTTTCAAATTTACATTCATCAAATAACAATATGTGGAAACGTCTTCAAAATCCCTTCACTTGCTCAGCTGCAAAGTTCGTATGACCACCCATCATTTTCGCTCACATAGACACCACCAAGTGAATGGACAATTATCACCATGCTGAAAAGGGGAAAAAAAATGTTCAATAACAAGCAAAAGATATATGATATTATTTAGAATAATACTTACCTTTTGAGACCTTTGTAAGACCTTCCTATTTTGCATCAATTGATATATCCTTTCCATCATCACTGCCTAATCTTATTAGAAATATTAATATACAAAAAAAAAAAAAACAAACTAGTCGGGCATATAAACGTATGCAATACATATGTTGCATCACAATGCTTACCTATGGGAGTTAGAAACCAGCACACTGAACTGAGGCTCAGATGGTCAATTCTTTTTTTTCTTTTTCTTTTTTTAAATCACATGCAATGCATATGTTGCCATCACAAACCAGCCATCCGACTCAAAGGGTTGCCGTGAGACCTTCATATGCATTTTGCCTCAATTTAACTGTCCTTCCCATCATCACTGCCCATTATCACACTAAAATTCAAAAAAAAAACAAAACAAACAATCGGACATATAGACCTATGCCATGCATAGGCTGCCATCACAATGCATACCTATGGGAGGTAGAAGCCAGCACAATATGTGGGAGACTCCCAATAGAGGCTCAGATGGTCAGTTCTTTTTTTTTTTTTCTAAATCACATGCAATGCATATGTTGCCATCACAAACCAGCCATCCGACTCAAAGGGTTGTCGTGAGACCTTCATATACATTTTGCCTCAATTGAACTATCCTTCCCATCATCACTGCCCATTATCACATTAAAATTCAAAAAAAAAACAAAACAAACAATCGAACATATAGACCTATGCCATGCATAGGTTACCATCACAATGCATACCTATGGGAGGTAGAAGCCAGCACAATATGTGGGAGACTCCCATTAGAGGCTCAGATGGTCAGTTCTTTTAAAAAAAAAAAAAAAATCACATGCAATGCATATGTTGCCATCACAAACCAGCCATTCGACTCAAAGGGTTGCCGTGAGACCTTCATATGCATTTTGCCTCAATTGAATTGTCCTTCCCATCATCACTGCCCATTATCATATTAAAATTAAAAAAAAAACCAAAACAAACAATCGGACATATAGACCTATGCCATGCATAGGCTGCCATCACAATGCATACCTATAGGAGGTAGAAGCCAGCACAATATGTGGGAGACTCCCAATAGAGGCTCAGATGGTCAGTTCTCTTTTTTTTAAAAAAAAAATCACATGCAATGCATATGTTGCCATCACAAACCAGTCAATCGACTCAAGGGTTGCCGTGAGACCTTCATATGCATTGTGCCTCAATTGAACTATCCTTCTCATCATCACTGTCCATTACTATATTATAATTAAAAACAAAAAACAAAACAAACAATCGGACATATAGACCTATGCAATGCATAGGCTGCCATCACAATGCATACCTATCGGAGATAGAAACTAACACAATATGTGGGAGACTCCCAATGAAGGCTCAGATGGTCAGTTCTCTTTTTAAAAAAAAAAAAATCACATGCAATGCATATGTTACCATCACAAACCAACCAATCGACTCAAGAGTTGTCGTGAGACCTTCATATGCATTTTGCCTCAATTGAATTGTCCTTCCCATCATTACTATCCATTTCAGATAGTCATTCTCCTTTTTTTATAAAAAAATGACATGTAATGCATACGTTGCCATCACAAACCAGCTATCCGACTCAAGGGTTGCCGTGAGACCTTCATATGTATTTTGTATCAATTGAACTGTTCTTCCCATCATCATTGCCCATTATCACATTACAATTCCAAAAAAAACAAAACAAACAAGTCGGGCATATAGACCTATGCAATGCATAGGCTGCCATCACAATGCATACCTATGGGAGGTAGAAATCAGCACATTATGTGAGAGACTCCCAATGGAGGCTCATATAGTCAATTCTCCTTTTTTTTTAAAAAATCACATGCAATGCATATGTTGCCATCACAAACCAACCATCTAATTCTCCCTGAATTGAATGAGAACGGTTGCTGTGAAACCTTCATATGCATTTTGCATCAATTGAATTGTCCTTCTCATCATCACTGCCCCTTAATATGCACATATTTATATTTACTCACAAGCATCCATCAATGACCATTTGAACCAAAGCCTGCAACCTGCTGTCATAATGGGCATATAAACCTATGGCATACTTTCATATTTGCAACATGTGATAATAGGCTGTAAATATAAACTTATGCACAGGTTTATATTTACTTACAACAAATAATATACAAATGCACAAAAATATCAACTCGGGCATATAGACCTGTGCATCGATTTATATTTACAGCAAAATCCACATAAAAAAAAATAAAAATAGGGGCATATAAATGTATGCACACGTTTATATTTACAGTCCATTGAAAAAAATAAGTTAACCAAAAGAAAGAACAAGTGAGGCATATAAACCTGTGCATCGGTTTATATTTACAGCCCAATCCACATAAAAAATAAAAATAAAAATGGGGCATGTAAACACATGCACACGTTTATATTTACAGCCCATTGAAAAAACAAGTTAAACAAAAGAAAGAACAAGTGAGGCATATAAACATGTGCATAGGTTTATATTTACAGCCCATTATAAGAAGAAATCTGCAAGAACAAGAAAGACCAAGTGGGACATAAAAGAAATATGTAAGAACCAAACTAAAACCAATGACAGTCATCATTATCAAACCAAATTTGCATGACATAACAATCATGATTGTCTACCCAAAATGAAATTGTTTACTTCTATCCGTGCATAAGGTAGCCATAAGTTCAAACCATAAGTTCAACCCAAAATGAAACCATTTGCTTCCACATGTGTATAAAGCAGCCATAAGTTCAACCCAAATGAACAAAAATTTGCAGTTAGAACCTCCTCGCATCAGACTAATCGACTGTTTGAGGTAAAAAACATTAGTCAAAAAATTTCTGCACACCATATATCTATGTCAATGTCAAGGAAGATTTAACCTATGGCACTCGCAGGGGGTAGAACAAATATGACATAAATGTAGCATTAAAACATATGAAATGTCCATGCATCGCAAAAAAAAAAAATCCACGCATTGAAAATAAAATGTAAACATATTGAAAATACAACATATGAAATGTCATTGATCATTCCCTCCTTCTTCTTCCCCGTGCCTGCAATTGACAATGGGTATGCAGTCATATACTACATTTGAAAATGAATACAATAATAACCAATGTAAAACAAGGTATGTATAGCAATTTGTACCCTCGCCTAGTGTGTTGTGCCCAAAGATGAGTAGCCATTTGGTTTCTAAATCTCTCCCCTCTAGCAGCCTCTGTGCCATTAACATTATCCTCTTCGTTTACTTCATTGTCTCCCTCTATCATCAAATCATATTCTCCTTGTTGGAAAATTAAATCAAGGCCTTGTTCCTTCCTAATGAAGTTGTGTAAGACACAAGAAGCCATTGCAATCTTTGCCTGAGTCTTAATGGGATAATTTCGTCGTTTTACTAAAATTATGAATCGAGCTTTCAATACTCCAAAGGCACGCTCAACAACATTACGTAGCTGAGCATACCTATGATTGAACAGATCTTTCTTACTTCTATATGTTAGCCGATTCCTTCTTGAAGAATTATACTCAGACAAATGGTATCGAGTGCTGCGGTACGGCGCCAAGAATTGAGGGGTGTTTGCATACCCAACATCGACCAAGTAATATTTCCCTACGATACAAGTTGTAGCTATTGTTTAGCATCAAAATTGAGTACTTTAATTATTGTATTGAATAGTATTTACCTTCAGGTACAGTCAAACCTCCACTCTCCATTGCCCACCTCAAGACCTTCATATCTACAGCAGAACCCTCCCAGCCAACGACAATATATGTGAATATTAGATCAAAATTCACACAACCCATGACATTCTGGGAGGTTTCACCCTTTCTATTTTGAAATCGAGGCTGGTCAATATGTGGGACCTTTGCAAAAACATGTGTGCCATCAATTGCACCTACAACATTCTATTGGCATAGGGAATAAAGTTAATCAAACATATGGCGACGCAAAGATACATAGATAAGAATGTTAGGTGTGTACAGTAAATAATATTATCTTGAAAAAAGGATAATACTTTAGATCACGACGAATCTTTGGGTGCACCGGTTCATCTGAAGTAGGGCCCTTAATGTAGTCACGACGTATTGACAATATTGCCATGAGCACATTGTTAAAATGACGACTTATGGTCTCCCCTGAGTGTTAAAACCATTCACGAAGCAACCTATTTCTAATACCATGGCCAACCTTAAGCAAAAATATGGCTAATTGTTCAGTAGCAGACATGTTCTTCGTGTCTTGTAGGGTACCCCGCTCCATGAGGTTATCTCTCAGTCTTAAAAACAACTATGGGTGCACCCGAAAAATGGAATACGACCTTCCCACATGGCCTGCCATCAACTCATTTACCCACCTATTCCCTCGACCTATATCAGTGTGCATTGGCCTACTAGGACCAGGAGTGTGAAATGACGACGATAACAAATGAAGTATGACCATGTGTTCAACTTGTTCCCAATACTCTTCCTCTTCCATCATAAATGTAAGAATGTCAAAGGCAGGAGAGTTCATAGCAGCAAATTTTATGTTGTCAAAAGATGAGATCCTATGTTATACAAGTATGAAATGATCATGTTTTGCACATAAAAATAACAACAGAAATCAGATTTAAAAAAACAAATTAAAGAAAATCAATGTCAATAATAGCCTAGGCGGGTCATTATCCATCTAAGCCTCAATTCATCCGGTAGAGATAAAAAGATAGAACGATCATCGACAGACTTCAGCAAATCAACAGCTTTGTAAAAACACTCTTGCGGAATTCCAGTGACTTTCATCAACTCCTGAAGAGCTGTTGCAACGGGCAGAGTTGACATTTTTTTATGCTCCACAATCTCCCTTGTCAATTTGAGTCTTTCCTCACCCAACTTGACTAGCCTATCCATCTACTCATTACCAAGATCAGTACCCCGCTTCATCTTTCTATTACCATTAGTGCAAGTAGAAGTGTTTCTCTGTGGAGGAGTAGCCTCCTCATTCATGTTAGGTGTGGGAGTTGGCATTTCTTCATGCCGAACATTATATTCAGATGTCTCACCCTCTAAATTGAAGCCATTTATATTGAAATCTAAGCCTAGGTCCACATCCGTCCCTTCATCATCATCTCTATTTTCACTTCGTATATCTAGGTATGAGGTACCTAAATTAGGTGCAGCATTATCTCCCCTAGCCAAAGAAGTGGAACAAATCAGGTGCATTTGTTCTATGAAGAAGAAAGGATTTCCTTGTATTTGTTTATATTCTTTATTGCACTGAAAAAAAGATAACATTTGCTCATATTATTAGTAATGAATAACTGAAAATAATGAAATGAGAAACTCGTCGTACAACACCCACTCACATACCGCTATCAGATCCTCCCAAGTCTCTCGGTCGCCTGGGACAGGCACATGTTTTTCATCATCCCAACCCCAACCTGATGTCCTATTCTTAAGATTAAGATATAGGGAATACAATTTCTTCAGATTTTTGAAGCGATTCTTCAAATGATGGAGTGAATAGCCCAGCTTAGAAATAGAATTGAATCTAACAAGAGTGGATTTCCAAGCCTCTCTCATAAAATTGCCATTGGCAAATCCATCGTTGTTAACCATGTGCTCTACGAGAAGATCTACCAAGGTACGATCATATTCAATACTCCAATTAGCCACTCTACTTTTACCATCCTTGGACTGACTCATTCTTTAAAAGGGAGAATTATTGAATACAAAGAAAGATATAATAATGAGATCGATGAAAAATCATAGGAAAACATATATGCGTGTATATCAGTGGTAGAAAATAACTGGCCATAAAAATCTAATAAGGAGCAATCAGATGCGTGCAATGAGGAAACATAAAAAACATACAAGGAAGGAGGAACCACAAGCGACAGAAAATAGCGCCATATACTATGTGGAAACATGAAGGAAAGAGTAATCACATGCTTTCAGTGAGAGGAAAACATATATGCTTGTATATCAGCGGTAGAAAATAAGAAAAATAAAAAAACATACAAGGAAGGAGGAACCACAAGCGATAGAAAATAGCGCCATATACTATGTGGAAACATGAGGGAAGGAGTAATCACATGTTTTCAGTGAGAGGAAAACATATATGCTCATATATCAGCAGTAAAAAATAAGGAACAATCTCATACGTGCATTGAGAGGAAAAAATCAGAACCAGCCAGAAAGGAGGAAGCACAGTCCCAATAGATACGAGTAGCACAAACCCAACAGAATCCCAACAGAGAAGGACCAGCGCATTTCCAACAGAGAAGAACCAGCACATTACTAATAGAGAAGGGACCAACAAATTCCAACAGAGAAGGAGCAACATATTCCCAAGTTAACCAAAAAATAATACGGACATCATGTTCAAGAAGAGGGAAGCTCCACAACCGATTGCCTATAGCATGGGAAGGAAAAAACGGGGGAAGCACCATATAATTGCTGCCCAACTATATACGATTGCCTATAGTATGGGAAAAATAAATTAGGGACATCATGCTTAGGAAGAGGGAAGGAAAAAATAAGAGAAGCACCACAGCCGATTGCCTATAGCATGGGGAAAAAAAATAGGGGCATCATGTTCAGGAAGAGGGAAGGAAAAAATGATACCCATATACCGTTTGCAGGAACATGGAAGGAAAAATGAAGAAAACGTGATGCACAGGAGCAAAGGAGCAGCCAGCAGAGGAAAAGGAAGGAAACACCTTGCCACGAGACGCAGATGAGCAACGAACAAAAGGAAAGAGAAGACCTTGCCGTCGGGAAGGAGGCGGGATGCCGGCGAAAAGGAGGCGGGATGCCGGGGTCGCCGCCGGGGAGGAGACGGGATGCCGCCAGGAAGGAGGCGGGATGCCCAGGCTGAATATTAGACGTGTTTGCCCAGGCTGCAGCAGACAAACACGTCAAAAACGGAGGTCCATGTACGGCTCCGTAGAGACAGAGGCGGACCCAAATCTGGAGGTCCACATCTGTCACCTTAGCATTCAGATCAGAATTCGGGTCTAAGAAATCGGATTTGGATCTTGGTCGGATCTTACTGGGTCTGCCCGTTTTGCACCCCTAGTCTCCAACACGCTGAATTATTTACCCCCAAAAAGAAAAACACGACACAGTGCTAAGAATGCAAGGATGCAACGAGATGATGAATAGTTGTCCAAGTACCAAATAGTAATCAGATACTAATGCCTTACGCCCTGTTTGGTTTCAGTATCAGACACCAATATCAATCACTTTTAATACTAATATTAATAGCACGGATTTTCAGTGTTTGTTTAACTTGTATTAAATCTGAAATTTATTGAGAATAAGAGTCCTGATTATATCAAGTTTAATACAGTTGAGATGCTGTATTAAATCCAATAGAGAAGGCTTCGAGCCATCGGGTCCACCTCTGCCACCACCTATCTTCCTCTCCCGCATCTCTCCGCCAATGCCATCGCCTTCTCCTTCTCATCCAAGGTCCAACTCCCTTCCGTCACCGCGCTGCAGGGGTGGTTCCTGCCCACGGCTCAACAGGTTGAATCACCCACCATCGGGCCGACCGCGATGGGAACATGGATGTAGAGACGTTCATTAGAGAGTTCTTCACCAGGGCAGCGGTGTCTTGATCCTCCTCGTCGTCCTTGTTGCCTCTGGGTTCCTCTGCCTCGGGCGGCTACACCGTCGCCGTCCTCTACAACAAATATTAGGGACTGGCGCTTGCCAGAGGAGGAGATGCTTCGTGGACGACCTTTAGAAGGCGAAGAGCACCTTCACCCCCTTACCACGACGTAATGTTCCACAAGGGTGGACCTCGTCGAACCTCCTCCCTACAACATTGTGATCGTCACTGCACAAGAACTGCCTGAGCATAGAACTACATCCGCATATGCATATGGTGTACCTGGCGGAGTCAGCCAATGGAGAACTCCCACAGGCTTTTAGGTGGATGAGGAATTATGGCGACGCTGATCTGCTGAAGATCGGCAGGTGGGCGCCGGATCATAGGACGACAAGGTGCCGGGTCTTCAAGCTGGACGAGGGCGGCGACCACCAGTCTGGCTTGGGCCCTAATTGGGCTTCCACGAAAAGCTTGAACGGCCAAGACCTGTTCTTAGGTTGCAGCGAACCCATGTCTATCCCCCCCAGGCCGGTTCCCAGGAGAAGGCGATCGCATCTACTTCGCATATCACACGTGGGATGCCTGGTTTAGGGAATGGACCGGGACGACCCGCCTCCAGGAAGTATGCATGTATAGCCTAGAAGAAGGGAGCATCAAGCCTCACTATCCCCCCAATCTGCACCGCTCTTGTCCGAGACCCCACTGGATTAAGCCTAAACTTGACGGGTAATACCCATTAATTTTCTTACTCCCTTCGGGTAGGTAGTTTTGGAAACACTCATTACGTTAATGCGTATATGTGTGCGTATCTAGGTACTGTCTTTTGAGTTGAAGCATGATCATGAAATAGTAGAGCTCATTTGAACAAAAGATATTGGATGGTGGATGCCTGAGATCTTATGATGATTGTACTCTTAAAAAATATTCTGATGATTAAAATTACTTACGACACTCCAAGTAGAAGAGGATACTATTTTACAGTGATTTATGATGTTTATAGAATTCTACAACCCCCCAAATGACCACATAGCTATTATAGTAATTCAAATTAATAGTAAGAGTTATCCAAACAGACTCTTATATCACTTTTGATATTGATGCAGCTTTTTCCAAACACCTAAATATTGTATCATATCAATTTTGATATTGATATTCAATATTCTAAAATATCAATATCAATATTGATATTGTATCAATTTTGATACTCTAACCAAACAGGACATTAACTAGTCATCTAGCGTCTGTCTATAAGCTTATGTTCATCTAGAATACCCCAGAAAATGCTTGTATAAAAAGATACTCGCAATAATTCAAAGGTAGATGACCGATAATATAAAGCAAAAAAAATATCAAGCTGTCAGGAATTGCAGCCAACAGAAAGGGGGATGAAGTACCACGCTGAAGTGAGACAATTTTAAGCAACCAGAAAATTTTTCTAATGATAAATATTTTTTGCCGGCAACTTCCAATCAATGATCTCAGAACACAAACAAAATTCTGCGTTAAGATTTTGGCTACGCAACATTAAACAAGCCGAAAGAAGAGAAAACATAGCAAAGAACGAACCTTGTACTTGGCAACCTCCTCCCTAACTTCCTTCAGGTCTCCCTTGGTAAAGATCAGCCCCACGTTCCCCTGAGTTAAGAACTATTATCAGCAAAAGCAAACCCAGCGCGAATATAACCAGAGAAATTGCAACCGAATTTTTTTAACGCCGAACTTTCGCAAATGCACCTAAGGGAAAGCAAATTCCCAATCAAAACAACCCGAAAAATCTCAATTTTCTTTCCGCAACAGAGTACATGAACTGATGAACATGAACAAAAATCAAATAATTTAATAACTGAATCCTGGGCCATCTAAAGCACAGCTAACCATGCCAAAAAAGCAAAAAATGTGTAGGCTTGCTGTAGCAGCATTTTCAACCCGTCAATCTACCTTCCCAGATTCCAACTCGCACAAACACTCACACGGATCCGATAGATAATGTGGCGAAAGGGAGATGGGCCACAGAAGAAGGAACGCCACGCACCACGAGGAGGGGAAGGAGGTTGAGGTAGTTCTTGTTGCCGGTCTTCTCGGCGTGCAGCCGGATCGACCTCTTCATCATGGTGTTCTTCCCCATGAGCACAATGGAGTCCCCCCGGAGCCCCTGGCGGATGTTCTGGAGCTGATTGGAGCCCACGTTGTCGGCCGCCACCACCAGCACCTGGCTGTAGTCATCCACAAGGTCGCACAGCTTCCGGTCGTACGCCTCCTTCTTCTCCTGCTTCGACGGCTTGATCGCCATATCCTCCGATCTCGGGGGTAAACAGCAAGACTTAAAAGGTCCAAACTGTGGGAGATCCCACATGGGTCAGGATTCACAGGCCCAAATTGTCGGATAACCCATTTTACCGTGCTTTTTTCAGTCCATTGCTTACAGCCCACGTCGCTAGAATAGTTAACGCAAGTGAAGGCGGTAGGCGTATTTATAGATGCACGGGTGGGGGGAGAAAAATGCGTAGCCGATATCGGACTAAATGTCCTTGGGCGGGGCGCGTCTTGTGGGGGTTTGCCTGGGACATTTAGTCTTGTATCGGAAGCTTTTAAAATGTTGCACCCCGCATAAGCTTCCCGTGAGTGTTCAAGCAACATGTTGGTTGGTGAGGTAGTTGAGTGGATGCAGCGTGCCGACCCGGAAAGTGAGGAATTATTAATAACAGAATTAAATTTATATAAATTATTTTTTAGACGAGTAGGCTCGCGAGTTAACGAGCCGAGCTACACCTAGCTCGGACTCGGCTCGTTTAATGAGTCAAGATAAGTGTTGGACTCGAGCTCGGCTCGTTGATTGTTGACTCATACGAGTCGAGCCGAGCTCGAGCGACTCGACTCATTGCCCAGTCCTAGTTGTGCAATTGGCTCACACGCGGAGTGAGCAGGTTCAATCGTCAGATTGTTGGCTTCATGTTCATAGGGGGCCGCTCGTTTGTGTGATGGGCACATTTTTCCACCGAAGATAGGTCCTTGCCGCTGAGGTGGTAGTACTCTTTTATTTAAATCCACCAATTAGCTTAATTAGACAGTTACATAGAGATATTATCTTTTATTTTTTTCGTAAACTAGAAAGAGTGAACTTAGTCCAAAAAACAAAATGTAATCTTTTTTTTGACCGATAATCATCCATATATAATTCGACAGTCAAGATGATTGTAGACACGTTAGTTTTGACATCATTTTGAGTAAATTTCATATCATATAATAATGCCTCAAAATGGTCTGATATTTAATCATTGGTTAATTTAATCTTTTTAAATTAATTATCTAAATAGTATCGGATCAACAGACATAATTTAAGTTAATTAACTAAATTGATTTTAACTCAAATTTTAATTAAAATATGAAGAAGTCTAAAAGACGTCTACATGTATATACGTCATTCCTATTTTGATATTTAAATTTGAATTTTGATTAATTGATTAATTAGTTAAAACACGTCTGCCAAGCACGACGCAATTTAGGTCTCCTAAGTTGTTTCCATCTCTTTTTTCGGATGTTTATCCTTATCTTAATCAGTCTAAACGGCATCTTTCATGGGCGACGCGTTTTAGATAATTACAAATAATGATGAATTAATCTGTGTTTATTTATTTGTTAGTTAGATAAACTTCAAAATCCTTCATATTAATCTATTAATAACCGCGGATGTAAAGTCTATAAATACCCAGCCTCTTGGTTAGTAAAAAGTTAGTGATAATTTGTGAAAATTGAGTAATAATCGGTGCGATTCAAGAAGGAGACGACATCCAAACGCTGAAGGATCGAAGTGTTGCTGCTTCCAGGAGTCGGCATCCTTTTTTCATCCGTCTTTCGTCTTTTTCAAGATCTATTCAAGACCAAGGTTTTTCAGGGGCCATCCAACTTAGTTCTCCTATTTTCATCACATCGATTTCATCATCATATTAAGTTCAAATTTTATTCATCACATCACTCCATACAATACACACACCCACTGGCATTATTTTCCAATCCATATCTTAAAGGAGTTTAAAAGACCATCATACAAGTGAGTTCAATTGTCTAGTTACATACTTAGAATTTCTACTATAATAGATATTACTTCTGCCTGAGTTCTCATTGTTCCTTCTTTCTTTCTTTCCATTTTCTTGCAAGATACAAAAGGAGAACAAGAGGAGGGAATCAACAGCGAACAACAAGGAATCTGGATGATCCTCAAAGTCCAATAAGCAGTCAAAACAAGAACAAAGATAGAATGGCTCTCTTTCTTCAGCCTGCTGAAGGAGGGGAATCAAGAACTTCAACATCTCCCACATCCAAAACAGGTAGGCGATCAAAATATTTCTTTTAGAACTTTTTAGTTAAAAGTTTCTGGCAATTACATTCACTTAGTTTTTAATAGGTTTATTTGTCACATAATCAACATAATTTTTCATGATAATCACACACTCAATTTGAGCTGTTATCAATTGGGCACCCACGGTGCACCACCTGTGTCTCTCAACACGCCCTCACCGATCGGTGAGTTTTTAGTTTAGTTGTTATTCCTACGTGCACCACGTGCACACCCCTGCGGCAAGATCTTGTCCTCCCCGCTTGATTGGTTGAAAAGTTGTTTTGTGATAAGAAACATGTGTGATTGAGTGATTATTTTGTTGTTTATATGATAAGTCATCTTGTTAAAAATTGAAATAAAAAAAAGATTCGCATAAGCCGATTATTTACCGCTTTCATCCTGTTTGTGTGAGGGGGAATCGATCCAGAAATTCTTTTTGAAATACTGAATCTGTGACTTGAAAAGCGTCCAGGAGCAGCGACGCGTTTCATACAGCGTCGTCCAACCCAGACGCCTTTCAGGCGATTTTCTCTACTGTCTGCTGCCTAAGTTTCTGCGAAAAATAAGTTTATGTTTGAATAGCATCGACAAACAGCGACGCGATTCAGGCAGTTTCTTGTTTCTTCTTCAGTTCTCAGATTTTTGATATGTTTGCTACTACACATTATGTATTAAGCATTAGAGGCCACACAGGTCACAGGTCATACGCACTGAGGTTAACACCCTCCTCTTCTTAGGAACACATTTCTTGACGTCTTCAACTCTCTCTGATTGGGTCGGTCCCTCGATCAGACTAGAGTGGTTGGCGTTAAAGACCTCCGTAAGTCCCCAAAATCAAGGTATTCTTCCTTGTTCATCGGGCTGGTTATACCAATCGAAGTCCTTGTTAGATTTTCATAACGTTGTGAGAGAAAGCCATAGAGCATAACGGTGGAAATTGAACTGAAACTAGGATCCTACCCCTTGAGTGAATTTGTGATTAATTGAATCAAAATAACCCAACAAGAAATACTGAAATAACGTTAAACATCCACTTGATTGCTTAATCTATGTACAACTTATCTGCCAATCTCTGAAAAAAAATCTAACACCATGCTACTTCGATCAGGTAGAGATTTAAGCATGGCTCCAGATGCCATAGTCAACTACGAGGGAGATGCTAATGCCCCTCGTGACTCTAATTACCGTTTTGAAAGCGGGGGAGATACTGATGTCCGCCGTAATTCTCATCCTCGTCCAGTTCGATATGAGGGGAATGTCCCAACCCCTCTTCATTGTGCTCATGATCAATATTCTGATCTCCTTCCGCACGTACATGCAATTACTAATCTTGTTTTTGAGGGGGACATGAATCCGAATGATCCCTCATCCTCCGATCCCTCGGATCTAGTGAATGCTTTGGGAGTTCTTACCTCCCGTCTGAATCCTCAACAGTTCGAGGCAATCCAGTCTATTTTGAAGGGGAAGACGCCCATGCAGTCTGCTGAGCCGAACCCTGCGGCTCCCCCTGTCATCCCTCAACAACCTCCTCATCATACTTCCTTCATTCACCAGGCCCAAGGCCTCCATGTTTTAGCTTCTCGTCCAGCTGGGCCACAACTTTCCTCTTCTAGGCAACCGGTCAGGTCGCTGATGCCTACTTACCAAAATGCCCTCGGGCATGGCGGGAGCTCTGCCGGACCTCCACTCTATTGTCCTCCTTGTCCTACATATTCTAGGCAACATGCCTATCATGCACCTCCACCTCCCCCTCCTCCCCAGGTTGATCCAACAACACAGGCGCTGCTGGCAAAGATGGAGCGTATAGACGAACAGTTCAACAACCTTCAGAAGATGATGGGAGTTAAAGCTGCACCAGAAATTAACTTACCAAGTCTGCCTGTGTTCCATCTGCCACCCTTTGAGATGCCAGTGTACCGAAAATACAACGGTACTGGTAACCCCTTCACTCACTTGAAGGAGTTTATGTACGAATCATCTTTCTGACAAAACGACAAGAGATCGTTGGTATTTTTGTTCAGGAGATCCTTAGAGGGACCAGCCCTTGAATGGTTCTTTTCTTTAGAACCTGCTGAAGTATCCTTAGAGGGACCAGCCCTTGAATGGCTCTTTTCTTTAGAACCTGCTGAAGTAGAGGACTACGGTATCGTCTCCCGAAAATTCATTCAACGATACCAGGATAGAGTTGCCCCCTCCCTGTCCATTACTGACCTTATAGCAGAGAAGATGAAGCCCGACGAAGAGTTCGTCAGTTTTGCTGATAGATGGAGGGGCATGGCAGAGAAAATGAAAGATCACTTGTCTGAGTCGGAGTAAGTAAAAATGTTAATTTCTAATGCCACGCCTCAGTTCAAGTTAGTCCTCTCCCTGAACAACCTGACCAGCATGGCAGAGCTCTATGAAAAGGCGTGATACTGTCAGAATTCTTTCAAGGATGCTACATTCTCTAGTGTCTTTGATCTTTACCAACCTAGCAGGTCTCCACCTCGAAAGCCTGCCGTGCCAAATTCCCCTAGCACAGGTCCAACCACTGAGGGCGCGCTCTCCCATGAGCAGGTCAGCAGCATGAACAACAATCCACCCCAGTTTGTGAGGAATCAGCAACCACAGTATCAACGGCCACATCAGCCAAACCAGCAGGGTTACAGACAGTAGCAGTCGAATCCACAGTATCAGCAACCCCAGTATCAGCGGCCTCAGCAGCCGAACCAACAACAACAATAGCAGCTATAGCAGCAGCCGCAACGGCAGTTACAGTATCAGCCCCCACAACGGCAGTATCAGCAACAACAGCAGTACCAGCCGCGCGCACCGCCGGCATATCACAATGTCCCTCCTCCTGCTGATTACAACTAGCAGAGAAAGCCTCTAGGCCCGAAGAGGGCGGAGTATCCAGTCCTTCTAGAGTCCTTAGCGGATATTTTCAGTGCTCTAATGGCAGCCAATGCTTTGGTTCTGCCCAGAGAAAAAGCTATTTGGCCCCAAAATGCCGATACTTCCAAGTATTGTTATTTTCACAGACAACCTGGACACACCATAGACACCTGCTTCCAATTCTGAGATTATATTCATAATTTCAACGAGCAGGGAGGCATAGATTGGGAAGAGATGAATAAGTACATATCCGCCTTGAAGGCGAAAAGACCACCACAACAACAGCAGCAGCAACAACAACCAAGAGCACCAGTGCAGGCAGTAGCGCTGCCAAATATGGGTATAGTGCAAAACCCACTCCCGGAGCATCAGAACCAGAATCAAGTTGCCCCTATTTTGACAAATAGCCGGTCTGAGGCTAATCGAGGGCAACAGTGGAAGATAGAGGACTCTTCCTCTATTTATTCAACCGGCCACACTCCAAGCACCGCAGAACAACCACCACGCCGCACCATCCACATACCTAGACCACAGCCCATTACCATCACCCCTATACCGACACCCGCATACCATTTACCCACACCCACTAACCCATTACCACCGCCCGCTTTCCTCAAACCCATTACACCCCACGCCACTGCGCCACCATTAAACAACCCCCCACAAGCCAATTACACACCCCTCATGCCATCTAGAACACTACTCCGCGTACCATTCCCTACATCACCCATTACCACTACCACTTATCCAGATACTATACAGCCATCTAAACCTTTACTATGCATGCCATTCCCCACTCCATCCGCACCAACCACTTTCCCTTCCACCATCCAACCATCTAAGCCTCTCATCCGTACCACGCCACCACCAACTAACCACACGCCATCACCTGTATACCAACACTCCACACCATCTGTACCATCCATTAACCTTGCGGTGCTCAAGTTGTCACCCGGTCCTTTTACGACTGAAGAACATGCGCTCCGGAGTGGGAGGATTTTCAACAAAGTCTTTCTTCAATCAACAGTTAGAGACGGCCCATCACAGCCGTCGGAGGAAGCACACTATGATGAGAGTGCACCAGGCACTCAATATGATCTATTGAAACATCTTGACCGAACACCGGCACGAATCTCTGTGCTTGAACTGATAAAGAGATCGAAGACTCATTAAGAAGCTCTGATGGAATATTAATAAAAGGTGATGGTCAACAAAGACGTGCCGGTAGAAAAGATTGCTGCACTACTAGTTCCTCAGGGGGATCAGCCCTCTATCTCATTCCATGTCTCGAAACTAGCACCACCAGCAGCCAGAAGCATGGTTTTAAGCATTACGGTTAATATCTGCAAGAAGGCCGTAGATGTGTGTTTGGTTAACACAGGGGCTTCAATCAATGTCTTGCCTCCGAAGACCCTTGAGTTGTGCGGTATACCCAAGGAAAAATGGCTGCCTAGCCCTATCTCTATTACAGCTTATGATAATTGCACCCGTTCCCCTCTGGGAATGGTCTATTTGAAAGTGGAACTAGGCCCTGTGTGTCATGCCGAGGTCGAATTCCACATTTTGGAAATCGATCCTTCCTTGAATGCTATTTTGGGTCGTCCTTATATAAAAACCCTCAAGGCGATTCCCTCTACGAATCATCAATGTCTCAAATCTCCCTACAAAGGACGAATCATCAAAGTTACGAGCATGCCGATCCTTGCTGCTGCTCACTCCTTGAATGTCAAACCCCTTTCTTCACCTGGCCGACAATCTTTTCTGTCGGTATTACAAGTCTACCGTCCGGTGGCTGATCCTTTAAAGGCCGCCACTCTTACTCCTTATCCACTAAATACCATAAAGAGGGGAAGTGCATGAGTACCCCTGGATGGAAAATAATGATGAAGAGTGGATATCAGCCTGGAAAGGGCCTGGGCACACAAATACAAGGCAGAACCACTCCCGTCAAAGACAGCCGAGGGACACCTGGAAATGGCCTGGGCTATAGGCCAAGAAAAGTGAAGCAGGACATTACTCAGGAAGAAAATGAAGATGGCCAGAAAGTCTGGGAGACAATGTCTACACCATGCAAAGAAGGTCGGGACCCCTTAACATGGACTCTATACACTCATTTTGTAAAAGGGGCCATAATCAGTCACGGCAACACGGTGGTCATTACTTCCTGTTTTGACCTCCATGATATATATGGAAGAAACCTGGCCAGACATTGCTCAGAACTGCTCACGTACCAGTCCTTGGAGGCTCTGCGCCCAATAAAAAAGAAGAAATTTCAAGACCCTGAGTGTGAATGGTACAGATGGTTTGACTTGAGGGATATGTATATTGCATTGAATAGACTATTTCTTGATCCCTCCGAACCTAAGTGGCCGCCACAAATAGATGAACTGATTGAAGGGCCTGGTGCCATTTTTGATAAGAGAATACTGCTGTCTGAGGAGACTGATGAAAGGGAGCCAGATGACCCCTATGAAGCTGGCTATACCACGGATCTTCTCTGGAGGGGGACTTATCCTTCTCATATTTTCACGCTTCATACCTTGTTCCGCACTTTGCTCCTGACCCCGACTTGATTGTAGGTCATTACTGAAGATATTCAACGGGTTCCACCCATCATAATCACTTTATCCCCACGGGACCTCATTCCACAACCTCCTCTCGATCCAGAGAGGATGTATGATTTAATCTAGGACATACTGCTGTATGATCCCTCAAATCCTTTGGCCTTGGTGCCGCTTCCTCCATCTCACTCTCCTCCTATTCACCTTCACTTTTGTTTTATGTTTA
Source organism: Zantedeschia hybrid cultivar (assembly GCA_030544215.1). Lineage (NCBI taxonomy): Eukaryota > Viridiplantae > Streptophyta > Magnoliopsida > Alismatales > Araceae > Zantedeschia > Zantedeschia hybrid cultivar. The sequence continues at coordinate 64,323,967 of JARZZO010000008.1, read as the reverse complement.
ACTCATCTTTTCTATAAAAAAAAACGCCAATTTGTCAACAAATTTCTCCCAGATCCTCATTGAGGAAACTTCATACTTGTCCGATTGTACCCTATCACGCGGGTCTTTCGGTCAAGATTCTCTTCTAGATCTACTCTGCCCCTCCCCTCGGGAGGATTCTCCTGTATTTCCTCATATAACCTATAATTTTCATTCTACTTCGTCCTCATTAGACCAGGATAGGGAGTCTAGCGAAGTTAGGCAGTCTAATTCTAGGCAGGTTAGTCAGGTTAGGAAGTCTAAAAAATCTAAGGATAAACGAATTCTAGATAGATACCTCCAGGATTTAGCTGATAGATGCCTTTCTTGCTCTATGATCCCTCAGCTATTAGAGAACCCTATTCAGATGTCAGAAGATTGTATAGATGATGAGTCAGTTAATGATGGATATGGAGTATATGAGTTGATACATGAAAAAGACCCCGTTGTTGAAGATGAGGAAGATGACGAAGACGCGGCTGAGGCATATGCCAGTGGAGTAAAAAGATTTGATGAACCCTCAGCTGCCATAGAAGAGTCCACCAAAGAGATCAATCTAAGGACTGAAGAAGAACCTAAGATTGTCCTCGTTAGCAAGAATCTTTCTGAAATAGATGAGAAGGCAATGGTACAAGTTCTTAAGGATTATAAGGACACTTTCGCCTGGAGTTATGAGGATATGCAGGAGTTAGACTCATCACTAATGGAACACAGGTTGACATTAAAGGATGGAGCTAGCTCGGTCAAACAGAAGTTAAGGCGATTCCACCCACAAATGGCTTTAAAGATGAAGGAAGAAGTTGACAAGTTACATAAAGCCAAATTCATTAGAGTGGTCCTTTATCCACAATGGGTGGCCAACATAGTCCCAGTTATGAAGAAAGATGGGAATGTTAGGATTTGCATTGACTTCCGAGATTTGAATCGGGCGTGTCCTAAGGATGATTTCCCATTGCCTCACATTGATGTACTCATCGATAACACTGTTGACTATGAAACTTTATCATTTATGGACGGATTTTCAAAATATAATTAGATTAAATTGGCAGAAGAAGATCAGGAAAAGACATCATTCACTACACCTTGGGGAACATATTACTATGTCGTCATGCCTTTTAGATTAAAGAATGCTGGAGCCACTTATCAGAGGGCTATGATAGCAATATTTCACGACCTGATGCATATCGATTTAGAAGTGTATGTGTATGACTTGTTGGTGAAATCTAACACTAAGTCTGAACACGCCAAAGTTTTGGCAAGAGTATTCGAAAGATCAAGAGAATATCAGTTAAAGATGAACCCTAAGAAATGCGTATTCGGGGTATCCTCAGAGAAATTACTTGGATTCATTATCAGTAAACGGGGAATTGAGATCGATCCCAACAAGGCGAAGGCTATCAGAGAGATGCCGCCTCCCAAGAACTTGAAAGAGTTAGGATGATTAATCGGGAGGTTGCAATTTATTCGCCGTTTTGTCTCCCAGCACTCACAAAGGTGTAAGCCATTTTACGAGCTTACCAAGCCTGGAGTCAAATTCGATTGGGACGATAAGTGTCAGGAGGCATTCGATGGATTGAAGAATTATTTGGCAAGTCCTCCTATTTTGAGACCACCATCTCCAGGCAAACCATTGATACTATATATTTCTGTCCTGGATGATGCAGTGGGAGCTGTCCTAGCACAAGAGGATGAAGAAGGAAAAGAGAGGGCAGCCTACTATCTCTCTAAACTTCTCAACCCCGCTGAACAGAGATACACAGCGATAGAGAAAACATGTACAACATTGGTTTGGGTTGTTCAGAAATTGAAGTATTATTTTCTAACCCATGAAGTCCATCTCATCGCTAGGATGAATCCAATCAAGTTTCTTCTTGAGAAATATGTCCTTACTGATAGGTTAGCGCGATGGCAAAGCTTTCTATCTCAATTTGATATCACTTACATTCAGCAGAAAGCGATCAAAGGCTATGCCATAGCAGAACATCTCGCTCATCACCCCCTTCCTCATTATGATCCAGTCCAATCGGAGTTTCCGGATGAGGAACTGATGTCCATAGATCAAATCAGAGATGATATGTGGACTCTACATCTTGACGGAGCTTTGAATTCCCACGGAAAGGGGATCGGCATCGTTCTGTTATCACCTGAAGGTGTCACCATTCCACAAGCCTTTTAGCTTGACTTTCCAGTCACTAACAATATAGCTGAATACGAGGTACTCCTTGCTGGCCTCGAGGCTGCTCATTTCCATAGTGTTACTAAACTCAGGATTGTGGGTGATAGCCAATTGATTCTTCGCCAGGTGTTAACCAAATATCGAACTCTTGATCCCAAGCTCAAGCCTTATCAAGAACTTACTTCTGCCTATGCTAAGCTTTTCACAAAATTGATCTTTTTTCATGCTCTCTCAGAACCTGCAATACCCACTATCATTCTTCCTTGGGTCAGTTCTATAAATTCCCTCTCCTTGGACCTCTGAACATGCCTAGGGAAGTACTGTGCATTGAATTCCTTCACAAAGGTCTCCCATGGAATCTCCCTGAGACTCCAATCCGCATATGACAAACTCTTCAAAGTGGTCCACCAATCGTAGGCATCATCCTTCAGCATGAAGGTAGCCAACGGAGTCCTCTCAACCGCCGCACAATCCATAGTATCAAAAGTCTTCTCCATCTCCCTCAACCAATGAACAACCTCATCAGGGTCGGGACGACCGGTGAAATGAGGCGGCCTCAGCTTCAGGAATTTCTCCAGTGTAGCTGAAGACCTTCCCCGAGCACTGGAACTCTCACTAGGGTCTCGGGTTTGGTATCTAGGCATCGTGTCCATCATAGCCTCCATGAAATGCTCCATACTCAGCCTACCGGCCTCAGATCCACTAGGGACATCTCCCCGCTCTCTAATAACTGGCATCCTCTTCCTAGGAGCCCTCTAATCGCCTACAATCACAAAAATAGAAAAGTTCTAATTAGAATCCTAAAACCTACACTACCGCCGTGCCTGTACGGGATAATGTAATTATTTGCCGGGATTACAATATTTAACCTAGTTATTCATTTATTTGCCAGACCGAATGCTCTGATACTAATTGTAACGACCCGCCACCCTATAATCGGAGATCCGATTACTAAATGGGTACCGAATCATTAATTTGGAGCCAAACCAGGATCTAGATAAGTCTGGGAAATAAATAATAAACTAAGCTAAACATTCACATCGCATTGAATTAAAAAGGAAGTGCAAGAATTAAAAGTTATTACAATGCGACTCAACACAGCAAATAATTACATACTCCGACTGAAAGGAAATAATTAAGCGTACAGGCTAGAAAATAAAATAACAACTACGTCGGGGCATACCCCGGAACAATAGCTGCTGGCGTGCAACCCAAAGTAGCACTCTCCACGCTAAGCCTGCTTGAAACCCTCACCTGAAAACCGCAGGGGTGAGTCTCAACGACAAGACTCAGTAGGGATCCTTCGATCCCCACCGCCTACTCACGCACCCACAAGTGTAGCAACACAAATATAGGGAAAGTAAGCAAGTAAAGTAGTAACACAATTCCTAAATTTCGATATAAAACACATGCATTCGAAATGTAATACGTCCAACTTTGAAACCATTCTTCCAGGGAGCCCACAACCAGCGTCTCGGCAAAACACGCTAACCGCACAGCCGAACGCGGGAAACACCGACCCGCTGAGACCAAACAGTAACCCCTCGGATAGCACGCTAGCTACTCCGGCCCAACTGGCTCTAGGTGGTTCTTGCTTCCCCTAGCACGAGTGACACTCCACATGTACCACTCCTACACCGGTACTAGCTAACCCCGGGGTACACCAGGTGACCCTCTCTCTAGGCGTCACCCCACCACTCCCATACGGGCGCTGTGTCCCTCCCACACTGACACAGGGTGACAAAGCGCTACAACTGTCACTCTAGGTCCACGGTCGCACGAAACACAACACAGTGCGATCCGATCACGTAAAAATCCTCATCCTCGAGTACGATTTCAAACATGCAATTAACCAAACTATCTATCAGTGTGAAGATATGTTAATAGCATGAATTAATGTGATTCTTTCTTGAATCGCGTCGCCCAAGGCCGACACCATTCAAGCCTCCTAAACTGGTTCATGTGAAATCTGGCCTCGGAAATGGCCTTAAAACGCGTCGCCCATGCAAGTTGCCTTTTGAAAGGCGTCGCTGTCCTTGGACGCTCATCATCCCAGAGACAGAGTCTGTTATTTGGGCTAAATCGCGTAGTGGGTGGGAGCTGCCTTTCTAAAAGGCGTCCCTGTCCTCCGACGCCATTTAACCCTTACAGACAGGTTCTTCCTCCGACGCCATTTAACTCGTCTTTGCAAGGGAGTGAAATGGAATGGAATGTACTGAAAAGGTGACGCCAAGGTGTGATGAGACACGCTCTTAACATCACATGATTGGAATTTTTCTCAAAATTATCAATGAAGATAGCTCAATAAAATCAATGGAATCAATCCTGTCTGGATAAGGTAGACAAGGAAATAAAATAAGGTCGATCAACCTCCTCGGAGTGGGAAGTACCCCAGGTCATAGACACTGTAGGTTTCATCATGGGGAGCGTTTGCCAGCCAATGTGGACGTGCTGCAGCCATGATGGATCTTAAAAGAAAACAAGAAATATTGGATAAAGAATCCAATCAAGGATAGAATTCCAAGGATATCTTCAAGCGAACCTCAAACATAATCAAGATACTCAATTCAGAATGGAATATTTCATATCATGTTTTGAGATTATTTTGATTAATGGTCTGAAACTTAATCAATAATTAATCCTTATCACAATGATTTCAATGTCCTACATGATGCATGCTGGGCTAAAAGAAAAATATAAAGTCAAATAAAATATAAATTAATCAAGGATAATATTGTTAAATTGCCATTAATGAGTCAAGATACCAATTTTTGTAATCCAGTGCTAAGCCAAAGCTCGTTTATCCACGCACCGTTTCACAAAAGTGGAACCATCGTCCTCACTAATTAACAATCCAACGGCCTATCCGTGCGATTAAGAATTCTCTGGAATTATCACTGTTTTTGTTGAAGGGGAACTCAAATTCCAGTTTCATCAAAACCACAAGGTCCTTGATATGCTCTAATAAATATTTATCATATATTAATGCGAATACAAAATAATTACATGAAAGAGTACAAGGGTAGAAATAACCGTCTTTTTAGCTACGGTCAGACTTCTTGACTCCTACAGTGGGATATTCTTGATATTTTCCAGCTTTACTCGGGTTTTCTAGAATTTCAGAAACAGGTTTCTGGCTGTTCTCTACTCGAATTCCAACTTTACCAATGCCTTGTGCCTTGTATACACTTAACAAACAGGTTAAGTATCTATTTAGGCTTAGCCCCTTGCCTGACCAAATAAATGGTCAATCAATCTTTTTCTTCAATAAATGGTCAAGGGGCATAGCCTTTATTAACAAAGGTGATGAGAATAATCAAACTTAAGCAAAGTGTAACATACAAGCAGACATATGCTCACTGAAAATAAAAGAAATGAAACACACTAAGTGCAACAAGCAAATGCTGAATAAAATATTTTTTTGTCGTTTTGAAATATTCATTTTTGTTTGGGGTTTTGAAATATATGCTTTTTTTTTTGAATTTTGACATATGTATTTTTTTTTTGAATTTTTGACATATGTATTTTTTTTGAATTTTTGACATATGTATTTTTTTTGAATTTTTGATATATGCATTTTTTTTGAATTTTGAATTTTTGTCATATGTATATTTTTTTTGGGTTTTAACATATGTATTTTTTTTTTTGAATTTTTGACATATATATATATATATATATATATATTTTGACTAAAAGATCAGCATGGTACTTAGATCAAAAGATCATATTCATTTATTCACTTAATTTCCAAAGTGTTCTTTAACAACTTAACTAAAAACTCATCGTGTTCGAATTTGTGTTTCCATTCGTGATCCCATTTGATGATTTGACCCTTAGTCAATGTAAGCCATTCCTTAAGTTTGGAGCACATTCCTTTAGAAAGAAAAGATGAATAAGTTTAGAAAGTCCATGAGAAGGTTCCGGAGACTTAAAAAGATATCCCTTTCCTACCCTAATATCCGTTGGGGTTCGGTCATTTTCTTTCCGGGGTATTTATCGACCTTGCGTTCCCTTTTATTTCATTTCATGACCTTGATGTAACATTTGTAATGTAATGGCCTTTTGATTTGACATTTGGCTTTTGCCTTGCTTTTCTTTCTTCTTCTTTCTCTTTTCCTTTCTCTTTTTCTTTCGGGACGGATCTCCCCCTTTTTTTTATGACGGCCTCCTACTAAGATGGCGGGTATTCTTGGTAGTCTATTCTAAGCCTCGTTCCGACATCATAGGCCGAGTTTAAAACAGAATTTTTGCTTCAAAAAGAATGATTTGTACTTTATACTTTCGGTCAAGCTTTCGATATTCTTTAGGACTTGGCATCTCTTGTTACTCACGAATCGAACGTGTAGTGTGTGCAGTAATGGGCTTGAGTTAAATTATCCAGACTCATAAGGAAATTTGAGTTTATAAATTTTCTGATTCCACTGGTCTTTGTACCATACTGATCGACTCTTTAACCTAAGGGTAGTATTTCTTAAGATGTAAACCATTCCAGGGATGTTTTAGCTCTTCTCCTTCTGCATTAACAAGACGATAAGCATTACCAGGAAAAGCGTGTGATACAACATAAGGTCCTTCCCAATTGGGTTGGAGTTTAGAACGCGGACCACCAGGTTTTATAAAAATTCTTTTGACAACCATTTCACCGACTTTGAACTTACGTTCAATGACTTTCTTTTGATAAAAACGTGCTAGTCTGTTTTGATAAACTTTTGCATGATTAGCAGCTGACCATCTTTTCTCGTCTAAAAGTTTCAATTGAGCAAGGAGTGCTGAACGATGTTCATCAATAGAAAATTCCTTATTCAATTGTACTCTTAATGACGGTATAAGGATCTCATATGGAACTACCGCCTCCATTCCAAATGTTAAGGAATAAGGAGTTTGCCCAGTGGGTGTGCGGATTGAAGTTCGATAGGCCCATAGAGCCTCAACTAGCTTTTCTGGCCAGTCTGCAAATTTGTTAGATTTGCACGTCTTTTTGATAATTTTTATCAAAGTCTTATTTGTTGCCTCTGCTTGGCCATTGCCTTGCGGATAATAGGGAGATGAATGATGCAATGCAATTTTATACCTGTTACAGAGGTCCTTCAATTCTTGTGACACGAACTGCGGTCCGTTGTCGGTGACGATGGTGCTTGGAATCCCGAATCGAGTGATGATGTTCTTCATGATGAATTTGCAGACGGTTGATGCTTTGATCTCCACGTACGCTTCAGCTTCTGCCCACTTGGTGAAGTATTCCGTTGCCGTGAGAATGAAAGATTTTTGCTTGATGCCGGAATCTGGATTGCCAAGAGGTCCAATAATGTCGAAAGCCCACATGGAGAAAGGCCATGGGGAAGAAACAGGATGGAGTGAAGATGCAGGAGAATGAATTTTGTCGGTGTGAAGTTGACACTTAGCACACCTACGGACATATCCTACACAGTCTTCTTCCATGGTTGGCCAATAAAATCCTTGTCTAAGGATCTCCTTTGCTAGCATCTGTCCATTGACATGGCCACCACAAACTCCACTATGAGCTCCTTCCATAACCTTCCAAAGCTCATCTTCGTCTAGACATCTCAGAAGAACTCCATCAAAACCTCTCTTATACAGTGCTCCCCCAACTAGGGTGTATCGTTGAGCAATTCTCCTGATAGCTCTCTTCTCCTCAGTTGTAGCTTCCTCAGGATACGATTGATCTTCACAATATTTAGCAATTTCATAATACCATGGCTTATGTTCATCATCCATCTCTTCTAACAGCTCCATTAACATGATTTCTCTTTTTTCAATGATATCTCCGTCCCTGACTTTCTTCAGCAACTTCTCTTTAATTCTAAGGAATGAAGGGTCTTTCACGGCGGGTGAAAGACGCCTATGAACTATGATTGATTCAGATTGTTTGCTGATTGGAAAATCAAGAGAAGATGCAAGTTAAGCTAGAGCGTCAGCTAAGATGTTTTGATTCCTAGGGACATGGACAAAGATTAATTTTGTGAAAAGCTTTGAATAAACAGAAGTCAGTTCTTGATAAGGCTTGAGCTTGGGATCGAGAGTTCGATACTTAGTCAGCACTTGGCGAAGAATCAATTGGCTATCACCTACAATCCTGAGTTTGGTAGCACCATAGAAATGAGCAGCCTCGAGGCCAGCAAGAAGTGCCTCGTATTCAGCTATATTGTTTGTGACTGGAAAATCAAGCTGAAAGGCTTGTGGAATGGTGATACCTTCAGGTGATAACAGAACGATACCTATCCCTTTTCCATGAGAATTCAGAGCTCCGTCAAAATGCAGAGTCCACATATCATCTCTGATTTGATTTACGGACATCAGTTCCTCATCCGGAAACTCTGATCGCACTGGATCAAATCGAGGAAGGGGATGATGAGCGAGATGTTCTGCTATGGCATAGCCCTTGATTGCTTTCTGCTGAATATAAATGATGTCAAATTGAGATAGAAAGCTTTGCCATCGTGCTAACCTATCAGTAAGAACCGATTTCTCCAGAAGGAATTTGATCGGATTCATCCTAGCGATGAGATGGACTTCATGGGCCAGAAAATAATGCTTCAATTTCTGCACAACCCAGACCAATGCTGCACATGTTTTCTCCATCGCCGTATATTTTTGTTCAGCGGGGTTGAGAAGTTTAGAGAGATAATAGGCTGCCCTCTCTTTTCCTTCTTCATCCTCTTGTGCTAGGACAGCCCCCACTGCATCATCCAGGACTGAAATATAAAGTATCAATGGTTTGTCTGGAGATGGTGGTCTCAAAACAGGAGGACTTGCTAAATAGTTCTTTAATCCATCGAATGCCTCCTGACACTTATCGTCCCAATCGAATTTGACTCCCGGCTTGGTAAGCTCGTAAAACGGCTTACACCTTTGTGAGTGCTGGGAGACAAAACGGCGAATAAATTGTAACCTCCCGATTAATCCTCTCAACTCTTTCAAGTTTTTAGGAGGTGGCATTTCTCTGATAGCCTTCGCCTTGTTAGGATCGATCTCAATTCCCCGTTTACTGACAATGAATCCAAACAATTTCCCTGAAGATACCCCGAATACACATTTCTTGGGGTTCATCTTTAACTGATATTCTCTTGATCTCTCTAATACCCTTGCCAAAACTTTGGCGTGCTCAGCCTTTGTTTTAGATTTAAGTAATAAGTCATCCACGTACACTTCCAGATCTATGTGCATCATGTCATGAAATATTTCCATCATGGCCCTCTGATAGGTGGCTCCAGCATTCTTTAATCCAAATGGCATGACGACATAACAATATGTTCCCCAAGGTGTAGTGAATGATGTTTTCTCCTGATTTTCTTCTGCCAGCTTAATCTGATTATATCCTGAAAATCCATCCATAAATGATAACGTCTCATAGCCAGCAGTATTATCGATGAGTACATCAATATGAGGCAATGGAAAATCATCTTTAGGACACGCCCGGTTCAAATCGCGGAAGTCAATGCAAATTCTGACCTTTCCGTCCTTCTTCATAACCGGGACTATGTTGGCCACCCATTGTGGATAAAGGACAACTCTAATAAATTTAGCTTTATGTAATTTATCGACCTCTTCCTTCATCTTCAGAGCCATTTGTGGGTGGAATCGCCTTAATTTCTGTTTGACTGGGCTAGCTCCATCCTTTAATGTTAATTTATGTTCAACTAAAGATGAGTCTAACCCCGGCATATCTTCATAACTCCAGGCGAAAATGTCCTTATAGTCCTTTAGAACTTGTACCATTGCCTTCTCATCCTCTATAGAAAGACTTTTACTGATGAGGACAACCTTAAGTTCGTCTTCAGTCCCTAAATTAATTCCTTTGGTGGGCTCTTCTACGGCAGCTGAGGGTTCGTCGAATCTCTTCACTCCACTGGCATATGCCTCAGCCGCGTCCTCGTCATCTTCTTCTTCAACAATGGGGTCCTTTTCATGTACTAATTCATATACCCCGTACCCATCATTGACTGACTCATCGTCCATGCAATCTTCTGGCATTTGAATTGGATTTTCTAAAAGCTGAGGGATTAAAGAACAAGAAAAGCACTTATCAGCCAAGTCCTGGAGGTATCTATCTGGAATTCGCCTACCCTTAGGCTTCCTAGACTTCCTAACCTGACTAATCTGACTAGACTGCCTAACTTCACTATCATAACCTAACGAAGACGAAGCAGGATAGAAATCATGGGGTACAAATGGAAATACAGGAGAATCCTCCCGAGGGGAGGGGCAGAGTATATCTAGAAGAGAATCTTGACCGAAGGAGCCACGCGACGGGGTGCAATCGGACAAGTAAGACGTTTCCTCAATGAGGATCTGGGAAGAATTTGTTGCCAAATTGGCATTTTTTTTTTGACAATGAAAGAATTAAACATAAAGCAGGAATGAATACAAATGGGAGGAGAATCAGACGGAGGAAGTGGCACCAAGGCCAGAGGATTAGGGGGATCATATAGTAATATGTCCCAGATCAAGTTATACAACCTTTCTAGATCGAGAGGAGGTTGTGGTATAAGGTCCCGGGGGGACAGAGTAATCACAACGGGCGGAGCCCGTGGAATATCTTCAATTATGACCCGCGACCAAGTCGGGGTCAAAAGTAGTGTACGAAATAAAGTATGGAGCATGAAGACATGTGAATGATATGTCCCCCTCCAGAGCAGATCTGTTGTGTAACCAGCTTCATAGGGGTCATCTGGCTCCCCTTCGTCAGTTTCTTTAGATAGCAGTATCCGCTTGTCAAATATGGCACCAGGGCCTTCAATTAGCTCATCAATCTGCGGCGGCCACTTAGGTTCTGCAGGATCCAGGAATAATCTATTCAGTGCAATATACAGGTCCCTCAGATCGAACCACCTATACCATTCACATTCAGGATCATGAAATTTCCTCCTTTTCATAGGCCGCAGAGCCTCCAAGGATTGGTACGTAAGCAGTTCAGAGCAATGTCTGGCCAAGTCCCTCCCATATATATCATGGAAGTCAAAACAGGAAGTAATGACTACCGTGTTGTCATAGCTAAGTATGGGCCCTTTTACGAAGTGCGTACACAGGGTCCATGTTAGGGGATCTCGGCCGTCTTTGGGTGGCGTAGACATTGCCTCCCAGATCTTCGGACCTTCTTCGATTTCTGCTTTCTGAACCAGATCTCGCTTTAGCTTCATTGGCCTATAGCCCAGACCGCTTCCAGGTGCTGCTCGATGATTTTTAACAGGAGTGGTCCTGCCTTGCAATTGTGTGCCCAGACCTTTCCCAGGCTCGTAGCCGTTCTTCATCATAATCCTCCATCCTGGGGTACTCATGCACTTCCCCCTCTTGATAGCATCTAATGGGTATGGAGAAATAGTAGCGGCTTTCAGAGGATCAGCCACTGGACGGTAGACCTGTAATACCGACAGAAAAGGTTGTCGGCCAGGTAAAACAACAGATTTAATGTTCAAGGAATGAGCAGCAGCAAGGATTGGCATGCTCGTTACTTTAATAATTCGTCCTTTATAAGGAAATTTGAGGCATTGATGATTCGTAGAGGGAATCGCCTCAAGAGTTTTAATATAAGGACGACCCAAAATAGCATTTATAGAAGGGTCGATTTCCAGGATGTGAAATTCGACCTCTGCATGACTTACAGGGCCCAGCTCCACCTTTAAATAAACCATTCCCAGAGGGGAACGGGTAGAATTGTCATATGCTGTCACTGAGATGGGGCTGGGCAGCCATTTCTCTTTGGGCACACCGCACAGCTCCAGGGTCTTCGGAGGTAAAACATTGATCGAAGCCCCGGTGTCGACCAGGCATGCATCCACGGCCTTCTTACAGATGTTGACCGTGATGCTCAGAGCCATGCTTCTGGCCGCCGGCGGTGCTAGTTCCGATGTATGAAATGTTATGGAGGGCTGATCCCCCTGAGGAACTAGTAGTGCTGCAATCTTCTCTACCGGCACGTCCTCATTGACCATCACCTTCTGCAGATATTCCATTAAAGCATCTTGGTGACTCTTGGATCTTTTGATCAGTTCGAGTATAGTGATCCGTGCCGGTGTCCGATCCAGGTGTTTCAACAAGTCATATTGAGTGCCAGGTGCACTCTCTTCATTATGGACTTCCTCAGTCGGCTGTGATGGGCCGTCTCTGACTGTAGACTGAGGAAAGACTTTGTTGAAAATCCTTCCACTCCGGAGCGCGTGTTCCTCAACCGTGGAGGATCCGGGTGACACCTTAAGTACTGCAGGGTTGGATGGTGCGGATGGCGTAGAGGGTTGGTAGGTAGGTGACGGCGCAGGGTTATGTGGTGACGGCGTGGTGCGGATTAAAGGCCTAGAGGGTTGGATGGTGGATGGGTAAGTGGTTGGCGAAGTGGGGAATGGTACGCGTAATAGCGGTTTAGATGGTAAGGGCATATCTGGGTAAATGGTGGTGGTAGCGGGTGAAGTAGGAAATGGTATGCGTAGTAGTGGCCTAGATGGTAGGAGGGGCGCGTTATTGGTTTGCGGGGGGTTATATGATGGAGGCGTAGGAGTGCGGGGCGCAATGGGTCTAAGGAAGGTGGGTAATGGTAATGGGTTATTGGGCGCGGGTGAGTGATATGTGGGTGTCAGTAGAGGTGTGATGGTAATGAGTTGTGGTCTGGGTATGTGGATGGTGCGGCGTGGTGGTCGCTCTACGGTACTTTGAACGTGACCCGTTGAACAAAGAGATGAAGAATCCTCTACTCTCCACTGTTGCCCTCGACCAGCCTCAGACTGGCTGTTCGTCAAAATGGGAGCAACCTGGTTTTGGTTCTGGTGCTCCGGGAGTGGATTCTGCACTATGCCCATGTTGGGTGGTGCTGCTGCTTGTGCCGGTGGTCTTGCTTGTTGTTGCTGCTGCTGTTGCGGTCTCCTCGCCTTCAGGGCTGATATGTACTTTTTCATCTCCTCCCAGTCTATGCCGCCCTGCTCATTGAGATCATGAATATAATCTCTGAATTGGAAGCAGGCGTCAATGGTATGCCCAGGTTGCCTATGGAAGTAGCAATACCTGGACGTATCGGCATTTTGAGGTCAGACGGCCTTTTCCCTTGGCAAAACTAAGGCATTGGCTGCCATTAAAGCACTGAAGATATCCGCCAAGGATTCTGGGAGGGCTGGGTATTCTGCCCTTTTCGGGCCTGGAGGTCTTCTCTGCTGGTTGTAGTCACCAGGAGGAGGGACATTATGGTACGCCGGCGGTGCGCGCGGCTGGTACTGTGGCTGTTGCTGTTGATACTGCTGCTGCTGGGGTTGCTGGTACTGCTGTTGCCGTTGCGGCTGTTGCTGTAGCTGTTGCTGGTTCTGATTCGGCTGCTGGGGCCGCTGGTACTGCTGTTGGTAATGGGGGTTCTGCTGTTGCCTATACCCTTGTTGGTTCGGCTGAGGTGGCCTCTGGTACTGCTGCTGGTTCCTCACGAACTGGGGCGAATTATTGTTCATGGTACTGACTTGCTCGTAAGAGAGCATGCCCTCAGTAGTCGGACCTGTGCTGGGAGAATTCGGCACTGCAGGCTTCCGAGGTGGAGGCCTGCTAGGTCTGTAAGGATCAAAGACGCTAGAGAACGTAGCGTCCTTGAAGGCATTCTGGCAGTACCGTGCTCTTTCATAGAGCTCTGCCATGTTAGTCAAATTGTTCAAGGAGAGGACTAGCTTGAACTGGGGCGTAGCGTTAGAAATTAACATTTTCACTTGTTCAGATTCGGACAAGTGATCCTTCACCTTTTCAGCCAGGCCCCGCCACCTGTCAACAAAACTGACAAACTCCTCATCCGATTTCATCTTTTCTGCAATGAGGTCCGTGATAGACAAGGAGGGTGCAACTCTGTCCTGGTATCGTTGGATAAATTTGCGTGAAACGATACCGTAATCCTCTACTTCGGAGGGTTCCAGAGAAAAGAACCACTTGAGGGCTGGTCCCTCTAGAGATCTCCTGAACAAGAAGGCCAACGACCTCTTGTCATTCTGCCAGAAAGAGGATTCATACATGAACTCCTTCAGATGTGTGAAGGGGTTACCAGTACCGTTATACTTTCGATACACTGGCATTTCAGAGGGTGGCAGATGGAATACTGGCAGGCTCGGTAGACTGATTTCTGGCACAGCTTTAACCCCCATCATCTTCTGGAGATTGTTGAACTGCTCATCCATGCGCTCCATCTTGGCCAGCAACGCTTGCGTGGTCAGATCTGCTTGGGGAGGAGGAGGAGGAGGTGGAAGTACTTGATAGGCCTGCTGCCTAGAGTACGTTGGACATGGAGGATAATAAGGAGGAGGTCTGACAGAGCTTCCGCCATGCCCGAGGGCATTTTGATAAATAGGCGTTTGCGGTCTAGCTGGTTGCCTAGATGATGAAAGTTGTGGCCCAGTTGGCCGAGAAGTGATATGAAGGCCTTCCATGGCCTGATGGATATAAGGAGGAGGAGGTTGTTGAGCAACAACAGGGGGAGCCATAGGGTTCGGCTCAGCAGGCTGTACGGGTGCCTTCCCCTTCAAAATAGACTGGATCGCCTCGAACTGTTGAGGGTCCAGTCGGGAGGCAAGAACTCCCAAGGCGTTGACAAGATCCATAGGATCGGAGGATGAGGGATCATGCTGATTCATGTCCCCCTCTAGATCAGGATTAGGGATCGCATATTCATGCGGGGGAAGATCAGGATATCGATCCTGTGGATGAAAAAGAGGAGTCCGGACATTCCCATCATGTCGAACCGGAATGGGGACAGAATTACGGGAGGCATCAGCATCTCTCCCGTTCTCATAGTTGAAGCCTGCATCGCGAGGGGCATTAGCATCTCCCTCGTAGTTGATGATGGCGTCTTGAGCCATACTCAAGTCCCTGCCTGATCGCAGCATCATGATATTAGATTCCCTTTTCAAAGATTTAATCAAACAAGTTGTGCAGAGATTAATCAAACAAGTGGATGCTTAACGTGATTTTAGGATTCCTTGTTGAGTTATTTGAATTGGATTAAACCACAATTTTGCTCAGGGAAGGATCCTAGTTTCAGTTTGGTTTCCACCGTTATTCTCTAGGGCTCTTTCTCACAACGCTTTCGGAATCTAGCCGGGACTTCAATTGGTACAACCAGCCCGATGATCAAGGAGGAATACCTTGATTTTGGGGACTTATGGAGGTCTCAACGTCAACTTCTCTAGTCTGATCAAGGGACCAACCTAATCAGAGAGAGTTGCTGACGTCGAGTAATGTATTCCTAAGAAGAGGAGGGTTTTCGCCTCAATGCGTATGCCCTGCGGCCTGGATGGCCTCTAATGCTTAGTAAATAATGGGTAGCTAGCACTCAACCATAGAAATCTGGAAACTGAAAAATAATTAAGAAACTGTCTGAATCGCGTCGATGGTAGTCGACGCTATTCAAAACAGAACTTAATTCTTTCACAGAAACAAATCTGAAAAATAACTAAGAAACTGCCTGAATCGCGTCGATGGTAGTCGACGCTATTCAACACAGAACTTAATTTTTCGCAGAAACAGATGCAAACAGTTGAGAAAGTCTGAAGATTGAAAGGCGTCTGGGTGGGCTGACGCGGTTTTGAAACGCGTCAGTGCGCCTGGACGCTTTTCAGTTCGCAGAAACAGTTTTACAGGAGGATTTTCTGGGTTGAATCCTCCTCAAACAGAATGAAAAGCAGTAAACAATCGCCTCATGCAAAATTTTTAGTTCCAGATTTTAAGCAGGATGATTTACTAACTAAACAAGTAGGAAATCACTCAATCACACATCATTTTTATCACAGAAACAACTTTTTTTTGAACTAATCAAGGGGAGGGCAAGATCTTACCACTGGGGTGTGCACGTGGTGCACGAGGGAAATTAATTAAACTAAACACTCACCAATTGGTGAGGACGTGTCGAGAGACACAAATGGTGCACCGTGGGTGCCCGATATGATGATAGCAAGAACAAAAAGAAACTAAAAGATGGCGAGACCAAGTCCCACCGTGATCGCCAAAAGAGCTGTAGGTGCTGAAAATGCTCGTGTGATTAATATGAAAATGCTATGTTGTTTAGTGTAAACTAACCTATTAAAAACAACAACTAAAGTGCAGTGATCGCTAGAAACTTTCAACTAAAAAAAAGTTTCAAAAGAGATTTGATCGCCTACCTGTTTGAACGCGGAAGATTGAGTCCTTGGTTCCCCTCCTTCAGCCGGCTGAAGAAAGAGAGCCCTTTCTTTGTTCTTTTGTTCTTGCTGAGTTTGAGGTTGAGGATCGTCCAGAAGTCCTTCTGGCTTTGAGCTTAATTTCCCCCTTTTTGATTGTTCTCTTGTTGTTGTTGTTGAGTGCAGCAAAAATAGAAAAAACAGAAAATAGAAACAATGATGATGATGATAAGAATTTAAGTGGAAGCAATATCAAAACTAACAATGGTTATAAACATGTTTAAACAGCAAACTCACTTGTTTAATTGGCTTTGAAACCCCTTAAAACAAATAGGTTTTGGAAAATTAATGCTGTGGTGTGTGTTGCATGAAATAATTATGAAGAATGAAACTAAATGAAATGAAACGCAGAATTTAAACACTTATGCCCGATTGTGTTGAAGCCTTGAAAGGATGAAGATCTTGAAAGGGATGCCGACTTCTGGAAATGGCAGTGCTCCGGCGTTCCGACGTTGTTGCTTCGATCTCCAACTCGCTATAACGCTATGGCTCAACTTAATTCAATTCAACTCTCTTTTTTTACTCTTTGAGATGCAAGGTATTTATAGGCTTTTCTCTGCGTTCGCGATTAACATAGAAAAATCTAGGATTTATCTACTTTAATCGACAGATAAACACTGATTAATTCATCTTTATCTGTAATAATCTAAAACGCGTCCACCTTGGCTGACGCCTTTCAGATTAATTAAGATAAGGATAAATATCCGGGAAAACTTATCTTTATCTTTATTAGCTAAAACGTGTCCACGTGTGAAGACGTCTTTTACACTAATTAAGATAAGGATAAACATCCGGAAGAGAAGTTAAAATAGCTTAGGAAACCTAAAACGCGTCGACTCTCACAGACGCCGTTTAGTTAATAAATCAATTAATTAAAATTCAAATTTAAACGTTAAAATAAGAATAAACTCTAAATGGCGTCTACAGGGGTCGACGTCGTTTAGAATTCTTCATATTTTAACTGAAATTTGAGCTAAAATCAATTCAATTGATTAACTTAAACATGTCTGTTAAACCCGACACTTAAAAAGATCAATAAAAATTAAATATCAGACCATTCTGAGGTATTATTATATGATATGAAATTTACTCGAAATGATGTCAAAATTAGCGTGTCTACAAGTTGCACAAAGATACACCATAGTTGGAGGAGCATTATACAAAAGAGGTTTTGATGGAGTTCTTCTAAGATGTTTAGACGAAGATGAGCTTTGGAAAGTTATGGAAGGAACTCATGCTGGAGTTTGTGGTGGCCATGTTAATGGAGAGATGTTAGCAAAGAAAATCCTTAGACAAGGATTCTATTGGCCAACCATAGAAGAAGATTGTGTAGGATATGTCCGTAGGTGTGCTAAATGTCAACTTCACGCCGATAAGATTCATTCTCCTGCATCTTCACTCCATCCTGTTTTCTCCCCATGGCCCTTCTCCATGTGGGCTTTCGATATCATTGGACCCCTTGGCAATCCTGATTCCGGCATTAAGCAGAAATCCTTCATCTTCACGGCAACGGAATACTTCACCAAGTGGGCGGAAGCTGAAGTGTACACGGAAGTCAAAGCATCAACCGTCTGCAAGTTCATAATGAAGAACATCATCACTAGATTTGGAATTCTAAGCACTATTGTCACCGACAATGGACCGCAGTTCGTGTCACAAGAACTGAAGGACCTCTACAATAGGTACAAAATTGCATTGCATCATTCATCTCCTTATTATCCGCAAGGCAATGGCCAAGCAGAGGCAACTAACAAGACTTTGATAAAAATCATCAAAAAGACGTGCAAGTCTAATAAATTTACAGACTGGCCAGAAAAGTTGATTGAGGCTCTATGGGCCTACCGAACTTCAATCCGCACGCCTACTGGGCAGACTCCTTATTCCTTAACATTTTGAACATTTTGAATGGAGGCGGTAGTTCCATACGAGATCCTTATACCGTCATTAAGAGTACAATTGAATAAGGAATTCTCCATTGATGAACACCGTTCAACACTCCTTGCTCAATTGGAACTCTTAGACGAGAAAAGATGGTTAGCTGCTAATCATGCAAGAGTTTATCAAAATAGATTAGCACGTTTTTATCAAAAGAAAGTCATCGAACGTAAGTACAAAGTTGGTGAAATAGTCGTCAAAAGAATTTTTGTAAAACCTGGTGGTCCGCGTTCTAAGCTCCAACCCAATTGGGAAGGACCATATGTTGTATCACATGCTTTTCCTGGTAACGCTTACCATCTAGTTAATGCAGAAGGGAAAGAGTTGACTCATCCCTGGAACGGTCTGTATCTTAAGAAATACTACCCTTAGGTTAAAGAGACGATCAACATGGTACAAAGACCAGTGGAATCAGAAAATTTAGAAACTCAAATTCCCTTATCAGTCTGGATAATTTAATTCCAAACACATTACTATACACACTAACACGTTTGATTCGTGAGCAACAAGAGATGCCAAGTCCTAAGGAATACCGAAAGCTTGATTGAAAGTGTAAGGTGCAAATCATTCTTTTCAAACAAAATTCTGTTTTTTTTTACACTCGGCCCATGATGTCGGAACGAGGCTTAGAATAGACTACCAAGAATACCCTCTATCTTAGTAGGAGGCCGTCATAAAAAAATGGGGGAGATCCGTCCCAAGAAAAAGAAAAGAAAAGCAAAAGCAAAAAGGCAAAAACCAAATGTCAAATCAAAAGGCCATTACATTACAAATGTTACATCAAGGCCGTAAAATGAAAGAAAAGGGATGCAAGGTCGATAAATACCACGGAAAGAAAATGACCGAACCCCAACAGATATTAGGATAAAAAAGGAATATCTTTTTAGGTCTCCCGAACCTTCTTGTGGGTTTTCTAAACCAATTCTTCATTTCTTTCTAAAGAGACATACTCCAAGCTTAAGGAACGGCCTAGATTGACTAAGGATCAAATCATCAAATAGGATCACGAATGGAAACACAAGTTCAAACACGATGGGTTTAAGTTAGATTATTGGAGAACAATTTGGGAATTAAGTTAATAAATGAATATAATCGTTTGATCTGAGTGCCATGCTGGTTTTTTAGTTTGCACCATATTTCAAAATCCAAAAAAAAATACATATCCCAAAATCCAAAAAAAATATACATATTCCAAAATCCAAAAAAGTACATATTCCAAAAATTCAAAAAAAGTATATATCCCAAAATTAAAAAAAAATACATATTTCAAAAATCTAAAAAAATATATATATGTTTCAAAATCCAAACAAAAATGAAAATTTCAAAACAATAAAACAAAAATATTTCAATTAGCATCTGCTTATTGCATCTAGTATGCTTCATTCCTTTTATTTTCAGTGAGCATTTGTCTGCTTGCATGTCGCATTTTTGCTTACAGTTTGATTATTCATGTTACCTTTGTTAATAAAGACTATGCCTCTTGACCCATCTGCCAAGAAAAAGATTGATCGACCACTCACTTGGTCA
Source organism: Zantedeschia hybrid cultivar (assembly GCA_030544215.1). Lineage (NCBI taxonomy): Eukaryota > Viridiplantae > Streptophyta > Magnoliopsida > Alismatales > Araceae > Zantedeschia > Zantedeschia hybrid cultivar. Next base: position 64,304,128 of record JARZZO010000008.1, on the reverse strand, counting down.
GGCAAGGGGCTAAGCCTAAATAGATACTTAACCTGTTTGTTAAGTAATATACAAGGTACAAGAATGAAAGCTTACACCAAATGCCGAGACACAAAGCTGAAGGTAAAGCTCACACCAAATGCCGAGAATTCTTCTTCCTCTTCCTCCCTTGGAGTTTTGGTGTGGTTATAGAAGATCCATTGGGTTAGAGGAGGTCAAGAGAGAGGTAGAGTGATGCATATGATGAGATTTTGATGATTTTCTATGTGCATGTTAGCTCTAATGATCTATATGGACTTGTATATGACTGAAATGATGTTTCTCATCCTACTCCTTTGATCTATAGTCTAAATTTGTTAGTTAGATTTTATTTGAGTGATAATTTCTATTAGTTTTATACATTATCTATGTGCAATCTGAATCGATAAATTTTCCTAAGTTTCTATGCTTAGTATGATCTCTATAGTAACTAAATTGGTATGCATGTTTAAAACTTTATATATAGATATATATAGTTACTCTAGTTTAAATTTTATGGCGTTTGACCTTGATTTGATTGAGATCTAACCCCATCTTCATTAGTGTTTAGTTATCTCCAAAAACAGGACAATTAGTTAGTGTTTTAATAACCATGATTAGCGTAGTGCTCTAGTTGACTTGATTTTTGGATACGTTATAATTTACTTAGTCCTCTTTCATAAAAAGCAAAGCATATCTTAATTTGGATATGTAGATTATGAGTTATGTCCTTTTAATGTGGAAGTTCATTGTACAGTCTGCTGACAGTTTCTGTCGATTTGCTGTGCTGACAGAAATGGTCAACTATTTCAACTAAAACAGTTGATCATTTTTGCATTGTTTAGCCAAATGGTCAATCATTTGTGCAGTTCAGTTGACCATCTGGGTCCAGAATGAAGAAAATACATTATTTTGACATGTTTTGACCACCAGTAGATGTATTTTAACTTGGGATTCATACTTGATGCTTATAATTAATCTAATTAGGACTATTTTCAGCTAGTCGTCACTTATGATTTTATGTTCTCATATCTTGCTTTGGCCATATGATAATTTTATACGCTAGACTTATGTTCTTAGACTTAAATGATTGACTAGACTCACTATCATTTGATACCCTACATATGTTTGTTCTTTTAGAAAAGGGGTAAGGGTTTTAGCCTCATAGATAGGGCCAAGTCAGGGCCTCAGGATCTACCTCCTAGATAGGGTCTAGATGTCCATACCCCAAGCTTCTTTGTGATTTGACTGACCAAGGACAATGGTCGATAAAAACTACTTGTGTGCGCACCTCAACTGAGGATTGTACTACTAGTAGTGTGCTGCATCCTTTAGATGGCCTTACTTCTTTGCCACATCTTTATAGATTTTCGAAGATCCAAGAAGAGTGGATAGACGTTGATGGATGAGGAATCTGCTAGTCTATTCTGAATCCGAGATATGATTGATCATTGATAAATTGCTAGTATTATTACTTCTCTGTCACACCATTTATTTATATATGATTGTTTTGATGATTCATGAATAATATAATGTGATTACTGATAGAACATGAACTGCCGTGGAATGGCTTAATGACTTGATGATAGAATGAGATAGACATGATTAAAATATGAATGATTTTTTTCCTTAAATGATTGATTATTGTGATTTGCGTTCAATAGTGATTTCATGGACTTTCATGGGCGTGGGATCCCTACTAAGCTCTCCACTGTGGGGACTTAGCCCCTTCATTTTCAATTTCTATGGACCAAGAGGAATATTGAGGTGATGTTGACGCTTGGGCTTTGCTTTGCTTGTGGTGGACTTTGGTTAGGCATGCTGACTGGGATTCAACTGTTATATTTTTTCTTATGATGAACATTTGGCTATGTAATAACTTTATTTGCACCTTGCTTTTGCTTATCTATTGGATATATGTGAATGGTCTAATGTATGAGACTCTATTAGTACTTATATGTGTGTTATTTTTTTCTTTCTAATTTTTACTTATTATCCTCAATATATGAATTGTTTATTGATCGGTTTCCAACCCAATAATACGTCAAGCTAAGTGATCTAACTCAGAGTGGTTCGGTGCCATTTGGACTAGAGTGTTACAAGATTGTTCTGAAAAGATTAGTATGGTTAGAAAGAGATTGCTCACAACCCAAAGCAAATATAAGAGCTATATTAATCAAAGAATGAGGAAGCTAGAATTGTATGTAAAAGATCATGTGTTTCTAAAGGTTTCTTCTACTAGAAGAGTTATGAGATTTTTCTAGAAGGGGAAAAACTCCATCTAGAGTATGTGAGACCCTTCGAAATTTTGCAAAGGGTTGGTGAAGTGACTTATCAGCTAGTGTCACTGTCAGTAATTTTTGATGTCTTTCATGTGTCCAAATTAAAAAAGTATGTGTCAAATCCGTCCCACATCATTGATTATGAATCATTAAAAAATTAGGTAGACCTCACTTATGAAGAGAGACCAATTAGAATTTTGGATAAGAAGGACTATATTTTGGTGAAGGTGTTATGGAAGAGTTGTTTTATAGAAAAGACAACATGGGAAACTGAAGAAAAAATGAGGAGGAAATATCTACGACTATTCAGTACGTATTGAATTTAAAATTTCAAGGATAAAATTTATTTAGGAGGAAGAGGATTGTACCACCCTAAATCTTAGAAAGTCTTCTTAAGCTTTAATAATTAAGTTAATGTATATTTATAATTAATTATAGTATAGTTATGTTAGTTAGAATGTAGCAGATCTCAAGAGAAGAAGTTTAGAAAATTAGCTAAGTACCAAGTAATCGATTAAGTTGAGATGCTTAGTTAATTGATATAAGTCACTTAGTTGATTCTATTAATTGAGAGAAAGATCAATTAATCAATTAGTTGAAGTCACATAACTAATACATCAATTAATTGAAATCAGATAGTTGTTAAAAGTTACTTAATCAATTTAGTTTACTGATTCCGTGATCAATTCACTTAACTAATACTCAGACCAATTAATTGATATATGGCTGTCATTGCGTGAATAATACATGGTGGGACACTTGGACTAGTGGTAGGTGATTTGAGGCGATTGAAAGGTCCTAGACAATTATGTAGCAAGTTTAGATTGAGTTTAGGTGGGCATATAGCTTATTTCCTTCACCAAAAACCTTAGATAGAGAGACAAATAAGAGAAATAGAAGAAGAAGAAGAAGAAGAAGAAGGCCACATATGGTGCATACATAATTCTAAAAAAATCAAAAAATTCGAAGAGTTTGCTGGGATTCTTCATAAAGGTAGGTTATGATAAACCAAGATCATATTACTTTTATATTTATATTATTTTAATATTGAAAACTCAAGTTTTTATATGTGTGAGAACTAGCAACTATTCAAGAGAATGTTGTAGTTATGTTAACATTGAACACTAATGTTTATGATTTATTTTTGAATTGAGTTACTGAGTATTTACTTATTTATCAGGCCTAAATTGTCTAGAATAAAATCTATCATTAGGATAAGTTTTAAGCTACGTATGAGCTTTCATTTAATATGAAAATTTTGAAGGATTAGTTGTTCACTTTGAACTTCATAACTGTATAAATGTGCATGGATAGCGCCATCTTAAGCGGATGTAGGGATAATCCCACAGTAAGGATCTGATACGGATAGTCATTTCGATGTTTGACGACAACAAAAGAAAATCTTGAAACTGAATTTCGATTTAGTGGAAGGTGAGGTATAGAGTTTTGATCCCACATGGTTATAGCAAGACCAAAGAACCATTTGTCTAGGTGTCAAAGTGTTGTAGGGCATCTTATGTTGTGGTTTGGATACTTGTTTAATGCATGAAACTAAAATCTATTTAAGGTATGAATGTGCCCTTTTAACACAATGTAATTCTTTTGGAATAATTTGATTTGTTAGAATAGTGTGAGTATGTTTTGCCTACATAATAACATGACTTCAATAAGCTTAAGACATTTGATAATCATTTGTACCTTTGTCTGAGAAGTGTGTTACTTTGTTGTCAATGAAATGTCTTGGCTTATGTAGCATGTGTAAAACTAGAAAGAGACTTTAATTAGTTAAAGCTATCATGTGATTTGAAAAATTATTACAAGTGTAGGCATATTGTTGGTTTTGATGCCTACTAGGTCTTAGACTCAAACAAGTACTTATTAATCTTTTCAGATGACTCTAGTGAGTTTTGACCTTAGGAGGTGAAGGTGGATGCAATGCCCCTACTAGTGTGGTTTGGTCATGTTAGCTTACTTTGAATCGACAGATGCGCCACAGTGGGAACAACCTAAACATATCCATAATATCTAGAGTGAGCATACATACATCCATAATCAAAAGAAAACAACCATCATTGCCACAAGATAATCTACTAAAAATAGAATAAATATTTAAATTGCAATAACTAAAATAAAAAAATATTTTGTAAGATCCCTACATGTCCAAGTAAAAATATTACAACTCAAAAGTTTTAATTAATTACATCACCATGATAAACTTAAAATGAACATACCCTATGTCTAACTAATGAATCCTGAAACTTGAATCACTAAGCCTCATGATCTTCCTCGGCCTCATCCTCGACCTCAAGGTCCACCTCTCTTGAAAAGGGCAACCGACTCAGCAAGCTCATCATACCACAATTTTCACAATTTGTGCAGTACATTAATATCAAGGAAACGTCATTATAAACATTCATACATACTGCACAATAATATCATTATATATATGCTTATCATGCTAATCATGTTCTTTCATCTCTAAGTCATATTATGTACATACTAGTCTTGCATATTTCATGATTCATAAAAATAGGATATGGTTCATAATATAAATCACCATAGCATAGTTCATCATCATATTCATAACATGCATAACCATCTTATCACTTTATTCATAAGATAAGCATCCAAACCACATCATGCGGAGTCCTTATTCATGTTCTTCTTCTTTACCCAGTGGTGAGGAAATTCCCACTAAGTTTTTAGCTACGCAGTCGGGGGATCCACATATCTCACCTAGGATCAATGCGTCTGCAAGTAGGCGCACGTCTAGGATTTTAGCCCGTTGTCCTTCGACTTCTTACATCATTCTTATTCATGATCTTCCTCCACAAGGACACTTTTGTGGGTTGGACAATTCATATACTCTTAAGATGATATTGTCCATCATTATCCAGTTCATTACATACATATAGATCCGTGACAATGTGGTATATAATAATGCTCAAATCATGGTGATTAACATGCACATGAATAGGTTGTATATGCAGTCTACCAAAACAATCTAAAATGCGTCTAGAGGACTCGACACGCCAAAGTAAAAGGTGTTGGGCTCCATGGACGCCTTTCGGACTATTGTGCAAACTTATTTCTATTAGAATCATACTTAATTTTCTAAAAAAATATAGAATTAATAATTTTTTTATAAGGTCACTAAAAGGGTCATTAACAGGCAACGAGGTACTTAAATAAGAGAACTAACTACAACATGAACATGATAATAAAGTTATTAGACAGGATAATCGAGAAATAAATCAGATTAGCAAGAACATGTCTAAAAGGCATCACTACATCAAGACGTGAATTAAGGCAATAAAGCAATTTGAATCAAGACATTAATAGAAAGTCAAAAGGGTACGAATTATGAATAATGGGCTTGAAAGGCATCTTGTAGTGTAGATGTTAATCATGAATGGTGTTTCGGACACAAGATGTGCACCTATTATAACATATAGACAGATTTTTAGAAATTCACAAGATTTCATGAGAATTATCATTTCATGCATGTTCTAAAATATCTTGAAAATAAATTTTATACATAAAAATAGATATGAAGCAAAGGATTAGTCATCACTTGCCTCAACACCAAGATCAAGAACTCAAAGAAGCCTACCTAGGTAAGGCAGAGAACTCCTCCAAGCATGCACACCAGCACCTGGAGAGTCTCCCCATGAAGTTCTCCAAGAACCACACGAAATCCACCAAGAATTCTACCTAAAGCACTCACAACTTCCTCTAAATCTATTTTTAAGGTAGAGGGATGTGCATAAGGGGTCTTGGGGTGAAGAGAACTACCTATAGATTGCTAGAGTCAAGTTCTAATATGAGGAGAATTCCCTAATGAAGGAAACACATGAGTTTTATGTGAACTGCATTACCAGGCTGAATCACGTCTACCCGACTTGACACCATTCAAAGTTCTAATAGGGTTTCGACTGGGCCACTAATCCTATGATTCGCATCACTAGGGGTGGATGCCTTTCAGAGATCCAACAGGGGTTCACAAAGGGGCCTAACTAGGGCTACTAACAAGGCACTAATGGGCTCATAATGGGTCATGTATTACAGTGGAAGGCAAATCCGAGGAGATTCTAAGAGTTTTCAGTTGTCTTAGATGGTGGGCTTTAGTTCTTATAAATTTACAGTTAGCCATGTAAACTTTTGAGACTTGGGTTGTACAGTTTAATGATATGTAGTTAAGCATGTTTATGTCCACGATTTTCGGTATGTTTGTGTTTTAGAATTGTGAATGGTTTGGCGCATGTGTCCTGCATTTGTCCAGGTTCACAACAATTTATTTTGAGGTGACATTTCCTATAAGGGGGTGTCACACGATAGGATGCATATGCTGAACCTAGATTTCATCCACTTAGGGGTTTAGAAACCAACCCAAGTTAGTTTGTTCATGGTTATGGGTCCTTTCTTTTTGAGATTAGTACTACACATAATCATCTTGTAATAATTTTCTCACTTTTTCTTTTTCGTGTGTTGTGAAGGGGAGGACATGGAAAGGAGGTCTTCTTTCTGGGCTTGTTGGAGAAGGAAGGATTTGCAATTTCCCAATTCTATTGACTTGTTGGAGGAGGAGGGGTTTGCAATTTCCCAATTCTATACAAAAACATGGTCGTCTCTTTCCTTTTGTTGGCTATGCTTCTTATCTAGAGAAATTCTTTTAGTTAAGCAATGACTACTCTTGGCAATCAAACTTCACGATTGATAGCCTTAAAACTAGTAGCTAATTTGAGAGGAGTTTAGAGTAGGGAGCTAATTTCCTACTTACACCAAGGTGGCACCAAAGAGGAGTAGCACAACAACAATGGCATAGAAAGGTTATTCGTCATTTTTGCAAGAGTTCCATCAGATGGGCCCTCTTCCGTCCTCATAGCTTAATGCCACCATATCCAGCTCCAAGTGGATAGACATTTCCCTTATTGTTCTTGGAACTACGCATTTCCAGGACATATAGCCAATCGCTATTGCATGCATGGCACAGGCCATCCCATGCCCACCTAACATAAGTGTTATGGTGCATATAACTTCTTCGCCCTATACAAAAGCAGACACAAAGCCAGTTTCTTTGATGTTTGCGACAAGCCCAGGTAGTGTCATTAACGCCTTCATATTTTGTGTATGAGATTAGTATATGCATGCCGATGCAGTCAGTGGCAATACCATCGTACATATGGATACTAGTGCTCTCAGGTCTGGGCAAATGCATTGTAGTACATGTAGTGGGCATATACTAAGCTAAAAAGATGATATGAAAGCCCAAGACTTATGCAGAAAACTTTGAATCCTACCCTGATACCAATTGATGGAAACTTACAGGTTAGATCTTGCACCTTGAGTATGAGCCATAACCCCGATAGATATAGCCTTTGTTCCTTCCACCTTGTTAGAGCCTTACACCAGCTTTCTCACTAACTTACCATATGCATGAGCCCTTATGGAGGGATACAAGCCATTTCATGTAGAGTAGGGACCAGCTTAAAATTCTAAAGGGTTTGTAACATCTACACAACCTCCACTAAGGGTGATACTGTCTGGAGCATTTGCAAAATCACTACTGTTGGTACCCAATTGGTAACAAAATAGTTAGTAAAATGTAAAAAAAAAAACATAGCAAACTTTAACATACTATAGGCTCCATGCCATAATGGCACTCTCCTTCCACGTAACTATGATTAACTAAGTAATCCACTGGTCAACCCTAAAGTGCACATACATTGTCTCTCTTACAGACATCCTTCGTCAAAAGCCTCAAGCTAGCAGGACCTTGTTCATCCTCATACCCGTCCTCCCCCAACTACAGCTCTGATATAAAGGGCAGATGCTTGTTGTGCATGTGACCCATGGAGGACCCGTTTAGGCTGTTCCTCGTATTTAGGCAGCATGCGGCCTCCTAAGGGGCCTGTGCAGCCTATGTATGCAACCACTGGAGGGCTTACGGTTGCTTCCTGAAGCATAAGGAGGCATGCCATCTTCCTGATCGATGCCACCTTCTTCCTATCCTCACGGTCCACGCCACCTCCATTTGGTACACAACTGCGGTGAGATCCAAATCTCTAATTCCTCTTCTGCCAACCTTGCTATCCTCACAATCTACTCGCCCATAACATGTAATTGGCTCGCCATTTAACTTGTTATGTCCTCATTGTATCTATTCACAATGCACTCCGGTGTGTGTCAGTCTTTATGCTTAGCCCAAGCTAGACGGTGGATTTGACACATTACAATTAATCCAAACATCAACTATGTCACTTCATATCCTAGCACACTTTGAGAAGATGAAGCTTGTAAAATTTTAATTATCATTTTCTTAACCCTACTAGATCCTTAGTTGTAGAGGACTTCGCTCTATTGTAGTACAATGCTTATCCATGTTTCGAATTGTTACCGTAGTTGTATGTCTCCAAACTGCCTTTCGGAAGAACAAACATAGGCATTTCTCTTTGATGCAGTGCAAATAGCTGGAGGTAGAGCGCAAGTATGCCAACATCAATAAATGGATAGCAACAAACCTATATATTAGAGCCTGTTAAATATTTCGAACCTACCATAGATCTGAGTGGAGTTATGCCTTGGGTTTTTTTGAATGGTTCTAGCACCATTATAATGATCCATGCAGTTGTTGAGGGTAAAAGCATCACCTAGAGGAACTTGACCTATCTAATGTTTATGGTTTATTGTTATAGCATTTGGGCCATGAGGCCATCACAAGAGATCATCTCGACTTCTGGATTGGCACCAAGCAGCTAGCAACAGGATAAAGTGGAGACATGTGAAAGGTAAATCTTGGAGATAAAGCACATGAAGTGAGAGTGAGTAATAGGTTCCCACTAGTGGGTTGAGGAAGATGATAGGGTTAAGATTTATTGCAAACAAGGTGAGGAGTCGATATGATGGCACTGCAACAAGGTCATTGGAGTGAGGGTCTTTGGCGACCCAATGTCATATATATCACTAGGAAGTAGTGATGCCTTGGACAGATGAGGGTTATTCATGGTTGAACCAACAATACGGCTATCTATATATCCCTCAGCTCTGCGACAATGAGGGCAGATCTCTCTAACTGAGAAGTCACTAGAAAATTCCTTCGACCCCTTATATGTGAAGGGAAAAAAGGGATTAGCATTGAGGAGGTTTGGAACAGAATATTCACAAGTGAGAACTTCTAATGTAACCTTGAAATAATTAAACCATCTTAAACCCTTTGCCCATAAACTTTGTAATATTACGTTAGCCCGGGTACATAGAATAATACTTATTGCATCATCTTGTAACGCAAATGTCATTGGTCCACGTAAGTGGGCAACACATGGACCAAGTAGCTTTTACACAACTGGCCTGATAAGTATTTAACGAGGGCATAAGATTCTAGGTGTGACAATCTGCAAAAGTCACTTGTACCCTTATTTAGATTTTGAGTATTACTCGTTGCATGTTAATGTAAGCACAATAAAAAAAATTAAAAATTTTAAAGTCACTTCAAATATTTTCTATACGTTTGTAGAACTCAATCTTCGATAAGATGATCTAAAAAGATTTAAAACTAAAATATTATTGTTAGACTTGACCCATTAAGTCAATTTTCACAGTTCATTGGGGCTCATTTTTTGATTTATTTTAGTTATTTCAAGTATCTCCATCCATTTTACTATTTGCTTTTTAAAATAATTTTTAATTAGAAAATTTATTAATAAATTATATCAAAAATTGTAAAGACTAATATTAAAATATACAACATACAAGAAATTTATTTTGAATTTTCCATGTTTGTAGGGATTGATGTAAATTTTTTTTTTACCATAATTAAGATAATTTTACTAAATATTTTTTAAATCCTAGACCAACCAACCAGCCAGCAGAGGTACATGTGAGCAGTACTTTTTTTTTTGGTCAAGAAGTGAGATGTACTTTTGGCACATGGCAACGTACCAAAACTTAATGTTTTCACCTACCTGGAGCAAAAGGCACAATCATTGGCGGAAGAGAGCTCTGTGCTAACTATCATCCTGGCGAGATGAGGTGGTCTGGACGTGGCTAGTTTGGACCGCCTAATGTTCTTGGATGCATCAAAATGAACTGTATATATATTGTGCACATCATTTCAATTCAAACGTGAATGACTCATATGCTTGAGCAGACGGCTCGTTTTGATGTGGCTGGAAGTGTTAGACAATCAGATGAGTAAGGTCTAGGCAATTTCGTTTCCATCATGGCAAATAGATAGAACGGTGGACAGAGAAGTGCAGCTTCCTCTAGATTGATTGCACTATGTTCCGAGAATGATTTGTTGCATCGCATATGGTTGAGTTGGAATGGATCGTCCCGTCTCATCGTCATGTGTACAGTCACACATGGTCTTACATCTCGCATTAAATACGTTCTAACGTCAACAAACTATTAAAAAAAAAAAAAACTTTTTTAATACTCTCGAGAGCGTTAGATGCTGTTGAGAGCATCTGAGCAGTCAGACGCTCTCGAGAACATTAACATGTTTATGATAAACTTATTCATATTTTTTTTAAGTTGCATCCAGACAGGGCCTATATCTTCAGAAAACCTGAGAATTACAGTGTGCCCTTGTTCTCAATTGTTTTAAACCAGATGATCTTATTTCTGACCAAGGAACTCCTAAATCAATGAAGGCAAAACATTCGGGCTTCCATAAGACAGACGCGCGGAGACAGCCTGAGGATCTCAAGAGTTTGATTGCCAATGACCATCACTTCCCCTTCCAAGCATCTGGCCGTAAAACGTCGTACCAGCCAGGGACTCGATCGATTACGATCCCATTCAAAATCCCATACATCTGATTTCTCTCTCTCACCGGCTAGGGACTCTATTATGTTCCCATTCAAAACCCAAACACATCTCTCTCTAACGGGAGCGTGTGTTGAGTGGGGAAAGTTTATGCTGTCCACAGCCTTTCACAATTTTTTGGGTGTGGTTTCTTTCAGTATGGGTTTGTTGAACTCGGTCAATACAAGAGAAAATGAGAGAGTCTTTCATAAAAATCTCTCCTTAAGAATAAAAAAAGCATCATATGAAGTTTTTTTTGAAATATTCCTCTCTCTTTACTGACTGAGTGCAGTCCAAACATAGATGTAGAGAATCTCTGTTCCAATTTTTTACTCTCTATTGATTACCAAATAATTTACTCCTCACTTTGTCAATATTCTCAATTATCCTCTATGGATGTTTTCATGCTCTTTTATGCACTTCTATCGCTTATGATGCATTTGAAAAAGAGAATTGTCATATGAAGATTGGAGATATACTGGGTACGGAGCAGGCTGCACCGCATAAGGTGAAATTCAAAATTTTTAAATTTTTTGAATTTTTTTGTAGTGGGATCCATCATGTCCACATATTCATATAATCTGATTTTCGATCGGACGATTTAAAGCAATTTAAATAATAAAAACTTAAATCCAAATTTTCGCTGTTCATTGGGTTCTTTTTTTATTTTTCTTGACCCTTTTGGGACATCCAATGGCAGATCCGATTGTACAATCATGTCAGTCATGATGGCCCCAAAAAGAATTTGAAAAATAAAAAGTAAAAAAGATAAGTTTGCTATTGCTGCCGTCCGATCTAAGCCCCACCGCATTGTAAGCGGTGCAGCAAGTTTATCTCTTATATTGATAGCAATTAAAAAATATTTGATTATCCGACCTGACAGTTAAATGCTTAAATAGGCAAAGTAACCTCATTGTCTGAGTTAGCTACTAGTGCTATTTCTTTTTGTCACTTATTCCATCGTACCTAGCGAGATATTTGTCTATTATATTAAATATTTGATCGGTAGTAATTTTGTTGTCGCTAGGCGCCGTCATTATGGTTATGTTATATTAATTTTGATATTCACATTATTTGAACAATCCATTGTTATTAAAATAATCGACTTAACCTATATTTAATTGGGCTGTGAGGGTTTCAAAACCCTGTGTGTGTATGTGCGTGCGTGCTCTCTTGCAATTGGGTTAGATTTGGTTTGGATCCAAGGTAGTATGCATATTACTTTAGAAAGATTGTTTTTTAACGGACCTATGAGCTTGTAATGGATCGGGGAATGCCTACTGTACTGACCCCAGTGCTGCATTGAGAGTCAATGCAATGAGTTAAAAAAATTATTTTTTTAAAAAAATTTAGGTGGTTCCCGAGGTGTCCTACATGTTCACACGGTTGATCTCCGATCAGACGATCCAGAAAAATATGAAAAATAAAAAATCAAATCTCAATGAACAATAAAAATACATTTAATAGGTCGAGCCGAATAATGATTTTTAGTTTTTCTAACTGATGTAGACTGGATCTATCACGACCGGATCCCGCAAACGGGGATCCGAAACAAGGAGGATCCGGAGCCGGTCCGGATCGAACGGTGACGAGGGGACCCGACGGGGATCCACAACAGGGCGAAGCCGAGGTTATTTCGGGATGAAGAGGATCCGCCCGCGGGGGGCGCGATCTGCCGCCGGAGCTGCTCTTGGATAGTGAGCCGCTGCTCCTTCGGTCGGACGAAGGCGCGGCGCGAGCAGGAGCTCCTGTCGGCGGAGCTGTAGACGAGCGTCGGAGCAGAAGCCGGAAAGTCCGAGATCGGACGGGGGGACGGCTCTCTCTCCGTCGAGGGGGCCCGAAGGCACCTTCAGCGCGAGGCCGAGTCTCCTGGTGCGGGGCGACCGACGGGATTGCCCTCGGACGGCGAGTCCGAAGGCTGCTTCAGCGTGAGACCGAGTCTCCTGGCGCGGGGCAGCCGGCGTTCGGCGTCGAGACCGGGGAGAGGAGTCCGAGGTCGGCGGCCGAGACCGACTCGGGGAGGTCGGCGATGATTCGAACCGAGCCCCTGCAGGAGGGAAAGAAGAAGAAGAACCAGTCAGCAGGAGTCCCGGGCGTCAGCCCTGGGGAACCCCCTCCGACGGTCAAGTTAGCTTCTGAAGAAGATTCGATTCAGGAAGCAAGAAGAAACAGCTAGAACCCTATTCGGACAGTGGTCCTTTAAAGGGTTTCGGAAGCTTAGGGGGGCATCCCTTTTTCCCACCCCTCTCTTGGCCACAAGTAGCAGGATACTTATAGCGATGGGTAGCGGATGGTTAACGGTGGCAGCCGATATAGGACTAAAAGGAGGCTTACTGATAAACCGCCATAGCGTCTGATCCGCTACCGGAGTGGGCCGGATTCGGCTACCGGGCCGGAGGGGGTTGGGCCGCTGACGGGCCGAAGCCTGCTGGGCCCTGGGCCGCCGTACTGTTCCCGGGCCGTAGGCTGGTGGGCCGCTGACGGGCTGAAGCCTGTTGGGCCGGGAGCGACGGGGCCGCTTATGGGCCGAGGGCTGCTGGGCCGCTAACGGGCCGAAGGCCGCCGGAGGGCCTAGTACTGCTGCTGTTGGGCTGAATGGGGTTTGGGCCTGCTGCAATGGGCCGAATCGGATTCTGCCGCATCACATAGCCCCCCACTCTTGTCTTCCTCAGTTCTGAGATGGCAAGAGTATAGCCTGAAATTGCCAGAAAAAGAAAGAAAATCACAGCAGGCGTCTTCCTGGGAGTCGTATTCCCCCTTCTTCTGGAAGAGGAGGCCCTCGGTCGGCCGAGGGCCGTGCGGTCGCTTTGTCCTTGCTCAGAGGGTCGGCGAAGGCTGAGGGCTGAGAAGCCGAAGGGTCGGTACCTCTGACCCGTGTCAGGCCTCATTAAACGGACGGGACGGCGCGTCGCCTCGCGAGGAAGCACGGGACACGCGTCGCGCATCCAGCCGCTCTGGAGAAAACACAAACGGATCCCGACCGCCCGTGGGTCGCGGATCGCCCCGGCTCTCTGCCCGAGGCTCCGCTCGGATTGCCGCCGCTCCCTTTGTCGCCTGCGGATCGGGACGCGTGGCGGGCATCCGAGTGGTTAGCCGAAGGGTCGGAGCGCTGTCAGCCGCTGATCGCTCCTGCCTCAAGTCCCGGAGCCGGTCCGCCATCATTGCCGAAGGACGGCACACGTGGCGGGCATCCGGAAGGAGCGACGGGACGAGCGGGACGATCCCGGCCGCAGGCTTCGGCGGGAGGCGTATCGACCGGGCTCTATAAATACAGGCCCTCTGCGGGGCACTGTTCCTCTTCTTGCTGCCGCGCTTACGTACCCCCCGCAACTGCCCGAGCTCTTCTTCCTTCTCCTACGAGAGGCCAGTTTCCTGAAGGCTTCATCCGAGCTTCGTCGGCTACCGGGGGAGGCTCTTCGTCCCTCAGAGTGCATTGCCTGTGGTAGTCTGGAGGCTTGAGGCGACGCCTGGTTCAGGAGAGATCCTCTCCTTCTTTCTGCGAGTAAGCCTCAGTCTTCTTCCCTCCCTCCGTGGCTTTATGGTCCGGAGCTCTTCTAGTGAGATTACCCCTTCGGACGAGGAGTACACTCCCCCCTCCCTGTCGGACCCTCTTGCCTCGGGATCTCTTACTTCCGCGATGTCCGGGGAGTCTGAAAGCTCCGGGTCCGAAACTTCCGGGACTGAGGTTTCTGGAGCCGAGGCTACTGGGACCGAGGCTTCTGGGACCGAGGCTTCTGAGGCCGAGGCTCCCGGGGCCGAGGCTTCCGAGGCCGAGGCTTCCGGGGCCGAGGCTTTTCAGGAAGTTCGGGACTCGGGCCAGGCTTCCACCTCGGAACGCCGCCTCCCGGATGTTGCTTCGGGGGCTAGCTGTGCCCTTTCGGATGTAGAGGTGAGGAACTTAGTTTCTTACTTTCAGCTTCCCTCTTGGACGACCCCCCATCGGCCCGATTCCGCCACTAGGGCAAATACCGTTCGCCCGGGGTCTTTTTCCATCTACGTCGATAGCTTTGAGGCGGGATTCCGTCTCCCTCTCCCCACCTTCGTCGTCAATCTTCTTAGCTTCTACGGGTTGGCCCCTTCTCAGCTCTTCCCCAACTCTTGGCGCACTGTGTATGGATTCCTGAGTGTCTTCGCTCATGTGAAAATCCGTCCCTCCCTCAATGTCTTTCGCTATCTCTTCAAGATCCAGACGCAGGGGAAGTCGGAATGGTACTGCTTTGTCCCCCGGGTTGGCCGAAGGATTTTCTCTGGGAAGCCTTCGTCTATCCATGGCTGGAAGAGGAAGTTTATCTTCGTCTCTCTGCCGGAGAAGGAGAAGGGTGTGTGGCCCTTCCCCACCGAATGGGTGCCGCTGGCCGAAGGACTCTCGGGACCTCCTGTTCTGTCTCCCGTTCAGAGTACCATCGTGGGTCACATTCAGGCAAAGGCCCCTTACGACGTCTCGGTGCTTCTTTCCGACGCGGAGCGGTTGATAGGTGCCAGGGTTTGGCCGGACCCTAAGCGTGATCCGGAGCGGGTCTTTCCGTACCTACCTCCCGGGGAGACTCCCCGGGTCCGCGGGGGAAGGACTGCCGCTCCTCCGGCCGAAGCTCTTCCGGCTTTGGAGGCTGACGAAGTTTCGGCCGAGGGTAAGTCGGCTCTGAGTCTATTACTCGATCGTTGTTTTTGGCTTCTGATATCCCTTTCTTGCTTTGCAGCAATGGCCCAGCTCGATGCCCTCCTCGACCAGCTATCGGATCAGCGCGCTTCGCGCCGGGCGCCGGCCCCGCAGGCGGTGAGCAGGCCTGTCCGAGGTACCGGGGGTCTGAGGACAAGAGGCGGGGGCCTCGGGACTGCGGCCTCCGCCGAGGGTCGTGCAGTCGCCGCTGCTCTTGAGAGGGAGCAGAAGACTAAGTTTGCCTCTCGGAGAGGCGGCCGAGCGTCGAAGCGCCCCCGGGTAGAGGAGGCCGAGGGAGAGGTAGAAGTCCAGCTAATCAGGAGGAGCGCCGGGGCCCGAAGGGCTGCAAGGTTGGCGTCTCCTGAGATGCCGAGGGGTGACTCCCCTCCGGCCGCATCGGCAGGAGCCGATGGGGGAGATGTCGATCCGCGGGCGCAGCTCGAGCGGCGGCACCCCGCATCGGGGGAGAGCATGGAGGACCCGCAGACGTGCCTTCGTCTGCTCAACAGCCTCACTCTCCCTTCAATCTTCGAGGAGCTGAAGGCCCACTCCATCACCGATCTGACGGAGATGAGTGCCCGTCTGTCGGTTCAGGTGAGCACCCCGAAAGTGTTTCAGCTCATCTTCAGCTTCTTCTTCTGATTCTACTGGCCCTCATCTGCCCTCGATCCGCAGGCTTCGATGACGACCCGTGTCCTGATGCATCGTCAGGAGCTGCTCCAGCGTAAGCTTCTGGAAGCCGAGGCGCATCCGGTTGGTTCGGGGGAAGGCACTTCGGCGGCTCCTCGCATCGAGCCCCTAGTTGAGGAGCTCGTGACTGCGAGTGCCCGAGCGCGGAAGCAGCTGGAGAAGAGGGCAGCAGAGGCCCGTGCCGCCGCCGAGGCCAAGGAGAAGGCCGAGAGCGATCTTGCGGCGGTCGAGTCCGAATTCCGGACTTTCAAAGCTCAGACCCAGGACAGGGAGGCTCGGCGAGCTTCGGAGAAGCGCCGCCTTGTCGAGGAGGTGTCGACTTTGAAGCGGGAACTGGGAAAGGCAGCGGAGTCGGCCGTGGCCAACTACAAGGCCGGGAACGACTATGCCCAGGAGATCCTCCGAGCCCAGCTGCAGGCTTCTTGTGCGGTTTTTGACCTCGGACTAGCAGTCGCCCAGAGGGCCTGCCCGAGCGTCGATCTGACCGGGGAAGCCATGCCAAAGGGCGAGGAAGCCCGGCGGCTTTTATCCTGGTGGGAGGAGCTCGTGGCGGAGAGGGCCCCGCCTCCAGCTGATGCCGAGGAGGCCGGTGCCGAGGAGGCCGAGACCGAAGAGGCCGATGCCGAAGAGGCCGATGCTGAAGAGGCAAATGCCGAAGAGGCTGCTGCTGAAGATGCCCTTGCTGAAGGCGCCGCTTCTGAAGCGGTGCAGGTCGTCGACTCTCCCTCTCCTTCTCCTGACCGAAACGTCGTCGAGGTGGAGGAGGAGGGGGTTGTCGAGGACTGATACGAGGGTTCCCCTCGGTTTTCTTTTTGCTTTTGCTTTACTTTTGTAAGCTATTGGCCAGGCGTACGGCTGAACTTTGTATCTCCTTCGGCTTTAAAAAATGGAAGGAAGGTTTTTGGCTTTACCTGGCTGCTTGCGTACGATCGACCGAATGTAGCCCTTCAGGAGCCTGAGATCCCGTCGTCGTTCGCTATAGCTTGTAAGGCCGAAACCCGATGCCGGTTCGGATAGAACGTCGTCATAGTATTCGGCCGGGGCCTTTACTATGGTGGTTCATATGATCCCTTAGGGGCATCTTGCCGCTTCTCACGCTTGTCGGATGGCCGAAGCCTTTCACGCTTCCGCTTGCGCGAACTTAGATATGCCTTGGCGCCTCCAGAATCGGTATACGTGGCCGGAGCCACTCCCGGAACGATTTACATGGATTTATGAAGAATACCATGCCGCTCCCGATACGGTTTGCATGGCCGAAGCCACTCCCGGTACGGTTTACACGGACTTAGAGAAAACCATGCCGCTCCCGATACGGTTTGCATGGCCGAAGCCACTCCCGGTACGGTTTACACGGACTTAGAGAAAACCATGCCGCTCCCGATACGGTTTGCATGGCCGAAGCCACTCCCGGTACGGTTTACACGGACTTAGAGAAAACCATGCCGCTCCCGATACGGTTTGCATGGCCGAAGCCACTCCCGGTACGGTTTACACGGACTTTAGAAAAAACCTTGCCGCTCCCGATACGGTTTGCATGGCCGAAGCCACTCCCGGTACGGTTTACACGGACTTATGAAGAAAACCTTGCCGCTCCCGATACGGTTTGCATGGCTGAAGCCACTCCCGGTACGGTTTACACGGACTTATGAAGAAAACCTTGCCGCTCTCGATACGGTTTGCATGGCCGAAGCCACTCCCGGTACGGTTTACACGGACTTAGAAAAAACCTTGCCGCTCCCGATACGGTTTGCATGGCCGAAGCCACTCCCGGTACGGTTTACACGGACTTTAGAGAAAACCTTGCCGCTCCCGATACGGTTTGCATGGCCGAAGCCACTCCCGGTACGGTTTACACGGACTTAGAAAAAACCTTGCCGCTCCCGATACGGTTTGCATGGCCGAAGCCACTCCCGGTACGGTTTACACGGACTTAGAGAAAACCTTGCCGCTCCCGATACGGTTTGCATGGCCGAAGCCACTCCCGGTACGGTTTACACGGACTTTAGAAAAAACCTTGCTGCTCCCGATACGGTTTGCATGGCCGAAGCCACTCCCTGTACGGTTTACACGGACTTTAGAAAAAACCTTGCCGCTCCCGATACGGTTTGCATGGCCGAAGCCACTCCCGGTACGGTTTACACGGACTTATGAAGAAAACCTTGCCGCTCCCGATACGGTTTGCATGGCCGAAGCCACTCCCGGTACGGTTTACACGGACTTATGAAGAAAACCTTGCCGCTCCCGATACGGTTTGCATGGCCGAAGCCACTCCCGGTACGGTTTACACGGACTTAGAAAAAACCTTGCCGCTCCCGATACGGTTTGCATGGCCGAAGCCACTCCCGGTACGGTTTACACGGACTTTAGAGAAAACCTTGCCGCTCCCGATACGGTTTGCATGGCCGAAGCCACTCCCGGTACGGTTTACACGGACTTTAGAAAAAACCTTGCCGCTCCCGATACGGTTTGCATGGCCGAAGCCACTCCCGGTACGGTTTACACGGACTTAGAAAAAACCTTGCCGCTCCCGATACGGTTTGCATGGCCGAAGCCACTCCCGGTACGGTTTACACGGACTTAGAGAAAACCTTGCCGCTCCCGATACGGTTTGCATGGCCGAAGCCACTCCCGGTACGGTTTACACGGACTTTAGAGAAAACCTTGCCGCTCCCGATACGGTTTGCATGGCCGAAGCCACTCCCGGTACGGTTTATACGGACTTTAGAGAAAACCTTGCCGCTCCCGATACGGTTTGCATGGCCGAAGCCACTCCCGGTACGGTTTACACGGACTTATGAAGAAAACCTTGCCGCTCCCGATACGGTTTGCATGGCCGAAGCCACTCCCCGTACGGTTTACACGGACTTATGAAGAAAACCTTGCCGCTCCCGATACGGTTTGCATGGCCGAAGCCACTCCCGGTACGGTTTACACGGACTTATGAAGAAAACCTTGCCGCTCCCGATACGGTTTGCATGGCCGAAGCCACTCCCGGTACGGTTTACACGGACTTAGAGAAAACCTTGCCGCTCCCGATACGGTTTGCATGGCCGAAGCCACTCCCGGTACGGTTTACACGGACTTAGAGAAAACCATGCCGCTCCCCGATCCGGTATACGTGGCCGAAGCCACTCCCGGTACGGTTTACACGGACTTACGAAGAAAACCTTGCCGCTCCCGATACGGTTTGCATGGCCGAAGCCACTCCCGGTACGGTTTACACGGACTTAGAGAAAACCTTGCCGCTCCCGATACGGTTTGCATGGCCGAAGCCACTCCCGGTACGGTTTACACGGACTTAGAGAAAACCATGCCGCTCCCCGATCCGGTATACGTGGCCGAAGCCACCCTCGGATCAGGATTATTTGCGGACTTTTTAGAAAAGCCATGCCGCTTCCCGATCGGTACGGGTTATTTGCGGGCTTAGAAAATATCCTGCCGATCCGGTACTAAATGGCCGGAGCCGCCCTCGGATCGGGTTGACGCGGTCTTTGAATAATGCCGCTCCGATCCGATACTAATGGCCAGAGCCGCCCTCGGATCGGGTTCGCCGCAGACTTTGGAGAAGTCTGTTGTCGGACATAGTCCTTTCGAAAGAGACTTCATTCATAAAACCCGGGTCTAATTACATAAGGTGCCGAAGGTGCTCCGTATTTTTAAATACAACGGAGGATGCGTGTCCGAAGGGGTCCCGACTCTGTGAGCCCCCCCCCGGTCGCTTTTGTTTACAAACACTTCAGCTTGTTTTAGGGACACAGCCTTGGAGAAGAGGATCTTCTTGGATGTTGCCTCGCCGCTGTGAGGTCATCGAGTTGCGCCTCTGTCGAGGCTATTCCTACTGGTATTGTGGCAGTTGGTCTTCTCTGACGAGGCGATCTATCTCCTCCCGAAGGTACCGGCATTCGTTAGTCGTATGGCCGATCGCGCAGTGATATTCGCAATACTTGCTAGGGTCCCTTCGGCGAGGATCAGTTTTCATACGCGGTGGCGGCCGGAGCATTGACTTTATCTCCGTAAGCATTCGGGAAGGGGGAGCAATCAGCGGTAGGTGTCGTGGCTGCAGACCCTGTCGCTTGCCTCGGCCCGATTCCTTTCGATACCGCCCATGTGAAGGTTCTTGATTTGTAGGTTGAGGATGAGCCGCGGGAGGGGCTAGTGGTGCTGAGGGCTCGTTTGCCGAAACGGCCTCGTCGGCAAAGACTTGCGGAGGCGCTGGCCGAGGCTCCTCGATCTGTATAGGGAAAAAGGGAGGTGCTTGACCAGGGAGTTGGCTCAGTATCCCAAGATACTGGGCCATGGCGGATACCATGTCCGCTAAAGATGCGACCGTGGCAGTCAGTGCGGTCATTTGTTGCTGAAGTTCCTTTATCCGGTTGTCTTCAGCTGTGGACCCTGGCGCAACTAGCCAAACCGTACTCGAAGGGACGGACGGGGTGCCTTCGGAGGGTGGCAGCCGCGCTGAGACTTCCCGTGCCTCTGTTTCGCTTTGTCCGGATCGCCGGGTGACAGGTTGTCGAGACATGACTTGTTTGTTTGTTTCCCACAGACGGCGCCACGTGATGTAGACTGGATCTATCACGACCGGACCCCGCAAACGGGGATCCGAAACAAGGAGGATCCGGAGCCGGTCCGGATCGTACGGTGACGAGGGGACCCGACGGGGATCCACAACAGGGCGAAGCCGAGGCTATTTCGGGATGAAGAGGATCCGCCCGCGGGGGGCGCGATCTGCCGCCGGAGCTGCTCTTGGATAGTGAGCCGCTGCTCCTTCGGTCGGACGAAGGCGCGGCGCGAGCAGGAGCTCCTGTCGGCGGAGCTGTAGACGAGCGTCGGAGCAGAAGCCGGAAAGTCCGAGATCGGACGGGGGGACGGCTCTCTCTCTCCGACGAGGGGGTCCGAAGGCACCTTCAGCGCGAGGCCGAGTCTCCTGGCGCGGGGCGACCGACGGGATTGCCCTCGGACGGCGAGTCCGAAGGCCACTTCAGCGTGAGACCGAGTCTCCTGGCGCGGGGCAGCCGGCGTTCGGCGTCGAGACCGGGGAGAGGAGTCCGAGGTCGGCGGCCGAGACCGACTCGGGGAGGTCGGCGATGATTCGAACCGAGCCCCTGCAGGAGGGAAAGAAGAAGAAGAACCAGTCAGCAGGAGTCCCGGGCGTCAGCCCTGGGGAACCCCCTCCGACGGTCAAGTTAGCTTCTGAAGAAGATTCGATTCAGGAAGCAAGAAGAAACAGCTAGAACCCTATTCGGACAGTAGTCCTTTAAGGGGTTTCGGAAGCTTAGGGGGGCATCCGTTTTTTCCACACACCTCCTTGGCCACAAGTAGCAGGATACTTATAGCGGAGGGTAGCGGATGGTTAACGGTGGCAGCCGATATAGGACTAAAAGGAGGCTTACTGATAAACCGCCATAGCGTCTGATCCGCCACCGGAGTGGGCCGGATTCGGCTACCGGGCCGGAGGGGGTTGGGCCGCTGACGGGCCGAAGCCTGCTGGGCCCTGGGCCGCCGTGCTGTTCCCGGGCCGTAGGCTGGTGGGCCGCTGACGGGCTGAAGCCTGCTGGGCCGGGAGCGACGGGGCCGCTTATGGGCCGAGGGCTGCTGGGCCGCTAACGGGCCGAAGGCCGCCGGAGGGCCTAGTACTGCTGCTGTTGGGCTGAATGGGGTTTGGGCCTGCTGCAATGGGCCGAATCGGATTCTGCCGCATCAGTAACTATCCAATTGTTCAAATTTCCTTTTTCACTATCAAAAATTTCTATTCAAAATGATAATGAAACTATACATCCATCATAATGAAATAATTAAGTTAAAAATATAAATTCAACTGCACGATTACTTGAAAGTATTTCGGCAAGCATGCATACTATAAGCTAATTTCTTGTCCAAAAATTAAAACTAGATAAAATATATTCTAGTGATTTAATTAAGTTATCATTTATATAGTCTAGCTAACGTCTCACTTGGATTGAGACTGCATGTTATCCAACCTCAACCAAATTTGACCTAGGTCAAGATACAATCTTCCCCTTCTTCCAACATAAACCCAAGTCAACTTGATCATCAGTTTGGCCAACTAAAGTTCAGACTGACCTACCAAACTTATAGCTGTACTCAAAATGTACAATTCCTTTGCATCTTACTTAACAACTTAATTAATGCGTACATGTAAGGGAAAAAAATGTGTGCCTGACTAGATTTGATAGTTTAAAACCCATTGTGAATAAGAAGTATTGAACGAACGGGTCACTTAACATTTAGCAATCAAAGAATTCGAATCGACTCAAACTTTACTAAATGATTTAACTAGGAGAGGGGGAACATTTAACCAAAAGTTAGCTCATGTTCAGTTCAATTAAACGAAGTGAGTCCGAACAAGGCTGGACACGTACCGCTCGTTTACATCTTTAAAGGACGAATGACGCCAAAATGAGTCAGAAGTTATCACTTATTAGAGAAAGGCCGTAAAATACAGGAAAGTCTTTTTTTTTTTTTTTTTTTTTTTACGTGGATAGTTAGATTGTTAGAAATAAAGATACTATCCGAAGAAAGTAGATAATCTCATGGACCTTTCTGTAACTTTCCAGCTCATTTGTAATTTCGGAAAGGTGAAATCTTTTATGCGTAAAACCTGAAAAAGATTAACAAAGTAAATGCTGAGTTCATCTCCTCCAAAGGAAGAACTACAATGAGAAATAAGATGGCTAAAATCTTCAAATCTTAGGAGTCCTCCTAATAAATCATAGTAACTGGAAATTCAAGGATGAAGACTATGTAAGTATGGTATGGGACCTGTAATAATAACATTAAGGCTCACTTTGTTTGCAGAATAACTTAAATCAGAATAAAATTTTGAGAATTTCTTAAACTAGAATAAGAGGTATTTTGATTTAGTAAATTATTGATATTACACCCAGAATAAAGAGAATTAATACTGCACTATTCCAAGTGATTTAGTAGGAATAAGTGAAATAAAAAGTAAAATTGAGAGAATTGGGGGAATTAGATATTCCAGATAGATTTAGAGAGTCGGGAGAATTAGAAGAATTAGGCATATCCTCAACTAAATTAGAATAGGGCCTTTATACCGGTTATTCTGATCCTATTCCAGAAACAAAGTGAGCTAAATCTCTCTCTCTCTCATATGTATCTATGTTGCAAAGCAAGCATTTGTAACTAAGGCCATATCTTAAGACATAGTTTCATTTCTTAATGCTAAATTATATGTCAAGAAGGAATGCTAATAAATTAACCTGCAGCAACGAAATTATTAGAAGGATTTCTTACCTAGAGGATAATGCTCGCAGACAATTCTGATTAGAAATTATTCATCATTATAAATACCAATTATTCATAAATCACGACAACATCATACATATATAGGACTGATAATAACATGAACAACAATGTTATGTAGAACATCACATTATAAGAAGCACGCAGCATGTTCTCAGAAGAGCTGGGCCCTGCGGGGCACCCCTTTCCTCCTGCTGACACCCCTCTTCTTGGGCGGGTTCTTCGCCTGGTCAGGGCTGCCCGCCTCCGACGGCTGGGGAGACGGCGACAACAAGTCGCCGCCGCCGCAGCCAGCATCACCATGGTCAGCCTTGGGAGAGGCCGAGTCAACTACATTGGATTCTGGGGACGGATTCGAGTTCGAATCCGATGCCTGCATCAAACACGAAAGAGAGAAATCACATCAAAGAAAAACAAAAAATGATCAGGAGCAGAAGAACAAAGAGAACCAGAAAAAGAAAAGCTGTAGTTACCAAAATAAGCCCTCGAGAGGGATCCCTACTTCCTAGAAGGATTAGTTCTTCTACAATAATGCATGCAAGTAGAAGTAGAAAGTAGGAAAGTAGAGAACAAGAAAGAAAGACAAAATTGCTAAAAGTGGAGTTTCTATAGTTGTACGCAGCAATGGGGAGTGTAGGTCGACCTTGATCTCGTCTTCTACCTTGCAGGCGATGGAGCAGTACCGATTGGGCTCCGGCACAGCCCTCTGGCAGATCCCACAGAAAGGTCCGCTTCCGCTTCCTTGCGCTGCCGGCTTCGTCTGCCTTTTAGGGTTCAGGAGGACCACTCTAGCACCGTTCACGATAAAAGACTGCAGGATCCAACTCCAGACCACGCCGAATTCGTCAGAAAACTCGTTAGATTAATCCCATACACATACGTAGACGAACAGCAGGGGGGGGGGGATCCAGCAGGAAATGCGAAGAGGCGCCGATCAAGTGTGTGTGGGGGAGGGGGGGGGGTGGAGGAGGAGGGCATCATTAATTACCTGGACCCTGGAGCAGTCCACATATTTCTGCATGTCGTGGACGCGGATGACGTCCTGGTAGACGTAGCGGCGGATCTGGAGGAACCGGTGGCCGTCGTGGCGGCCGCGGTGCGGAGAGGAGCGGGCGACAAGGCAGTGGGGACACATGGACTCGCTACACTCGATGCAGAAGATGTTCACCTCGCTCCTGCGCAGCTCCTTGTGGTCGTCGCAGAGGTCGAAGAACTTCCTCCCCAGCAGCAGCCCCACCCACTGCGGCGTATTCGCCACCTTCTTCGCCTTCGCCCCACATCAAACAACCCACAACACACAATTACGTACGAGGATCACAACAACATAATTAACAACAAGACGAGGCCAACGAATTGCCTCTGAAATCACAAATTAAGATCGACACAAACTCTCTGGGAGCAGTAACAAGGGAACGAAGTTACCATTTCGGAGAGGAAGAGACGGCGGCGGAAGCGTTTTGGCGGCGCAGAGATCTGAGTTGGTAGAGAGAGAGAGAGATGTGCATATAGAGAGAGAGAGGAGAGAGCGGCTTTTTTGTGTTTATGCTTGAGCCGCAGTGCAGGTGCCGCGATTTATAGCGTAAAAACCGGAAGCAAGGGAGGGAGGAGAGGGCGGGAACGGCAACTGATCACGGCCGTCCATCATGGTGTAGCTACCATGGGGCCATCTAAGCCAACTGTTCGGAGTTCCCAAGTCTAGGGCCAGTCGGAAGGAACACCGCAGTTGGGGTTGAACGGCGCGATGAACCTGACCATTTAGAAGAGACCACGTGTGCTTTTTGGTACTCTTTGGCTCCTTCGCGCAGTGCGCTACGGAGCACACAAGACCCATGCCAGAAGGCGAGTCTCACGTGAGGGCGTCCGGACGCGACGGGCGCCGGCACGTGTCACGCCGCGAGGAGGGATGCCCGCGTGGACGGGGAAGCCTCGGGGGAGCCCCACCCGCGGGTCGTTCCCGCCAATGCGAACAAAACAGAACTAATGGCGATCTTTTTCTTGATGCGTTTCGTTTCGCCTCGGGCAGCGGAACGCAGCGAACCCACCCGTACGGCCTACTCGTGTTTGGCCCCTCACTTGCCCGGGGACGTCACCATTTCTAGTTGTACATCGGTTGTACATGGAGGAACTAGATCGTCGGATCGCTTTGTTTTCGTATGTTTTTAAACTTAATAAAAGAAAGATAAGTAGATCATTTGTATTTGAAATAATAAGATCCACTAAGTACAATATTTTTTCTTAAATCTAAAAGTACACCGAAGTCCAGACAAAATAATTTAAATGATCTCATTCCGTACTTGGTCATGGGAGTGAATGAACTTTTGGGGGTGATTGAGCTTTCAGGTCATGGGGGTAAAGCATGGGGTGGATGGTTTGCCCTGGGGAAGAAGAGTAGGAAAGGTAAACTCTCATGATATTTTTTTTTCATTTTTTTCTTTAAGGTTGTAAATTTATCTGTATTTATAAGTAGATCTTTCTCTTGTTTCAGCTTGCTTTCAATTGTTTGATTAAAAAAAAAATGCAATTGGGGTCACATTTAGTTAATTCAAATTTTGGAGGAAAAAGAGATATGTATGTTTAATAATAAGGGAAGGCCAAAAAAGAGTGGTGAAAAATTGGAACATGTATATTGTGGCTCTCATGTGTCGTGATCCCAAATAGAAGGAGTCCGACAATAAAGAATGAACTAGATATACATCTTAGTCCTCGATCATTGGAAAAGAGAGGTCCGACAAAATACGGACCTCCGGAGTTAAAAATTTGGAAACTTGGCACCACATCAACTTTGTTGATATTAATCATCTGCCCCGATTGGTCAGGTGAGTAAGAGACTAGGGGAGTCACACTCAGCCTGCACTCTATCGAAATTAGTATCTATTCAAGGCTTAAAGTATGGGATTGAATTTTGTTCTACTTTAATTTTGGAAAAGTTTGGCTGACAAAATTTCAAAAAAATTGTGGCTTCCCTACCTCCAACATATGGAGTTACTTTAAGCAAACTAGGTTTCTCAAAGTTGAACTAATTTTGCAAATTTAGTTAGAAAACTCTTATTTAATAAGTAAAGGGATTCTAAACCAGACTTTGAAGTGAACTTCTCTTCCAAATAGGTCCTATTAATGCGCAATGGACTACATCTCAATACAGTCATACTTTTATAAGCTTGATAACTAATAAGATGCATTATAAAATCTTATTTCATCCTATTTTATCTTTGCTTCTTCTAGTCAGGCAGAATGACTTAAGTAGATGACTAGTTTAGGGGATTCTAAAGGGTGCCTACTTTTTGACAAACTCTACCTCTACTATGAGAATGAAACTTATTTATCATTCCTCGACTTTCCTTTTACTTTTGCTTCCTTGGGTTGCTATTCATGGCAAACATGAAAAGCGTGATGCAAATAAATAATTTTGCAAGGTAAAAAAAAACATGTACATACATATTACAAGCTGTTAATCATGTTGCTTTTGCTTGGTTGATTGATTTAATAAGTTTCTTCAAGCTTATCATTGAGAGACATTAAATAAAACTCAAATTGGCTTTTCTAACATGTTTTTGAGACAAAAATGAAAGGTGATATCCAAAATATACATATGCAAAATTACAAAGTATACATATATAATTTATAAAATATATGTTTATATAAGCACTCAACCCACGTGAAACCTTTTCACTTCCTCTCTTTAATATTTAATCAATCCATTAAGAAAACAACAAGTGAGGTGCTGTAAAATGAATGCTAAGCATCGAACTTTAAACTAACAAAGAGAGATATTAATAGCTTGTTCTCATGTGAGCCATTTTGATACACTCAACCTTATTCATTGAGAAATAAACTAATCAACTTGGCACAATTATATGCAAACAGTAAATGCCTTTCATAGGGAAATATATCAAAAGAAACCATAATAAGTGTATAAGAAGCTTTTAATGGCACATTGTATGAAAAGCAAATTCAGTCATGATATACCTTGACTAATTCCTAGAGCATACATGATAAAAGTTCTTCATAGTATGTTAAAGCCTAATCATAAAAGCACTATTTTCCTACATATGTGTATACAACGGGGATTTTATCATACACGATCGAGGTTCTTCATAATATGTTAAATCTTAATCATAAAAGCACTATTTTTCTATATACGTGTATACAACAAGGATTTTATCATATGCACTAAAAATAGAGTAACCAATAAATAAAATTAACTTGACAGAATAAATAAACTATTGTTGTTAAATCTAACATTAAACACAGTGCAACAATAGTGACTGTTTGGAAGATGGAAAGATAAATGGGGGAAAGAAAATGAAAGTTTTCATAAAACCTTTCTTGAGTCCTCAATTATTAGTGTCCTTTTGCACCACCTTGATAGCAGAATACAACCAAATAAGGACCACTTATTCTCAGAATAAGCCTTATTCTAGTTTGATATACATGAGAGATATTCTATCCTTAAATTATTCCATGAATAAGTTGAATAAGCCATTCCCCCTTCACCCAAGAATATGTTATTTTGCCTTATATTTCACCTCGTTATCAAATCAAAGCACCTCTTATTCTCCTTATTATCAAATCAAAGCACCTCCTATTCTAGTATAAGCAATTCGTAATAGGCCATCCCATAATAAGGCATTCTCCTATCGAAGTGACAGTTGAAGTGTTATTGTAATCTCCTCCCGAATAACATTTTATACCTTTTTATAGCAAGTGGGAATGACTTCTTCCAAAACAAGAGGGAATAAGCAACTTGAGTAAAAATACTAGAATTGCCTATTCTACCTAGAATAAGCATTAATAACACTTGATTTATCACAATTTTTTAGCTTATTTTATCTCATTAGAATGACTTATTCCAGCTAGAGGGAAAAAGCAAGTACCAAGAAAGCAAGGCTTATTCCAATATATACAATCCAGAATTGCTTTTTTTATTATTTCAGAATAGATAGTCTAGCTATCAAATCGATGCATCACTGCATAAATTATGCTCCCTAGGGTGTGAGAGTTGCCATTCTTAGCAAATCTTATTATTTCCATGAGTTTCGAAAACATTATGTCATTTTCATTTATTGGTTATTATGGATAAAACAAGATCATAAATCATAAGACAAAAATATCATAGAAAACTATTAGTATCTCATATAAATATACATAAAAACAAGACCACAATGTATAAGACAAAGAAATTTATCATTGGAGGCCCCTTCCTATTTCCAAGAACATGAACTAGGATCTATCACTCAACGATGGTTTATTTAATGAACTTGCAATGAAAAAAATGTAATTTTATGAATAGTAATGACACGACTTTACATCCTTCTTTTTGACAAACAATTGGTATTGGCCATCACATTCCAAAGAAAGGCAACATATATTGACAATAAGAAAACCCTAATATCATAATATCAAAGTAGGTGCTCCCACATGAAACATGGAGTGCTTGGCATTTCACACAGGAACACTGCCACCCACATGCGGGGAGGTTTCTCCCCAAGGGCGTAGTTGATGTCTATTGATTTTTTTTTTTTTTTTTTATTGTTTAATCTTAATACAATGACTAGTGATACAGTCTTCTACTAGCGAATGAAAATAGGGCAATGGACTATATCACTTTCCTATATATATATATATATGTATGTATTTATATATGTAATATTATGCAATCTTATTTAAGTCAACTATTTGTAAGAGTTCCTAAAGTTGGTATTTTTAGGAGTCTTTGGGAGTGCACTTAAGTTATTATAGCCATTCAATTTATGGTTTAAGTTTACTAGTTAATGCCCTGTTTGGTATGAGTATATAGTTTTGATATATATTAACTTTGATATTGGCTTTTTGTGGTCTCCAATATTGATATTGGTGGAATATGAATGAACATGTTGGAAAAGAAAAAAAAGAGAGTTAGAAATAGGAACGGAAGCAGAGAAGAGGTCTTTAGACTCCTAAAAGCTAAGCTATGTATTGTTAATATAAGTTTAGACGTATGCTAAATTTATTATAACAATACACTTTATCGATGTATGAATATCAAAATTGATAGAGTGTAACCAAATGCCCACTATCAGTAGTAACATCAAAACTAATATTAATTGAGCTATCTATTAAAAAAAACTAGAAACCTTGCAAAGTTTGTTGTTTGTGGACATTTTATAGTGTGCTCTATTAAGAGGTCAACATTAGCATTGACCTACTTAATCATAAACAAGAGGTTCAAGAAAGCACAACTAATTAATTGAGAAATTCTAACTACATTCATCCCTTAATACTCGATGAACAAGAAATAAGGGGGAAAAGGAGGAGGTGATGAAAGGAAGGTGATTGGCTTTGTGTTGTGTGAAAATAGTCCCAGTTACATTTTTCTCTTAAAAGGGAAACACTAGACTAGGCCCATCGCTATATTAGATTATATAAAATTAAGGATCATGAGAGTAAAAGTGGGGACTTCTATGTCCCATTGTGCATTACAAGGAAGTAATTTGGTGATTTAGCCAACTCATGTATGCATGATTCATTGATCCAAGAATGAATTCAATAGAATGTGTATAGCTTCCAATATAATTCTCCGATAGAAAAAGATAATGTTCCAAATGCACCAAGAGGATCTAAGTCAAGCTTCAAGAGGATATTCCCTATGGACTCAGCATCCGCTTCCACAGTAGTGAGCTTCCCAAAGTTAGTTGCCATTTCGATCCCTACTTTGAAGGCCAATGCTTCTAAAATTAGTAGATCATTAGAATTTGTTCAACAAGCATGGCATGCGATAATTTTGTTCAAGTGATCCTTGCACACCAGGCCCACATCTTCTCCTCCCGCTCAGAGGGTCTGAACATCCACATTGACTTTTGGTTGTCTTGGTGGAGGGGGGTTTAATCTAGGGGTAATGGTATTGCTTGAAGGTTCTCTGGATGGATTGTTACCATGGTAGTTTTATAAGAGACTACACCCCTCTCAAAAGGTGTCTTCGGTCCTTTTAGCAGTGTGGAGAGGATTTGGGTTGGCATTCTCAAAAATTTTCTACATCTATCCTTCCAAATGAACCATAATATAGTGATGAGCTTGTTGAGAAGTGGGGTTGATTAGAATTGCCTTATGCTTAAACATCTGCCGATAGTTTCATCCAGTCATGAATTGTGCCCTCAAAAGAATTGTAATTGATGGTTAGAGAGGAAGCATGCCACACATCTTGAGCAAATAGGCATAAATTGTTTTCTGCTTAAACATTTGCCATAGTTTTATCTAGTCTTGAATTGTGCCCCTGAAGGAATTGGAGTAGTTGATGGTTAGAGATGAAGCATGCCACACATCTTGGGAAAATGGGCATTGTATGAAAAAGGGTGCAGTCTTCATTGGCCTAGCTATAAAGAGAGCAAGAGGGATCTACTTGTATGCAATGTCCATCCCGAGTCACATTGTGAGGTAGGGGCCATGTAATGCTCCTCCATACTACGTGAGTAAGCTTAGGTAGGATAATATTGCCTAGGTTCTCACTCCATATAAATTTCTACATCTTGATTGGGGTAGAGGCTAAGAGGATTGGTTGTTGTTCATCATCATCCTATAGGTAGACCTTGTGGAGATATGTTTGTCTTGAGTGAACTTCCATATAATTAGCTTGTCCTATGCATCGTTGGGGTGATCTAGTACTATTATAAATAGAATTTCCTTGTTGGCCATGATGGGTGAATTGTGACAAAATAAGATCCCTATTCCATGTATGCTCTGGGATATTGATCAGTTCAGCTACCATAAGTGGAGCATGTTCAGTGGGGTTTTAAGGAGGTTGGAGAGGGTTTGGTTGTCCTAGCAACCATGGGTCCTCCTGGATGTTACTCTATCTACCATTTCCAACTGCCCACCTTGCATGTTCCTCTCTGAATGAGGTTTCAAACGCTTAGGGTGCTGGCGTAGACTTTAGAGTAGCTTGAGTTTAGTTTATATTTCTAGACAATTAACTTTTTAGGTACTTTTCTCTTAAGAGAGAGGCCTAGAGGGAGTTCAAATACTTGAGGAATCTGCATGTTAATTCATCAAGTAAGCTTTGTTGGTCATCAAAATATCTCTTATTCCAAGATCGCTAGTTGATCTCAATTTAGCAACATTGTCCTAGGCTATAAAGTATTGGTGATTGGATTCAATGTTGAAATTCCACCAAAAGTTTCTCTAAAGGCTAGTAAGTTCCTGTCATATCTTCTTAGAAAGTCTAACTAAGCTCATGATGTAGGTTGGAATCATGCCTATCACCGATTTGATGAGCATTGTCCTCCCTACTATAGACGAAGTTTTTGCCTCCCACCCTTAAAGTCTATTCATGTAGTTCTCTTTGATGAAGTGGACTGCTTTACTGTTGGCCCTACCCAAGAATAGGGGGATGCCCAAGTAAGTCTCAGATTGGAACATATCCTTACCCCTATCCTCACTTTGATATATTCTTTGTCCATGGTCTTGACAGTTTTGCTAAAATAAATGGTTGACTTGGAATTAATTTGTTGTCCAGACCA
Source organism: Zantedeschia hybrid cultivar (assembly GCA_030544215.1). Taxonomy (NCBI): domain Eukaryota; kingdom Viridiplantae; phylum Streptophyta; class Magnoliopsida; order Alismatales; family Araceae; genus Zantedeschia; species Zantedeschia hybrid cultivar. The sequence continues at coordinate 64,271,918 of JARZZO010000008.1, read as the reverse complement.
TGAGCTGTAGGTATCCAAACAATTTTTGATGCATTATATCCCCTTTATTGATGATTGACCAAAGATCAAGAGATCATCCACAAAGGCCAAATATGTGATGATAGCTGCTCTACTATTCATCTTAATCCCTTTGAGACTAACTAGTTGCACTTAATTTATTGCTTGAGAGTTTATTGAGAACTCTCGAGCAAAGGATGAACAAGTATGGTGAAAGGGGACAACCTTGTCGTATTCCTCTAGATGGATTGATGAGTCTATAAGGTTGCCTATTGTTAAGGACTAAGAAGGAGGCCAGCTTACAAGAGATAAAAACTAGTTGGATTGCCTTATCAAGGAAGCCAAAATTCTTGAGCACATCTATGAAGGTTCGTTCCAACCTATTGTAGGCCTTGCTAAGGTCAAGTTTAAGATAGAATAAACCAGTTTTCCCCCTTTTTGATTTTGTGGAGTGAATGATTCCTTGGTTAAGGGTGATGTTGTCTACTACTTGTCTATCCAAAATAAAGGCTGCCTTTTTGATATCAGTCTATCTAGGACATACTTGAGACAATTCACAATGATTTTGGCAATGGTCTTGTAGAGGACATGAGAGAGCCCAATGGGCCTATAATCGTTAGGACAAGTTGCGGATTTGGTTTTAGGAAGAAGGAAGATGTTGGTGTGGTGTAGATTGTAATGGGTGGGGCCTATAAAGAAGTTATTTTGGATGTTGACCACTTTATACTTCCTGGATAGAAGCCCAGATAGATTTATGAGGCTTTAGGTAGGTCATCAAGTTTAGGTGCTTTGGTGGGGTGGAAACAAAAGATGATGCCTTTGATTTCTTGAGATGAAGGGATTTGGCAAATGGAGAAGTTTTCTTGGTTAGTAATCAGTTGATTGGTAAAGTTGAAGATAGCGGGAAGGGGATGGGTGGTTGGCATGCAGTATAGATGGTTAAGAAGAAGTTGATGAAGATTCGAGCTGCAGTTTAGATACCATTAGAAATCAAACCTAAGGGGTTCGCACCTAATTAATTCTATTCGAGCTTCTTCATTTGGCTACTGGGATGTGAAAAAATCAAGTACTATGGTCACCTTGTGTATGCCAATGTGCTTTGGCACATTGTTGCTATTACATGCTTTCCCTTTTTAGTAGGTCTTCCAGCTCATGGGTGGCTCTATTGATTTCTTGCCAAGTTTGCTCTGACGGATAACCCATAGATAGAGTATTAATTTTTGTCTTCAGTTCCCCCATTTGGCCTTTGTTATATGCAAAGACAATGCTATGCCAGCTCAAGAGTTCCTTCTTTAAGTTGGTGATTGTGGATGTTGGGGGTATTGTACACTTCTCTTCTGTTATGCCTTCCAAGAGGTCTTCAAAATCGTACACTTCTCTTCTATTTTGTCTTCTAATAGGCCTTCATAATCTCCTTGAGATGCGGGTAAGTCTGCCAACTTATTTCATGTCAGAATGTTTGAGGACCCTTTAGAAGTTGGAATTGAAATTTGATGAGGATGGGCTAATGGCCACTTGCTACTATAGGAAGATGCATAGAGACTACTGAGGGAAACAATGCCATCCATGTTAGTTTTGCCAATGCTTTGTCAAGATTTTCTAAGACACTAGATACATATTTTCTTTTGTTGCATTAGGTAAATGCAGATCAAACATATTTTAGTTCTAGAGAGATCATTGGAGTGAATGAAGTTCCCAAATTGCCTGAAGTAAGTTTCTGGTTTCCTCCTCCCTCTAGATTTCTCTGATGAGTGCCAAGCACATTGAAGTCTTCTGCAATAAGTGCAGGTAGACTGTGGTCCTGGATGATGGTGGTGAGGAGGTCCTACAATTCATCTCTATCTTGTGGGGGAGTAGGTTGCATATGTGAAAATGAGGCGCCATTACTCATCTGGTAGGCCATCATTCACCACTGTAGTTGTGTGGGACTTGGTCAAGGTAGAGATGTTGATAGTAGTGGTATCACTCCAACTAAGCCACAACCCTCCAGAGAGGCCTATAGCTTCCACCTAGTGTTGACTATGCAGGTTGAACAACCATAAAGATGATGGAGTTCGAGGTAGAGGAGTAGAGGTTATGGAAGTAGGATACTGTACTCAAGGGGCCTCTGATCCCTCAACAATTCCACAATAGTATGCTCATTGTGCTGGTGGTGGCATTTTCTAGCCTACTGCATGGACCCTTTCATAGAAGTAAGCTAAGATGATGGTGAACTTCTTTGAGTAAAGCTGGTAGATCTATCTTGCTAGTTTTTTTAGGGTAGTGATGTGTTTACTGTTGTGGGTAGTTTGGTTGGTAGGTGGAGCACTAGGAGGGAGGGGTGGTGTGATTTTGATTGGGAGTGGGGTGATGGGGGGCATGGGACTATTGGAGGCTATAGGGTTTGAGGCATTAGAGGAGAAGGTTTATTTTTGTGATTCCTTAGCAAGGGTGGGAGGAATATTAGTGATATGGACAGGCGCAAGTGATGTGTTGGAGGGTTCAGGTTAAGTCCCCAATTAACCAAAAAAAAAATGTAAATGATTTTCTACCTAGTCTAGTCCCTGAAAATGTCAATTTTAGAAATAAACTTCCATGACTTGAATATTTAATGTTGGATCCAAACAAATGTAGACACGTTAGCAGTTAATCCTTACTATACTTCCAAGTAACTCTAGTTGTTTTATAAAGGATAACTTTAACCCCCTGTGTGTGTGTGCGTGTGCGCACTATCCTAGCATTAGTGTTGATGGTTAAGTAGAACATCACCATGTCACTGCAAAGGAATTGAACTTGAGCTCCAAGTTCCCAGCAATGCCATAGTAGAACAATTGTAGGAACCTCCTCACCATGCCCCGTGCCTCCCATCGTAAGAAGCCAACATCTTGTAGGAGGCAATCTATTGCATCATCAAGCACTAAGTTGTGTATAAAAGAATTATCCTTTTTTAGATTTTTAGGATTAAGATGTGATCTTTATGGTGGTTATTGGCATTCTTCCTTGGAGTTAACTGATCCTTCAAAGTTTAATTTTTATACCTAATTAATTTTAGGGATAAAGCTAATGATAGGACCAAAATCAAACCTCGCGGGTAAACTTGTTTCCCCACTATTAGTTAATAGAGCGGAAAACAGAGGATAGAAGGGATTTTTTCTTTTCTTTTTTGTGTGTGTGTGTGTGGGGGGGGGGGGGGGGGGGGGGGAGAGGGAGGAGGTTTCAAGTGATGCTAGTTCAATTGTATAGGCCTTATGAAATTTCCCCCTTACCATGGAAAGGGATGATGTTCACCCTCTGCAAGTGAGGAGGAAACATTAGATGAAACTTACTCTAAGTGGCATCATAGATGGTTTCAAATCCATGACTACTCTTTGGATAGGAGAGGTTGAAGTTTGCCACATCATCAAATGAGTGATAAATAGATAATAGAATCATGCCCAAGGAGAATGCACAATCATTGATCTTCCTAAGAAGTGTCATAGTTACAAAATGTATGCTGCTTTATCAACTATAGGAAAATCTTCAATAGAAGTTTTTCCTAATCATCCTCCACAAAGATAAGCAATCATTTTGCAACTAAAATATCTAGAATAAAATTGTGGAGTAAGAAAACAAGCTAAATATTTTATCTTATTGTTCACATTTTTCATTTAAAATATACAAAGGATGATTATACAAAATCAGTTTTCCCTAGAATAATGTTATGGTACTAATTTGTTTATCTTATCCACTTTTTTATGTATATTTACTTGCCAAAGATATAGATAGGAGATATTTTATTAGAATAAAAATAACGTACCATTATCTTTAATCATCAAAGAAGAAGTGACAAAGAATCCTACAAATACAAACTCATCTCTGTGTGTGTGTGTGTGTGTGTGTGTGTGTGTGTGTGTGTGTGTGTGTGTGTGTGTGTGTGTGTGTGTGTGTGCCTTTGTCCGTATGAGTGCATGCACACATCCGAGCATGAACGCCTATTAGCAGCCCCTCCTTACTACAATGGTAACCTTCATCGTTGCCAATTTACCCACTACTAGATTGAACTTCCCTTCTCACCTTGCCCCATGTGAGTAGTTGTTGTACAGTGTGGAGCAGCAAACAAGATCCACATGGTGTGGAGCAGCAAACAAGAGCCACGAGAGAGAGAGAGAGAAACTTTTCATGGTGAGTATCCTTTGTGAGCTTTCCTCTTCTATCTGTCAAACTCTACTAAACCTTCTTATTCGTCTCTATTGTCCAGTCTCGCCCTCTTCTTTCTCCACCTTTCCTCTATTGCTACTTGATTGATTTCTTGACTTTCATGTGGGTAGAAGTTCCTTGTAAGGATGGAATTCTCCTAAAGTGGGTTGACACAAAAAAAGGGATCCACTTCTTACAAACTACTCTACAATTGCTTCTACTAGAAACAACCATGCCCTTATGCTACCATCTCCTCTCATGTCACTTCTTTATGCTCTAAAGATGATCCATAAGACTATAGGGATGTGAACGGGTCAGATTTGATGTAGATCTAAGGTAGATCCCGTGACCATATCTATTAAGCCATCCATTTAGAATGCTATTCATTAACTGTCCTATAAGCTAATAATTGGTCGGATAATTGGATCTTAGTGTACCATATGTGTTCAGTAAAAAAAAATTATATCGGCTACCTTATCCGCTATGCATACCCATTTAAAAACATTGTCGTTATATGTCCTATAAGCTAACAATTGGTCAAATAATCAGGTTATCAGTTACCATTTGTATCCCAACATAATATTGTTCAGCTCGACAGTGGATGCTTTCTCTACCTCTATAGGAAATTAATGACTCCAACCCTAATAACAACCCACCATGGACTTGGGTGTATGCTCGGCATGTAAAGAGCAAGGTCTGCATGGCATCAGACATATATGATTTAGTTGGGTCCTCTTCTTGTTTAGTTGAGATTACATGGTTTAATGGACCTATTAGGACATAGATGGCGAATGTTATGGTCAAGTTGTCGATGACAACTTATATTCAATGCCTTTGAAGTAGGTGCACTCCACAACAAAGATGAAACTTTTAAGAAGAGAACGAGGAAGAGAAGCAAGAAGAAGAAGAAAAAGAAGAAGAGAGGAAAGGATGGAGGGAGATAAGGTGTACTTTTAAGTTATTTACAACTGCTTTTAGGTAAGTTTCAGTAGCATGATTAAAGTTGCTTGTACTTTTATGATGTTGTTACTCTCTTCAACAAATCACTAAAAAAACTCTTCTTCCTTAAGTTATGACCAAAAATCTTTATTTTAATTCTAGTTAATGTGAATATAATGATACTCAGGAATGTAAGTGATGCCTAATAATGTTAACTAGAAATCTTTAACTTAAATGAGCAAAGTTTGAATAAGAAAGCTATTTCATGACATTTTTTTTTTTAGTTTCCTTTATTTTTTTCTAGTATTGCAATAAATTTTTGTTTGTTAGAATATTCTCTATTCAGAAAAAGTAACTGACTTTATGATCACAAGTACAAAACAAAATATTACCTTGCACCCTCCACTGCTCATGCTATTTCTCTTGGTGAAGCCAAGGTTAGAACTTGAGGAAGATTGTTGTTGATGTTGCCAAGTGCACCTGTTTTGTTGTTGGAAGTAGTTAATTTCTTTCTAATTTAGAAGGGACTCTCCATTTCTACTTCATGGAATCATTTTGCCATGAAATGTCAAATACAATTGCACACATACCATGAGCATATTACGCATTGAATTAGGGTAGGTACTCTTATTTGCCACTTGAACATTATTAGAAGGTGGAAGAATTAAGTTGATAACAAAGAAAACAACAAATATAATAACCAAACATATAATGAACCGGTCACTAAATGAATTTCTTGGATATACATGCCAACATTAAAGAATGAAAAACAATTTTAGACTATGGTTCAAGATTCTTAGTGGCATGTCAAGATCTAAAAAACTACAATAACATTAGCTGTTGTGGAATACATCTGGAAGTCTTCCATTACTTCTATGGTAAACTGTGAAACATGCACGTGCAAATGCATGTTGGGTAAATATCATATAAAATAATAGGAACAAATAAAACTCACTATGATGTTGAATGGTAATTAATTATAATAAATTAAGAAATCATAAAGACATCATAAATATGTTTCTGATTAAACTTTCATTTGAAGAATGTAGATTAAATATGTACTAATAGGAAACTTTCTTGTACGTTAATTAAAAAAAGGATTGCTATTTGTGTAAGGACATGCTTGTTGCAAAAACATCATGATAGTGTATTGTGTTTTACATTTGGACACTTTGATGACCTCTCGTTCCAATGACCCGGAAATGTGCATGCACAATATTTGATTCAAGTAGTTGACAATGTTAAGATATTTTACACACGACTATACATGACTAGAGATAAGAAATTATAAAAGGATAAACATAGCACCAAATATATTGACTTATCGAATAAGTTGAAGATATACTTTTATTACAAATGTGCAATTATTAAACTAATCATTTCCAAGCACTATTTTTTCAGACAAAAACTCAAATAAGTAAACAAAAGGTCATCTCTATTGTGAGAGTCGAGCTTGTTGTTGAGGATCTAGCTAGATGTGACCAATATTTATATGGAATAGATTAATGAAATAAAAGACATTATATTGTTGCCTACTTAAAATATGATATAGTGAAGCAACTCAGTCGAAAAGCCAAAGAATTAAACCTTAGGGAACTCAATCATTTTCAATGCTTTCCAATATCATATGAATCTATGCTAATAATTAAAAGGGAAAAGAGCCCAAAATAAAAATGTTGGCCACACTTTCCAGCCTCCTTCCCACCAAGATCCCTTTATGGACTCCTCCCTACTACTATTGTCAGTGTATATTCATCATCAACACACAATTGAAGCTCTTTGTCAATGAATTTTGAATCCTCTTTACGAACCTTGATTTTCCATCTACTCCCATCATGCCTATAGGTTATGGTAACAACCACATGATAATTCTAGAGCTTTCCATCAAAATGGCATGGAATGTTCACCACAAGCAAGTATCCACTGAACATTTTAATTCATAAATGTAAACCTTCAACATGGGAGGTAGAATATTAGAAGCAAACCCATTTTCATATATGCTATAATAGTTTTGTAAAGGCTCTATGTCATTGTGCTACTCTTAGTACCACCCACCTGCTTTGTACTTGTCAATTCCACCATGAACTTCCACCATTGTATGTATATATGCCAATTATTGTGCTCTACCTATAACATGGCCATGCAAGCTTTGGAAAAGATGCAAACTTTAATTCATTACTTTCATTTGCATTTAGCTCTCTATTTGCACTTTATATTTTTTATGTCTCTATACAACCATTGTAAGGTATTGTCTACTGTGGGTCAAGCTTGCATAATTTTATCTCCAAAATGTGCCTTAGAACTCATGGATATAAGTGCTATTGACAGTCCAATCTTTTATAAGTAGCCCAATCCCATGATGACTCATTGGCACATTTTTGCCCCTACATCTGGATTTCTTTCCAATAAGTAGTCATCTCTCACTACCTGACTCGTAATTAGGCCACTAAAAGCCCATGAACTTCTAACTAGTTTGTCTCTAAACTAACCTACATAGTACCATGTGGCCCTTCCTTTGGTACCATATTATCATGTAATGATCCAACTCTTGTGAGATATTATCTGCTTTAGGTCAAGCCTACATGGTATTCTTCCCAAAACATGCCACACAAGTAATGGATTCAACACCTTACTATATAATCTAGTTACATATTCTCTCTTTTCAGTGTGAAATTAATCCAACATCCTTACTCCAAGCTCCATACATAATGATACCTCTATAACATGGCATCTCAGATGCGCACGTTTTTGCCCCTCTATTCAGGTAGCCCTTTTCAACAGATCGACCCCTTCCACTATCTAGCTTATGACTGGATGAATACAATATGTTAACTAGGACTTGCCAACACAATACTTTATGAATACAATATGTTAACTAGGACTTGCAATACAATACTTCTCTCTTAGTAAAATGGAAACAAAAACTGAAAGTTATAGTAGAAAGCATCCTATAGAACTCAAGGAATGTACAAATGAACAAAATTTTTAAAATTAAGCAAAAAATTACATTTGAAAGGAAATTGGTTCAAAATACAACATGACCAAAATTGAAAAAATATATATATATACACTGGATTTTAGGGATGAATAGTAAGGATCATACAAACCTGGATAAAGGCACATGTAACTCAGAGGTGCTCTCCTTGGTAGCCATAGATGGCAACATTCTTCATTAGGTCACCAGTGTCATTGTTCAATCCTCTCGAGAATGTTAGTACCATATTTGCCTTCTATCGTCTTCATCTTGTTTGTCGACTACTTTACCAATAGCCATAATAGCCAAATGACAACATTTGCTAGCTAGCATTGAGAAGGCGGTCTTGCTGTCATAGAACTAAATTATATATGCATCTATGAGAGGGAATAGGATAAGACATGCCTTAAAGGAAAGGAGATATGTTTCAACGTGACTACTTTTATAAAGAGTAAAAGAACAATGCTGTTTAATGGCTATGTGCCTTTATTCCCTCCCTCATTTATTCTCGCCATCCTTAGAGAAGCTTTTAAGGGCGGAGAATGTGCAAGCGTTACAAAATAGTAACTTGAATAGTCAAGAAAAGTAGATAGTTATAAATATAGACAATGACTTAAAGGCGAGTGTTCCTACTTGACATGAATGAAAAGAGTATATTATATGGAAATGTAGAGGTGAAGTGCATGCCAGTGCATAGTGAGTCATCAATTATAGAAGGTCATAATAGATAAAGAGAACATTGAGTATTGATTATGAGACATTAGTTCACATAGTGAAAATGAGATTCATGAATGTTCTAAATTAAAATATAAAAATTTGTAACTATTATACATTTGGATGTATGACACTTCGAGCATATTCTACTATGTCAAATCATATAATGAAATATGAAAACAATGGATAAGCAATAATATTTCAATGTCTTAATAAGCATGAAAGAAATCAGTATGAATGTTATACCCTGCACTTGACAAATTATATCTGTTGGACAGAAGACTCAAGCATCTATAAATTTGTAGAAGAGAATTCTAATTTCAACATTTTGGGGTTTAATTTATAAAAATACAAAAAAAATTTCCTTTAGGGTAATTTCTAGTCATAGTTTCATTAAGATTTAAATTGATTCATGGAGGAAAAGCTTAGTTTAAGGCAACCATGAATTGAGAAATTTTTGGAGGAGATTTAGGAGTTACATCAGAAGTAGAATTCATGAGAATTCTCCATACACGCACACGTAGAGAGAGAGAGAACGAGAGAGAGATCATGCTTAACCTTTACCGTCAAACTAGCTTTTGTGTGTGTGTGTGTGTGTGTGTGAGAGAGAGAGAGAGAGAGAGAGAGAAATCTAGAGAGTAATTTGTATGGAGTGGTTCCTAGGCTCTGAGGGAGAGCTTGTTGGAGGTTTCTTTATCCAAGAGGAAGCTACAAACTAAGGTAGAGGTCACAAGATCCAGAGCAAGGGGGTATTTGGAGAGAGAACCCAAGGAACCTAATAAACACCGAAAGAGGGGAATTTTTATGAAATGTAGGAAAGAAGTTACCCTGAGCATATCTATTTTGTAATTCATGTTGCGTGCTTTGTTTTGATGTTTTTAAACTTAATACAAAAATTGGAAGAGGTTTGGATTAGATTGGATATGAAGATCTCTTGAATTCCCACGTTCAATTTGCAATGGGACTGGAATTGTCGGCCTTTTCGCAAGAAACAGTGGATCGATTTTGTCATAGGTTCTATCTAGAACCAAAATGAAAAATGATTGACTATTTTGCCCAAACAATCAACTAGTTTGGCTAGACTTAACTCCCAGGCTATTTAAATCATGGTTTGTCTACAAATCCTTTGAATATCCAATCTCCTTCTATGACCTCCGATTTCCCTAAAATTTTGAGGAAACCTTCCATCTGACTCTTAAGCATGCCTTAAATTTTCATAATTTTATAATATTATTAGACATTATTTCTTAATTAGGTTACTTTTAACCTTCCATCTTAAGACATTTATTTGACCTTTTAGAAATGATTCTACTTAATTTTCCCCTCTAGATCATGCTGCACATGGATATGACACTTTGAATAGATCTATGTTAATTAAATAATATTAAATCTCTTTGACCAAGTTTTACCTTGAAATTCTATAGTAATTATGTAGTTAATCATTGCCAATTATGTGAAATCTAAATATGTCAGAATACGTGACCAGTAGTGCCACTGTAAGCAGAGTCTTGGGCCAATCTTGTAAGCATTCATAGGGAAAGTTAGAACTAGAGGGCACTGGATATATAAATGGGTATCTGTGGTTCTACACAGTAGCCAAAATGTTAGCACTTGATTGCTTAGGATTGCTTAGGTTCTTTGGTGTTTGTTGGTTGTTTCTTATGTTGAGGTTTGGATGCATGTTTGGTATGTGTAGGTAAAAATATCACAACTGAATACAACTTGTTGATATGATAATTCAGTACAACTTGTGATATGAACTTGGTAAGTCATACTAATACCTTTTTTTGACATCTAGGTGAGAGGCAACGAGCTTGGATTTGATGGATCTTCAGTAGGACTTTACTTATCACAACTTAGTTGGATATTTGATTTTCAATTTAGTAGTTTGATGTGGTAGATTATTTAAGAGAAATTATGTAATTTGTTATATCTTCGAGTATTGATAGTTGAGAGTTTTGGATATTTATTTAGTTCCTTATTTTTTATAGATTTGGTATTATCTTGTAAAATGGAATTATTTGGAATTTAAGATGGTAATAACATTACTTTAATTGTCTTGTACTATATCATATCTCTTACAATTCATCAAATAAAAAAATAGAGAACTAAAAGGCACAAAAAATAAAGGTGTGATTACCATGATATGCCGTGGGAGGATATGCAGAAAGAGTGTTCCCTTAGAAAAATTCATCCAAGTAGACCTAGAAAATAGAAAAATATGGAATAAGGAAAAAAACTACTAAAAGTGAAGTTTTTATAATTATTGTAGCAATAGTGAGTGCGTGTCAACTTTGAATTTGTCTTCTAGAATGCAGGTAATCAGGCATAATTGGTTAAGTATTAGTCCTCTCGGGATTGAACCACACGCTCAGAATGTCATTAAAATTTGATATAAAGAGGTCCAATCCCACTAGAAATGCATTGGCTAGCTGAGCCCAAAAGCTTTGGAAGGAGAGGAAAAGTAAAATTAGTGTAATAACAAAATGACTATTTATACATTAATTTAATAAAGTTATAATAGGATCTAATTATTTTTTTATTAATTAAAATGGTTTGTTCAATTGTAAGAACCAAGAATTTTGTAATTGAATCAGGTCTTGGGCCGAACCCAATTTAATCTAGATCAAGATCAAAATTAGTTGTAAATTGACTTGGGATCAATTAATTTTTTGATTAGTTGTAGCCAGACCAATTGAAATAAATTTTATTATTTTTTCTAATTAAAATAAGGATCAATTTTTCTATCAAAGTTAGATCTACATTGGACAACTTTCAATCCAAATCAGTAGATCCGGATTAGGATCAGCTCATCCCACAAACTGTGGAAAAAACTAGAACTGATAATTCATAGTATGAATTGTTAATGACTACCATATTGCAACAATTGATATCAATTTTAAAACAAAAGAAAAGAAACGAAAAAATAGAATTGGGGTAAAAGATAAATAAAAATTACGATTATAATTTTGTATTCTTACCTTGTAAAGTGCTATTATGTTAGGTGGTACCATGTAAGGATGTCTTTGGCGTCCATTTCTATAAAGTCATTGTCACTTAAAATGAGAAATGAACTTAAGTCTCTATGATAACCATTCAACAATCTTTTGAGAGGGTGAGATCATTCCAAAGAGAATAAAAATGCATATAGGACTTTTTGTTCCCATATTCGAAAGGCTTTCTCTCAACAAGATCCACCTAGAATGATGTTCAAATGACATTTTCATTCTAAAAATGTGGAATATAAAATGCTATCTTATTCTAGAATGGGGAATGAGAAAGAATTTTCAAGACTAAGTATCAAAGATAGCTTTTGAGATATCGCCTAGTTGTATAGTAGAATTGTTTCAGAACATCAAATACAAAGTAAAACTTTGTTAGGTAATGCACACAATCAATCATCAAATAGTGTGACAAGATGCTAATTTTTTCGGTCTTCTAGCAATTCGAAGGCACATGTGTCAACTAAAAATCAGTCAATTCTTATCACACTAATGATTTGTTTCACATTCTTTAGTAAGAATAAATGTTACCTAATAAGAGAATATAGAAAAAATATTTATATTGTTAAAGTCAGGAAAACTAGTGATCCATTACCATACTTTTAATGTTGCATTTGGTATCATGTCATTATTTGGCTTTAGATGCAAGTGAGATAATAGACTAAATTTAAGTACAAATCTTCAATGGCAGATATGGCAAAATAAGCCTCATATATACAAAAATACATACACACACATGAATTAGATGAATAATTGAAAGACATAGTCTTGCCAAAGAATTGAAAAGTTAGGTAAAAATATGAAACCTCTTGAAACTAATATTAGGCAAAATGAGTCTTCTGACTTGGTAGGCATCTAAATCACACACATGACATAATATATAATAGTACTTACAATCAAATCATACATAGGCCTATCACATTATATCATAACATTCTAATATATAGTATATAGCGAATGAATATATAAAGCAAAATTGTAATGCCAAATCTTAGTAAATATAACATACTTTGTATGGTTCATCCTTGTGGGCACAATATGCAAACCTTCAAACCTCTTTGGCAAATAGACATAAGCCTTTCCCTTCTAGAATGCATACAGGCATGTCTATTACTCAACAACACTTGTTAGATTTTGGGGAATGGTGATAGCATAGATTTTTGGAAGGACACTTGGATTGGTGATTGGCCTTTGCAGTGTCTTCTTATCAATAGTTCCTCAGTTATGGTAGACACTATGTTGAGGAGATTCTGTCCAATCCCAGCCATGCAGCTTGGTCCAACCTTTAGGGATTGCTAAGAAAGAACACTCAAAACTTGGAATCCTAATAAATTGTCTGTGTAAGCACATCACAACTTGATTGATAACTAGCCCTACACAACTGTTTGTTAGGAAGAAGATTGTTTGGTGAATATTGATTGATTGATTGGCTATTTGCATTATTTGACTCAGAGAGGAACTAATCAGAAATTGCTTAGAATATAATTCAAGAATAGTTCCATTTTTCAAAATGCAATATTCTAATCCAATTTTTGAGAATCGAGATCCATCTGATCGTGTTACTCCTCCTTTCTCATCCTACATGGTAAAGTTCAACAATGAAACTTTCCTCACTCCTAGTTTTGGGGCAGCTCAAATCTTTGCCATCTATGGAGACCCAAACACTCCTACCAACAGTCCAAGGAGGAATGATGAAGAGAAATCTAACTCAATTCCACTTCCGGCCCAGACCAACCACTGCACTGATTATCTCACTTCTTTATGGGCAAAGCACCCATATGTCACTACATAGCAAATCATGGGCATCCAATCCATCATTAAGGGGAAGAAACCTTCTTCTACCCCTACCTTGTTCAATCCCATGAGGATTTCAATCAATTATCTTGCTTAGGGGCAATCCATCCCTTTGTTTGCTATGCCTCAATCTGATCAGGCCCTAGACTTACCCTATGGTCAAGCCCCTGTAAATTTGACCCCAATTTGCACCACACCATAGATCACATGTTCTCAGCTCCTTTTATAGCTCCTTCAAAGCCACAACCCAAGAGTTTCTTCCCCACTTACACTGTGGCACCCTGGGAGAACTCTTCCTTGACCCCTACTTCTAGTCAAGACTTACCTTATCGTTTCACTGGAATGGAAGAATAGGTTCATATGCTTATGCATGCCAAGTCCTCATCTTCTTTGATCTCTGATGTTACATATCCCAACCATCATCCATGTTTCTCCATCTGACTTACCCAATTACCATCAGTATGATGGGCCTAACAATCCTTTTATCCACATTAAGGAATTTATGTTCTAGTCCTCTACCTATCAGCTAGCCTATCTCTTCGTCGATCCTTGGAGCATCCTGACCTTGAATGGTTTTATTCTTTATCCCCGGGGGAGGTTGAAGATTTCAACAGGATTCAGAGGAAGTTCTTACAGAAGTATCAAGGTAGAGTTGGCCCTACACTCTCATTCATAGATTTGGTGGCTGAAAAGATGAAGTCTGATGTAGACTTTGTTCAGCAAAGAAAGTGAAGGACATGGTATTTGAGCCTGAGCAAGTTAAGCTTATCATCTTTAATACTACTCTTTCTCTTAATAGTATCCTTACTATAAAAAATGTCCCACTTTCCAAGATAGAGGTACTACAAGATGAGGTCAAGCAGTAACACCAAGAGGCAAGAAGACATCTACTATGAATGCAAGCAACATGGACATATGAAGGCAAAGTGTCCTCAACTTAAGAAAGAATACAAGAAGAAGAGCGAAGACTTTTACAAGAAATACAAGAAGAACTTCAAAAAGAAGGTCATGGCAGCAACATGAGACAATGAGGATGACTCCTCATGTTCTTCTAGCTCGGATGAAAAATGAGAGGCCAACCTGGAGATAATAGCTAACAACAATAACAACAACAACAACATTGAGGAAGATCAGGTAAAATTTGACACATCTTTCAATACTTGTTCAAATTCCAACAATGATGAAGCGCTTTCCTTAGAAGAAGCTTTTGATGAGCTTTATAAAAAATTTAAATAGTTTCCAAGGAGCTTAAATCGCTTAAAATAGATCATGGCAAATTAAGTGTTATGAGTGATTCCCTAACATCTGAAAACATAGAGTGGGTAGCTGATAACTCTAGATTAAAATCCAAAAACTAACAATTGTGTGACGATAATAAAACTAAGGATCTAAAGCTTCAAGATTTTCATGTTGAACTTTCTTAGATTAACAAAGGTAAGATGGTGATGTGCGATAATGAAGATAAAACAAAGAAAAATGAACTTTTGTAAGAAAACCTATATTTAAAATTCTCTCTTAAGAAGTTAACTAGGGGTAAAATGTAAGGACTGAGATTTCGGATCCGTTTATCGGGTCGATTTCAGTGTCGGACCCCTTGGTTTGGGCCCTTGTGGGGCTGGCATGGGTTCTTTTTTGCGTCGAGCTTGCGAGACGCGATTCAAACAACGTCGGGTTATGGGACATTTTTTAGAATGTGCCACATGGCCGGTTTTGGGCCGCGAGAGTACGGCCCCAGTCTTATCGTCTGAATGGCGTCTCGCATGGTCGACGTTATTCAGAGATCTATTAGTGTACGACCCTGTCCTGTCGTCTGATTGGCGTCGTTCAGGAACGACGCGTTTTAGCCATTTTCGGTTTGACACTCCGAAGCCCTCCTTCCTTTCCCTCATTCTCTCCATTCCTCTCTCTCTCCTCCCCCTCCTCTCCAAACGCTCCACCCCCTTCCCCTTCTCCTTCTCTTCCACTCTCCATTCCTCCTCTCCCTCCACTCCATCAACCTCCTAACTTCCACCACTACCACCACCATCTCCTCTGCGGCGCATCTCTCTCCAAACGGCGACCGACGTCCCGGTGGAGTGACGACGTCCACAGTGGTACCGACGGCGGCTTGTGGCGTAGCGGTTCGGCGGCTAGGAGCAAGGAGGAGTTCAAGTAACCAGTAGGATGACGATCCTTGCGGTGTTTTGCTTAAAACCATGTTTATCCTACTTTGGACCATGTTTAGAGGGGTTTTGGGTGAAAATGCTCATTTTATAAAATGGGAAACGGTGTTTCGGGGCGGTTTAGGGAGGAGGAAATCCCATTTTTTTGGCTCGGGGGAGGCGGCAGGGAAATCTTGCTTCGTGTGCTAAATGGCATCGGACCAGGACGATGCCATTTGTAAATGGTGCCGGCCACAGATGACGCAATTTTTGCCCAGTTGCTAGAGGGCAGTTCGATTTTCGAGTGGTAATAATGTCGCGACCAGGTGACGCCATTTAAATGACGTCAGCCATGGGCGGCGCTATTTTGACCCATCTCTCGAGGCCAATTTCCGCGTAAACCAGTTTAGGAGTCTTGAATGACGTCAACTATGGGCGACACTATCTAGGCCCATCTCCCGAGGCCAGTTTCCCCATGAACTAGTTTAGGGGTCTTGAATGACGTCGGCCACGGGTGACGTGATTCAAGACAGAATCTCATTAGTCCCTACAATTAACATGTGTTTGCATTGTTAGATAGTTTGGTTAAATGTATGCTTGAAAACGTACTTTGAGGACGAGGATTTCTACGTGATCAGATCGCACTGTGTTGTGTTTTGTGCGATCGTGAACCTAGAGTGACAGTTATTAGCACTGAGGCATCCTGTGTTGGTATGGGAGTGACACGGCGCCAGTGTGATGGTGGGATGACGCCTAGAGAGAGGGTCACCTAGTGTACTCCGGGGTATAGCTAGTACCGATGTAGGAGCGGTACATTCGGAGTGTCACTCGTACTGGGGGAAGCAAAACCACTTAGATTTAGACAGGCCAGAGTAGCCAGCACGCTATCCGAGAGGTTGCTGTTTGATCCCAGCGGGTCGGTGTTTTCCACATTCGGCTGCGTAGTTTGTGTGTTTAACCGAGACATTAGTTGTGGACCCCGTGGTGGAGTGGTTTCAGAGTTGTGCATGTTGCAAATACAAATGCATGTGTTTTATATCGGAATTTGAGAATCTTTGGGAGTTGTGCTTACTACTTTACTTATTTAATTGCCTATATTTGTGTTGTTACACTTGTGAGTGCGTGAGTGGGTGGTGGGGATCGGAGGATCCCTACTGAGTACATTTCGATGAGACTCACCCCTACGGCTTTTCAGGTGAGGATTCTAGGCAGGCGTAGCGTGGAGGGTTTTGTCTCAGGTTGCGCATAAGTAGCCACTATTTCGAGGTATGCTCCGATGTAGTTGTTATTTTTCTTTCAGGCCTGTACGCTTAATTATTTCTTTTCAGTTGGAATATGTAATTATTTGCTGAGTCGAGTCGAATTGTAATAATTTTTAATTCATGCACTTCCTTTACAATTCGATGTGATGTGAAATGTTTAGCTTAGTTTATCATTTATTTCTCAGACTTATTGAGATCTTGATTTGGCTTCAAATTTTAATGATTCGGTATCTATTTAGTAATCGGATTGCTGATTATAGGGTGGCGGGTCGTTACATAAAACATATCCCCATCTTTGTTTAAAATTACTTAAGTCTAATGATAGCAAAGAAGGACTCGGTTATGTTCCACCCAAGGCCTCTAAACCTGTAAAGTCCACAAATAAATATCCTCTCTCTAGATTTATAAAAGCTTCAATAAAAAAAACTTAAGCTCAAAAGCTCATACTATTGACTGTTGTTCTCACTATAGCAGACTAAGCCACACTTCCAAGACTTAGAAGTCAAGGAAGTGAGTATGGGTGCCTAAAGATTATGCTTTTGCCACTAAATCTTAAGGACCTAAAAAATTTTGAGTACCTAAATTCACCAAGTAATTTATGCAGGAAAGCCTTGCAACATCCAAATAGTACACGGATAGTTGAGGCTCAACAAATTTTATAGGTTATTAGGCTATGTTCAAAACAATACAAGCTGAAGGAAGGACAATCATCTAGACAATGGTGAAGGCAAAGTGATGGGCTGTAGCACAGTGGACAGCAAGAGTTCAAGTTGATTGAAGATGTGCTTTATGTGGATGGACTAGAACACAATCTGATTAGCATCAGTCAACTCTGTAACAAAGGTCACAAGGTTACCTTTGAAGCAACTAAGTGTAGTATCACAAAAGAAGATGAGATCATGTTCAAGGCACATAGAGATAAAAATTTATATATTTTTTACACTTGAACGAGCTTAAAGAGCAAGATGTATACCTTGCAATCAATAATTCACAAGAGTTAGACTTATGGCACATAAGGCTAGGTCATGCCAATGATGGAATTATTCAGAAACTCATCAAGCATGATCTAGTGAAAGGCTTTCTCAAGATGAAACAGAAAAATGCAAGCATCTGTCCAGCATATGCAAAAGGTGTAGACACGCTAATTTTGACGTCATTTTGAGTAAATTTCATATCATATAATAATGTCTCAGAATTGTCTAATATTTAATCATTAATTAATTTTTATTAATATTTTTGAGTGTCGGGTTTAACAGATATGTTTAAGTTAATCAATTAAATTGATTTTAGCTCAAATTTCAGTTAAAATATGCAGAAGTCTAAAAGACGTCGACCTATGTAGACGTCATTTAGAGTTTATTCCTATTTTAACATTTAAATTTGAATTTTAATCAATTGATTAATTAGCTAAAAGGCGTCTCCGAGATCTGACGCGTTTTAGGTTTCCTAAGCTATTTTAACTTCTCTTCCGGATGTTTATCCTTATCTTAATTAGTGTAAAAGACGTCTACACATGTGGACGCGTTTTACCTGATAAAGATAAAGATAAGTTTTCCCGGATGTTTATCCTTATCTTAATTAATCTGAAAGGCGTCAGCCATCCTGGACGCGTTTTAGATAATTACAGATAAAGATGAATTAATCAGTATTTATCTGTCGGTTAAGATAGATAAATCCGAAGTTTTTCAATGTTAATCCACGAACGCAGAAGAAGCCTATAAATACCTTACATGTTGAAGAGTAAAAATGTTAAGCGTGATCTTGAGAGAAGCATAATCTTTAGCGAGTTGAAGATCGAAGCAACGACGTCGGAACGCCGAAGCGCTGCTGTTTCCAGAAGTCGGCGTCCATTCTTCATCCAATTCAAAGCTTTATCCAATTGGGTATAAGTGTTTCATTTCTGCATCTTTATTTTCATTTAATTAATCTCATTCTTCATAATCACTCTATGCAACACACACCACAACCTCATTCCTTTTCTTTTCAAAAACCTATTTGATAAAGGGGTTTCAAAAGCCATCCCAAAAAGTAAGTTTGATGTTTAGTTGTATGTTCAATACCATGATTAGAATAGATTCTGCTTTTGCTTAAGTTATCATCATTTTTTTATCTCCCTTTCTATACTTTATGCTGCACTCAACTCAACTCAAACAAGAGAATCAAGGAAATCAAGCACTTAACACAAGGATTTCTAGACGATCATCAACCTCAACCTCAACCTCAAATTTCAAATTCAACAGCAAGAACAAAAAGCAAAGAAGGGCTCTCTTTCTTCAGTCGGCTGAGGAAGGGGAACCAAGGACTCCATATCTTCCGCGTTTAAAAAGGTAGGCGATCATACTTCTTTTGGAACTTTTTAGTTAAAAGTTTCTGGCGATCACTGCACTTAGTTGCTGTTTTTAATAGGTTTATTTTACACTAAATAACCTAGATTTTTCATGATAATCACACGGTCATTCTAAGCACTCACAGCTTTTTTGGCGATCACGGTGGGACTTGGTCTCGCCATCTTTTAAGTTTTTTTGTTCTTGCTATCATCAACCGGGCACCCACGGTGCACCACTTGTGTCTTTCGACACGTCCTCACCAATTGGTGAGTGTTTTAGTTTAATTAATTTCCCTCGTGCACCACGTGCACACCCCAGTGGCAAGATCTTGCCCTCCCCTTGATTAGTTTAAAAAGCTGTTTTTGTGATGAAAATGATGTGTGATTGATTGATTTTCTAGTTATTTAGTTGGTAAATTATCCTGTTAAAAATTTGGAACTAAAAAAAAATCTACATGAGCTGATTATTTCCTGCTTTTAAACTGTTTGAGGAGGATTCAACCCAGAAAATCCTCCTGCAAAACTGTTTCTACGAACTGAAAAGCGTCCAGGAGCACTGACGCGTTTCAAACCGCGTCAACACACCCAGACGCCTTTCAGTCTTCATATCTTCTCTGCTGTCTGCATCTGTTTCTGCGAACAATTAAGTTCTGTTTTGAATAGCGTCGACTACCATCGACGCGATTCAGACAGTTTCTTAGTTATTTTTCAGTTTTCAGATTTTTGTGGCCTGAGTGCTAGCTACCCATTATTATTAAGCATTAGGGGCCATCCAGGCCGTAGGACATACGCATTGAGGCGAATACCCTCCTTTTCTTAGGAACACATTACTTGACGTCAGCAACTCTCTCTGATTGGGTTAGTCCCTTGATCAGACTAGAGAAGTTGGCGTTGAGACCTCCATAAGTCCCCAAAATCAAGGTATTCCTCCTTGATCATCGGGCTGGTTGTACCAATTGAAGTCCCGGTTAGATTCTAAAAGCGTTGTGAGAGAAAGCCCTAGAGAATAACGGTGGAAACTGAACTGAAACTAGGATCCTTTCTTTGAGAGAATTTGAGGTTTAATTGAATCCAAATAACTCAAAAAAGAATCTTAAAATCACGTTAAGCATCCACTTGATTGATTAATCTCTGTGCAACTTGTTTGACAAATCTTTGAAAAAAATCTAACATCATGCTGCTACGATCAGGCAGGGACTTGAGTATGGCTCAAGACGCCATCATCAACTACGAGGGAGATGCTAATGCCCCTCGGGATTCTGACTACAACTATGAGAACGGGAGAGATGCTGATGCCTCCCGTAATTCTGCCCCCATTCCATATCGACATGATGGGAACGTCCGGACCCCTCTCTTTCATCCCCATGATCGATATCCTGATCCTCCCCCGCATGAATATGCGATTCCTAATCCCGATCTTGAGGGAGACATGAATCAGAATGATCCCTCATCCTCTGATCATGTGGATCTCGTCAACGCTTTGGGAGTTCTTGCCTCCCGACTGGACCCTCAGCAGTTCGAGGCGATCCAATCGACTCTGAAGGGGAAGGCACCCATGCAGCCTGCCGAGCCGAACCCTGTGGCTCCCCCTGCTGTTCCTCAGCAACCTTCTTTTCCTCCTCCTTATATCCATCAGGCCGTGGAGGGCCTTCATATTACTTCTCGGCCAGCTGGGCCGCAGCTTTCATCCTCTAGGCAACCGGCTAGACCGCAAACGCCTGCTTATCAAAATACCCTCGGGCATGGCGGAAGCTCTGCCGGACTTCCCCTTTATTGTCCCCCCTGTCCAACGTACTCTAGGCAGCAGGCCTATCAAGTACCTCCACCTCCTCCTCCTCCTCAGGCAGATTTGACCACACAAGCATTGCTGGCCAAAATGGAGCGTATGGATGAGCAATTTAACAACCTCCAGAAGATGATGGGGGTCAAAGCTGTACCGGAAATCAACTTACCCAGCCTGCCAGTTTTCCATCTGCCACCCTCTGAAATGCCAGTGTACCGGAAGTACAGCGGTACTGGTAACCCCTTCACACATCTGAAGGAGTTTATGTACGAATCCTCTTTCTGGCAGAACGACAAGAGGTCGTTGGCCTTTTTGTTCAGGAGATCTCTAGAGGGACCAGCCCTCGAGTGGTTATTTTCCCTGGAACCCTCAGAAGTAGAGGACTACGGTATCGTTTCACGCAAATTTATCCAATGATACCAGGACAGAGTTGCACCCTCCTTGTCCATCACTGACCTCATTGCCGAAAAGATGAAACCTGATGAGGAGTTTGTCAGTTTTGTTGACAGGTGGCGGGGCCTGGCCGAAAAGGTGAAAGACCACTTGTCCGAGTCCGAACAAGTGAAAATGTTGATTTCCAACGCCACGCCCCAATTCAAGCTAGTCCTTTCCTTGAACAATCTGACCAACATGGCAGAGCTCTATGAAAGAGCACGGTACTGCCACAATGCTTTTAAGGACGCTACATTCTCTAGCGTCTTTGATCCTCACAGACCTAGCAGGCCTCCGCCTCGGAAGCCTACAGTGCCAAATTCTCCCAGCACAGGTCCGACTACTGAGGGCACGCTCTCTCATGAGCAAGTCAGTAGCATGAACAATAACTTGCCCCAGTTCGTGAGGAGTCAGCAGCAGTACCAGAGGCCACAGCAGCCGAACCAGCAAGGGTACAGGCAGCAGCAGAACCCCCATTATCAGCAACAGTATCAACGGCCCCAGCAGCCGAATCAGAACCAGAACCAACATCAGCCACAGCAACCGCCACAAAGGCAATTGCAGTACCAGCAGCCTCAGCAACAGCAATATCCCCAACAACAGTAATATCAGCCGTGCGCACCGCCGGCATACCACAATGTCCCTCCTCCTGGTGATTATAACCAGCCGAGAAGACGTCCAGGCCCGAAGAGGGCGGAATACCCTGCTCTCCCAGAATCCTTGGCCGATATCTTCAGTGTTCTAATGGCAGCTAATGCCTTAGTCTTGCCAAGGGAAAAGGCCGTCTGGCCTCAAAATGCCGACACGTCCAGGTATTGCTATTTCCAAAGGCAACCTGGGCATACCATTGACACCTGCTTCCAATTCAGAGATTATATTCATGATCTCAACGAGCAGGACGGCATAGACTAGGAGGAGATGAAAAAGTATATATCAGCCCTGAAGGCAAGAAGACCGCAACAGCAGCAGCAGCAGCAGCAAGTAAGACCACCAGCACAGGCAGCACCGCCACCAAATATGGGCATAGTGCAGAACCCGCTCCCGGAGCACCATAACCAAAACCAAGTTGCTCCCATTCTGACGAACAGCCAGTCTGAGGCTGGTCGTGGGCAACAGTGGAGGATAGAAGACTCTTCTTCTCTTTATTCAACGAGTCACGTTCAGAGTACCGCAGAACAACCACCACGCCGCACCATCCGCATACCTAGGCCACAACCCATTACCATCACCCCTCTACCGACACCCACATATCACTCGCCCGCACCCAATAACCCATTACCGCCACCCGCTTTCCTTAAGCCCATCATGCCCCATACGACTACGCCTCCACCATATAATCCACCACAAACCAACTACGCACCCCTTTTACCATCTAGGCCATTACTCCGCGTACCATTCCCTACTTCGCCCATTACCACCACCACCTACCCAGATATGCCCTTACCATCCAGACCGCTATTACGCGTCCCATTCCCCACTTCACCAACCACTTACCCATCCACCATCAAACCATCTAGGCCTTTAATCCGCACCATGCCACCACCACCTAACCCTACCCCATCACCCACATATCAACCCTCCGCACCGCTTACGCCACCCGACTCTGCGGTACTCAAGGTGTCACCTGGATCCTCCACGGTTGAGGAACATGCACTCCGAAGTGGAAGGATTTTCAACAAAGTCTTCCCTCAGTCCACAGTCAGAGACGGCCCATCACGGCCAACTGAGGAAGCCCATAATGAAGAGAGTGCACCAGGCACTCAATATGACTTGTTGAAACATCTGGACAGAACACCGGCACGGATCACCGTACTTGAATTGATCAAAAGGTCCAAGATTCACCAAGAAGCCATAATGGAATACCTACAGAAGGTGATGGTCAACGAGGACGTGCCGGTAGAGAAAATTGCAGCAATACTAGTTCCTCAGGGGGATCAGCCCTCTATTACATTCCACACATCGGAACTAGCACCGCCAGCCGCCAGAAGCATGGCTCTGAGCATCACGGTCAATATCTGCAAGAAGGCCGTGGATGCGTGCCTGGTTGACACGGGGGCTTCAATCAATGTTCTACCCCCGAAGACCCTAGAGCTGTGCGGTGTACCCAAGGAGAAGTGGCTGCCTAGCCCCATTTCAGTTACAGCATATGACAACTCTACCCGTTCCCCTCTTGGAATGGTTTATTTAAAAGTGGAGCTAGGTCCTGTAAGTCATGCAGAGGTCGAATTTCACATTCTCGAAATTGACCCTTCTATAAATGCCATTATAGGACGTCCTTACATTAAAACTCTTGAGGCGATTCCTTCTACGAATCACCAATGCCTCAAATTTCCTTTCAAAGGACGAATTATTAAAGTGACGAGCATGCCGATCCTTGCTGCTGCTCATACATTGAATACTAAATCTGCTGTTTTACCTGGCCGACAACCTTTTCTGTCGGTATTACAGGTCTACCGTCCAGTGGCTGATCCTTTGAAAGCCGCCACCATTTCTCCTTACCCATTAAATGCTATCAAAAGGGGGAAGTGCATGAGTACCCCAGGATGGAGAATCATGATGAAGAACGGCTATCAGCCTGGGAAAGGTCTGGGCACACAGTTGCAAGGTAGGACCACTCCTGTCAAAGATCATCGAGCAGCACCTGGAAGCGGTCTGGGCTACAGGCCGACGAAACTGAAACAAGACAGGGTTCAGCAAGAAGATGGTCAAGAAATTTTAGAGACAATGTCTACACTACCCAAAGAAAGCCGAGATCCCTTAACATGGACCCTGTATACACACTTTGTAAAAGGGCCCATACTTAGTCACGACAACACGGTGGTCATTACTTCATGTTTTGACCTCCATGACATATATGGGAGAGACTTGGCCAGACATTGTTCTGAACTACTTACGTACCAATCCTTGGAGGCTCTGCGGCCTATAAAAAGGAGGAAATTCCATGACCCCGAATGTGAATGGTACAGATGGTTCGATCTGAGGGACCTCTATATAGCACTGAACAGATTATTCCTAGATCCTGCAGAGCCCAAGTGGCCGCCGCAGATCGACGAACTGATTGAAGGTCCTGGTGCCATCTTTGATAAGCGGATACTGCTGTCGGAAGAAACCGATGAAGGGGAGCCAGATGACCCTTATGAAGCTGGTTATACAACAGATCTACTCTGGAAGGGGACATATCCTTCCCATATCTTTATGCTCCATACTCTATTCCGCACACTGCTCTTGACCCCGACTTGGTCGCGGGTCATCACTGAAGATATTCCACGGGCTCCGCCCGTTATGATCACTCTGTCCCCTCGGGACCTCATTCCATCCCCTCCTCTCGACCTAGAGAGGATGTATGATCTGATCTGGGACATATTGCTATATGATCCCCCTAATCCTTTGGCCTTGGTGCCGCTTCCTCCGTCTGATCCTCCTTCCATTTGCATCCATTCTTGCTTTATGTTTAACTCCTCGATGGTCCAAAAAAAAACGCCAATTTGGCAACAAATTCTTCCCAAATCCTCATCGAGGAAACATCTTACTTGTCCGATTGCCCCCTACCGCGCGGGTCCGTCGGTCAAGATTCTCTTAGATCTACTCTGTCCCTCCCTACGGGAGGATTCCCCTGTATTTCCACTTGTATCCTAGGATTTTCATCCTGCTTCATCTTCATTAGGTTATGATAGGCAGTTTAGTGAAGTTAGGCAGTCCAGTTTTAGGCATGATACTCAGGTTAGGAAGTCTAGGAAGCCTAAGGGTAGGCAAATTCCAGATAGATACCTCCAGGACTTAGCTGATAAGTGTTCTTCTTGCTCTTTAATCCCTCAGCTTTTAGAAGATCCAATTCAGATGCCAGAAGATTGTACAGACGATGAGTCAGTTAATGATGGGTATGGGGTATATGAGTTAGTGCATGAAAAAGACCCCATTATTGAAGATGAGGAAGATGACGAGGACGCAGCTGAGGCGTATGCCAGTGGAGTGAAGAGATTCGATGAACCTTCAGCTGCCGTAGAAGAGCCCACCAAAGAAATAAACTTGGGGACTGAAGACGAACCTAAGGTTGTCCTCGTCAGCAAAAATCTTTCTACAGAGGATGAGAAGGCAATGGTACAAGTACTTAAGGACTATAAGGACACTTTCGCCTGGAGTTATGAAGATATGCCGGGGTTAGACTCATCTTTAGTTGAACACAGGTTAACATCAAAAGATGGAGCTAGTCCGGTCAAGCAGAAATTAAGGCGATTCCACCCACAAATGGCTCTAAAGATGAAGGAAGAGGTCGATAAATTGCACAAAGCCAAATTTATTAGAGTTGTCCTTTATCCACAATGGGTGGCCAATATAGTCCCGGTTATGAAAAAGGATGGGAAGGTCAGAATTTGCATTGACTTCCGTGATTTGAATCGGGCATGTCCTAAAGACGATTTTCCATTGCCTCATATTGATGTACTCATCGATAACACTGCTGGCTATGAAACGTTATCGTTTATGGATGGATTTTCAGGATACAACTAGATTAAGCTGGCAGAAGAGGATCAAAAAAAGACCTCATTCACTACACCTTGGGGAACGTACTGTTATGTTGTCATGCCATTTGGACTGAAGAATGCTGGAGCCACTTATCAGAGGGCTATGATGGCAATATTTTATGACATGATGCATATAGATCTGGAAGTGTATGTGGATGATTTATTGGTTAAGTCTAAAACAAAGGCTCAGCACGCCAAAGTTTTGGCAAGGGTATTAGAGAGATCGAGAGAATATCAGTTAAAGATGAACCCCAAGAAATGTGTATTCGGGGTATCTTCAGGAAAATTGCTTGGATTCATTGTCAGCAAACGGGGAATTGAGATCGATCCCAATAAGGCAAAGGCTATCAGAGAGATGCCACCTCCCAAAAACTTGAAAGAATTGAGACGATTAATTGGGAGGTTGCAATTTATTCGCCGTTTTGTCTCCCAGCACTCACAAAGGTGTAAGCCGTTCTACGAGCTTACCAAGCCAGGAGTCAAATTCAATTGGGACGATAAGTGTCAGGAGGCATTTGATGGATTAAAGGACTATTTGGCAAGTCCTCCTGTTTTGAGACCACCATCTCCAGGTAAACCATTGATACTTTATATTTCAGTCCTGGATGACGCAGTGGGGGCTGTCCTAGCACAAGAGGATGAAGAAGGAAAGGAGAGGGCAGCCTACTATCTCTCTAAACTTCTCAACCCCGCTGAACAGAGATACACGGCGATGGAGAAAACATGTGCAGCATTGGTTTGGGTTGTTCAGAAATTGAAGTATTATTTTCTGGCCCATGAAGTCCACCTCATCGCTAGGATGAATCCGATCAAATTCCTTCTAGAGAAATATGCTCTTACTGATAGGTTAGCGCGATGGCAAAGCTTTCTATCTCAATTCGATATCATTTACATTCAGCATAAAGCGATCAAGGGCTATGTCATAGCAGAACATCTCGCTCATCATCCCCTTCCTCAATTTGATCCAGTGCGATTAGAGTTTCCGGATGAGGAACTGATGTCCGTAAATCAAATCAGAGATGATATGTGGACTCTGCATTTTGACGGAGCTCTGAATTCTCATGGAAAGGGTATTAGAATCGTTCTGTTATCACCTGAAGGTGTCACCATTCCACAAGCCTTTCAGCTTGATTTTCCAGTCACCAACAACATAGCTGAATACGAAGCACTTCTTGCTGGCCTCGAGGCTACTCATTTTCATGGTGCCACTAAACTCAGGATTGTGGGTGATAGCCAACTAATTCTTCGCCAAGTGCTGACCAAGTATCGAACTCTTGATCCTAAGCTCAAGCCTTATCAAGAACTTACTTCTGCATATTCAAAGCTTTTCACAAAATTGATCTTTGTCCATGTCCCTAGGAATCAAAACATCCTAGCTGACGCTCTAGCTTCACTTGCATCTTCCCTTGATTTTCCGATCAGCAAGCAATCCGAATCAATCATAGTTCATAGGCGTCTTTCACCTGCCGTGAAAGACCCTTCTTTTCTTAGAACTAAGGAGAGGTTGCTGAAGAAATTCAGAGATGGGAGTATTGTGGAGAAAAGAGAAATCATATTGATGGAGCTGTTAGAAGAGATGGATGAGGAACCGAAGCCATGGTATTATAAAATTGCAAAATATTGTGAAGATCAATCGTATCCTGAGGAAGCTACAACTGAGGAGAAAAGGGCTATCAGGAGAATTGCTCAACGATACACCCTAGTTGGGGGAGCATTGTACAAAAGAGGTTTTGATGGAGTTCTTCTGAGATGTTTAGACGAAGATGAGCTTTGGAAGGTTATGGAAGGAGCTCATAGTGGAGTTTGTGGTGGCCATGTTAATGGACAGATGCTAGCAAAGAAAATCCTTAGACAAGGATTTTATTGGCCAACCATGGAAGAAGATTGTGTAGGATATGTCCGTAGGTGTGCTAAGTGTCAACTTCACGCCGACAAAATTCATTCTCCTGCATCTTCACTCCATCCTGTTTCTTCCCCATGGCCTTTCTCCATGTGGGCTTTCGACATTATTGGACCTCTTGGTAACCTAGATTCCGGCATCAAGCAAAAATCTTTCATTCTCACGGCAACGGAATACTTCACCAAGTGGGCAGAAGCTGAAGCGTACACGGAAGTCAAAGCATCAACCGTCTGCAAGTTCATCATGAAGAACATCATCACAAGATTCGGAATTCCAAGTACCATCGTCACCGACAACGGACCGCAGTTCGTGTCACAAGAATTGAAGGATCTCTGCAACAGGTATAGAATTGCATTGCATCATTCATCTCCTTATTATCCGCAAGGCAATGGCCAAGCAGAGGCAACAAATAAGACTTTGATAAAAATCATCAAAAAGACGTGTAAGTCTAACAAATTCGCAGATTGGCCAGAAAAATTGGTTGAGGCTCTATGGGCCTACCGAACTTCAATCGGCACGCCTACCGGGCAAACTCCTTATTCCTTAACATTTGGAATGGAGGCGGTAGTTCCATACGAGATCCTTATACCGTCATTAAGAGTACAATTGAATAAGGAATTTTCCATTGATGAACATCGTTCAGCACTTCTTGCTCAATTGGAACTTTTAGACGAGAAAAGGTGGTCAGCTGCTAATCATGCAAAAGTTTGTCAAAATAGACTAGCACGTTTTTATCAAAAGAAAGTCATTGAACGTAAGTTCAAAGTCGGTGAAATGGTCGTTAAAAGAATTTTTGTAAAACCTAGTAATCCGCGTTCTAAACTCCAACCCAACTGGGAAGGACCTTATGTTGTATCGCACGCTTTTCCTGGTAATACTTATCGTCTGGTTAATGCAGAAGGAGAAGAGCTAAATCATCCCTGGAATGGTTTACATCTTAAGAAATACTACCCTTAGGTTAAATAGTCGATTAGTATGGTACAAAGACTAGTGGAATCAGAAAGTTTATAAACTCAAATTTCCCAGTTAGTCTGGATAACTTAAGTTCAAACCCATTACTACACACACTGACACGTTTGGTTCGTGAGTAACAAAAGATGCCAAGTCTTGAAGAATATCAAAAGCTTGACTAAAAGTGTAAAGTGCAAATCATTCATTTTAAAAGCAAAATTCTGTTTTACACTCGGCCCATGATGTCGGAACGAGGCTTAGAATAGACTACCAAGAATACCCACCATCTTAGTAGGAGGCCGTCATAAAAAAAAAAGGGGGAGATCCGTTCCGAAAAAAAAAAAAAACATAGAAAAGCAAAAACAAAAGGCAAATGTCAAATCAAAAAGGCCATTACATTACAAACGTTACATCAAGGCCATGAAATGAAATGAAAGGGAACGCAAGGTCGATAAATACCCCGGAATGAAATGACCGAACCCCAACGGATATTAGGGTTGGAAAGGAACATCTTTTTAAGTCTCCGGAACCTTCTCATGGGCTTTCTAAACTTATTCTTCCTTTCTTTCTAAAGGGGTGTACTCCAAACTTAAGGAATGGCTTAGATTGACTAAGGGTCAAATCATCAAATGGGATCACGAATGGAAACACAAGTTCAAACACGATGGGTTTAAGTTAAATTGTCAAAGAACAATTTGGAAATTAAGTTAATAAATGAATATGATCTTTTGATCTAAGTACCATGCTGATCTTTTAGTCAAAAATTCAAAAAAATTCATATGT
Source organism: Zantedeschia hybrid cultivar (assembly GCA_030544215.1). Lineage (NCBI taxonomy): Eukaryota > Viridiplantae > Streptophyta > Magnoliopsida > Alismatales > Araceae > Zantedeschia > Zantedeschia hybrid cultivar. The sequence goes on along the minus strand of JARZZO010000008.1, from coordinate 64,242,245 downwards.
CAAAAATTCCAAAAAAAAACATATGTCAAAAATTCAAAAAAAAAATACATATGTCAAAAATTCAAAATATATATATATATGTCAAAAATAAAAAATATATATATATATTTCAAAATCCAAACAAAAATGAATATTTCAAAACATCACAAAAATGTTTCAATTAGCATTTGCTTGTGGCATTTAGTATGTTTCATTCCTTTTATTTTCAGTGAGCATCTGTTTGCTTGTATGTTGCATTTTGCTTAAGTTTGATTATTCTCATTACCTTTGTTAATAAAGGCCATGCCCCTTGACCATTTACTCAAGGAAAAGATTGATTGACCATTTATTTGGTCAGGCAAGGGCTAAGCCTAAACAGATACTTAACCTGTTTGTTCAAGTCATATACAGGGATGTGCATGAAGGGAGTTGGAATCCGAATAGAGAACAGCCAGAAACCTGTTTCTATGAGTAACAGGCGTCGAGGAGCACTGACGCGTTTCAAAGTTGAATGGCGTCGGCTCGACACGACGCTTTTCTGAAATTCAAGTAAAGTTGGAAATATCGAGAAGATCTCACTATGGGAGTCAAGAAGTCTCGACCGTGGCTAAAAAGACGGTTATTTCTACCCTTGTATTATTTCATGTAAATCATTCGCATTACTATATGATAAATATTTATTAGAGCATATCAAGGACCTTGTGGTTTTGATGAAACTGGAATTTGAGTTCCCCTACAACAAAAACGGTGATAATTCCAGAGAATTCTTAATCGCACGGATAAGCCGTTGAATTGTTAATTAGTGAGGACGATGGTTCCACTTTTGTGAAACGGTGCGTGGATAAACGAGCTTCAGCTTAGCACTGGATTACAAGAATTGGTGTCTTGACTCATTAATGACAATTTAGCAATATTATCCTTGATTAATTTATATTTTATTTGACTTTATATTTTTCTTTTAGCCCAGCATGCATCATGTAGGACTTTGAAATCATTGTGATAAGAATTAATTACTGATTAAGTTTCAGACCATAAATCAAATAACTTCAACATGATATGAAATATTCCATTCTGAATTGAGTATCTTGATTATCTTTGAGGTTCGCTTGAAGATATCCTTGGAATTCTATCCTTTCTTGGATTCTTGATTCCAATATTTCTTGTTTTTTTTCAAGATCCATCATGGCTGTAGTACGTCCACATTGACTGGCAAACGCTCCCCATGATGAAACCTACAGTGTCTATGACCTGGGGTACTTCCCACTCCGAGGAGGTTGATCGACCTTATTTTATTTCCTTGTCTACCTCATCCAGACATGATTGATTCCATTGATTTCCTTGAGCTATCTTCATTGATAATTTTGAGAAAAATTCCAATCATGTGATGTTAAGAGCGTGTCAAATCACACCTTGGCATCACCTTTTCAATACATTCCATTTCATTTCACTCCCTTGCAAAGACGATGCCAAGGTGAGGCAGCTGTAGACACGCTAATTTTGACGTCATTTTGAGTAAATTTCATATCATATAATAATGCCTCAGAATTGTATGATATTTAATCATTAATTAATTTTTATTAATATTTTTGAGTGTCGGGTTTAACAGACATGTTTAAGTTAATCAATTAAATTGATTTTAACTCAAATTTCAGTTAAAATATGAAGAAGTCTAAAAAACGTCGACCCATGTAGACACCATTTAGAGTTTATTCCTATTTTAACGTTTAAATTTAAATTTTAATCAATTGATTAATTAGCTAAAAGGCGTCTGTGAGAGTTGACGCGTTTTACGTTTCCTAGGCTATTTTAACTTCTCTTCCAGATGTTTATCCTTATCTTAATTAGTGTAAAAGACGTCTACACATGTGGACGCGTTTTACCTGATAAAGATAAAGATAAGTTTTCCCGGATGTTTATCCTTATCTTAATTAATCTGAAAGGCGTCAGTCATCCCGGACGCGTTTTAGAGAATTACAGATAAAGATGAATTAATCAGTATTTATATGTCGGTTAAGATGGATAAATCCGAAGTTTTTCTATGTTAATCACGAACGCAGAAGAAGCCTATAAATACCTTACATGTTGAAGAGTAAAAAAAGTTAAGCGCGATCTTGAGAGAAGCATAATCTTTAGCGAGTTGAAGATCGAAGCAACGACGTCGGAACGCCGAAGCGCTGCTGTTTCCAGAAGTCGGCGTCCATTCTTCATCCAATTCAAAGCTTCATCCAATTGGGCATAAGTGTTTCATTTCTGCATTTTTATTCTATATCTTCATTAATCTCATTCTTCATAATCACTCTATGCAACACACACCACAACCTCATTCCTTTTCTTTTCAAAAACCTATTTGATAAAGGGGTTTCAAAAGCCATCCCAAAAAGTAAGTTTGATGTTTAGTTGCATGTTCAATACCATGATTAGAATACATTCTGCTTTTGCTTAAGTTCTCATCATTTTTTTATTTCCCTTTCTATACTTTCTGCTGCACTCAACTCAACTCAAACAAGAGAATCAAGGAAATCAAGCACTCAACACAAGGATTTCTGGACGATCCTCAACCTCAACCTCAACCTCAAATTTCAAATTCAACATCAAGAACAAAAAGCAAAGAAAGGCTCTCTTTCTTCAGCCGGCTGAGGAAGGGGAAGCAAGGACTCCATATCTTCCGCGTTCAAACAGGTAGGCGATCAAACTTCTTTTGGAACTTTTTAGTTAAAAGTTTCTGGCGATCACTGCACTTAGTTGCTGTTTTTAATAGGTTTATTTTACACTAAATAACCTAGATTTTTCATGATAATCACACGGTCATTCTAAGCACTCACAGCTTTTTTTAGCTGTAGACACGCTAATTTTGACGTCATTTTGAGTAAATTTCATATCATATAATAATGCTTCAGAATGGTATGATATTTAATCATTAATTAATTTTTATTAATATTTTTGAGTGTCGGGTTTAACAGACATGTTTAAGTTAATCAATTAAATTGATTTTAACTCAAATTTCAGTTAAAATATGAAGAAGTCTAAAAGACGTCGACCTATGTAGACGCCATTTAGAGTTTATTCCTATTTTAACGTTTAAATTTAAATTTTAATCAATTGATTAATTAGCTAAAAGGCGTCTGTGAGAGTTGACGCGTTTTACGTTTCCTAGGCTATTTTAACTTCTCTTCCAGATGTTTATCCTTATCTTAATTAGTGTAAAAGACGTCTACACATGTGGACGCGTTTTACCTGATAAAGATAAAGATAAGTTTTCCCGGATGTTTATCCTTATCTTAATTAATCTGAAAGGCGTCAGTCATCCCGGACGCGTTTTAGAGAATTACAGATAAAGATGAATTAATCAGTATTTATCTGTCGGTTAAGATGGATAAATCCGAAGTTTTTCTATGTTAATCACGAACGCAGAAGAAGCCTATAAATATCTTACATGTTGAAGAGTAAAAAAAGTTAAGCGTGATCTTGAGAGAAGCATAATCTTTAGCGAGTTGAAGATCGAAGCAACGACGTCGGAACGCCGAAGCGCTGCTGTTTCCAGAAGTCGGCGTCCATTCTTCATCCAATTCAAAGCTTCATCCAATTGGACATAAGTGTTTCATTTCTGCATTTTATTCTATATCTTCATTAATCTCATTCTTCATAATCACTCTATGCAACACACACCACAACCTCATTCCTTTTCTTTTCAAAAACCTATTTGATAAAGGGGTTTCAAAAGCCATCCCAAAAAGTAAGTTTGATGTTTAGTTGCATGTTCAATACCATGATTAGAATAGATTCTTCTTTTGCTTAAGTTCTCATCATTTTTTTATTTCCCTTTCTATACTTTCTACTGCACTCAACTCAACTCAAACAAGAGAATCAAGGAAATCAAGCACTCAACACAAGGATTTCTAGACGATCTTCAACCTCAAATTTCAAATTCAACAGCAAGAACAAAAAGCAAAGAAGGGCTCTCTTTCTTCAGCCGGCTGAGGAAGGGGAATCAAGGACTCCATATCTTCCGCGTTTAAAAAGGTAGGCGATCATACTTCTTTTGGAATTTTTTAGTTAAAAGTTTCTGGCGATCACTGCACTTAGTTGCTGTTTTTAATAGGTTTATTTTACACTAAATAACCTAGATTTTTCATGATAATCACACGGTCATTCTAAGCACTCACAAAAGGGAAGTGGATAAAGTGTTCTTTTCAGTCCAAGACAATGGTCACAATTTCTAAGTCATTGGAGTTAACTCATATGAATCTATTTAGACCCATGAGGACAACTCGTTTAGGTGGAAAGAATTATGGTTTTGTCTTAGTAGATGACTATTCTACATTCAACTTTGTATCTTTCCTAAAGAGCAAATCTAACACATCTGAAGCATTTATGAAGTTCAGCAGAATGGTTCTGAAGGGCTAAAAATTCACAATCATTGCAATTAGGTCATATCATAGAGGAGAATTTGATAATGTTGAGTTTATGAAATTCTATAGTGATCAAGGGATTATGTACAATTTTTTAGCACCAAGGACTCCTCAACAGAATGGTATAGTAGAGGGGAAGAACATAATGCTACTAGATATGGCCAGAACCATGCTGTCAAAATATAATCTTCCCAAGATACTTCTAGGAAGAAGCTGTGAACACAACTTGTTACATCATCAACAGAGCAATGATCAAACAAATTCTAAAAGAGATCCCTTTATGAGCTATACAAGGAAAATAAGTCGAAGATCAGTCATCTAAAGCCATTTGGATATAAATGTTACATTCCCAACAATGGCAAGGACAACCTTTAAAAGCTAAATTATAAGAGTAACGAAGGTTCGTTCTGAAGGTATATCTCTAAATCAAATGGTTGTAGACTTTTCAATAAAAGAACATTAATTGTTGAACAAACTGTGCATATTTTATTTGATGAATCTAATCCATCTTCTAAAGGAAGATAAAGGTATGACGATGATGATGTAGGAGAACCAAAAAAGCAAATGGGCACCATCAACATAGAGGATAACAAAGATGATAAAGAAGACTCTCCTCTAGAAGATCTACAAAAGAGGGAAGAATAACATAAAGACCTACCAAAGGAACGGAGATATCACAAGGATCATCCTAAGAAAAACATCATTGGTGATACACAATAGGGAGTACAAACCAAGAGTAAGCTTGTTCATTATGATTACCTCGCATTTGTTTCTCATATTGAGCCTAAGATAGTTAATAAGGTACTAGCAGATAAATTCCGGATTATAGTTATGCAAAGGAACTGAATCAGTTCCAGAGAAATCAAGTTTGTTCTCTTGTGCCTAGACCATTAGGTTGTCCAGTAATTTGCACCAAATAAGTGTTCAAGAAATAAAATAGATGAATTTGGTGTGATAACTAGAAATAAGGTTAGCCTGGTAGTTCAAGGCTATTCCTAGGAGAAAGGTATAGACTATGATGAGACGATGCCCTAGTTGTTAGACTTGAGGCTATCCAAATCGTACTTGCATATGCATCTACATTGAATTTAAAACTTTTTCAAATGAATGTTAAAAGTATATTTTTAATTGATTTTATCAAGCAATAAGTTATGTTGAACAACCTCCAAGTTTTAAAGATGATGTCTTTCTAAATCATGTTTTAAATTACATAAGATTCCATATGGTGTGAAACAAGCTCCCAGAGCTTAGTGTGAAAGATTGAGTGTCATTCTCATTCAACATGATTTCAACTAAGGCAAAAGTAGATAGCACTTTGTTTATTCAAAATAGCAAGCATGGTACCTTAATTTATAGAGACATAGAGACATACCACTTAAATCCTTGGCTACGGTTAATCGAAGAGACAGAAACGAGTTTATATTGGAAGGTTTGACAGTGTGGTCTTCGATGAATCAGACATAAGGAGTTTGACAGTCGACCGTACTCCAGATTTGATCGGCAATATTAAAAGAGTGAAGGATTATATTTGTACAACATCTGTTGATGGAGGGGTTTCAGAACAGGTTGAACAACCCCATTGTCTCCTGGGATCATGGTATCTTGCTTGAGACCACTCATGTTATGAGAGTTTACATAAAATCATGGGATGATATAGTTGAAAGAATTAATTTATAATTATAAGATTATTAATAAAATTAATTCAAAATAAAAAAATTTATTTTATAAGGGGTTATTGGATTTAGTAAGCTCCAACCAGGTCAACAATTGAGCCTAGAGGGTTACACACATATGGGCTAGTGGTTTTTTAGGATGAGAACTAATTTATATTAGTTTTGAGTTTTTGTGAAAAATGTCGAATCAATATAAATATATTCAGAGAGAAACCTTAGGTTGAGCTCCACGATTCTCTAGCCACCCCTCTCTCTTTCTCTCCTCCCCCCCCCCCCCCCCTGCAGGTAGAAGAAGAAGACGAAGAAGAAGGAGGAGGAGGATGAGAGAGATCTATTTCTCTATGTAAGAAAATCCCAGAAGATCCACGACTGTGTGGATATCGATAGAAGTCGGCTCCCTGCATCCCATGGTCAGGAGTTTCTCAACCCCGCAAGATAAGGAGATGAGATCTTCTTCTTCCGCATTGTATTTATTTATGTTTTCATCAAAGCAGACAACATATCCAGGCAAGAATTGATTTTTATTTATTTCGTTGTTTGGTAGAACTAGGGCTACAAACATATGCGGATTTTATTCGGATCCACTTCAGATTTGTATCCGGATAGCCGGATTTTTATCCGAAAAAGATATCTAACAGATCTTAACCGGATATCCGTTTATGATCCACTTCTTAAACGGAGCGGTTACGAAAATCCCATATCCACTCCATTTAAGATCCACTCCAAATTAGGTTTCCCTAATAGTCATAATTATTTGTATAATCTAAGATCAAATGATTAATTTTATATTAAATATGTATATATTTATTCATATGTTAATATTTTAATTTAATCATTTTTACATCAAATAAGTATTTTTTAACATTTTATGTTAAGTATTCTTTTCTTTTTATGATAACTAAGTCAAGTATTAATATATTAGTATATATTTTAAATTTTTGATGCATTATTTTTCTCAAATATCATTTTTTCAAATTAAGCCTCTAATATCTGGATATTGTCCGTATCCGCTCCGAATCCAGAGAATATCCGTAATATAATATCTGCTTCGCATTCAGATCATAAACGTAGCAGATGCACATTATCTGGTTAGCATAGGCGGACGGACGCGAAAATGCCATATCCACTCCATTTACACCCCTAGATAGAATGATTCCTTACACATGTTCAGGCATACTACCCCTCCGCATGTCCTGAAGCAACTCATGGACTTCTGTGGAATTCCTGCTCTCAAACCTGACTGTCTCTATTTAGGGGTCCCCATTTGTTCTAAGAAAGGTAAATTGAAACAATTTCAGTTTGTAGAAGACAAAATGAAGCATAGGATGAGCAAATGGAAGGCTCATACTTTATGCACAGCTGGCCGGACTGTCCTCATTAAATCCACCTTAAGTGCCTTTCCTGCTGATGTTCTGGGTACTTACTTTTCTTCCTAAAACTCTCCCCAAAAGACTCAACAGAATTCAGGAAGATTTCTTATGGGGCAGCTCCCAATCCAACAAATTGTGCCTCCTTAATTGGAAGAAAGTTATGAATTATAAACAACTTGGTGGTTTAGGGGTTAGAGACTTTCAAACCTACAACAAAGCAGCTGTGATGAAATTAACCTGGCGCTTCCTCCAGGATTTCCAAAATCCTTGGGCTAATCTTCTTGGAGACAAATATCTCGAAACCAAGTCATTTTGGGAGGTGGACAAGAAACCCAATAGTTCCTCTACTTGGACCAATATGTTAGCAGCCAAGGAGAATTTCGTGAAGAACTGTTGTTGGGTTGTTGGCAATGGGCATAATATATATCAACATCTGGAAGAATAGATGGATTCCTTACATCACTCATCCTGTAACTGTCAAAAACTCTTTTCAGGGTCTTGTACCAGATAAAGTGGTAGATCTAATTGTCAATGGCAAATGGGATGAAAATAAACTGACAGACCTTTTGGAATGTGATATATGCCAGGCAATCAGAAACATCCACATTCCATCTCTCCCTTACTAGTCAAACAAGCTTATCTTGGCTCCAACCAAAGATGGCAATTTCATTGTGAAGTCTGCATACAAAAGCCTTTGTTCCCAGCTATCTCCCTCTTCATCTTTGCAGGCCTCTATTTGGAAATATTTGTGGCACTCCCAATTAAGTCAATGGGTTCCTCCTAGAGTGATCATGTTTGTGTGGAAATGCTTAAATGAGGCTGCTCCTACCAAGGCCAGATAGCCATTTGTCTCAAAACTCTCGACATTGCAATGTTTGTTGTACAGTTGAGGAGACTATGCATCATATTCTTTTCTGTTGTCAAATAGCCCATGCTGTATGGTTTGCTTCACCATTCTCACACAGATCTAATGCTAATTCCAGGACTCTTGAAGACAGGTTATTTGACTGGCTTCCTAAAGGGCCTTATCCAGGAGCTGACATTTTAAATAGCGTTGCTCTTAAAATCTCTATCATATGGCAAATTTGGAAGGCTCGGTGCAAGAATGTTATGGAGGGGGAATCTATCAACCCCAATCTTATTCTATCCAGACCTCTCAGTGATTTTTACTCTTGGAAGGACAAATTGGAGTCCCTTCTGCTCCTAAATTCTCAGCACCAAGTTGGCTATCAGATTTCTGTTAGATATGTTCCTTGTCTTGCCTCATGATTTGGCCAAACTTGCTGTTACAACCAAATCTAACACCACTTGGTCTTTCCCTCTATTTCCTTTTACTATCTCTAAGTCTTTGTTATCTGGATAATTGTACTTGTACCCTCTTAAAGTTTGCTTAATACTATCCTGCTTTGAATTGCCAAAAACAAAAGGTTTCCAACTTTTTTCTCACTGCTAGCCCCCTTACAGTTCTTTGGTTTTCTCTCATTATTCAGACATGAGTAGATTTCTCATTTAAATTAGTTCTCCCACATGTCACTACTGGTGAAAATATCATCTATTGCTTGAAGCACAAAACTATTTTCTATATTATTTTTTATAAAATCTTTAAGTCTTCATTATTTTCTTTATTATTCTTTTAATATAATGGTATGCAATCAATTGTAGATTTACATGTAAATGTTGATTGGAATAAAATCACTAAAAATAATATTAATACAAATATTAGTACAAAGTTTAAGTTGACCCCCATTTCAAAAGTCCGGACTATGCCCCTGCTCATCCTTGTTACACTTGCATGTGTTGACGTACACTTGCATGTGTTGACCCACAGTAAGCATAAGTAAGCGCAAGTCTTCCACTCACAACCACGGAGACTACTCACAGCATGGCAGCTCCACATACGTAGCCCATTTTGCTAGAAATGGGATCCTCTAGTGGTCTGTTTGGTTATACGTGAAACATACTTAGATAGAAAAGATTTTATAAGGAAACAAATTTACTTGAAAAATGAAAACAAAATCCCTCATTCGATACTTATGAAAACATTTTTAGCTTCTTTGAAAAATGGCATTTAGTCTTCCTCCATAGATGCCAAAATCGGGAAAAGAGAGAGTCAATGAATTATTACCAAATAAATGATTGAGATATCTATTTTAGGAAAAACTTTTCATGGAACCCATTTTATATGGAAACAAAAGGACCTTAAACGTCCGTTTGGTTACACGTAAAACATTATCGGATAGAAAAGATTTTCTAAGAAAATACATTTATATAAAAAACGTAAACAAAATTTCTCATTTGGTAGTTAAGAAAATATTCAGTTTCTTTGAAAAATGGCATTCGATCTTCGACCATGGATGTCAAAATCGGAAAAGGAGGGAGTTAATGAATTAAGTTTTCAGTTGACTAGAGTTTTATAGATTAACAAATAAGTGATTGGGAAATACTTTTCAGGAAAAGTTTTTCAAGTGGCCTATTTTACATGGAAACAAATGAAGCTTTCCTGTGACCCATTCTACATGAAAATAAATAGACCCTAAGTACAAGATGAGATTCGGTGAGTGCATAAAGGGGAATTTTTCAGAAACAACATCTTTTCCACGGAGCTTTTTCCATTCTATGTGAGGTTTTTTTTTTTTTCTAAATTTCCTCCCCCTCTCTCTGCACTCATGGAGTCCCACCATTTTGCTGAAGTCATATTTTCGAGGGCATGGATCCGATGCCCACAGTTGGCCAACTTCCGTCAGTAGTACATGAAGCTGTCACCATGTTCATCTCGTTTTGCCAAAAAAGGTTTTATTTTTTTTCATGTTGAGTTCTGATGTAGCCGAAGTTATCACGACCGGATTCCAAAGCTGGAATACGAAGTTTGGGATCCGGAGCTGGGTCGGATCGATGGAGAGGTCCGACAGGGATCCGGAAGGCGACGGGGGTAGAGACGCGGCCGAAGGTCCGAGGCCGAGGGTCGCTCGATCTGATGTCGGCTAGCCTCCGAAAGACGTGGCCGAAATTCCTCCGGCTGAAGGGTAGGCGGTGCGGAGCCGAGTCACCTTCGGGCGAGGAGCAGCCGGCGGACGGCGTCGAGACCGGAGGGAGGAGTCCGAAGTCGGCGGCCGAGACCGACTCGGAGAGGTCGGCGAAGATTCGAACCGAGCCCCTGCGGGAAGGAAAGAAGAAGAAACCGGTCAGTAGGAGTTCCGGGCTTCGGCCCTTAGGAACCCCCTCCGACGGTTAAGTTAGCTTCTGAAGATGATTCGATTCAGAAGACGAAGAGTAGCTTTAATGTTATTTGGACTATGGTCCTTGAGGGTCACGGAGACATACCTTTGGCAATAAATAGCGGTGTATTTATAGCGGAGGATAGAGGATGGTTAACGGTGGTAGCCGATATAGGACTATGTTCCGGACTTACTGGTAAACTGCCATAGTGCCTAGTCCTCCATCGGAGTGGGCCGGACACGGCTGTTGGGCCGAAGGGGGTTGGGCCCCTGACGGGCCGAAGCCTGCTGGGCTGAGGACTGCAGTGCCGCTAACGGGCCGAAGGCTGTTGGGCCGCTGACGGGCCGAAGCCTGCTGGGCCGAGGGCTGCAGTGCCGCTAACGGGCCGAAGGCTATTGGGCCGCTGACGGGCTGAAGACCACTGGGCTGCCTGCTGGGCCGAGGGCTGCAGTGCCGCTAACGGGCCGAAGGCTCCCAGTGGGCCCTTTACTGCCGCTGCTGTTGAGCTGATCTGTGTTTGGGCTTGTTATTAATGGGCCGAATCGGATTCTGCCTCGTCAAATTCTATCTGATTGAATGCGTATAAGCATTTTGTTCGAAATATAAGCCATTTGAAGAGGTGATAATGATGCCAACTAAGACCATAGATTGTCCACATCCTTTTTTTTCCATCCAAATTATGTATGCTTTCAAAAGGTTTAAGAGTTGTCAACTTTACCGAGGCCATGTGGTTTAATCAACCCCACTAACTTGGGAGTCGGACCACATATTCCTAATTTCCATGAGGTCTGCTATTTAACTTACTATATCAACCCATCATTTCGTGGCTCTGCCTAAGTGTTTTTTGGTTCAATTTGATGGAGAGCTTTTGATTTATTGAAGATCCCTGGCCTTCCTTGCCCTCCCCAATTAAATCAGGATTTCAATGGTCCACCTTCTATCTTGGTTTTTCAGCTTATTAAAAAGAATTCCTAGGGCTCCCCATACATCTACAAGATTTTCCACGAGGACACAGCAAAAGCAGTCTGTCAGATAGTGTTACATGACCCTGACTCTGTTAAAAATTATTCTTATATCTGGCTGCTTACTAATAACGGAAAATTCTCGCTCAAGTCTGCATTCCGAGTATCGAAGTGCATAAGATTGTTCCTCTGGAAACCACCCATTCATCTGGTTAGCTTCCCCATTAAACTACCATTCTAATCATGACCATCTCTCATTGCTAGACAGTACTATGTTCTAATCAAGACCATCTCTTATAGCTAGATAGTATAAGCTCTAGTCGCAACCTCTAATCTCAAGGATAGGCGCTTCCTCTCGATGTGCTTCTCTACACCATAGCATATTTGCAAGGACCAATGCAAGTTTGTTATGGAAAGAGAGTCACTTTAATCCTATTGTGACATCAAATAATGCTTGCAGAGATGTCCAACTCAGGAACTCCCTAACATCCATCAGATTTCTTACCCCAGCATCCACTAGTGCCTTGGCTATTGTTATTAGGAACCACCTGGGTGAAGTGTCCTTTTGCTTGACAAAAGAAGTGTCCTCTCTCGACTCTTATATTGTAGAAGCAACTGCTCTCTTGGAAGCCTTGAACATGGTGTCTACGGACTCGCATATCTCCACAATTGAAGGTGACGCACAAGTACTTATTGATGCTGCTCTTAAGAACAAAGTCCCCCCCCTTGGATAGCATCAAATATCGTCAATGACTATCGTGCTCTTTTTAGGCAACTTGTTGGAACGGCTATATAATAATCTTACATCGGTTAATTTCAGTTGTGGCCAATACTTATGATCTTGGGTTCCTACTCAACACTCGGATTTTGTGGTTTGTAAGAAAGTATCAGAGCAGGGCCTGATCTAACTTTATCTTTTAATTTGCACCTCTTGTTATCTAATTTTCACAGCCCGTCTTGGTCATGAGAGGGAGTGTTGGAGCGGCTATATAATAGTCTTATGTCAGTTAATTTCAGTTGTGATCAGTACTTATGATTTTGGGTCCCTTCAAACTCAAATCTCAATACTGCGATTTTGGGATTTCATCTCAACTAAATTGCTCGGTTGTCTTTGTTCTTAGATCAGAAAACTGTTGGATTTTTACCTAATTAGTGGTCCACTTGTGTTTACTGGACTGCACACTTACACACCATTAAGCATTCAAATAAAGTTATTAGACTTAACCCATTAGGTGCTCCTTGAGGATCCTGTAATAGGTAGGATCCATTAGTAGTTTGAACGGGACTGATCCCTCCTCTTTATAAAAGAAGCCTGTGACTCCCCATTAGGTAATATGCATCAAGAGACATAGAGAGAGGAAATCAGTGAAGATGGTGCTAGGGTTTACACCATCTTCTCGTCCGGAATTCGTACGTTCCTGTCCGAGGTTCGTCGCTCGTAGAGATCGACTCCAGCGTTGTCTTCTTTCGCGTTAGGAATGACTTCCACTCTAGATATTCCTAAAATCCTTAACAAGTGATATCAGAGTCCGTGTCGACAATTTTGAAGTTTCGATTCACTGTAATTTTCTTGTTTCCATCCAGTTATGGACAAGAAAATTACTACGTAATTTCTGTTAAATTAATTTTAATTTTAATTTTTGAGTTTGTCGGACGGCGGTGATCGGAATCACCGTGAAAGAACCGGCAAGACGAACCTCAAAATATGTGAGGGACGGCTGCTGCCAGTGGTGCTGCATGCCCATAAAATATATTTTTTTCAAGATTGTCCTCGCGTAATCCGTCGGTTCCTGGCCGTGGGCATCAAACACCCGCAGGAGTGGGCTTCATTGCCCTCAGCAAAGTCCTCATCCATGGCTGTACGTGCCTGAGTATGGGGCATGGGGTAGAGGGGCTGAGGGGCTGCAGCATGATGGGCTTCATTGCCATGCGTAGGAAGAAACGTACGGTCATCTGGCTTGTACGTTTCTCCTCTTCATGGCTGAAATTTCATGGCCGTCTCTCCTTCCCCAACAGTTACGGAAAGTAGGTGGGGACTCTTCATCTCCTTCTTACGGTTCTTCCCGCCCCACTAATTTAGGTTTTATGTATGAAATTCAAAGAAAGTTTAATGGATCTTTAGGATTTATTTTGGGTTAGATTTTAAATCTGCAACGAATCTTAATTATTAGGTTTCGAATATAATTTTGGGTAATTAGATCCGTTTGGATCTTATTGGGACCCAAATCTATATCCATTTGATTATTCCGTAACAGATATAAGTAAACGGATTTTGGATTCAGATTTTGGGTACAATATCCGTTTGGATATTATTAAGACCCGAATTCGAATCCGATTAAATTTTCGATCCGATTCCGTTAATCCAACCCATATCGAACCCAAAGTAAACTGTACCTTTTGTTTCCATTCAGTGAAATTAGTGTCATTCAGTTACGACACACTAGCAGTAAATGGTCCAAACAAAAGAGAACCAGCTGAAATAAACAAATACATACTCACATATAAGGCAATGGAACTGATATATTATAAGTAATGAGACAAGATTTAAATTGTAAAGTAATTCAATAACTTAAAAATGAACTAGTTTATTAAGTCATCCGATAATTTTATGGACGAACTCCTCAAATTAACTTAAGTGATAAAATTAAAATTTATAAACATTTTGATATCAAAAGAAAGTACATTTGGGTACATAGCTCTCAAGAATCATCATACAGATAAATTTTATTTTATCATGTTCATGACATAAAAATAAACACTCCTTTGGGAGTTAAATTTACAATCAAGCTAAAAACACAAACATTTGATATCATTTTAATTTCTTAACAAGTATATTTTATTATTCTCCATGCATAAGGTCATTTTGGTGATCTACTTACACACTTTGAATTCTAAAACATCTTCCCCCAATTAAAATGATAGCAAATAACTAGATGCTCATTAATTATGCTATTTAAAACTTAATATGATTAAATTTTATCAATCTTCGTGATTAGTGCCACTTTAGTGGTCAAACTAATCATTTAGAAATCAAAATTTACCACAAAAAAACTACATAATAGCGTCAATTAACACTAAATATGAGCAAAAAGGACATAAACACAATAATTAATGCAATCTGAAATGGAGATATTCATGTATGATTAAAACTGTAGGGACATTTTCTAGCTCTAGAACAACTTAGGTTGGACCAACTGCAACTACTTACTCCCCTAGGATATCATTCCAATGAATGAATATGGGAACAACGTTGTCAGTTGTTACAGGTGTTTCAACCTGATCATGTAACTCCTCAAAAGAAATCCATTTACGAACTTAAGCAAACCTCCCGCCAATGGTTTATAAAGTTTAATGAAATCATACTGTCCTTTGGGTTTAAGAAAAACATTATTGACGAATGTTTGTACTTAAAGATCAGTGGGAGTAATTTCATTGTCTTACTTTTTTATGTGGATGACATTTTACTTGCTAGCAGTGATCTTGATTTATTGCACGAAATAAAAAATTTCCTTTTTAAGAACTTTGAGATGAAAGATATGGGTGATGCCTACTATGTTTTGGGTATTGAAATCACTAGAGATAGACTCTCAGGCACTCTTGATCTCTCTCAGAAAGCTTGCATCTCAAAGGTCTTGGAAAGGTTCAACATGCAGTCCTGCGCACCCGATAAAGTACCCATTGTAAAAGATGATAAATTCAGTGAATTACAGTGTCCCATAAATGACTTGGAGAAAAAGCAGATGGAACCTATTCCATATGCTTCAGCCGTTGGGAGCTTGATGTACCTTCAGACTTGTACACATCCAAATATTGCTTTTGCCGTAGGTATACTCAGCAGGTACCAGAGCAACCCAGACATAGATCATTGGAAAGCTGCCAAGAAAGTTATGCGGTATCTTAAAGCCACAATAGATTTCATGCTCACATTCAGAAGATCAGATCAGTTAGAAGTCATTGCATATTTTGATGCTGATTTTGGCGGCTGTCTTGATTCGAGGAAGTCCACTACAGACTACATAAATTTCTCTTAGCAGGAGGAGCTATCACATGGTGCAGTGAGAAGCAGAGTATGACAGTGGCTTCCACGATGGCAGCTGAGTTCATTGCTTGTTTTGAGGCTAGTGCACAGGCCATCCAGTTGCAGAATCTGCTCACAGGTCTATCATTTATTGATTTCGTCTCCAGACCTATCAGGATATATTGTGACAATTCCGCTGCGATCTTTTTCTCTAAGAACAATAAGGCATCTAAAAGTGGTAGAGCCTTAGACATTAAGTATTTTGTTCTTAGAAACATAGTGAAGAATCATGAAGTGTCTATAGAACATATTGGGACGGATCTTATGGTTGCT
This sequence comes from Zantedeschia hybrid cultivar, assembly GCA_030544215.1. Lineage (NCBI taxonomy): Eukaryota > Viridiplantae > Streptophyta > Magnoliopsida > Alismatales > Araceae > Zantedeschia > Zantedeschia hybrid cultivar. Next base: position 64,226,285 of record JARZZO010000008.1, on the reverse strand, counting down.
GACCCACTCACGAAGGGACTACCTGCTAGCACTTTTTGTAGTCATATGATTCGGATGGATCTTGTCAGTTCTCTTGATATGTTGTGACCTCCTCAGTCTGACACATTCAGTTATTTGTGATCATATTTATATCATAATTCTTCTATTACTTTATGCATTTTCCATTTATTTTGTATACATGTTGGTTATGGATTATAACTGGCAGATTGTATGTTTAAGTGGTGACCAATAGATAAACATTATGTTTGAGTTTATCTACAGTTCCATATTGATATTCAATTGTAGTAAGTTGGTAACATTGTGGTACATGGAAGGAGGTATGTAATTGAATGCATTTGACGCCATGACTCATGTCATTTGATTTACTATTCTTGAATCTTTAAGATTTCGTTAATTGGAATGGTGTGTAGTTTTGTTTTATCGTGCATGCGCATACCGTAGTTTTCTTTTCAGGTGTATGCCTATGATGTCAAATCTTCAAGAGTCCTTTTGAAATTATATATATTTATACTATAAGTATATTTTCATAGGAAGATTTGATGTGCTTAAGACAAATTGGACCAAATGGGAGAATGTTAGATTTTTGTCTAATTAGTGGTCCACTTGTGTTTACTGGGCTGCACACTTACATACCATTAGACATCCAATTAATGGAATAAAGTTATTGGGCTTAACGCATTAGGTACCCATTGAGGATCCTGTAATGGGTAGGATCCATTAATAGTTTGAACGGGACTGGTCCCTCCTCTCTATACAAGAAGCATGTGACTCCCCATTAGGTAATATGCATCAAGAGACATAAAGAGAGGAAACCAGTAGAGAGGGTGCTAGGGTTTACGCCATCTTCTCGTCCGGGGTTCGTACGCTCCTGTCCGAGACTCGTCGCTCGTGGGGATCAACTCCGACGTCGTCTTCCTTCGCGTTAAGGATGGCTTCCGTTCCAAATATTCCTAAATCCCTAACAGGAACTCCATGGCCCATGATTTAGCTAGATTTGTTGTTAAGACCAAAACTTGTTTTACCTGGTCTCTTCCCTCTTTTCCTTCAGCTACTTATGTAACCCTTTTTAACTTGGATCTTGGTTCTAGCGGTTAACATATGCGTAGTTTTCTGGTGTTCAAAAAAAAAAGGCAAATAGACTGATTGGACTCCTCTGCAGGACTCCTTTAAGCTCAACTTTGAGGGTACTATAGATGGAGGTGCTATTGGTTTATAAAGTTATCAGACATCACTACAGCGGACTGATCTCTTGTCATGGGGTATTCCTGAATTCCTATGATTCTTTCATTGTTGAAGACTGTGCAGTCCTGGATGCACAGGTCCTCATGAACTCTTCACTTAACTGCAGAGACCCACCATCAATTGTTCGCCCTATCATTGATCAATGCCATTCTATTGTTAATGGGCATCACATACCTCTGTTTTATTCACCCAGATTAGCTTACAAGGCAGCACATGTTGCAGCTGAGTTTGTTGCGAACTCTAAATTGGAAGATAACTGGTGTTCTTCTTCGCTTTCGTCTTGTGTTATGTCAATTGTTTCAACTGATTATAACTCTATACCTTTTCCTGATTGAATGAATTGCTCTCTTTAAAGTTCAAAAAAGAAAAAAAAAAGAAGAATGTGATTTCATTTCAATTATGATCACTTTTTCATACAGAATGAAAAATAACATATCGCAAGCAATGGGCTGTTTAGACAAGTTTTTAACTAGTAGAGTCAAAACTCACGTAAACAGAGGATTAAAAAAAAAAATTTCTAGCATTTGTATTAAGGGTGCAAAATGGTTGGGTGAACTACGTTTTGATCTATTTAAACTTGATTCATTTAATAACTGAGCCAGACCAGGCTCTAGCTGTTTAAATGACGTGCTTTGTTTAGATCAAACATAGTTGGTAGAACAATTGGAATTATTTTAGGCTATTACAACAATAGAGAGGTGGTCTTGAAAAAAACTCTCTCTGCATTTACTGAGTTCCATCCTCACTTGTACTTAGAGGATCTTAATTGATTTAATAAAATCGACATCAACACTTTTATTTGTTTGCAAATAATATCAAGGGGTAAACTTGGGGAGTCGGTTTGGAAGTCAGCCAAGCTGTCATCCAAGTGGCAGTTTGTTTTAACGTAAAATGTCATGAATTCTATAAAAGAATCACATTTTATGTCTCACACAAATGTAGTAGTTTATAACATAACATGCTATGGTGTTTTACCTCAACTCAAACAGCTTGAGATTGGCTGATTTTGGGAAGCACCTCATCTCCTTCGACGTTCACCGTAAGTGTCACTCACGGTTTACTTGCGTCAACATGAACGTACGTACCCAAAATTAACATATATCTAATATAGTTGGCCTTAAAAAATGTTGGAGAAAGTCCAAAATATCTGTTAATTCTCTCTCTCTCTCTTGTTAATAAGGATAAATAAATAAGGAAACCATGAAGATGAATTACCGCTTTCATGAGTTCACACTTCATGATGACGATAGCATCTTACCTGAGAAGAGATCCTCTCAGTACATGTTTAGATCGGAGTCCAGTAGTACTAAGAAGAGGAGGATCCAAGTATTTGTTAATTTTGAAGATCATATAAAAAAAAAATTTACAACGTTTGTCCCCCCTTCTTCTCTCAATACTGTTAGACTTCGATACAAACGTATATTGAAAAGATCATCTCTCCACCTTACCTACAAGAGATCACTCTATTCTTCTCCAGTGCAAGGGAGACTACTAGTGAGATTGGTCATGAAGCCATTGAGGGAGTCGACGATGGTCTGCATGACCTTGGATTCTGTGTAGGGTCGACGATTTCCTCCACTAGCAGTAGAAGGGGAACGACAAGCTTGCTCGAGTGTGGGGTCACTTCGTCGTCATGGGTGAATTGCAAGGGCAAAGGGCTCGTCAAGGCTGCGGCATGTCTGGATGGCTAGAAGCAGAAGGTGACGAAGGGAGATAATTCCACACATGTGTTTAGCAAAATTTTTAATTAAAAGTTATTTTGACTTCCACTTTTTACATGAAAAAAATTAAGTGAAAGTGTTATAATTAATTTAGAACTATTCAGAGATCGCAAATCTAGAACTGATTATAATCTATAGAAGCGACCCAAGAAATTAGTAGTTTAGTGGAGTCCGATAGGATTGTCGACTCCTTCCTAGATATTGACGATGCTGCGCTTCACAATTTGGCAGCTTCCTACCAACTGACACCAGCGATGCTAACATGACAGAAAAGTTTCTCTAGTTTTCTTACCATGTTAAAGGGAGAAGTACAAGTTGAGGACTCTTTCACAATTTTACGTGCTGCGTGCAGTTATTCCCACTTTTAAAATTCAAGCCAATCAAGGACATTCATGTCAGATGGGTAAGAAAGAGAAGCTTTTTCCTCTATCCAACTGTAGTCCGGATCCTCTACGGTCCTCGTACGGTCCTCGTTGGACCGTAGAGAGTCAATACTCACTGAGGGAGAGAGGTGGAAGTGACTTTAGGGGACCTAGGTAGGATGTTTTTTGGGTTTTTTTTTCTCCCCTTCCCCCAATAAATACTGATCTTCTACGGTCCAACGAAGACCGTAGAGGATCCGGACTGATCCATCTGACACTACAAGGAGAAGGAGCACTCAGCCGTCATCAAAAGTCAAGAAGCCGTCACCATTAGTTAGTGGCGACGACTACAACCGTCACTAATAAACCGGTCGTTATTACAGTAGAGACGGCTTCTTCCGAGCGACGTTATTAAAAAATAATTGTGACGGCTAAAAATCGTCGCTACAAACTTAATAGGAACAGTTAAAATCGTCGCAAGTAAATTAATAGGAACACCATCATCCGTCATTAATAAATTCTTTTTTAAAAAAAAAAAATTATAGCGACGGATATAGATGTCGCCATGAAATCAGTGGCCATGGCTCGGGCCATCACTTAATTAAAATTAAAGAACTTAAAAAAAAATAAAAACAGAGGGCGATAACTAAAGCTGTCGCACAAAAGTTTAACAGCGACGGCTTTGACTATCGCTCTTAACTTAATGGTGACTGTTTCAGCAGGCGCCATTAACTTTAGCGATGGCTTCCACAGTCACCATTAAGTTTTTCGGACTTAAAAAAATATATTATACAAATTTACAGCCTAATAAATATTACAAATATGCATACACACCCGTCCGCCACTGGAAACACCACGTTCCATCTGGGTAGGAGGATGAAGAGGGCGGGCCTCGCGGCTTGTCGCTACTAATTTAACAGCTATGGGTTCAGCCATCACCACTAATTTACTAACTACTATTTCTCCGCTGTCTACTTTATGTTTACTTCACATATGTTATTAATATAGCTATTATTTCATTAACAAATGTTATTAGCATAAATATAACTAACTTAAATGTTATTATTCTTTAATTATTTATATTGTCGTGTATCTTTTCTTTTTAACATTAATATTAAAAATAAATAAAAGTATCTAAATATATAAAAAATTCTTTTCTTTTTAATTATTTACATGCATGGTACTTCATATATATATATATATATATATATATATATATATATATATATATATATATATATATTCATTATAAATTAATAATTAATGAACATAAATGTTTTACAAGACATAATTGCACTTAGATAGATGTTAATAACAATATGAAATATGAGATGAAATACACTATGTAATCTACAAAAATTAGGGTTATAAATGGGTCGGAGCAGATTGGGGGATTCCCTCATCCGCATGCAATCCGTTGGAAATTTTTCATCTAAACTCTTGCGCGGATTGGATCGGATCAGATTATATTTATTTTTTTCTCATCTGCGCGGATGACGCGAATTAGATTCGGAGATGTCATAACCGATGTGCGCCCACTCTCCTACGGATCAGTTTGAGTGCAGATTGAAGTGGATTCTACAGCAGGTCATATTGAAAATTAATATACAAAAACATGAATAGTAAGAATTTGTCTTCCCGATTGTGGTTATTCGGTGAATTATGAATGAGTAATCTGCACTTAAGCGTCTCATGCATCATCTTAACTTTGTAAAGAGGCTACCATAAAATCCTACCAACTTTGGAACCTAATCTTTTTCTCAAGCATATATTATAAATGCTTTATCCACATGATCAATCATGCTACTAATGGGATAAAATTTATTTATTAACATTGAGAAAAGACAGACATCACAACCATCGACATTGTATAGTCACTACAGCCATCAGCGAGCAGTACACCTATGTTTATTTTCCCTGTTCACATTGATTTTTTCATAGCCACAAGCAAGCCGTGGACCGTGGATATAATGGACCTCCACCTTATAAATTAAACAGAACATGCAATAGTTTATATTTACATTTAATTGTATTAAAAAGTGAGCATCAGAGCAGATATCCGTGGATATCCGCGGGTAAATAATCTGAATATCCAATCCAATCCAAAATAGTATGCAGATCAAAGCAGATCAGAGCGTGATTTAATTTGAGGTCCCTCCATAACCCGATCCACAAAGAGTACGGGTGAAGACTTATAATTCACATATTAATCCGGTCTATAATTTTGCGGATTAGATCGGATTTTGTAGATCAGGAGCAGGTTGGATTGCAAATCAACTCGATTCACTTGCAGCCCTAAAAAAAAATATAAGTACCAAGACAAACAAACAAGGGGCAGTGACAAATACACAGGCACCATTAAGTTCCTTAAAACACATAAGCTCATAAAGTACATGAAAATTAAGTTTTTTTTATTTCCACTTTTTTCTAAATCATTTCATTTACTTTATCATATTCTATAGATATTTACATATAAATTATAATGATAAATATTTTAATTAATTTTTATGGTAAATAGTGACATTTTAGAAATACTAGGAACAACAGATAGTCCTCGCTATTACAAAATAGTGACAGCAGCCCCGTCGCTATTAACCAATATCGACGGCTACTCTTCGTTGCTACTATATGACTCATTTGCAACTAGTAGCGATGGTAATAGCCGTCGCTAAAAGCTTTAGAGGGAACGAATACTAGAAGCCATCGCTAAAAATTATTTTATGACAATTTTGCCCGTTGCTGTTACACTATTATTGACGGTTCACGGTGTCGCTAATGTTTCATCTTTTTGTCTATAGTCGGAAGACGGCGACGACGTTAGCCGTCGCTAAAAGAGCTATGTACAAGAGCTCTAGCCATCGCAAAAAATGTATTGACGTTGGTCCCCTTCAGCCATCACCATTAGCCGTTAGTAGGGACGACTCACTCAGTTAGATGTCACGATTGGTCGGTATTAGCGATGACTACTTTCAGCAGTCGCAATAATCAATTTTAGTGACGGCTTTTTTTTAGTCGTCGCTAATAGGTTTAATAGCTACAGTTTTTGTGAGCCGTCGCCAGTAATTCGTTGCCAGTAACCCCATTTCTTGTAGCATGAGGAAGGCTCAGGGGACATGCATGCAAGGGCTACGATGACATCTCTTCCCAGGAGGCTAACAGTGAACCGATACATAACTGTTCAGGATCAAGCATTCAACTTCGCCAAACTACTAGAGATATGGCAAGGGCTATGATGAGTGATCGATAAAGAACCTGATGGATAAAACTCTAAATGGAGGGAAATGATCCAATGTCACCAAAGTCGGGTTCGAGAAAAAATCGGCCTAATGAAAAAAATTTCAAGTTGACAAAAAATATGAAAATTTCGTGAAAAAATCATGAAAGATATGTTAATTTTTAATATATAAAACAAAATTTTATAATATAATATAAATTTTTAAGAATATACTATTAAAATAAGTGAGTTCCTTTTAAAAAAATATATATTTTTCTTGAAAAATACGTGATTAAATGGTTACTTTTTGAATTTATGAAAGATTTTTCAAATAAATTGGAATTGTTTTGTGAAAAATACGTTAAGAGGAAAGGAAGAAGTGTGATTAAACCTTGATTTTTTCAAAAAATCACGAATTTATGTTACACTGGAGTGATCGAGGGAGAAGGATGAAAAAGAAACAAAGATAGAGATGGGCTGGATAGAGAATAGCACAAGGGGTGATACAAATAGAAACAGGCAGATGTAGGATCAAACTAACTTAACAAAAATTAATGAAAGAAAAGGACCACAAGTAAAACCAAAGATAAAGCTAACAAGGAAAATAATAAGATAGTTCCAAGACAACTAAGAGACTAACCAGACAAAAACTCCCAAGAGAGTGCTGTGGTCTCAGGGCTAGTGACTTTACCCTCCCCACAATGCATCGACCAAAGGATTCTTTTGTAGGGTTATCTTTGTCTAATCACTCAATTTTAGTGATGAGACAGGAATATTTGTCATGTATTGAGTAGAAGTTCAATATCTTTAACTTTATTCTAGTTTAAGGAGATTATTAAAAATAATATGAAATTAAGAGTCATCATTCTGCAAACAAACTCCTAAGGAGGATATTTTGGCAAAAAAATCCCTTCACTTGGAGCAGCTCTGCATATCAAGTTTTGTAAGAATGAAAATGGATCTATGCATCAATAGATACATAATTTCAACTTGCAATAGAAGTGGTATATATGCAAAAGAAAAATAAAAAATATATTTATTTAAAAATAAATCTTTGCCTTATATATATGGAGATATCTCAATAGTCACGGATTTCAAGGATAGGGATTCTCATATCAAGGTAAGTCCCATCCCCTAAAGATAATGGGATTGGATGCTTACGTGGGCCCTCCACATCAGAGGCATACTTTTCTTTTCTTTTTTTTAAATGTGGCCCAATTTACAATCGACCGAGGTTCAATTCGGAATCTGAGATTTTCCTCTCATTTTTTAATCTACATGTCTAGAGAGTTTTTAAGTTTCAACCATGTTCGAACTTAAGACCTCCCTGTTGAAAGAGAGGTGATGAACCAACTGCCCTAGACAACTTACATTCATCTTCTCACTTTCTCACCATATATGCAGGACCAGGCCCCACCTAGGGTGCCAGCAAACATGAGCCTGCACACCATTCTAATTACTGTGAGCTTGTCAGTACTAAACCCTTTGATGCCAAAGCTGCTGCATTTGAACTGGCAATTTAAAAAATGGCCTTTTACATTTACATTCTTATTATATTTTTGAGATTTTTTTAGATGTCGGTCCTTGTAGACATAATGAATTTTAAATAAATTTTTGTATCTTGTATATTTTGACATTAGTTCATATATGTTTTATATAGTTTAGCAATAAATCTTTTTAATTAAGAATTATTTAAAAGAAGTAAGTATTCATAGAATTTCTTTAAGCCAATGTTGAAATAGACGGAAATACTTAGAATGGCTCTAAATAAATCGACTCTCAATGAATAGTTAAAAAAAGAACCTAAATAAATTACTTCTAATAATAATTTTTAATTTTTCAAATTTTTTAAATCATCTAATCCAAAAAAAAGGGAGAGAAGATCACAACTATCCTTTTTGTTAAAACGATGTGCCCTTCGTCAGTAACTAATTTTCCCTTTATATTCAAGAATTATTCCAAATGAATGCAAGGACCACCAAAAGAAATGGAATCCTAAGCATATTATACGAGCACCTTGCACAGTCCCCAGTCCATAAATAACTAAATAGGGTAATACCTGCTGTACCGCGCGCAGACAACCGTCTGATCTTATGCGCATGTACGATCGGACAGCTGTAGCAACAGGAAAAAAAATATTTTTTAAATTTTTTTAGATCGATCTCATCACGTCTGACACTTCTTATATAGACCGATCTCAGATCGGACGATTTAAAAAATTTGAAAAATAAAAACCAAGTCTAATGAACAGTGATTTTTTTACTGTTCATTAGGTTCGATATTTTATTTTTCAAATTTTTTTAGGTCATCCGATTGAAAATTGGATTACGTGAGCATATAAAGCATGACGGCGCTCACTTAAAAAAATTCAAAAAAATAAAAAATAAAAAAATATCGCACGCGATGCAGCAAGTTTTACTCTAACTAAATAAGCATTACATTTTGTCACATTAATACCTCCGGCCAGTAAAAGAAGTGTTATATCCTCCGATACTTGGTTTAATGTCTTATCAACAGTACCTTGCACCCGTTTGAGAGAGTCTCCTCTCACATTTTTAAGATTTCAACTTGTTTGTCTTTTAACATAAAGACATGAGCTGGGGTACAGGTGAGAGAAGAAGGGATAAATAGGAGGCAGCTAGCAGCAGTGCTATTCTTCTGCCGTCAACAGTCTCCGGACTGTGGAATTGTCTGGTTGCTGAAACTGGCTGATGGGAGTGGACATCTCCATCCCCCAATCACCAGTTGGAGGCCTCCCAACTCTCTGATCACCCACTGCCCCCACCTCCTTGTGAGCCAGAGAAAGCCTGCAGGGGGGATCCTTTGTTTAGTTTGAACCCTCTGAAGCCCTGTCTTTATACTCCATGTGAGGAGCCCTCAATTTGGTGGCCTGGGTTGATGGTGCCCTGTCATGGGTCTGGGTGGCCCATCCCTCCCTCCAAACCACCCAACACTGGTTACTGATCCTATGAAGAGACTACTCCTTACTGTGGGTCCTAGCCTTACACTGACCAAGGACAGGCTGTTTAAACAAGTGTTGGCACAACTTTATCACTGTCCTAAAGCTTTAAATTGGGGAGCTTCGTTTTGACATGGTATTAAAGTATAGTTATAGTTCTTCTAAGCATAAACCTTATGTTCAAGTCATGTGACGATGTGTAAGGTCGTCCTACACTGGTGTATTTTGTTATAGGCATGGAGCTAACTCCTATATATAGTGCTAATATATATCTTATTTAAATTTTGACTTCAGCATGTTATCAAAACTTATGAATATTTATTATCCTTAATCACGTGGCCAAACTTTAATCGACCCCGACCGGTTTTAGGAGTAGCCTCACGTCAACTCATACAAAATGTATGCAAACTAAGATTGATATAATATCTTCAAAATGTATAGATTGAGTTCGACTTGATTGAGACCTACCAAGTTAAGAGAACGGTTGGATTGGGTGCATTGTAGTTGGCAAATAAGAAGAATTAAACCACAATCTTATTAGCAAGGTGAGGCCATGGTTGATTAAATATGGTAGGGTATCATATGACAAAAATATGTTCAGATATAGTTTGATTTAAAATTGGAATGAAACGGTAAAAAAATTGCTCAACCACTTAAAAGATATAAAAAAATATTTGACAAGGCATATAAATTTTTTATCCAAATTTTTAAAAAGTTAAAGTAAAAATTATAGTCATGTAATAAATAGTGATTAATCAAATTATATATGAGCTTTTGTTAATGAAAAAGTTAGTTTGTTATCATATAATCTCATGATCTATGATATTTAAATTACTTTAGTTTAACAGTAAAATGCATAAAACAGAAAGTGCTAAACGTTTTTGTATCATGTGTGAACAGAATGGTTGGTCAAAAAAATGAATATTTTTCTTTATTTTTTAGTTCCATGCGGCTTAGTTTTATTTGGAAATTTAAAATTACACAAATTATAGATTTATAATGGTGCCAATCTCAAGAATATGCCATGCGTAATAATGGTGCTTGAAGTGACTAATGATCTAGTACGAAAGTATGTTAATGCCAAAGGAAGAGCCTTTACAGGCAGACATCTAAACGGGCCCCTCGAATTCTACATAGCAGAGATGGAGAGGACAACCTCACCTTCCCCCCCACACCCACCCACCACCCCTACCCCATGCACTACACCCTCTCTAACCCCTCCCCCCACAACCATGAGGGGGGTCTGCAACTAGCTCAGTGGCCAGCCATGCCGACACAGTAGCAGTGCCGGCAAGGGGGGGCCGGGAGGACAGCAAACCTAGTCAGTCGTGGAGCCCGTCGCACCGTCTGATGCGTGGGAGCTGCAGGCGATGTCGTCCAGCAAGCAGTACATGAGCTCCATGAACGCCGCAGCCTCCTGCATTGGCTTCTGGATCTCACGCGCCAGCTCTACCAGCGCTGCGTGGTGTGCTTCCTGCAGAAACCCATCCGCCCACAGGATTAGAACATCCAATTCTAAGGTTTAATTTAATCCTAAAGTTAATGGGAAATTCACAGACCAAAGGAACCACTCGTTTCAGACCCACTTTGTGCCCGTGGCTCCATGGACCTCCTGATCCCCAAGAAAGCAGAATCTCCAAGAATGTCAACTTTTTTCCCTTCCTCCTTTAAGGGATCGTTTGATGTGTCATGAAATATTATAAATAACTGTAAAATGATATTGTTATGTTTGAATTACTGTAAACTATTTTACGTTACTTGTTTGTATGTTTAAAATGCCAAAAATGTTGTATTACTAGTTGATCTCTTCAGTTTAAACTCACCGTCAATCAAAAGCGGTGATTTCAGATTTTACGACATTTTACAATGCACCAGTCGAGATTGAAATGGAAGTGGATAAACCTGTATACGTAACATTGTTTCAGTGGAACGTGGAAAAGAATTTTTTTTAAAAGCAGAAAGAAAGAGAGGAGAGAGAACAGTGACCAGCATGTACGTGATATAATTGTAGTAGAGCCAGTATTCCGATTTGTATACAACTAGATTGCACATAATCCGCTCCCTGTTCGATAGAATTGATAATGTTCCGAGGAAAATAGTGGGAAGGTGAAGTGACGAAGTGGGGTTATGGAGTTACTCTTACCATGAACAAATCGAGGTCCGAATGGCTTTCCTGCTTGGAGTCGGATTTTTGGAGTCGATCCCGCTCGACCTCCGCCGCCTCTTTGTCCCCGGAGCATATCTGATCGGAGTTTTAATTCAAAAAAAGTGGGGGAAATAGAAACCATTTTGTAAGAGATGACTCGGGTGAGATGAGGTGATCAATGATCGAGAAATTATCACATGCATGCACATGCAGGAACATGACATGTTGTAGCAACGCCGTACTAGGTTTGATTTCTTGTGCTTGGAGTGGAGCTCACAGTGCTTAATTTCTCGCGAGGATTACAGATGAGGATGGATATATATGGTGAATCTTCACACAGTTGTTTTGATTCCTTGTGGGAAGCATGGTGAATGAGGGAGGAAATTAAGGTGGAGAAGAAAATATGATCATACCTTCAAGCAGTTCAGATGGGTCTCCTTCAAGATGCCAAACATGGGGTGACATTTGATCTTGCTCTTCAGCACCTCCTCCACCCTGACCTCCTCACCCCTCTTTCCTGAGTTCTCGTCACCCTTCAAAACCCCCCACAGGAGCTTCCTGCCTTCCATTCTTTTCAGCCTAGTGCTAGCTAGCTTATCTTAAGCAACCTCACGGGTTATATACATATATTTGAAGTCTAGGTGTTGCCCTACCTTGGGTGGACCAGACCTAGTCGATAGCCTCTCACTCTTACGTTACGAATTTTAAAATTTAACAAAAAAATATATGCTTGGTGCATATCAGAGCTTAGTGCACACCTCTTGATATAAAATGTGACTCAACTTTTAAGTGATTATATATATATAGACTAAGCCCTGATTGAATGAAACTTAGGAAAATACAAAGAGAGTTGTGATCTACATGTCTATCATAAAGATATTTTTTGTAAATTCATACTTGGTTATTCTACATAAACGTAATTGAGTTTACAATAAACCTGAGAGACTCTCTAACATAAACCAACTCTTAGTAGATTTATGAAAAATATGTTTATAAGGAGGTTTTGAACTTGTGGTATACATTCTTCTCATCAAAAAAAAATTTAGAATGAAAAATATTTTTCATTAAGATTTATGTTTATAGGGAGGTTTTGAACTGTCATAAACCAACTCTCAGTATATATGTTTCTCACCATTTAAACTAATTGAGATTATTATAGAAACTGAGTTGATATGATTATGGGTTACATCGATCCAAACATGCCCCACCACTTAAAGTGCAGAAAGTGCAAACTGAAATATGCGGCCGGATCTGTTGCACGAGAGGGAACACAAGCCCACTGTCACCAGCGGTGAGATCATATATATAATGCACTCTTTCCATCCTAATCGAAACGTTAAAGCTTTTGCACCATCCCTAGCCTGTCTATGAATAAAAAAGCAAAAGATTTTGATATTTAATTATTAAGAATTCTCCCGAGTGTAGATGATTAGGAAAAAAAAGTCTTATCCATAAGTCATGATCCGTACAGGATAATTAGTTAAGATGATATTATAAAAATCAGATGAACATACATTGCACATTTAAAATGTTATGATGAGATTAAAATATCTTTTAGTCTTCTTTAATTTGGGGGAACAAATCTCCAAGAATATGCATGCAAACACTAGAATACCATGTGTTTTTTTTTCTAATTTTTGGGTCAATAAATCAAACTTGGGTGTGTTTTCATATTGAGTGTGTGGTTCTTCTCAATACAAATTTAGACTAAACTCAATCAATACAGAGAGAGAGGAAGAGAGAATCTTTCATTAAAAAATCCTCCTCAAGAATAAGAAAGACTGAATTCAATTCAAATCTAGACATAAAATATCTCTATTCTTTCATATTACATATCCGAGGATATTCTATATACTATTCTGCATCTAAGTGCGGGTATTAATTACCCCATCGGGCCGATCCCATTCTTGGAAGCTAACAATATGAGAAGACTGGTCCCATCTAGGAACTTCCCGTCCCCTTCCACAGCTTTTGGGCCCTCGGCGTCCTGTTCACTGATGGTAACCAGACGAACAGAGAGGTACGTTTAAAGCAGGGAGTCCCTGGAGGCGGGTAAATGAAACGGGTAAGCTGTTCCTTTCTCTCTTTTCCTTATTTTTGTCATCCATTTAGGGCCATCTTTTGATTCTTTTTTTGAGCCATGTTACAAGAAGAGATCTTTTCGGTACAAGTTTGAACTGGAGTCCAACAATACTGAGAAGAAGAGAGCCAAGTATTTTGCTAATTTTTGAATTCATATAAGGGAATCTTTTGTAATGTTTGGCCCCCTCTTCCTCTCAATACTCTTAGACTTTGATCCAAAGATGTAATAGGGATCTCCTGTCGTTATGGTATGGTCTCTCGTCTTTCCTTCTCTTTTTTCACCTGAAGTATAGAAAGAACCCCACTGCCTCTTGTTTCCTCTCTGGTGGTCCAAAGAAACCTTTGCCGGGTTATAACCCCTCCATGGCTCAACAGGGATAGCTGACAGCTAATGCGAGCAAAGGGTTCCTTGACCTGGAACAGCCTTAACTTTGCTCTTGGGCCGCAAGCTTGGGCAGATGGCTCAGTCACCTTACTGTGGGCTGAGTTGGGTTCCTGTAGATCACTAGTGCTCGGCTTGGACCCATCTCTGGTGGGTTCCGATTGGCGTCTTAAGCCAACAGTGTTGGGCCCATGGCCTATTCAGCCCATAAGGGCATATTGCAAATTACCAAACTATGGTGGTGGTGGGGCAAAGCCTAGTAACTTTTGCCCCAAGTTGTAAAAGCCATAGCAGGATAAGTTTCCTGCGGGAGGCATCTTTTGAGGGCTGCTAGGGTTCTGTTCGTACGCAGCAGCCAAGAAGAACCGTGGAGTGCCGAGTTCGGGATTTCGTCGTACAAACTGCGGAAAAAGAAAATAAGAGAAAAAGGGAAGATGATAGGAGCTATTCGGTAAGCCGTTTACAATCATCCGAGCAGTATTCTCTTCACAGATTCGGCCAGATTTACGGCGGTTCGTGCTGTGGCCGTGGGGAGAGCTTGTTTTTCTTATTGTGCACGGTGAAATAATTTCTGTATCCCTAATTTTCTCTTGTGATTGTTACTCGGATTTTGGGCAAGAAACTCCGAGATTTGTACGTTTATAATTTCTATAGTGAAATTATTTCTCCGGCTTGTCCCGTGGTTTTTCCCCTTCACGTTGGAGGGGTTTTCCACGTAAATCCTGGTGTTCCATGTGATTATTTGGTTGTGCGTATTCCGTTCAAATTTTGTTGCGTATTACGGGTTGTCAGTTATTCGTATTCGGATAAGAAATTTTTTTTCTTCCCAACAACTGGTATCAGAGCACAGTTCAAATTTATTATTTGAGTACGAACATGGAGACTGGCAATATTTCTCTTTCCCGCATGATCAGTTTGAAGGGAAATAACTGGACGATATGGAAACTAAGAATGGAAGATCTCTTATATTGTAAAGATCTGTATGGACCCCTACAAGGAGATAGTGCAAAACCCGTAACAATGAAGGATGATGAATGGAAGATGTTAGATCGGAAAACGGTCGGATTTATTCGGCAGTGGCTGGATGATAGTGTCTTTCACCATGTTTCCACCGAGAGTTCTGCATGCTCTCTTTAGAAAAAATTAGAAAGTCTTTATGAGAGAAAGACGGCTGGCAACAAGGCTTTCTTGATCAGGAAACTTGTGAATTTGAAATATAAAGAGGGTGCCTCTATTGCTGAACACTTGAATGAAATGCAGAGTATTACTAACCAGTTATCTTCTATGAAAATATCTCTTGATGATGAGTTGCAGGCATTGTTACTTCTCAGTTCATTGCCAGAAAGTTGGAAAACGCTGGTGGTTTCCCTTAGTAATTCTGCGCCAGATGGTATTGTCACCATGAGTCAAGTAACAAGCAGTTTGCTGAACGAGGAGTTGAGGAGGAAGAATTCGACAACCTCCCAGAGTGACTCACATGCACTTGTCTCAGAGAATCGAGGAAGGTCAAAGTCTAAAGATAGAGGCAATTCTCACAGGGGAAGAAACAAGTCAAGATCAAGAAAAGATGTTGTTTGTTACAATTGTAATCAGAAAGGACATTATAAGAATCAATGCAAGCAACCCAAGAAGAACAAGAAAAAGGAAAAAGAAGTGGAGAATACAAAATCAAAAGAGAATACTACAGCCGCAGTGCAAGGTGATGATTATTTGATTTTGTCTACTTCTGACGAGATATGTTCTTGTGTGTGCCAGGATCTGGAATGGGTGATTGACACAGGTGCTTCTTATCATGCTACACTACGGAGGGAGTTCTTTGTTAATTATAGAACTGGAAATTTTGGCGTTGTCAAGATGGGCAACCATGGCACATCAGCTATTATAGGCATGGGTGACATCCACTTGAAGACAAACCTTGACTACAAGTTGGTACTCAAAGATGTGAGACATGTGGCCGACTTGAGGCTGAATTTAATTTCAGTCGGAAAGCTGAATGATGAAGACTTTGATGTCAGATTTTACAGAGGACAATGGAAGCTCAGTAAAGGTTCACTTGTTGTAGCCAATGGAAAGAAATGTCATACCTTATATAGGATGCGAGTTAAAGCTTGTGGCGAACAATTGAATGCTACAGAAAATGACTTCAGCGTGGAGTTGTGGCATAGGCGATTGGGACACATAAGCGAGAAGGGGCTAAAAGTTCTTTCCAAACGAGAAGTCATACCCGACTTCAAAGGTACACGTTTGAACCCATGTGTTGATTGTTTGGTTGGCAAACAACATAGAGTTTCCTTTTCTAGTCATGCTTTGTCTAGAAAGATGTATGCTTTGGACCGTGTCTATACAGATGTCTGTGGTCCTTTAAGAACAAAAACTCCTGATGGATCTGTTAATGTTCCAGGCATAAGTGGTGCACTTTATTTTGTCACTTTCATAGATGATTTTTCCAGGAAAGTTTGGGCCTATACTTTGAAGACTAAAGATCAGGTTCTTAATGTTTTCAAAGAGTGTCATGCTAGGGTTGAAAGGGAGACAGGAAGACAACTGAAATGCATTAGATCAGATAATGGTGGTGAGTACACAGGATTATTTAATGACTACTGCAGGTCACATGGCATCCAGCATGAGATGACAGTTCCTGGTACGCCTCAACATAATGCAATTGCAGAGAGGATGAACCGCACCATCATGGAAAAGATCAGATGTATGCTTTCACAAGCCAAGTTACCCAAAAGATTTTGGGATGAAGCATTGAGAACTGCAGTTGATGTGATCAACTTATCACCATGCACAGCTTTAGATGGTGATGTTGCAGAGCATGTGTGGTCAGGAAAAGAAGTCTCCTACAGGCACTTGAGAGTGTTTGGTTGCCGTGCATTCGCACATGTTCCAGACATTGAAAGGTCCAAACTGGATGGTAAGACAAAAGAATGTATTTTTCTTGGTTACTCACATGATGAGTTTGGTTACAGGCTTTGGGATCCAGAAAAGCAGAAGGTATTCAGAAGCAGAGATGTGGTCTTCTTTGAAGATCAAACTCTTGAAGATTTCAAGAAGAAGATATCAGCTAAGTCTTCTGCAGAAGGATTAGTAGACTGTGACCCAGTTACTCCTCCAGTACATCAGGATGAAGGGAGAGATATGCAGGAAGATGGTGTAGAGACTGAGGTTAACTTACCTGCAGGACATGTTGAGCAGGAAGAAGATGAGGAGCAATCTCCTCGAGAGCCTCAATTGAGAAGATCTTCCAGAGCACATCAGCCTTCCAGAAGGTATTCTACAGATGAATATGTCATGCTTACTGATGCAGGTGAACCAGAGAGTTACCAGGAGGCAGTTAAAAGTAAGCAGAGAAAGGAATGGTTGACAGCTATGCAGGAAGAGATGGATGCTCTACAGAAGAACCACACATATGATTTGGTGCATTTACCAAAGGGAAGGAAAGCCTTGAAGAACAAGTGGGTTTTTAGATTGAAAACTCAAGAACAGTGTTCTCAACCAAAGTACAAGGCTAGATTAGTTGTAAAAGGCTTCGGTCAAAAAAAAGGTATTGACTTTGAAGAAATTTTTTCTCCTGTTGTTAAAATGTCTTCTATTCGTGTTGCTCTAGGTATTGCTGCTAATCTAGACTTAGAGATTGAGCAGTTAGATGTGAAGACAGCTTTTCTTCATGGTGATTTGGAGGAGGAAATTTATATGGAACAACCAGAAGGCTTCAAAGTTAGAGGAAAAGAAAATCTTGTCTGCAGGTTGAGAAAGAGCTTGTATGGGCTGAAACAAGCTCCAAGACAGTGGTATAAGAAATTTGACTCATTCATAGCTGAAAATGGATTCAAAAGAATGGCTTCAGATCATTGTGTGTACATCAAATGGTTTGATGAGAATTTTGTTATTCTCTTACTTTATGTTGATGATATGCTTATCCTTGGGAAAGATATGTCTATGATTGACAGGTTGAAGAAGGAACTGTGTAAGTCTTTTGCAATGAAAGACATGGGGCCAACAAAGCAAATACTGGGCATGCAGATTTCTCGTGATAGAAAACTCAAGAAGATATGGTTATCACAGGAGAAATACATTGAAAAGATATTGGACAGGTTCAGTATGAGCAATGCTAAGCCAGTAGGATCTCCTTTTGCAGGTCACTTTAAGTTGTGCTCAGAGCAGAGTCCTTCAAGTGATGAAGAGAAGGAGAAGATGAAGAAAGTTCCTTATGCTTCAGCAGTTGGAAGTTTGATGTACGCGATGGTATGTACGAGGCCAGATATCGCATATGCAGTGGGTGTTGCTAGTAGATTTCTTTCAAATCCAGGAAAAGAACACTGGGCAGCAGTGAAGTGGATTTTCAGATATCTCAGAGGAAGTTCCAGAGTTTGTTTAAGTTTTGGAAGTGGTCCACTTGTGTTGACAGGTTACACAGATGCAGATATGGCAAGAGATATTGACACAAGGAAGTCTACATCAGGTTTCATACTTACTTTTGCAGGGGGAGCTGTGTCATGGCAATCCAGATTGCAAAGGTGTGTTGCCCTTTCCACCACAGAGGCAGAATATATTGCTGCTACAGAGATTTGTAAAGAGATGCTCTGAATGAAAGAATTCTTACAGGAATTGGGGCTGAAACAAGAAAATTATGTGGTGTATTGTGACAGCCAAAGTGCCATCCACTTGTGCAAGAATCCAAGCTTTCATTCTAAGTTAAAACATATAGATGTCAGATACCACTGGATCCGAAATGTGTTTGAAGAGAAGCAGTTGCAGCTTCAGAAAATTCATACAAATGACAATGGAGCAGACATGTTAACGAAGACCTTGCCAAAGGAAAGGCAAGAAGTGTGCCGACGGCTGGTCGGCATGGATTCACATTGAGAGCAATATGACAACCTCTCCTATGGGCTGAAGGAGGAGGTTGTTGGGCCCATGGCCTATTCAGCCTATAAGGGCATATTGCAAATTACCAAACTATGGTGGTGGTGGGGCAAAGCCTAGTAACTTTTGCCCCAAGTTGCAAAAGCCATAGCAGGATACGTTTCCTGCGGGAGGCATCTTTTGAGGGCTGCTAGGGTTCTGTTCGTACGCAGCAGCCAAGAAGAACCGTGGAGTGCCGAGTTCGGGATTTCGGCGTACAAACTGCGGAAAAAGAAAATAAGAGAAAAAGGGAAGATGACAGGAGCTATTCGGTAAGCCGTTTACAATCATCCGAGCAGTATTCTCTTCACAGATTCGGCCAGATTTACGGCGGTTCGTGCTATGGCCGTGGGGAGAGCTTGTTTTTCTTATTGTGCACGGTGAAATAATTTCTGTATCCCTAATTTTCTCTTGTGATTGTTACTCGGATTTTGGGCAAGAAACTCCGAGATTTGTACGTTTATAATTTCTATAGTGAAATTATTTCTCCGGCTTGCCCCGTGGTTTTTCCCCTTCACGTTGGAGGGGTTTTCCACGTAAATCCTGGTGTTCCATGTGATTGTTTGGTTGTGCGTATTCCGTTCAAATTTTGTTGCGTATTACGGATTGTCAGTTATTCGTATTCGGATAAGAAATTTTTTTTCTTCCCAACAAACAGGACCTAAGTAAAGAACCTTTTAAACAAAACCAAAAAAAAGGTGATCCTTAACCTGTCCATTTTATACTTAAGTTGTTCCTATGATCTTGTTGAGTGTTTGGTTCAACATTTAGCTTGTTTTGGTTTCCAAGTTCCTTCTGAAAGGGGAAAATGATTCGGCAAAATTAATGTGAAGCCTTACCACACCCATCATGGTATCTGTTCTGTGGATGGCTTTTCCTCAATCTACAACAAAGTTGATTAGAGCTCTTTACTTGCTTTCTAATTATAAGATCAGGTGTCAATCATCGTTGAGTCCCTAGCAAGAAAGTAAGTTTTTAGGAATTTTCACAGTGCAAATGTTGCAGTGGAGATCTTTAACCCATTTAATTATGTTAAATGGCCCATTGGGACATGGTTTTTTAGGTTCACTTATGAGTTTAAGTTCATTAATTAAGTTCAGATCTAAGGTAAACAAAAGTCTAGTTATAAGGGGCATCACTTTTGATAGAGATGTCCAAACAATGTGAAACATGGTCCAGCAGAAAGATACTTTAGTTAGTTCATATTAAGCGTTTTTTTCTAATTCAGCCATTTAAAGGATCAAATCAGTAAATATCGCACAGAAAAATTCCGGAAACAAATAAAATGACATCTATGTCCTGCCTGTTTGGTTTCATGTAAAAGACGTCGTATGAAAAGATTTTCACGAAGAAGTTTTCAAGAGGATTTATTTGGTAACTTGAAAAACTTCAGTCAAAGTAAAACCAAATTTGTTGACCCTTCCTTTTTTCCCAATCTTGATGACATCCATGGATGGAGTGCGGACACCGCTGTTTTCCATGGCTGCTCTTTCTCTCATCCAACGATAGTTTTCTCCCCCGATGCCTCCTCTTCCTCATCAGCTCATGCCTCTCTCCTCTGTGGACGCCTTGGAGGACAAAGGGTTCTCTCTCATCACCTTCTTTCTCATGCTCTCGTGCTAGATTCATCTACCACTCCTGTCGTCATCACCCAGTAGATCCACTGCGTCTCTCTCGTCATCTTCCTCTTGTTGGACTTGCTCCCAGGGATTCACACCCATCAACACCTTGGCAGCTTTGACAGAGGATGTCCAGGAGTCCCACGAGTCGACGAGGTTGCCAGGGTTGCTAGGCTGGAAGCTGCATGCAGGTTGCCTAATGATGAGGCCCATTATGATGCACCCTCTAAGGGCCTGATGCTGGACAGATCATGAGCTTCTTCTATGGGCTCGTAAAGGCCTAACTAGCCCTACTCAGTGATTGGGGCCGACCTACTAGGGGTGTTCACGGTTTGGTTTGGTTTGGTTTGAGGAAGATATTTATAAAACCAGATCAAATCGAATTAAATCCCAAACCAAATCAAATCAAACCGTACAGATCTCAAACCGAACCAAACCGAACCGAAATAATTCGATTTGGTTCGGTTTGTAGTTCGGTTTGAGCTTCAAAGTGGACCTCTAGTGGGCCTCTATAGTTGCAGCTTCCTTTTAAGGATCCAAAGCCCACCGTTGGATCAGCTTCATCTAATGGCCTAGATAAATTAATGAGAAGCCCACATTACCCTCTAGACCAATTGATATTTACTCAAACATGATAAAAAAACTCAGGTAATATATAATTTTTACATGCCCTTGATTGGAATTCGGTTTCCTTGGTTCGGTTCGATTTATGGGGCCTCCAAACCAAACCAAACCGTTTTTTCTGGATCGGTTCGGTTTTAACCCAAACCGAAATTTTTAAAATTTTGAACCGAACCGAACCGAACCAGTCGGTTCTGTTTGGTTTTTCGGGTTGGCCCAAACAGTGAACACCCCTACGACCGACCAATTGGCCCACTGAAAGTCATTGGGACTAACCATACTGATGTGGACCCTCGTCACTTGGCCGACGCACGATGATACCTTCATCTCACGATTGCGCACTGAGAAGGACACACATGTCTAGCCATGTAAGCTCATCGATCATCGACCCTCGAGGGCTGAATCTTATATATACTCCAACCCTACTCCTGAGAGGTATGTGATCTTGAACTCTTAACACCTTAAGAACCTGGCCTCGACTAACGTCTCGAATTAACTTGACCATCAGAAGGTTTCCTCATATCGTCAGTCCGCTCCTAACTCGCCTTGTTTGTAGGCAATATCCAAGCTCTGGGCCGATCTTCGGATTCCGAGAATCGACATCATCAGGATCATCATCATTGGCACCATCTATGTGAAAAATAATTCCTACCACTTACAATGGTGAACCCTCGAAATTGGAGTATCAGGACCGATGACCAAGATGAGGATTGACCTAGGAGCTAACCCCCCCCCCCTCCCCGGCACCTGACCTCAGGGGCCTGTGACTCAGGAACAGTCCTAAAACATGGCTCAATAGTTCTCTCACTCCTCAGAAGCCTGGCAAGCCTCCCCGAGGTCATTACACATCTATCCTAGAGGATCGATGTGAGACCCCAGCTCACAACTCAGTAGCCGACCATAGCAAAGCATGCCTCGTTCCACCCTGCTCGAGTTCAATAGCGGCCGCTAACCCTCAACCTCACCAACCCATACAAACAACTACAGTTGTCGGCCAGGTCAACGGTGACGCCGACCTAGAGGCATCATCCTACTCAACATTGGCCATCATCCATACAAGTCGAGCACAAGTGTCTGCTCCCCGACAACTGGCACAAGCTGGCCACTCAGTAGACAATGAAGGAGGCAATGGATCAGTGTTTCGACCAACTACAGATAGAAACGATTATTCTATTAGAGGGCTTCAGTCGACCATGATGGATATAGGTGTCCTCTAAGCCAATCATAAGGTATCTATTTCAATCTGGTTCACTGATAAATGGCATTTATTTCATTATGTAGATTGACATATTTATTATTGCGCATAATGAAGTCCATGAATGTGTGCAATAGTCATCATATTATGATGAGATCATAATAATGAGACTGATAACTTATAAACATATATTCTCAATTGTTCCTAGTCGTAGGATATTTGAGAAGGACATCAAACATCCGGTAAGACTAGTACAGGTTATTCCAGCTCATATGATGAGGGTGACTGATCTCGTTAGTTACTTGTGTGGAGATACAATGGTAAACCTGTAGGTGCTCATTGGGGAATGAGTTCACTGAACTGATCCGACATAAATCGCCGAATGGTAATTTACCTGATTGTCAACCAGCTTGATTCATCGTCATAGTGGCGTGGTTGATCCTTGGACTTGAGACACCAAAGACACCTTGTCGGTGGAATTCTAGACTTTGACCTTGACCTACGAATCCCTATCTACGGGATCTCTAATAGTCAAGGATGGGGTCCAGCGGAAGACCTTCGAAGGTGATTGTGTGTTCAATAAAGGATCGTTCGCTCTCAGGTAACTGGAGAGAGAATGCTCTAGAATAGATCCGCAGGAGTCTCTGGCCAGAGCATAAACAATATCAGAAAAGATATTTTCGGATATTGTACAGCATAGTCTGATTCAAGTGAGTTGACCATCTAGGGTTTAACAGTTGACCATACCCTAGGTTAACTCGAGAACATTGTGCGAACGAAGGATTATAGCCACGCGATAACTGTAGACGGACAGGTTCCATGAGTGGGTTGCTGAACCCCATTACCTTCCAGGATCATGTAGTGTTGCTTGGCATCCAACTTGATCGGAAGTCCGACTGAATTTACATAAGATGTTAATTCGGTTAAGTAATTAGTTAATATCTAGCTATTAATTAATTACAATAAGTCAATAACTAGTTATTGGACTTAACGGGCTGAAAACTGGACTGGTTAATAGGCCTAGAGGGTCACACGCAATAAGATTCTCAATCGGTGGTGTTTAAGTGGGATTTATATTAATTTAGAGACTTTTGTGAAAAGTTGCGCCGACTTAATATATATATGCGCTGTTGAGAAACCCTGGGCCAAGCTCCAGGGTTTCCCCATGCTGGTCGTCCCCCCTTTCTCTCTCCTCCTCCTCTGGGCGCCCCATTCGAGGCGTCGAGAAAGTCTCCGTCTTCGCCGCGCATGGTTCCCGAAAATCGGGAATTCCCGTCCACGGGTTTTCGGACGTCGTTGCAGCGACAAATCTTCACCGAGTGAGCTGATACGGACGAGGGAGCGAGAACAAACCACCGCAGAGGATCGCGTGGATACCGCTGGAGGCCGGATGCTTGTGCGGCTCGCGGCATCGCCTCGACGGAACCGAGACGGAAGCTGATTCGAATCCGCGCACGGTGATTTAATCATCCCATTTATTTTTGGTTTACGGTTTTTCGTTTCGAATCAGATCAGCGAGCATCGGGCGGAATTTTGTTCGTTGTTTCCGCTACGTTCTTCGCGTCCCCCCGGATCCCAACAGTGGTATCAGAGCCAGGTTCCCGCTCTGATCCACTTCGGATCGCTAAAATTAATCTTCTGAAATTTATTCCTTGCATAAATTTATTTTTATTTCATGGAAATTGTTCATCGGATGAGCAAATGATAATTAGATTATTTTACTATGAAGAAAACGAAATTTCTTTTGGAGGTTTTATGGTGTTCTACATGTGATGAAGAACTAGAACATGGGCATCAAAGATGTTTGTAAAATTGGATTTTTAAATCACTACTAGTTGTCCTCATCATCGTCGGTGTGACCTGCAAGGTGGCGGTGGCCGGCACCCGACGGCCGGTGGTGGAACATCCCCTCTCTTTATTTTACAAAGGTTGTAAGAAATAAGGGGAGGGGAGGCCACGGTTTGAAATCCTTCAACCTAGTTTGTGCAGGGAATTGGCGGTGCTAGGTTACCGGCGGCATTGGCCTCACCGGAAGGTCTTCGCTAGCATCGAAGACGGCGGAGAAAGGTCACCCCTGGTGCCTCCTACCGGTGGCGGCGTCCAAGTATGCCTGCAACCAGTTTTTTTTTTTGGAGCTCGATTTCAAGGGGATTTGGACCCGTAAAAGGGGGTCGTCGGAGCTCCGCCGGCCCCGTCAGGGGCGGTGGGGAGGGCCGGCGGCACCGACCTGGTCCCCCCCCCCCCCCTTTTTGTCGACGTCGGGCAAGGTAATAGGGGGGGCTGCTGGCGGCGGCTGGGCTGAGCCCTAACCGCAGACCCCGTGCGGGTCTTGCCCGGGCCGACCCAACTGGCGGTCCAGGCCAACTGTAGGCAAGCCTGGCTCGGGCCCGACCCAGGCCGATCTGGCCCGAGCCAGCCAGCCCTAATGGCCCATTAAATTCTTTTATTGATCCAACCCATTAACCCCTTAACCCCCGTAAACCCTTTTTATTAAAATAAACCCCACCCTTATTATCTAAAAATTAAAATTAAATAGTTTAAAATTTGTTTCGAACTTAAGTTTAATAATTTCAGTTAATAGTGGGTTGCTTTTAAGAAATAATCTTAAAGGGTTAATATTTAAGATATGATCGTAATTGTTAATTACTTTTAATTAAGTAATTAAAGGATTTATAATTAAGATATGATCTTAATTGTAAATAACTTTTAATTAAGTGGTAAGAAGGGTTTATATTTAAGATAAGATCTTAAATTAATATAATTAACAAGTGTTGTTAATAGATTTTATGTTGTAACCTGAATATTAATTATCAAATGTTGTTAGTTAATTAGGTGATTCAACAAAGGTGATTAGATATTTAATTTTCTATCAATTGTTGTTATGAAATTAATTATTTAATTAAGGGACACTTAATAAGTAGTTATTAAGTAGCTATTTAACTCTTAATAATGGTTATTGAAAGGGTTTATTATTTTGAGAATTAATCTTAATAAAAGTTATTAAGGATTAAATAAGTCTTAATAATAGTTATTAAGATAATTAATTAATATTCTCAAAAATCTCTTAATTAATGTATTCAAAGATCTAATCTACTTAAATTGATTTTTTAATAAAAGTTATTAAGAGATTAAATTATCTAATTGTTAGATTATTTTGGTTAGAAATGTTCTAATTAATATTTCTTAATAATTGTTATTGAGAAATATAATTTAATAAAGGGGTTCTTAACAAAGAGTTGTTAAGCAATTAAAAATTGGAATTATAAATTCTTTTATAAGTGTTATTTAGGAATTTTTAATTATATCTAAATGTTTGATTGTTTTCGCATTAATAATTGTTATTAATGAGATTTAAAATTAATCTAAGTGTTAGATTAATTAATTTAGAATTGTTCTAAATTATGCATGGAATATTTTAGAATTTTAATTTTAGCTTTGTTTGCACATGGTGATGTGTTTGATGCTTTAAATTAGATTTATTGCATGTTAGAAAATAAGATTTTCAAATATTTAAATTATCCAATTTTGATTGGTACCCAGGTTTTAAGAAAACCAAAATTATTATTTTTCAAAATTTTAGCCTTCATGTGATGTGTTTTATCATGTGTGGATGGTTAAAATTAATGGTGGTCATGGGCATCTACTTTGTTTATTTTATATCATGTGATGGTATGTGGTTTGTGTGGATCATTATAGAATTTGAGTGGGTTAATTAAATGTTAATTAATGAGGCATGCGTGCCTCCCTCTCTCTCTCTCATTCCATTGTAATTCTATCTCCCTCCATTATTGTACTCGGCCATAAGGCTTTCTCTTATAATTTATTTGTATTTGAAATTGTTTCAAAATTAATATTATTTGTAATTGATCGCGCCGACTGAGGAGAGACGAGGATGATCCACAAATGCAACCAGGCAGGCGAAAGAGGATGAGATCACCAGTGCCTGTGTGTTTGTATGTTTTTGTTTATATAATTGTTATATTATTGTGGTGATTAATTATTTTGCTCTAGTTAATCACCATGTTGTCTATGACCACATAATGAACATGTATGGTTGATGCATGCTTTTAGTTTTTGATTTTGAATCAATTGATATTATCTAGATATAGTTAAATATATATGATATATTTATAAACTATCACCTAGGATGAGACCAACATAAAATAAGCAAAATCCTTCAATTTAAAGTGTAAGCCGGAGCGCGAGTCATTAAGAATGTACCGCGTTGCTCTCCATCAATATAGTTCTTAGAACTTGATTTAGTGATGGCAGTTTCTATGTGTTTATCCGAGATCTGCCACGATCTGATGAAAGGACTATTAACTATGGCATCTTGATGCCTTGAGATTGAAATAGAGGAACGGTATAGCTATCATCGCGTTTACTCGAGACTACATTCTTACTCTACTCTGTCATGTATTGATGGTAAAGCTTAGACCAGGTATAATGGTCTACTGTGTTTATCCGGGACTATTAAAGACCTGGGAGCCGAAATAAGATTAGATATTACAAAGAGTTGCAAATACCATGAGATAGTTGCTCTAAGATAATGGTACGATACTATGTGTTTACTCGAGGTCATACTATGATTCTTCGAGATTCTGATCCTCACTAGGAGACCTGTCGGAGTCTTCCGTTCTGTATACCTAAAAGTTATACAGTCCGTCGAAAAATAGTGTGAAATAATTCAAGATAAAAAACCATAATTGAATTATAAGAACTATCTGCTTAAATCACGTCATTTCCTTCGTTCACTAAAATGTCGTCTATTCGAGATTTTGGCATATTGGATGTCAATACTTCTCATATTCAGATTGACTAAAAAAACTCTGAAGAATGTCTTCAGGACTAAGTGAAAGTCACTATCTTAATCAGATATCATGAATCCTCTTACTTAGATAGACCAAAGCGAAGAGGTACTCATGGTATGCCTTTTTGAAAGGGAATGATTGTCATGAAATCTCTTACTTGGATAGACCAAGATAAAGAGGTATTCATGATATGCCTTTGAGAAAGGCAAGTAGTAAGATTTTAAAGGATCGAACCCACATCTGAAAGGATAAAGGAAAGTCAACTAAAATAGAAAAGTAGTGGTTCTCCTACTGCGACCAATATAAGAATATTGATAAAGGTAAAATTAATATAAAACTTAAAAGAAGTCTCATATATTCTTATTATCAACTTTTGCATGTCTATTGGAGAATTACCATCTCTAATATGAGATATTGGAAATGATTCTCAGAGTTGCGATAGTATGCAGACTTAAACAAGTAAAAGGAAATCGAGAAAATGTAAGTGTTGAGTTAGACTCAACAATGGTTCAAGATATGCATAAGTTACTGTCAGACAATAAATCTTTGCATATAGGAGTCTAATATGAAACTGAATAATTGTTATTTAGTTCCATAAGACATCAAGAATTATAAAAGTGAATAACATTGATTGAGAAAGAACAATAGTTGTTCGATAAGTTAATGTACTGTAGATTATTGATGTGACATCTCATGTGATGAATGTTCACAAGTCTCCTATAAAAATAAACTGTGTGAATCTTGATTATCTATGGTAATTGTACATAGGGTTGTACAATAAGAAACTATTAGTGCTAATACATACTGATGTAAACAACTTAATATCCTCTTAAGGCCAAAGATAATCACTTCCATTGACTTACCTTATAGTTTACTCTTGGAATGATTCAGCTGTATGTACTTAATGAAGTACAAGTCAAATGCATCTGAGAAATTAAGATATAAGATCAATATAAAGTATTAGAATTTTTAATTTGATCAAAGAAACTAAGACTTAAGTATATGATTCACACAAATCATTAAAAGGATAATTGTATCATCGCTCGATTGATCCTCATTGTACATCATAGTAATATGATAGAATGAAGAATTACACCTTATTAAGATATGGTGTAATACATAATAAGATTTATCTAATTTTTATATATTTTTAAACATGAGTATGAACATTTGATGTCCATACTTTACAGGCGGTTCCAAATAAGTCAGTGTGTGTCCATATAGGATATGGAAACTAAATAATTATATGAGATATGAATTATGAACAAACCTGATTTTAAAGTTAAGTTATACCATGATGTGAATTTGTGAAATGTCTAAAGAATTTGGACATTACATTTATTAGCTAGGCGATAATAAAATAATTATCCTCCTAAAAGCTGTCTTCTATGAAGAGGAATATGTCTTCAGAGAGAACAGTGTGAGCTGATAAAACTAGAAGATGTTCTAGATCCACAAATTAACATAAGATTATTAGATAATCTTTAATTATTTGGAACCACTCATAACACACATGAGAGGAGCTCAAAGATATAGATTATGATCTAAAATCTATGATGATGCTCTCTGTAATTACAACTTTAAGATTGGCAAGGAGTTAAGAATTTTAAGCCATAATCCATAACCACTATTGAGTTTAGAACTTGATAGTATTGCTAGAGGGTTTTATACCTAAAGCAAGCAAATCTTCAGAGAGAAGATTTGCATAAATGGACTACTTAAAACTTATATGATAAAATGAAGGAAATAGTCAACGTCAAAATGTTGACTTAGATAAGTTTTTCTTAGTGGTTACCATTAATAAGTTTATTAGAATTCTACTTGCCAATACTTCCTATCATATGATGAGACGATGACAACTGGATATGAAAAGCTTTCTCTTAATATGATTAAGGTAAAGATGTATATGATACACCTTTAAAACTTTTTGGATATCCAGAAAGTAAGTTATGATTTCAAAAATTATTTTTGAATCAAACTGAAGCTTCTTAAGTTGTAATAAAAGTTTTGCCTTAATGGTCAAATACTACGTGATCATTTAAAATGATCACGGATTGTGTGTGTGTTCAAAAGGGACAGTGGGAGTACGGTGGCTTTAATAATGCTTTATGATAATAACATCAAAGCCATTGAGAAGGACATCAGGATGTTACTATCAGTAAAAGCATTATTAACCATATTTTCCTCTATAATAGGTTTAGTTATAATATCCCACATATTGGAAATATGAATCTATTAAGATAGATCGGTGGGGATATTATATTGACCGATATGTTCATATGTTTGGCATAAATTTCATAATAAATCTCAATTGTTGAGATATAAAATTTATTCCTTTAACAAAAAAAGGTCCTTAAAGGATACAGGAGTGAAACACATTACTAAGCACTTGAGAAGTGCTAAGGACGCACTAATGTATATGGAGAGAATGATTTGAAAACTATTAGGTTACACTGACTCAAATTTCAAGTCAAATAATGGATTCAACCTTCTAATAGAAAGAAATGGATTGGAAGGTTTTCAATCTAGAACTCGATATTAAGGTGACGACATAAACAAGTGATATTGTTATTAGAACAGTATGGATGAAAAAATTCATCTCTGAACTAGATGTAGTTCTAAAAGGTCTCTGATAAAATGTTACGTCTCGGATTCGCTTCATTTTTTTATTTTTATTTTTTTTAACTCGGAATCCGACCACGTAATCTCATAACAAATTCCACCATAACGAACATATATGAGAGCTAAACAACCACAAGGCGATTTTAAATAAATGTCATAACCATCATGTAATCCAAAATATCCAAATATAGACAACACCAAAGTTCAAAAATTACAATTTTCATCAATTGTGTAAAAATTCTCAATCTCACCAAATAAATAAAAATACATCAATCTCTCATCATCTCTATTACATCAAGTCTAAGAAAGTTGTAAATTCAATCTAAATAACCTCATGATGATGTCAAATGCTTCAATCAGAAGTCTTCTCAGATTTTAGATTCTCTTTCTCTGACTCTGAAAATGTTAATAGGATTATGAGTACAACCACTCAGTAGGCTTCAAACAATCCACATGACTTAACATATAATAAACTTTACGAATCATATTATACAATTATACTAAACATGATCTTACACAGTTCTACATATAGTTCAAATAAGAACATGATACAAATTATGGTCAGATATAAACTTATCAAATCAAATGTGTTTTCTAATAGCATGAATAGATTAATTAACATATAGCATATATGACATGATCGAACTCATATCAGACATATCAAATTCTACTAGCCATGATTAGAACGTATCACATAACATATCAAATTATCAGGGCGTTACGTATCGCCGTCCCCTAAGTACATGTCATATCAAATAGCAAATATCATAGCGTAGTAACTTATCAAATCTGATTCATATCATAGATCACATAGTCAAGACAGATTCATATGATTGCAAAGGGATAGCTAAACAGGATGATCAAATATAAATGACTAAGCTGATTCAAATGAACATATGGAGTAAGGATTTCAGATTTATGTGCCAATCAAATCAATCAAATCATATCATAACGGACATGCACCCAAACCACAACATAAGGAGCCAAACAAAACAAATACCAAAGCATCTAAGCAAATGATGCAAAGGTCTTAGTCACTGCGCAAAACCGGGGAGTCTAAGTCCCACCCAACTCCAAATCGCCAGGACGTTACATATCGCCGTCCCCTGGTTTTAGCCGACTGAAAATCAGGATTCCACCCGTTTGCCCTCGGGTTCCAAACAAAATACCCTATCCAATATGGATGCTTATAATGGAATCAGGCTAAATATCTCCTTAAGATGTCAATGTCCAAACAAAGTCAAATAATTATTACACAATCATATTAACAGAGATCAAATGATAACAAAAGATGGGCATAGATCTAAAAATTGAATTATCAAATTGATAAGTACATATAAGAGTTAAAATACATACTTTTATATACAAAATAGCCACTTAGAGAGTCATCATAGTCATATATATGAAAAATCATAGTAATCTGATCAAAATAGGTTGATGGATATAAAAGATAGACAAAAGAATTTTCTTAGAATTTTCGGAATAACAAACATATTTTTTGGCCATCAAAATTAATTTTCAGAGCTAACAAATCAACAAATAATCCGAATAATATCAAATATATTCAAAAAATTATAAAACTTTAATAACATGTCCAAAAGGTCATATTTAAATTGTGGACAAAGTTTCATCAATTTCTGAATTGGTTTACTATGATTTTGGATTATCACTTTGATTCGGAGAATCCAACTTAAATAGAATTCCAGCAAATCAAAACAAAGGGTAAACTGAATACCAAACGAAGTTATAAAATTTTAAAACTTTACAAAGAATTCAAGGATAATATAACAAAGGTCTCTAAAAAGTTTGGTATGATTTGGATTTGAATCAAATGAGATATAGGATTCACAAGTTGAGATTTCAAAACTGTCTGAGCAGATTGTATAGTCTGAAAATAGTATTATGAAATAAACATCAAACAAACTTAGAAAATTATGAAATTTATTGTACATTAATATAATACAAAAAATAAACTTTTGTAAAAGTTTAAGCTCAATTGAACATCGGACCAAGGAGAACAAATATCTGTAATTCGTATGATCATAATTAGAAACAGAACAGATTGAACGGACAGATTACATAGGCTGATATAATAATCATGAAATAAATAGAAAATAATATCACAAAAATCTGAAACTTGAATATCATGAATTAGACATATAGATCAAAGTTCTTACTAATTCATTTACTTTTTAAAACTTTCTAAAATAACATAGTTTTGTAATATAAAATAGATCATGTGTACAGTTATCCACCTACCTCTTGAAGAAAGACCGGCCTTGATTCTCCTATGGTTTCCTTACTATCTATCCAGGATTTCTTCTTCATCTAAATTCTTTTCCACATTCTCTAAGCTCTTTCCCACGTTCTCTAAACCTCCAATAATACAAAATATTGATTAGAATCAAACCTCCAAAAGAAATAATCATGAACAACTCTATTCTCTCAAGAACATCACATGAACTTACCCTTTAGAAAAGAGCTGCATGCTATAGAGGTTGAGCACGACCCAAGGCTCTATTTATGCTTATTTACTCTTCTAATATAACCACCAACACTCCCTTTCTTTGCTGGAGTCGAACTCCCACTCCCCATAACTTAATCTCCAAGTCAAAGTCACTTCCTAGTCCAAATCAGACTCTGCTCACGCTACCTGCAGTTTTCTTTTCTGAAGACCTTTAACTTCATCCCCTTAAACATCCGAATTAAGAAATACTTTCTTCTACAGAGTTTTAAAACTTTTTATTACCTTTCCAATGAAATAAATTTCACTATTTTTGGACTTTTATACAAGAATATATACTTATTTTACTGACATGCTGTCCTGAGTACTCCGAACTCAGAAATCTGGCAGATTTACTTCATGTCTAAAGATGTCCTGATTCCGATTAGGAAACAACTGATTTTAATCATGTGTTCTTCATAAAACTTCTATATATTTGAGTCATAGTTCTAATGGGAGTTGTCTTACTTAATAATGAATTTTATGTACGGAGTTATGCTTAAAATACTAGAGCTATGTCAAGTAAATCTGTGTATAGAATCCTAGTCCAAGTGAGATTCCTACTATGACTTTCTACCAATTAATTAGAATCTTAATTATATTCAAATTTATTATGTTTCACTTCTAATTTAATTCAAATATGTTATACATAACTTTTTAGGTCGTAGTTAACATTAATGGTACCATCTTTTGTTTCTTAATTCAAATCTTAATCCGATTAGGACTTGTTCTCTATGAGTAGCCCTTTCTAAAATTGATTTGTTTGATATTTTTGACCTCTAAAACATCTGAATTAGTAAAAATAGTCTTCCACAAAGTTATGAATATTTTTATTATCTTTCCAATGATATCAATTATGCCTTAATCCAAATTTTTTATAGAAAGTTATAATTATTTTACTATGTTGCTGTTTAATACATCAACATATAATTTGAACTAAATTAGTAGGCTATTATTAGTAGTATAATTTGGGTTATTGGGCTTTCATAATTGAGTTAATTAGACTAAATTAAGTTACTTAAGCTCAGTCATAGACTCTTATAATTAGTTAATTGGTCTAATTTAAATAAATTAAATTTATTAGTAGTTGTAAAAGTACGGGGTATAACATAAAATCCCGTTGTTGTAGGACAACAATGGGAGCGATCAATTATGTGATCGAGCCATAGTCTCTTCAGAAGTTGCAAAACATACTGAGGCTCTTTCACAAGTTCAAAGATAAAGGATTAAAAGAAAATAACGTAATAGAAATATTCCATCTATAGATAATTTAGCAGATCCCTGACCAAGCCTAAGTCGTATACTATATGTGAGTATCACCTAGATTTGATGGAGATCAAATGCGAAGGTGATTAGCTTGAGTCCAAGTGAGAGATTGATGTATATAGGTGTCCTCTAAGCCAATCATAAGGCACTTATTTCAATCTGGTTTACTAATAAATGGCATTTATTTCATTATGTGGATTGACATATTTATTATTGCGCATAATGAAGTCCATGAATGTGTGTAATAGTCATCAGATTATGATGAGATCATAATAATGAGACTGATAACTTATAAACATATATTCTCAATTGTTCCTAGTCGTAGGATATTTGAGAAGGACATCAAACATCCGGTAAGACTAGTATAGGTTATTCCAGCTCATATGATGAGGGTGACTGATCTCGTTAGTTACTTGTGTGGAGATACAATGGTAAACCTGTAGGTGCTCATTGGGGAATGAGTTCACTGAACTGATCCGACATGAATCGCCGAATGGTAATTTACCTGATTGTCAACCAGCTTGATTCATCGTCATAGTGGCGTGGTTGATCCTTGGACTTGAGACACCAAAGACACCTTGTCGGTGGAATTCTAGACTTTGACCTTGACCTACGAATCCCTATCTACGGGATCTCTAATAGTCAAGGATGGGGTCCAGCGGAAGACCTTCGAAGGTGATTGTGTGTTCAATAAAGGATCGTTCGCTCTCAGGTAACTGGAGAGAGAATGCTCTAGAATAGATCCGCAGGAGTCTCTGGCCAGAGCATAAACAATATCAGAAAAGATATTTTCGGATATTGTACAGCAGAGTCTGATTCAAGTGAGTTGACCATCTAGGGTTTAACAGTTGACCATACCCTAGGTTAACTCGAGAGCATTGTGCGAACGAAGGATTATAGCCACGCGGTACCTGTGGATGGACAGGTTCCATGAGTGGGTTGCTGAACCCCATTACCTTCCAAGATCATGTGGTGTTGCTTG
Organism: Zantedeschia hybrid cultivar; assembly: GCA_030544215.1. Taxonomy (NCBI): domain Eukaryota; kingdom Viridiplantae; phylum Streptophyta; class Magnoliopsida; order Alismatales; family Araceae; genus Zantedeschia; species Zantedeschia hybrid cultivar. Next base: position 64,191,650 of record JARZZO010000008.1, on the reverse strand, counting down.
GCATCCAACTTGATCGGAAGTCCGACCGAATTTACATGAGATGTTAATCCGGTTAAGTAATTAGTTAATATCTAGATATTAATTAATTACAATAAGTAAATAACTAGTTATTGAACTTAACGGACTGAAAATCGGACTAGTTAATGGGCCTAGAGGGTCACACGCAATAAGATTCTCAATCGATGGTGTTTAAGTGGGATTTATATTAATTCGGAGACTTTTGTGAAAAGTCGCGCCAACTTAATATATATATGCACTGTTGAGAAACCCTGGGCCAAGCTCCAGGGTTTCCCCATGCTGGCCGTCCCCCCTTTCTCTCTCCTCCTCCTCTGGGCGCCCCGTTCGAGGCGTCGGGAAAGTCTCTGTCTTCGCCGAGCGTGATTCCCGAAAATCGGGAATTCCCGTCCGCGGATTTTCGGACGTCGTTGCAGCGTCAAATCTTCAGCGAGTGAGCTGATACGGACGAGGGAGTGAGGACAAACCACCGCAGAGGATCGCGTGGATACCGCTGGAGGCCGGACGCTTGTGCGGCTCGTGGCATTGCCTCGACGGAACCGAGACGGAAGCGGATTCGAATCCACGCACGGTGATTTAATCATCCCATTTATTTTTGGTTTACGGTTTTTCGTTCCGAATCGGATCAGCAAGCATCGGGCGGGATTTTGTTCGTTGTTTCCGCTGCGTTCTTCACGTCCCGCCCGGATCCCAACAGACTACCCCGGGGAGCTCTAGTGCCCAATGCTCTACTGGCCAATGTAGTCCGCCGGGACCAGCACCTGGGGAAGTTCAATATGCCTCCCATCAAGCCACACGATGGCTCTACAGACCCCTCTGTCTTCCTGGAGCGGTGCCCAACTTGGTTAGATTTCTAGGACACATATGACGCTATAAAGTGTCAGGTTTTTCCAACCTTGTTCGAGGGACCTACGGCCTCATGGTTCCAAACACTGACGGAGAGGTTCATCCCTCATTTAGACCAACTTGCCAACCTCTTACCGAGTTTACAAATCTCGCCAAGCCCAAGAAGAACTTAGCCACCCTCCTCACTATCAGATAGAGCCCAAGTGAGCCTTTGCAAGGCTACGTCTACATATTCAAAGCCAAGCTGTACCAAATCCGCAATGTGAAGGTGCCTATGGTCGTCATCGCCATGACTAGAGTCACTACGGACCTCAGCCTTCAAGGTTCCTTAGGGAAGACCATGTTGAAGACCGTTGTCGAGCTGATAGGGAGGGCCACGAAGTACAACAACCGCGAGGTGGTAATGACCACCCAAGCCAACCGTGGTTCCGAGGAAGAGCATTGGAAGCACACCTCGGTCGGCCAGGAAGAGAAGAGGCAATCCCTGAAAGACATTTGCTCCCGAAAGCACCCACCCCCTAGGACAGGTACATATTTGCTCTTCCTTCTTCTCAAATCTTGATGGAAATCCAAGGAAAGCTCTTTCTTTAGCAATTGAACAAACTGAAGGATGACCCTAGCTGACACAACAAGACCAAGTTCTGTGAGTTCCATCAAGACTACGGCCACACCACATGTAACGACCCGCCACCCTATAATCGGGGATCCGATTACTAAATGGGTACCGAATCATTAATTTGGAACCAAACCAGGATCTAAGTAAGTCTGGGAAATAAATAATAAACTAAGCTAAACATTCACATCGCATTGAATTGAAATGAAAATGCAAGAATCAAAAATTATTACAATGCGACTCGATACAGCAAATAATTACATACTCCAACAGAAAGGAAATAATTAAACATACAAGCCAGAAATAAAATAACAACTACATCGGGGCATACCCCGGAATAACCGCTGACGGCGCTCAACACACGGCCGCACTCTCCTCGCTAGGTCTGCTGGGAGTCCTCACTTGAAAACCGCAGGGGTGAGTCTCAAAGGCAAGACTCAGTAGGGATCCTCCGATCCCCACTGCTCACGCACACACCCACAAGTGTAAAATACAGCTGACGGCAAAGTAACGAGCACAGTGGTAATTACTATTCCTAGATCTCAATGTGAATCACATGCAATCGAAATGTATTAAACATGCATATTTCTAAACCAGACGACTAGGGAACCCACAACCGCCGTCTCGATAGAACACGCCAACCACACAAACAACAGTGGGGAAAACATCGACCCGCTGAGACCAAGTAGTAACCCCTCGGATAGCACTCTAGCTACTCCGGCCCAACTGGCTCAGGTGGCTACTCCTTCCCTCAGCATGAGTGACACTCCGAAAGTACCACATCCACACCGGTACTAGTTGACCCCGGGGTTCACCAAGTGACCCTCTCTCACTAGGCGTCACCCCGCCCACGCCCCCACCGGCGCTGTGCTCCACCCACACCAGCACAGGGTGAAAAAGCGCTACAACTGTCACTCCATGCCCACAGTAACACAAAACCCGGCACAGTACGATCCGGTCACGTGAAAAGCCCGCGATCGCACGACACACAACGCAGTGCCATCCGGTCATGAAGAATCCATCATTATCAAGTGTACTAAAGCATGCATTAACCATCTATCTAGCAGTATGAACACATTTTACTGGCATGAATTAGTGTAGTTCTGTCTTGAATCGCGCCGCCCAAGGCCGACGCCATTCAAGCTCTATGTACTGGTTCATAAAACATCGGCCTCAGAATCTGGCCTAAAAGGCGTCGACACCAGCGGTCGCCTTTTGAAAGGCGTCAACATCCTCAGACGCCATTTAGCACAGAAATCCAGGATTTACAGAAAACATTAATCAGGGGATTTCTGCCTTAAAAGGCGTCATGGTTACCCGACGCTATTACGAATCTCATCGCCCACCCATGACGTCTTTTAGTCCCATAATCCCTGAACTGACAGAGCCTCAGTAAAACGATTCCAACCTAAAAGGCGTCATGATGGCCCGACGCCCTTCAAAAAGGCGTCGTCCATGCACGACGTCTTTCAACACCAGGAACCAGATCTGTCACGGGCCCGAGGACTCCCCTTTTCGCCCCCAAAAATCCCAAAATCACCCAAAACGGAGGAGAAAGAGGACAAATCCAATCATCATAAATCCACATTCATAGAAATCTCCCATTCCATCAAGAAGAACTCCTAAACATGCTTTTTCTATCCCCAAAACCATAGATCTAAAACATGCTTCAAGAGGGAGAATCATGGTTTGAACATTAAACACTATGGGCATCGTCACCCTACCGGTTACTTGAACTCCTCCAAGCTTCAAGCCGTCCACCCGACTCACCCCACGCCGCCGCCGGTACCGCCGTGGTCGTCCTTACTCCACCGTGACGTCGACCATCGTCCGGAGAGTAAAACGCCGCAGTGGAAGTGGAGGTGGTAGTGGTGGGAGCTAGGTGGGTGATGGAGTGGAGGGAAGGATGAAGTGGTGAGAGGAAAAGAGGGAGGAGAAGGGGCCGCCGCCGGAATCGCCGGAAGGGAGGAGAGGAAAAGAGAAGGAAGAAAATGAGGGAAAGAAGGAGGGCTCGCGGGGTTAACCAGAGACTGGCTAAAACGCGTCGACATGTACGGACGCCTATCAGGTGACGTGACGGCCGCTCTGACAGGACTCTGAAACGCGTCGTTCCATCAAGACGCCGTTCAGGGGACATGTCAGGGCCGTACTCTGACAATCCCAGAGTCGTAGTCTAAAAGGCGTCGTCCCATGTAGACGCCGTTCAGACGACACGACAGGGGCGTACTCTCGCGGCCCAAAGCCAGCCCACGTGGCACCCACGTGGCACAATCTAAAACGCGTCTGCCACGCCGGACGCCGTTTAAACCGCGTCGAGCAGGCTCGACGCGAAACAGAACAGGGTCCCAGCCCCGCTAGGGCCTGAACTACAGGGTCTGACCCCGAAAACCGGATCCGAAAATCTCAATCCTTACATTCTCCCCCCCTTAAAAGAATTTCGCCCCCGAAATTGTCTGCTAGAATTAACAACGTCAAAAGGAGGGATACAAGTTCACAAGGAGACTTACGAAAAGAGGTAAGGAAACTGCTCCCGCATCTCATCCTCCCGCTCCCAGGTTGCCTCACCACCGGAGCGGTATTGCCAAATCACCTTGACCAAAGGCACAACCTTGCTCCGTAGGACCTGTTCTCTGCGATCTTCAATACGAACAGGAAACTCTGGAAAAGATAGGTCCTCAGCGACCTCCAACTCTGAAAAATCTAAAACATGGGACGGATCGTGAACATACTTTCTCAGCAAGGAAACATGGAACACATCGTGCACCCCTACAAGACTGGGCGGCAAGGCTAGCTGGTACGCGGTTTCCCCAATTCGAGTAAGAATGGGAAAAAGTCCAATATATCGCGGACTCAGTTTGCCTCGCTTCCCGAATCTCATCACACCCTTGGAGGGTGAGACTCGGAGAAACACGTGTGTAGGTGCTTAGAATGACCGTGTGATTAACATGAAAAATCTATGTTGTTTAGGTGTAAACTAACCTATTAAAAACAGCAACTAAAGTGCAGTGATCGCCAGAAACTTTTAACTTAAAAGTTTCAAAAGAGAATATGATCGCCTACCTTTCAAACGCGGAAGATTGAGTCCTTGGTTCCCCTTCCTCAGCCGGCTGAAGAAAGAGAGCCTTTTCTTTGCTTCTTTGTTCTTGCTGTTGAGTTTGAGGTTGAGGATCGTCCAAAAGTTATGCTTGATTTCCTCTTTTTGATCTCTTGTTGTTGTTGTTGAGTGCAGCAGAGACAGAAAACAAAAAAAATGAAGAACTATGATGAGAATTTAAATAGAAGTAATATCTGAACTAATCATGATGTTAAGCATATTTAAAACAGTAAACTCACTTTTTTTTAATGGCTTTGAAACCCCTTAGATCAAGTAGGTTTTTTGAAAGATTATGCTATGGTGTGTGTTTGCATGAAGTGAATGAAGAATAAAACTAATGAAATGAATACAGTAATGAAAAACTTATGCCCAATCGGTTGAAGCTCTTGAAAGGATGAAGATCTTGAAAGGATGCCGACTTCTGGAAATGGCAGCGCTCCGGCGTTACGACGTTGTTGCTCCGATCTTCAAATCGCTATAATGCTATGGCTCAACTCAATTTAATTCTGTTCTCTCTCTTTTTTCAACATGCAGGGTATTTATAGGCATTTCTTGCGTTCGAGATTAACATAGAAAACTCCGAATTTATCCATCTTAACCGACAGATAATTACTGATTAATTCATCTTTATCTGTAATTATCTAAAACGCGTCCACCTTGGCTGACGCCTTTCAGATTAATTAAGATAAGGATAAACATCCGGGAAAACTTATCTTTATCTTTATTAGGTAAAACGCGTCCACCTATGTAGACGTCTTTTAGACTAATTAAGATAAGGATAAACATCCGGAGGAGAAGTTAAAATCACTTAGGAAACCTAAAACGCGTCGACATTCCCAGACGCCTTTTAGTTAATAAATTAATTAATTAAAATTCAAAGTTAAAACATGAATAAACTCTAAATGGCGTCCACGTGGGTCGACGTCTTTTAGAATTCTTCATATTTTAACTCAAATTTGAGCTAAAATCAATTCAATTGATTAACTTAAACACATCTGTTAAATCCGACACTTAAAAATATTAATAAAAATTAATTAATGATTAATTATCAGACCATTATGAGGCATTATTGTATGATATGAAAAATGACGTCAAAATTAGCGTGTCTACAGCTGCCTCACCTTGGCATCGTCTTTGCAAGGGAGTGAAATGGAATGGAATGTACTGAAAAGGTGATGCCAAGGTGTGATGAGACACGCTCTTAACATCACATGACTGGAATTTTTCTCAAAATTATCAATGAAGATAGCTCAAGGAAATCAATGGAATTAATCCTGTCTGGATGAAGTAGACAAGGAAATAAAATAAAGTCGATCAACCTCCTCGGAGTGGGAAGTACCCCAGGTCATAGACACTGTAGGTTTCATCATGGAGAGCGTTTGCCAGCCAATGTGGACGTGCTACAGCCATGATGGATCTTAAAAGAAAACAAGAATATTGGATAAAGAATCCAATCAAGGATAGAATTCTAATGATATCTTCAAGCGAACCTCAAAGATAATCAAGATACTCAATTCGGAATGGAATATTTCATATCATGTTGAGATTATTTGATTAAACGGTCTGAAACTTAATCAGTAATTAATCCTTATCACAATGATTTCAAAATCCTACATGATGCATGATGGGCTAAAAGAAAAATATAAAGTCAAATAAAATATAAATTAATCAAAGATAATATTGTTAAATTGTTATTAATGAGTCAAGACACCAATTCTTGTAATTCAGTGCTAAGCTGAAGCTCGTTTATCCACGCACCGTTTCACAAAAGTGGAACCATCGTCCCCACTAATTAACAATCCAACGGTCTATCCGTGCGATTAAGAATCCTCTGGAATTATCACTGTTTTTGTTGAAGGGGAACTCAAATTCCAGTTTCATCAAAACCACAAGGTCCTTGATATAGTCTAATAAATATTTAATATATAGTAATGCGAATGATTTACATAGAAGAGTACAAGGATAGAAATAACCGTCTTTTTAGCCACGGTCGGGACTTCTTGACTCCCACAATGGGATTTTCTTGACATTTCCAGCTTTACTCAGACTTTTCTTGAATTCCTGCAATCAAAATTATTAGTTCCAAACAAATATTTAATTAAAATCACAGGATTTCGGGAAAATAGCAGATTTGCTAAAACGCGTCGTGTCGAGCAGACGCCATTTAACTTTGAAACGCGTCAGGTATCATAGACGCCTTTTACTCACAGAAACAGAATTCTGGTTGTTCTCTATTCGAACTCCAACTCTATCAATGCACATCCCTTTTCCAATCCGGAAAAGGTCTACTTAGGATCGCGATTCCTCTTATATAAACACCCTTAGGTTACTCCTAAGTAATCCTATCATAATCCAAAGATCCAAAGGAGAGTTTTCTTCCAAATCTTCAAGGTTTCTTCAAGGTTTTCAAGCTTCCCAAGCTTCAAGAAGAAGGAACTCCGAAAAAGAGAGATGGATTCCTCAAACAAGAAGATGAAAATGTCTCTAGAGATGTTTGCAGATATAGAGAATCATCTCAATAGAAGAAATCACAATCTTCAAGTAAGTTCAATCAACTTTCTTTCATATTCTTCATGTTCTTCATCATGCTTCATCATGCTCCTCATCAAGCTTCCTTTTTATCTTTCTTTCAGACCTACCCCATGTTTCCTGGCCCAAGAAAGTTCACGTCTCTCCCTTGGATTCGTAAACTTGCAAAAAGTGTTAAGCTTTCTATGCAAGTGTTCATATCCAAGTGGGATCTTCAAGGACTTGTAGTGCTCGCTAAGAATTACAAGAGTGCTAACGTAGACTGGGCGGCTATGGGCGCCTTGATCGAGTGGTGGCATCCCCAAACTCATACGTTCTTCTTCCAAGACTTCGAGTGCACAATCCTTTTAGAAGAGGCGGAACTTCTATTAGGTCTCCCAAAGACCAGAGATAACAGAGACAAGATAGCCTTGACAAAAGAAAGAATCACCGGTCAACAGCTATTGACATCTATCATGAAGGATCCTTCAGAAGCTAAAGGATGCCTCACGAAGAAGGGGATCAATCTCGCAAAACTAGCCGAGTGGACTCTTTATGAAATTGAAGATCTAAGGGAAGATGAGGCGGAAGATGTAACGAAAGCTCTCGTTACATGCCTTGCTGGTGCCTTATTCTTTCCTGCACAGGATAACATCTTGGAAGACGATCAAATCAGTGCTATTTGCGCAATTTTCGAAGGTAAATCCATTAGCACTGCTCTCTTAGCATATCTCTATAGTGGACTTTCTGCAGCTTCTGTGGGTCGTCCTCCATATGGATGCATGTTACTCTTTGCCTTGTGGGTAGAACTTCACTTCAAATTCGAGCATAGCAAGAAGAGGCCTCTGAATCCATCTCAGATCTTCTTGAATAGTCCAATTCATTGCATTGCTAATATTGTAAAGTTCAATGAGTACATGGTCAACAAGGTTCCAAAACTCAAGACCCGAGCCGATTTGAGGGAGTATTTGAAACTCATGACGTCCGACATATTCGACTCGTCTCCGCTTGCTCTCGTTGGAAAACCAGTTTGGGTGCGCCGCACAGCAGGAGCAGACCTCAAGTTAATTGGAGCTACTGAGTTTGTGTTATACAATCCACACCGGTGCCTTACTCAGCTTAGCTTGGCTCGTCGCGAGTTTCCTGAATTCTCTCCTACACTTCCAATCAAGAAGCGCGACCTGGAGTCCGATGAAGATTATGAAGCCATACAAATCATTATTACTCTATGGAATCTTGGCTTTAGCTATCGTGTAAGATCCTCTAAAGACAGAGATAAAGGATTGAAATCTCCTTATCTTAAAGATCTTCATGATATTCTCCCTTGAATGTCCTTTGTCTCTCTTTGATTTTGATGTAATAAAGATTGATTCCATTGAATAAAGAACGACTTTTCATGCCTTAGAATCTTTCCTCAACCTTCTGTGATGTGCACATGATTTTTCCTTCAGTAAAAACCTGATTTTTCCTGAAAATTCAACAGTTCGGGTTCTGTAAAATGTAAAATGCGTCCACTCAGAAAGACGCCTTTCAAACTATATTCTTTTCCAGAAATTCAACTTAATCCTCAAAAACCCGATTTAAGCTTAAAACGCGTCTACATACCTAGACGCCTTTAAACTCTCTCTCCTACTTTTCCCAGGATTCTGCCATTAATTCCATGATTAATTCCCTAAAACGCGTCTAGTACAAAAGACGCCTTTCATGATTTTCCTGTGTACGGCTCTGAACAGAACCTGAAACGCGTCTACCCATGTGGACGTGTTTCAACCAATTCAAACAGCTGTCCTTTACCGCCTCAACTTATGCGCGCTAAAACGCGTCTTCCTGAGTCGACGCCTTTCACCCTTTTCGTTACAGACCCGCGAAGGCCCTCCTTTCTTCCTCACTTTCTCAAAAATTCCTTCTCTCCACCCGAGCTCCGGCGATTCCGGTGATCTCTCTCTCAAAACTCCTTCTAGAGCCATGGAACACGGCGAGGGTTCAAGGAAGAAGAAGACCTTGGCCAAGAGGAGGCGAAGGTAAGAAGAAGAGGTTCCTGAGGAGGTGCCGGCGGCGTTAGCCGAGGCGGCGGCCTTCTTGGAAGAAGAGCTCCCTCCACCGGCGCCCATGGCGGTGGAAGAGGAAGAGGAGGGCGACCTCCACACGGTAAGTCCCTTGTGGTTTGAATGGGCAAGGAAAAGAGGGGAAGAAAGGGGTTCTTCCAAGAACCCGAAATCTGGACTTGAAAGGCGTCCAGACCAGGTGACGCCTTTCAAAAGGCGTCGCCCTTGGTCGACGTCTTTCAAACCAAATTTCGAATTTTTAAATTATTAGAAAATAGGTTTGAATTGCGTCAAGGTATGTGGACGTGTTTTGAAACACGTCTGTGTGTGCTGACGCCTTTCAAAACAGAGTGAATTTTCCTGTTTTTATTACTGACCCTATTTTTATTGTTTTTTATTTGCAGGGAGTGATGAGGGCTAGGATCTCCTGGGACCTAGTTATAGGGGCTTACAGAGGGCTCCCGGACTTCCAGAAGGTGCGCCTGCGCCGGATGGGGTTCGGTGAGATATTAGACATCGAGCCATTTTGGCTCGATCTAGTCTTGTTACAGGCGCTCAGGGAGCGTTGGCATGTGGAAAGCCGGGCTTTCCTAATGCCGTGGGGACATATGGTCCCCACCCTAGAGGATGTGGCCAGGATCACTGGCCTCGGGGTAGAGGGCCGACCAGTTAGTGGGGTTACTTACCCCAACTATCAGGGATTAGCAGAGGCCTTATTAGGAATAGAGGTATCTAGCATAGGTAAGGAGTCTAGGATGGTTCCCAGGGTAGAAGTAGAGGCTGCCCTTGGATTAGATGAGCCCCGGCGTCGGTCTGACGAGACCCGGGAGGAGTTCAGGGACAGGCTAGCAGAGTCGTCCTCTACCATCTACTGCAGGGATCCTAGCCAGGTAGAGGAGGTAGACCGACAGCTTAGGGTCTTCCTTGTCTTTTTCTTTGGTCGGTTGCTCTTCGGTACGAAGGGCGACCATATCCACTGTAGATTTTTGTATTTGTTAGATGACCTAGATAGCTTAGGTGAGTACGCTTGGGGTGCGGCCCTCCTGGCCCACCTGTTTGCAGATCTATCCGCGGTCATTCCGGACCGCGAGACTACTGTCAGCGGCTTCTCGCCGTTCCTCCAGGTATTAAATGTTTTATTATTTATTCATGATATGCAATATGATATGATGTTTTTTTTCTAACTTATATGTTATGCATGCAGGTGTGGAGCTACTATTATTTCCCGCTCGGCAGAGCGCGGATTACTCGCCCAGATGCTGTCCCCTTGGCCTGCCGTTGGCAGCCAATTGTGGATACGGCTCCACAGCACCATCAGCTGACGGCCCTCCGCCGTCAGTTCTTGGACTATCCAGAGCTTCTAGTAAGTTTTTAATTTATTCAATTTTATTCAATGCAATCTTTTATTGTTTAAATGCAAATTATTTATATGAATGCATCTAATCTATATGCAGGTGATCTGGCGCCCGTACCTTGGTATGGGCGAGGAGGGTCAGCCGTGGGTGACGGCTGGCAGGAGGAGGTTCGGGAGGCAAATGTGGCTACATTGCCTCAACGAAATTGAGCCCCTCCGCCTCCGGTTTGTGATGAGGACCCTGGGCCTCCACCAGGAATGGATCGACGAGGAGGTCCCGGAGGACGTCGGGAGGAGCATGAGGGGCAAGCAAGCCCTCACAGATTGGCGTGCGAAATTCCCCGAGCAGTACGAGGATTGGCACCGCCGCGGCGTACGGGTGGAGTCCCGTGCGGAGAGTAGCGAGGGCTACCTCCAGCATTACCGGGCCCATTACGCCGATCAACTGCGGCTCCTCCGACCACTCGATGTAAGTATGCATTCATGCGTCTTTAATTTTATTATTATCTTGATTTATGTTGGTGAATGAATGTATGAATGCATGACTTGCAGGATGCACGTGATGCGGTCATCATCGACCTCCGGGCCCGCCTACATGATGCGGAGGCCCAGCTAGAACAAGTCCAAAAAGAATTGTTCGATCTGGTATGTATGAATGAATATGAATGCATGTTTTTAATTAATTATTTGTTTTGGCGATTAACCACTGACAGTGTTCTTTTGGTGCAGCGAGCCGTCTACACCCAGGCGGCTCCCCCTACTTATGGAGCTTCATCTTCATCATCTGTTGCGCATGACGCTGCCTTGGCTGACCTCCAGAGTCAGCTCGCCTCTGCCATCCACCGGGCTTCTCTTGTAGAAGAAGACCGTGCTGCTCGGGTAAGTTCCTTCCCTTTGGCTTTCTTTTCCAAATTTGATTCTCATTACTTAATTGCCTTGGACTAATAAAATCTTTTTCTGCAGGTTGCTGAGCTTCAGGAGGCCCTTCGACAGAGGGATGCGGAGCTAGCAGAAGCGCGGACTTCGGCTGCTCGCATTGCCGAGTTGGAGGCTCAGGTGGCGCGCCTCTCCACTGGAGATCTGGCACGACTCCAGGTTCGCTTGGAGATCCTGACGGAGGAGAGGGACCGCGACCGTCTTCGGATGGAGAGCCTTCAGGGACGTCTATCAGTCGCAGAGCATGAGCGCAAGATGGTGGAGGAGAGATACCAGCGAGCCCGCCAGCGAGCTATCGATCGAGGTCAGGCGAGTGCCTTTACTGCCAGCATAGCCATATCATCTGGCCAGGCAGGGCCAAGTGCGATGGGACCACCTCCACCTCCTAGAGCTCCACCACCAGATGCCCAGGACGAGGCCCAGAGTCAGATGGATGAGGGGGCAGGAGAGAACCAGCCTTGAGGGCTTTTGTACTTCTTTTCCTTTTCATGTATCATGTACAAAACACTTTTGATATATACATGAAACTTTTGGGCTCCAATTTCGTGTTCTTGCACTTATCTTGCATCCTGTACAACACTTAACAAACAGGTTAAGTATCTGTTTAGGCTTAGCCCCTTGCTTGACCAAATAAATGGTCAATTAATCTTTTCCCTGAATAAATGGTCAAGGGGCATAGCCTTTATTAACAAAGGTAATAAGAATAATCAGACTTAAGCAAAATGCAACATGCAAGCAAACATATGCTCACCGAAAATAAAATGAATGAAACACACTAAATGCCACAAGCAAATGCTAATTGAAATATTTTTTGGTTTTGAAATATTCATTTTTGTTTGGGTTTTGAAATATGTATTTTTTTTAGATTTTGAAAAATGTATATTTTTTTTTGCAATTTTTTTGAATTTTGACATATACATTTTTTTTGAATTTTTGACATATACATTTTTTTTGAATTTTTGACATATGCAATTTTTTTGAATTTTTGACATATATATTTTTTTTGAATTTTTGACATTTTTTTTGAATTTTTGACATATACAATTTTTTTTGAATTTTTGCATATACATTTTTTTTTGAATTTTTGCATATACATTTTTTTTTTTTTTGAATTTTTACATATACAATTTTTTTTTTTGAATTTTTGACTAAAAGACCAGTATGGTACTTAGATCAAAAGATCATATTCATTTATTAACTTAATTTCCAAATTGTTCTTTAACAACTTAACTTAAAACCCATCGTGTTTGAACTTGTGTTTCCATTCGTGATCCCATTTGATGATTTGACCCTTAGTCAATCTAAGCCATCCTTTAAGCTTGAAGTACACCTCTTTAGAAAGAAAAGAAAAACAGATTTAGAAAGCCCATGAGAAGGTTCCGGAGACTTAAAAAGACGTCCCTTTCTAACCCTAATATCTGTTGGGGTTCGGTCATTTTCTTTCCGGGGTATTTATCGACCTTGCGTTCCCTTTTGTTTCATTTCATGGCCTTGATGTGACGTTTGTAGTGTAATGGCCTTTTGATTTTGAATTTGGCTTTTTGCCTTGCTTTTTTTTTTTCTATCCTTTTCTTTTTTTTGCTTTGCTTTGGAACGGATCTCCCCCATTTTTTTTATGAAGGCCTCCTACTAAGATGGCGGGTATTCTTGGTAGTCTATTCTAAGCCTCGTTCCGACATCATGGGCCGAGTGTAAAACAGAATTTTATTTAAAAGGAATGATTTGTACTTTATACTTTTAGTCAAGCTTTTGATATTCTTAAGGACTTGGCATCTCTTGTTACTCACGAATCAAACGTGTCAGTGTGTGCAGTAATGGGTTTGAAGTTAAATTATTAAGACTAACAAAGAAATTTGAGTTTATAAACTTTCTGATTCCACTGGTCTTTGTACCATACTGATCGACTCTTTAACTTAAGGGTAGTATTTCTTAAGGTGTAAACCATTCCAGGGATGATTTAGCTCTTCTCCTTCTGCATTAACCAAACAATAAGCATTACCAGGATAAGCGTGCGATACAACATAAGGTCCTTCCCAGTTGGGTTGGAGCTTAGAACGCGGACCACCAGGTTTTACAAAAATTCTTTTGACAATCATTTCACCGACCTTGAACTTTCGTTCAATGACTTTCTTTTGATAAAAACGTGCTAATCTGTTTTGATAAACTTTTGCATGATTAGCGGCTGACCATCTTTTCTCGTCTAAAAGTTCCAATTGAGCAAGAAGTGCTGAACGATGTTCATCAATGGAAAATTCCTTATTCAATTGTACTCTTAATGACGGTATAAGGATCTCATATGGAACTACCGCCTCCATTCCAAATGTTAAGGAATAAGGAGTTTGCCCAGTAGGCGTGCGGATTGAAGTTCGGTAGGCCCATAGAGCCTCAACCAATTTTTCTGGCCAATCTGCGAATTTGTTAGATTTACACGTCTTTTTGATAATTTTTATCAAAGTCTTATTAGTTGCCTCTGCTTGGCCATTGCCTTGCGGATAATAAGGAGATGAATGATGCAATGCAATTTTATACCTGTTGCAGAGGTCCTTCAATTCCTGTGACACGAACTGCGGTCCGTTGTCGGTGACGATGGTACTTGGAATCCCGAATCTTGTGATAATGTTCTTCATGATGAATTTGCAGACGGTTGATGCTTTGATCTCTACGTATGCTTCAGCTTCTGCCCACTTGGTGAAGTATTCCGTTGCCGTGAGAATGAAAGATTTTTGCTTGATGCCGGAATCTGGGTTACCAAGAGGTCCAATAAGGTCGAAAGCCCACATGGAGAAAGGCCATGGGGAAGAAACAGGATGGAGTGAAGATGCAGGAGAATGAATTTTGTTGGCGTGAAGTTGACACTTTGCACACCTACGGACATATCCTACGCAGTCTTCTTCCATGGTTGGCCAATAAAATCCTTGTCTAAGGATCTTCTTTGCTAGCATTTGTCCATTGACATGGCCACCACAAACTCCACTATGAGCTCCTTCCATAACCTTCCAAAGCTCATCCTCGTCTAAACATCTCAGAAGAACTCCATCAAAACCTCTCTTATATAATGCTCCCCCAACTAGGGTGTATCGTTGAGAAACTCTCCTGATAGCTCTTTTTTCCTCAGTTGTAGCTTCTTCAGGATACGATTGATCTTCACAATATTTTGCAATTTCATAATACCATGGCTTCTGTTCATCATCCATCTCTTCTAATAGCTCCATCAACATGATTTCTCTTTTCTCCACGATACTTCCATCTTTGAATTTCTTCAGCAACTTCTCCTTAGTTCTAAGAAATGAAGGATCTTTCACGGCGGGTGAAAGACGCCTATGAATTATGATTGATTCAGATTGCTTGCTGATAGGAAAATCAAGAGAAGATGCAAGTGAAGCTAGAGCGTCAGCTAAGATGTTTTGATTTCTAGGGACATGGACGAAGATCAATTTTGTGAAAAGCTTCGAGTAAGCAGAAGTAAGTTCTTGATATGGCTTAAGCTTGGGATCAAGAGTCCGATACTTGGTCAGCACTTGGCGAAGAATTAATTGGCTATCACCTACAATCCTGAGTTTGGTGGCACCATGAAAATGAGCAGCCTCGAGACCAGCAAGAAGTGCCTCGTATTCAGCTATGTTATTGGTGACTGGAAAATCAAGCTGAAAGGCTTGTGGAATGGTGACACCTTCAGGTGATAACAGAACGATTCTGATCCCCTTTCCATGAGAATTCAGAGCTCCGTCAAAATGCAGAGTCCACATATCATCTCTGATTTGATTTACGGACATCAGTTCCTCATCCGGAAACTCTGATCGCACTGGATCAAATCGAGGAAGGGGATGATGAGCGAGATGTTCTGCTATGGCATAGCCCTTGATTGCTTTCTGTTGAATGTAAATGATATCGAATTGAGATAGAAAGCTTTGCCATCGCGCTAACCTATCAGTAAGAACAGATTTCTCCAGAAGGAATTTGATCGGATTCATCCTAGCGATGAGATGGACTTCGTGGGCCAGAAAATAATGCTTTAATTTCTGAACAACCCAAACCAATGCTGCACATGTTTTCTCCATCGCCGTGTATCTCTGTTCAGCGGGGTTGAGAAGTTTAGAGAGATAGTAGGCTGCCCTCTCTTTTCCTTCTTCATCCTCTTGTGCTAAGACAGCCCCCACTGCATCATCCAGGACAGAAATATAAAGTATCAATGGTTTGCCTGGAGATGGTGGTCTCAAAACAGGAGGACTTGCCAAATAGTCCTTTAATCCATCAAATGCCTCCTGACACTTATCGTCCCAATTGAATTTGACTCCTGGCTTAGTAAGCTCGTAAAACGGCTTACACCTTTGTGAGTGCTGGGAGACAAAGCGGCGAATAAATTGTAACCTCCCGATTAATCCTCTTAACTCTTTCAAGTTTTTGGGAGGTGGCATTTCTCTGATAGCCTTCGCCTTATTGGGATCGATCTCAATTCCCCGTTTGCTGACAATGAATCCAAGCAATTTCCCTGAAGATACCCCGAATACACATTTCTTGGGGTTCATCTTCAACTGATATTCTCTTGATCTCTCTAATACCCTTGCCAAAACTTTGGCATGCTCAGCCTTCGTTTTAGACTTAACCAATAAGTCATCCACATACACTTCCAAATCTATATGCATCATGTCATGAAATATTGCCATCATAGCCCTTTGATAAGTGGCTCCAGCGTTCTTCAATCCAAATGGCATGACGACATAACAATATGTTCCCCAAGGTGTAGTGAATGAAGTCTTCTCTTGATCCTCTTCTGCCAGCTTAATCTGGTTGTATCCTGAAAATCCATCCATAAACGATAACGTCTCATAGCCAGCAGTGTTATCGATGAGTACATCAATATGAGGCAATGGAAAATCGTCTTTAGGACATGCCCGGTTCAGATCGCGGAAGTCAATGCAAATTCTGACCTTCCCATCCTTTTTCATAACCGGGACTATATTGGCCACCCATTGTGGATAAAGGACAACTCTAATGAATTTGGCTTTGTGTAATTTGTCGACTTCTTCCTTCATCTTTAAAGCCATTTGTGGGTGGAATCGCCTTAATTTCTGCTTGACCGGATTAGCTCCTTCCTTTAATGTTAACCTGTGTTCAACTAAAGATGAGTCTAACCCCGGCATATCCTCATAACTCCAGGCGAAAGTGTCCTTATAATCCTTAAGCACTTGTACCATTGCCTTCTCATCCTCTGCAGAAAGATTTTTACTGACGAGGACAACCTTAGGTTCGTCTTCAGTCCCTAAGTTTATTTCTTTTGTGGGCTCTTCGACGGCAGCTGAAGGTTCATCAAATCTCTTCACTCCACTGGCATATGCCTCAGCTGCGTCCTCATCATCTTCCTCATCCTCAACAATGGGGTCCTTTTCATGCACTAACTCATATACCCCGTACCCATCATTGACTGACTCATCATCTGTACAATCTTCTGGCATCTGAATTGGATCTTCTAAAAGCTGAGGGATTAAAGAGCAAAAGGAACATTTATCAGCCAAATCCTGGAGGTATCTTTCTGGAATTTGCCTACCCTTAGGCTTCCTAGACTTCCTAAACTGACTAACCTGCCTAAAACTGGACTCCCTAACCTCACTAAACTGCCTATCATAACCTAATAAAGATGAAGCAGGATGAAAATCCTGGGATACAGGTGGAAATACAGGGGAATCCTCCCGTGGGGAGGGACAGAGTAGATCTAGGAGAGAATCTTGACCGACGGACCCGCGCGATGGGGTGTAATCGGACAAGTAAGATGTTTCCTCGATGATGATTTGGGAAGAATTTGTTGTAAAATTGGCGTTTTTTTTTGGACCATCGAGGAATTATACATGAAGCAGGAGTGAATACAAATGGGAGGAGAATCGGACGGAGGAAGCGGCACCAAGGCCAGAGGATTAGGGGGATCATATAGCAATATGTCCCAGATCAGATTATACATCCTCTCTAGGTCGAGAGGAGATTGTGGAATAAAGTCCCGAGGGGACAGAGTTATCATAACGGGCGGAGCCCGTGGAATATCTTCAATTATGACCCGCGACCAAGTCGGGGTCAAGAGTAGTGTACGGAATAGAGTATGGAGCGTGAAGACATGTGAAGGATATGTCCCCCTCCAGAGCAGATCTGTTGTATAACCAGCTTCATAGGGGTCATCTGGCTCCCCTTCGTCAGTTTGTTCGGATAGCAGTATCCGCTTGTCAAAGATTGCGCCAGGGCTCTCAATTAGCTCGTCAATCTGCGGTGGCCACTTGGGTTCTGCAGGATCCAGAAATAGTCTGTTCAGTGCTATATATAGGTCCCTCAGGTCGAACCATCTATACCATTCGCATTCAGGGTCATGGAATTTCCTCCTCTTCATAGGCCGCAGAGCCTCCAAGGATTGGTATGTAAGTAGTTCGGAACAATGTCTGGCCAAGTCCCTCCCATATATGTCATGGAAGTCAAAACAGGAAGTAATGACCACCATGTTGTCGTGACTAAGTATGGGCCCTTTCACAAAGTGTGTATATAGAGTCCATGTTAAGGGATCTCGGCCTTCTTTCAGTAGTGTGGACATTGTTTCCAAGATTTCTTGACCATTTTCTTGCTGAACCCTGTCTTGCTTCAGTTTCCTCGGCCTATAGCCCAGACCGCTTCCGGGTACTGCTCGGTGATCTCTAACAGGAGTGGTCCTGCCTTGCAACTGTGTGCCCAGACCTTTCCCAGGCTTGTAGCCGTTCTTCATCATGATTCTCCATCCCGGGGTACTCATGCACTTCCCCCTTTTGATAGCATTTAATGGGTATGGAGAAATGGTAGCGGCTTTCAAAGGATCAGCTACTGGACGGTAGACCTGTAATACCGACAGAAAAGGTTGTCGGCCAGGTAAAACAGCAGATTTAATATTCAATGTATGAGCAGCAGCAAGGATCGGCATGCTCGTCACTTTAATAATTCGTCCTTTATAAGGGAATTTGAGGCATTGGTGATTCGTAGAAGGAATCGCCTCAAGAGTTGTGATATAAGGACGTCCAAGAATGGCATTTATGGAAGGGTCGATTTCTAGAATATGAAATTCGACCTCTGCATGACTTACTGGACCTAACTCCACCTTTAAATAAACCATTCCCAGAGGGGAACGGGTAGAATTGTCATATGCCGTAACTGAGATGGGGCTAGGCAGCCATTTCTCCTTGGGCACACCGCATAGCTCCAGGGTCTTCGGAGGTAAAACATTAATTGAAGCCCCTGTATCAACCAGGCATGCATCCACGGCCTTTTTGCAGATATTGACCGTGATGCTCAGAGCCATGCTTCTGGCGGCTGGCGGTGCTAGTTCCGATGTGTGAAATGTAATTGAGGGCTGATCCCCCTGAGGAACTAGTAGTGCTGCAATTTTCTCTACCGGCACGTCTTCATTGACCATCACCTTCTGTAGGTATTCTATTAAAGCTTCTTGGTGAATCTTGGACCTTTTAATTAATTCCAGTACAGTGATCCGTGCCGGTGTTTTGTCCAGATGTTTCAACAAGTCGTATTGAGTGCCTGGTGCACTCTCTTCATTATGGGCTTCCTCAGTCGGCTGTGATGGACCGTCTCTGACTGTGGACTGAGGAAAGACCTTGTTGAAAATCCTTCCACTCCGGAGCGCATGTTCCTCGACCGTGGAGGATCCGGGTGACACCTTGAGTACTGCAGAGTTGGGTGGCGTAAGCGGTGCGGAGGGTTGATGCGTAGGTGGTGGCGTTGGGTTAGGTGGTGATGGCGTAGGGTTAGGTGGTGATGGCGCGGTGCGGATTAAAGGCCTAGATGGTTGGATGGTAGATGGGTAAGTGGTTGGCGAAGTGGGGAATGGTACGCGTAGTAACGGTTTGGATGGTTGGGGCATATCTGGGTAGGTGGTAGTAGTAGTAGGTGAAGTAGGAAATGGTATGCGTAATAGTGGCCTAGATGGTAGGAGGGGTGCGTTATTGGTTTGCGGAGGGGTATATGATGGAGGCGTAGGAGTGCGGGGCGCAATGGGCCTAAGGAAGGTGGGTAGTGGTAGTGGGTTATTGGGTGCGGGCGAATGATATGTGGGTGTGGGTAGAGGGGTGATGGTGACGGGTTGTGGTCTGGGTATGTGGATGGTGCGGCGTGGTAGTCGCTCTGCGGTACTCTGAACGTGACCCGTTGAGTAGAGAGAGGAAGAGTCCTCTATCCTCCATTGTTGCCCACGACCAGCCTCGGACTGGCTGTTCGTTAGAATGGGAGCAACCTGGTTCTGATTCTGGTGCTCCGGGAGCGGATTCTGCACTATGCCCATGTTGGGTGGTGCTGCTGCTTGTGCCGGTGGTCTTGCTTGCTGCTGCTGCTGCTGCTGTTGCGGTCTCCTCGCCTTCAGGGCTGTTATGTATTTCTTCATTTCCTCCCAATCTATGCCGCCCTGCTCATTGAGATCATGAATATAATCTCTGAATTGGAAGCAGGTGTCAATGGTATGCCCAGGTTGCCTATGGAAGTAGCAATACCTGGACGTATCGGCATTTTGAGGCCAGACGGCCTTTTCCCTTGGCAAAACTAAGGCATTGGCTGCCATTAAAGCACTGAAGATATCGGCCAAGGATTCTGGGAGAGCCGGATATTCTGCCCTCTTCGGGCCTGGAGGTCTCCTCTGCTGGTTGTAGTCACCAGGAGGAGGGACATTGTGGTACGCCGGCGGTGCGCGCGGCTGGTACTGTGGCTGTTGTTGCTGCTGATACTGCTGTTGCTGGGGTTGCTGGTACTGCTGTTGCCGTTGCGGCTGTTGCTGTAGCTGTTGCTGGTATTGATTCTGATTCGGCTGCTGGGGCCGCTGATACTGTTGTTGGTACTGGGGGTTCTGCTGCTGTCTGTACCCTTGCTGCTGTGGCCTCTGGTACTGCTGCTGACTCCTCACGAACTGGGGCGAGTTATTGTTCATGGTACTCACTTGCTCATGAGAGAGCGTGCCCTCGGTAGTCGGACCTGTGCTGGAAGAGTTCGGCACTGCAGGCTTCCGAGGCGGAGGCCTGCTAGGTCTATGAGGATCAAAGACGCTAGAGAATGTAGCGTCCTTGAAGGCATTCTGGCAGTACCGTGCTCTTTCATAGAGCTCTGCCATGTTAGTCAAATTGTTCAAGGAGAGGACGAGCTTGAACTGGGGCGTGGCATTAGAAATTAACATCTTCACTTGTTCGGACTCGGACAAGTGATCCTTCACCTTTTCAGCCAGGCCCCGCCACCTGTCAGCAAAACTGACAAACTCCTCATCAGGTTTCATCTTTTCTGCAATGAGGTCCGTGATAGACAAGGAGGGTGCAACTCTGTCCTGGTATCGTTGAATAAATTTGCGTGAAACGATACCGTAATCCTCTACTTCTGAGGGTTCCAGGGAAAAGAACCACTCGAGGGCTGGTCCCTCTAGAGATCTCCTGAACAAGAAGGCCAACGACCTCTTATCATTCTGCCAGAAAGAGGATTCATACATGAACTCCTTCAGATGTGTGAAGGGGTTACCAGTACCGTTGTACTTTCGGTACACTGGCATCTCAGAGGGTGGCAGATGGAATACTGGCAGACTCGGTAGACTGATCTCTGGTACAGCTCTGACCCCCATCATTTTCTGGAGGTTATTAAATTGCTCATCCATACGCTCCATTTTGGCCAGCAGCGTTTGTGTGGTCAGATCTGCTTGAGGAGGAGGAGGAGGAGGAGGTACTTGGTAGGCCTGCTGCCTAGAGTACGTTGGGCAGGGTGGACAATAGAGGGGAGGTCCGGCAGCGCTTCCGCCATGCCCGAGGGCATTTTGATAAGTAGGCGTTTGTGGTCTAGCCGGTTGCCTAGATGATGAAAGCTGCGGCCCAGCTGGCCGAGAAGTAATATGAAGGCCCTCTATGGCCTGATGGATATAAGGAGGAGGAAAAGAAGGTTGCTGAGGAACAGCAGGGGGAGCCACAGGATTCGGCTCGGCAGGCTGCATAGGTGCCTTCCCCTTCAAAATAGATTGGATCGCCTCGAACTGCTGAGGGTCCAGTCGGGAGGCAAGAACTCCCAGAGCATTGATGAGATCCGTAAGATCAGAGGATGAGGGATCATTCTGATTTATGTCCCCCTCAAGATCAGGATTAGGGATCGCATATTCATGCGGAAGAGGATCAGGATATTGATCACGTGGAGGCAAAAGAGGTGTCCGAACATTCCCATCTAGACGATACGGAATGGGGATAGAACTACGGGAGGCATCAGCATCTCTCCCACTCTCATAGTTGTACTCAGAATCCCGAGGGGCATTAGCATCTCCCTCGTAATTAACCATGGCGTCTGGAGCCACACTCAAGTCCCTACCTGATCGTAGCAACATGATGTTAGATTCCCTTTTCAAAGATTTAATCAAACAAGTTGTACAGAGATTAATCAAACAAGTGGATGCTTAACGTGATTTTAGGATTCCTTGTTGAGTTATTTGAATTGGATTAAACCACAATTTTGCTCAGGGAAAGGATCCTAGTTTCAGTTCGATTTCCACCGTTATTCTCTAGGGCTTTCTCTCACAACGCTTTCAGAATCTAACCGGGACTTCAATTGGTACAACCAGCCCGATGATCAAGGAGGAATACCTTGATTTTGGGGACTTATGGAGGTCTCAACGTCAACTTCTCTAGTCTGATCAAGGGACCAACCCAATCAGAGAGAGTTGCTGACGTCGAGTAATGTGTTCCTAAGAAGAGGAGGGATTAGCCTCAATGCGTATGTCTTGTGGCCTGGACGGCCTCTAATGCTTAGTAAGTAATGGGTAGCTAGCACTCAAAACACAGAAATCTGGAGACTAAAAAAAATTAAGAAACTGTCTGAATCGCGTCGATGTTAGTCGACGCTATTCAAAACAGAACTTAATTTTTCGCAGAAGCAGATGCAGACAGCAGAGAAATTGTGAAGGCTGAAAGGCGTCTAGGTAGGTTGACGCGGTTTTGAAACGCGTCAGCTATCCTGGACGCTTTTCAGTTCGCAGAAACAGTTTTCCAGGAGGATTTTCTGGGTTGAATCCTCCTCAAACAAGGTAAAAAGCAGTAAACAATCGACTCATGCAAAATTTTTTAGTTCCAGATTTTAAACAGGATGGTTTACTAACTAAACAACTAGAAAAACAATCAATCACACATCATTTTTATCACAAAAACAGCTTTTTGAGTTAATCAAGGGGGGGGCAAGATCTTGCCACTGGGGTGTGCACGTGGTGCACGAGGGAAATCAATTAAACTAAACACTCACCAATTGGTGAGGACGTGTCCAGAGACACAAATGGTGCACCGTGGGTGCCCGATATGATGATAGCAAGAACAAAAAGAAACTAAAAGATGGCGAGACCAAGTCCCACCGTGATCGCCAAAAAAGCTGTAGGTGCTTAGAATGACCGTGTGATTAACATGAAAAATCTATGTTGTTTAGGTGTAAACTAACCTATTAAAAACAGCAACTAAAGTGCAGTGATCGCCAGAAACTTTTAACTTAAAAGTTTCAAAAGAGAATATGATCGCCTACCTTTCAAACGCGGAAGATTGAGTCCTTGGTTCCCCTTCCTCAGCCGGCTGAAGAAAGAGAGCCTTTTCTTTGCTTCTTTGTTCTTGCTGTTGAGTTTGAGGTTGAGGATCATCCAAAAGTTATGCTTGATTTCCCCTTTTTGATCTCTTGTTGTTGTTGTTGAGTGCAGCAGAGACAGAAAACAAAAAAAATGAAGAACTATGATGAGAATTTAAATAGAAGTAATATCTGAACTAATCATGATGTTAAGCATATTTAAAACAGCAAACTCACTTTTTTTTAATGGCTTTGAAACCCCTTAGATCAAGTAGGTTTTTTGAAAGATTATGCTATGGTGTGTGTTTGCATGAAGTGAATGAAAAATAAAACTAATGAAATGAATACAGTAATGAAAAACTTATGCCCAATCGGTTGAAGCTCTTGAAAGGATGAAGATCTTGAAAGGATGCCGACTTCTGGAAATGGCAGCGCTCCGGCGTTACGACGTTGTTGCTCCGATCTTCAAATCGCTATAATGCTATGGCTCAACTCAATTTAATTCTGTTCTCTCTCTTTTTTCAACATGCAGGGTATTTATAGGCATTTCTTGCGTTCGAGATTAACATAGAAAACTCCGAATTTATCCATCTTAACCGACAGATAATTACTGATTAATTCATCTTTATCTGTAATTATCTAAAACGCGTCCACCTTGGCTGACGCCTTTCAGATTAATTAAGATAAGGATAAACATCCGAGAAAACTTATCTTTATCTTTATTAGGTAAAACGCGTCCACCTATGTAGACGTCTTTTAGACTAATTAAGATAAGGATAAACATCCGGAGGAGAAGTTAAAATCACTTAGGAAACCTAAAACGCGTCGACATTCCCAGACGCCTTTTAGTTAATAAATTAATTAATTAAAATTCAAAGTTAAAACATGAATAAACTCTAAATGGCGTCCACGTGGGTCGACGTCTTTTAGAATTCTTCATATTTTAACTCAAATTTGAGCTAAAATCAATTCAATTGATTAACTTAAACACATCTGTTAAATCCGACACTTAAAAATATTAATAAAAATTAATTAATGATTAATTATCAGACCATTATGAGGCATTATTGTATGATATGAAAAATGACGTCAAAATTAGCGTGTCTACAACGTGGTCCCCAACCTCAAACTCAAGCGGTCTCCGTCGGACGTCAGCATAACTCTTCTGCCTACTCTGAGCTGCGGTCAACCTCTGCCGAACTGTCCTGGCAATCTCAGCACACTGCTGTACTAACTCTGGTCCCGCTATCTGTCTTTCACCAATCTCGGACCAACACACAGGAGATCGACACGGTCGTCCGTACAAAGCCTCGTAAGGCGCCATGCCGATACTGGAATGATAACTGTTGTTGTAGGCAAACTCCACCGTAGACAAATGTTGCTCCCAAGAACCTCCCCAGTCTAAGTAACATGCCCTGAGCATATCCTCCAGAGTCTAAATGGTCCTCTCCGACTGCCCATCAGTCTCGGGATGGTAGGCCGAACTGAAAGCCAACTGAGTGCCCAAGGCCTTCTGAAAACTCTTCCAGAACCTGGAAGTAAACCTCGGATCCCGATCTGATACGATGGACAAAGGTACCCCGTGCAGAGAGATGATCCGATCTACAAATAACTTGGCCAACTTACCGACTGACCAGTCCTTCCTAATAGCTAGGAAGTGTGCCGACTTGGTCAGCCGATCAACAATGACCCAGATAGCGTCTCTCCTGCTAGGGGATGCAGGTAATCCCATCACAAAGTCCATAGTCACGTGATCCCATTTCCATTCTGGAATCGGCAAGGGCTGCAACAATCCCCCAGGTCTCTGATGCTCGGCTTTAACCTGCTGACAAGTCATGCATCTAGCCACATATTCAGCCACATCTTTCTTCATACCAGGCCACCAGAAGTGCCTTCTCAAACAATGATACATCTTGGTTGTCCCGGAATGCACTGCATATCTAGAACGGTGCGCCTCATCAAGTACACACCTGCGCACGTCCTCCTCGGTCGGAACATAAAGTCTACCTCTGAACCTGACAGTACCGTCATCCCACAACTCCACCTCTGACCTCTGGAGAATCTGTGGTAACTCAACATCTGCCCTCTGAGCCTCAATCACAGCATGATACACTGCTGGTCTCACAGTCAAGCTGACCAACACGGCTCTATCATCTTCACGTGGAATCCTAAAGGAAGATTCCACAACCTGCTCGAATAATTTCCATTCTTGAATCATAAGGTATGACATGACCGTCTTCCGACTCAAGGCGTCTGCCACTACATTCGCCTTGCCCGGATGATAAGAAAGGTCAAAGTCATCATCCTTAATGAACTCCATCCACCTTCGCTGTCTCAAATTCAGGTCTCTCTGAGTGAACACATACTTCAGGCTCTTGTGATCTGTAAAAACCTGGAATTTCTCTTCGTATAAGTAATGTCTCCAAATCTTAAGTACAAATACCACAGCTGCCAGTTCCAAATTATGGGTAGGATAGTTCTCCTCATGCTTCTTCAGCTGCCAAGAAGCGTAAGCCACTACCCTGCCATGCTGCATTAGAACTGCGCCCAAACCTCGACGGGACGCGTCTGAGTAAACCACAAACCCACCTGACCCAGATGGAAGCACCAACACTGGGGCTGAGGTGAGGCGAGTTTTTAGCTCAATGAAACTCCGCTCACAATCCTCGGTCCACACAAAACGAACTCCCTTTCGAGTCAACCTCGACAAGGGGGCCGCTATCGAAGAAAACCCCTGAACAAACCGCCTGTAATAACCGGCAAGCCCCAAGAAGCTCCTGATCTCAGTCACTGAAGTCGGCCTGCTCCAATCCATCACTGCCTCGATCTTGGCTGGATCCACTGCGATACCTTCACCAGAAATGACATGCCCAAGAAAGTGCACCTCGTCTAGCCAAAACTCACACTTGCTAAACTTGGCGTAAAGTTGGTACTCTCTCAGGGCCTGCAACACCACCCGAAGATGAGTGGCGTGCTTTTCCTCAGAAGAAGAATATATTAAAATATCATCAACAAATACTACCACAAACTGGTCCAGGTAGGTCCTGAAGACTCGGTTCATCAGATCCATAAAGGCTGCCGGAGCATTGGTCAAGCCGAACGGCATAACCAAAAACTCATAATGTCCATACCGAGTCCTAAAAGCCGTCTTACTAACATCAACATCCTGGATCCTCATCTGATAATATCCAGATCTCAGGTCAATCTTGGAAAACACCTTCGCAGACTGCAGCTGATCCATCAAATCATCGATCCTTGGAAGTGGGTACTTATTCTTTATCGTCACCTGGTTCAGCTGCCTATAATCAATGCACAATCTTAGAGAACCATCCTTCTTCCTGACAAATAGGACTGTAGCACCCCACGGAGAAGTACTGGGACGAATGAAACCCTTATCCAGCAACTCCTGCAACTGCGCCTTCAACTCAGCGAGTTCGGCTGGCGCCATCCGATACGGGGCCTTAGACAAGGGCGTCGTACCCGGTGCAAGCTCGATGGTAAACTCGACCTCTCGCTGAGGAGGAAGGCCAGGCAGCTCCTCAGGAAACACATCTACGAAGTCACACACTACAGACACCTCCCAAGGACTGGGACAGTCACGGACATCGGAAACAACAACAGAGGCAAGGAAGGCTTCACAACCCCGCTAGGGCCTGAACTAAAGGGTCTGACCCCGAAAACCGGATCCGAAAATCTCAATCCTTACACCACAAATAGCTACTGCGAGCTATAGAAGGAGATCCAACGGCTTATCAACCGAGGTATCCTCAACCTTTTCTTTCACCCTTGCCAATGTGACAAGACCAAGCACGTCACCCTCCCAACCTCACTGCACCACTCACGTCACCCTTTGGGCCCTGTTCACCATTATAAAGGCCACCCTGGCTTACAATGCCATCATCAAATGAGGAATCCTCGGCAAGATTGGATGGGTGCCCTTAACATACCACCAAAAACTCAAGTTCCCCATGAGGCTGGGGATTGGAGAGGTGCGAGGTAGCCAAGCCGAGGCACGGCATTGCTACATCAATTCCCTCAAGCTCAAACAGCCTGTCGAAAGTTGTCTAGTGTGCTATAAAGTAGAGGAAGATCCGTCCACCTCAGTCGAGACAGTAGAGCCTCTCGAGGAGGTAGCAGTGCCAAGCCATCTCAGAAAAAGTTTCAAGATCGATAGCCTCCTCGGGGCTGAGGACCGAGAAAGGCTGCTATGTTGCCTTAGCTGCAATCTCGACACCTTCGCTTGGGCAAAAGGTGACCTGCCTAGGCTCAACCCTTCGATGGCAACACATTGATTCAGTGTCGATCCCTCAATGTCGATCCCGAGACCTGGCCTGTGAAGCAGAAGAAAAGACATGTCAACCAAGAGACAAAGTAGATCATTTGAGACCACATGGAGAAGGGTTTGGCTTATGGACTCCTTTGCGAGGTCATGTATCCAAGCTGGAGCGCGAACATTATGTTGGTGAAGAAGGCTAACGAAAAATGGCGCAGGTATGTCGACTTCACCGACCTCAATCCAACTTGCCCGAAGGATAGCTACCCTCTCCTGAGGATCGACTAACACATTGATGCCACCTTGGGGAACCTATTTCTCAACTTCCTCGATGCCTACTCGGAGTACCACCAATTCTCTATGCATCCTAGTGACGAGGAGAGGACAGCCTTCATCGCCAACCTATGGACCTTCTGTTACAATCGAATGCCCTTCGACCTCAAGAATGCCGAGCAACCTACCAAAGGTTACTGAACAAAATGTTTTCTTAACAACTCATCAGGAACATTGAAGTATACGTGTAAAACATGCTCGTAAAGAACCTAGTAGGTTGGACCACTATGTTGACCTTTAGGAGATGTTTGACACCCTTCGCCAATACAAGATGAAGTTGAACCTACAGAAGTGTGCCTTCGGCGTCACCATGGGCAAATTCCTCAGGTTCCTGATCACTCACAGAGGGATCGAGGCCAACCTAGACAAGGTGGACACACTCTGAACTATGCCCCCACTGACCTCTTTCAAGCAGGTGTAGCGGCTCACAGGTCGCTTAGCAGACCTTGGTCAATTCATGTATAGGTCAGTCGAGAGGTGCCGACCCTTCTTCAAGCTGCTGAGGAAGAAAGATAGGTTCAATGTGTTGAGCCCCTTTGGTTTGATTTTGATGAAGCAAAATACTTAAAACAATAGATGGATATATTGTCAAATGGATGTGAATGCAATATATTTTTGAGCTTAAAATAAGTTCTTTTTAAGAGCAAAAAGATCCTTAAAAAACCACCAAAAATCACTTTTAAATGAGAAGGTCAAAATCCAATCAGGTGGGTATTAGTCGACCAGAGGAAAGACTAGTCGACCAGTACTAGCGCTTAGTTTAATTGAGCTGGCCTGGTTGGCCAACCAACCCGCCAGTTGGCCGACCAGTACCAGCCTGCAAGTTTTCTCAAGCCTGCGCATTGGTTGACCAATCCTAGACCTGGTCGACTAGTACTAGCAGGGGTTTTCCTGGCCTGTCTTCACCCTACACTGCTTTTAGTCACCCAATCTTGGGCCTTGGTTGACCAAAATGACCCAGACACCCAAGTGAATGGGCAGACTGACATATCCTTGGTCTGTACAGTGGAAGGACAGTCACATGGGATGCTTTTTGACCAAAGGACTGACACGCCAACCTTTTCTCCCATAATAGTACACTATGTCTTAATTTTTCTTGATTCTTGAAATAATTTTTGCAGGGATACTTTTTCCATTTGTATGCAACCCATCACTATCACCTTTTTATCTACCACCATGAGTGCTCTAAGGTGACTACTTGCAGGTTCTTTTTTGGAGTAAGTGACATCACATGCTGACCTTACTAGCCTGTACACATGGAAGCCAATAGAAGAGCTGGATTTGAAATCAACCTTTAGATTCTTGGCTGAAATTTTTTGGAGGGAATAAGTACTTTTTTCCACCTACCACCCAACAATTAAGGCTTCCTTTGGGACTATGAAAAGGGATCGTTGTCACCCGTTTCAACTAAGGGTCTTGAAAGAGAAAAACATAACTTACCTTTGTGAGAGATTGAGAGAGTTTTTGAGCTAACTTGTCCTCTTCTTTGGTTCATCTTTTTACCCCTTAAGAGGAAAGTTTCTTGTGTTAATCTCTCCCATGTGTGCAGGTCAAGAGGGTTAGTTGCAACTTGAAGGATCTTCTTACTCTTGATCAAGACAAGACCAAGTCCAAGAAGAAGCCTCCTTGGTGTTTACACAATGATCATCTAAGAATGAAGGAGCAACTTCTCAAGAAGGGCTACTATGAGGATTCAAAGGAGAAATGCTTGAACCATCTTCATCTCCTAGAGCAAAGATCACCACAAGAAGAGAGTTCATAGTCATTTTCCTTCTTCTTTATTAAGTTGTAATATTAAGAAAGCTATGATGTCTTGGGTGTGAGTTGTAGGCGTTTCTACTTTCTTCTTTCTTCTTTTGTTGGTTGACTTTCTTGGTGGAAGAGGGCCAACCTTTGTGAAGGTTGGAGGTTATTTTTCCTTCCTTAGTAGAAGGGGACCATTCTTTCAAAGGGTGGAGGTTGTGTGCCTTGGTGGAAGAGGGCCAATTCTTGTGAAGATTAGAAATGTGCCTTATTAGAGACCTTGTGTCTAGGGGGAGCCTAATTAGAGGCTTGATATCTAGTTATTTGGTTGGCTAGGACCGTATCTACTAGCGGTGTACTAAAAATATTTTCTAGTGAAAAAGTCCGACAAAGTTGGAGAGTGGATATAGGTCACCATTTGATGAACCAAACTACTATAAATCTTGTGCCTCTTGTGTGGTTGTAGTTATTTATCATCGTCTTACTTTCATAGCACGATTAAGTTTTAAAGTACTCTGACTTAGTTAAAGTTTTTTCACGAAGAAATTTTCAACACCATATTCACCTCCTTTGGGATGTACTCTATAGCTATAAATTTAACAATTGATATCAGAGCGAGGTCTCTTGAGAAAGACTTAACAGTTTAAGAGAGATCCTAATAGCTATGGCTAACCCGTGCAAAGGAGTTTCTATTAATCATCTACCGCTATTTGATGGGTCTAATTATACCTACCGGAAGACTCGTATTAAGATCTTCCTTAAGGCTATTGACATTGATGTTTGGACAGTTGTAAAAAATTATATATATGTACCGATCAAGGTGGAGAATGAATGAGATGATGAAGATTACCGAAAGGCTTCCTTGAATGATAAAGGTATGAACATGTTATATTATGTTTTTTCATTAAATGAATTTAATCGTATCGATTTGTGAAAGTGTCAAAGAAATTTGAGATAGGTTGCAAGTAACCTATGAAGGTACCCCCCATGTAAAGGAGTCCAAGATCAACTTACTTGTCCATAAGTATGAACTTTTTAAGATGGAGCATCATGAATCTATTCAAGAGATGTTTACCCGCTTCACCGATATCGTCAATGGCCTTAAAGCACTTCGAAAAATTTACACCGATAGTGAATTGGTAAGGAAGGTTCTACAATCTCTTCCATTATCATGAAGTCCCAAAATGACCGCGATAGAAGAAGCCAAAGACCTCAGTACTTTCACCTTATGAGCTTGTGGGTTCTCTTATGACCTATAAGATAAGCCTAAAGAAGATCATTGCCCTCAAGTGTGGGAGTGTAGGGAGGGGAGATCCCAGTGGAGACCCCCTTCCCCAACTAAACCACTACTGGTGTGGCACTCTATCTGTTGGGGCACCACCTAATCCTTCTACCAAGAATTCCAAGGGAGTTGCGGGGTAGGTGGGAGAACCACCTACTAGTAAGGATCGCACAGGGGGATGCAGATTAAAACTATAATCATCAAGAACGCAGCAAAAAATTAAAAGTCATGATATCCTAATCCATTTCTAAGAACTAAACGAAAGAAAGATCGAATCTTTACCTTGTGCGGAGTAGAATTCGTGATCGAAACCTAATTCCATCTAAACGATACAACTAGCTACGCAGGTACTCGGCCTCCAGTTGCATCCACGCGGATCCTCAGTTGAGGGATTGTCCTTGCTTCTGTTCCAGAGGGATTCGCCAAATCCTTTGCCCTTCTCCTCATCCCAGGTATATGTGGCATTCGAGCGATGCCTCAATCTACGCGAGAGAGGAGGCAAAAGAGGTAGAGGAAGTGGGTGCCCCTCTCCTAAGGGGCCAGCTAGAGAAGAGGAAGAGGAGGGGGACGGCTAGGATACTAGGAAATCTTGGATCTTGGCCCAGGATTCTTTTCTGGCGTATATTTATATTAATTCTCAATGATTTTTCACAAAAGTCTCTAAATTAATATAAATTTTCACTTAATACCCATTGACCAAGAACCTTGTGCGTGTGACCCTCTAGGCCCAATTGTCAGTCTAATTTTCAGCACGATAAGTTCAATAACCCTTTATTCACTTAAATATCTCATGTTAAATTACTACTTAATAGATTTATCATATTATAATAATCGTCAGGCTTCTGATCAAATTAGATGCCAAGCAATAGCGCATGATCTCGAAAGGCAATGTGGTTCAACAACCCTTTCAAAGAACCTTTTTGTCATCAATTATCACGTTCCTATAATCTTTCAATCGTACAAATGCTCTCAAGTAAACCTAAGATATGGTTAACTGTCAAACCATAATTAGTTCACTTAGATTAGATACTTCGATACAATATTAAAAAATATCATTTTCGATATGATGTTTGTCTTGGCCAGGGGCGTCCAAGTATCATTCCTAGAGCTTTCTCTCTCTCCAATTACCAAGAGCAAATGATCCATATTGAACACTCAATTACCTTCGAAAGTATTCTACTGAATTTAATCCCTTGATTAATTAAGACCTCATAATTAAAAAACTATTAGTCAAGAAACCCATAAGTCCACCCGCAAAGTATGTCTCAAGTCTGAAGACCAACCATGCTATTATGACTATAATCAAATTGATTGACAGTTAGGTAATTTACCATCCAGTGATTGAAGTCAGATCAGTTCAATGAATTCATTCACTAATGAGTGTCTACAGGTTTGTCTTTATGTCTCTACACAAGTGACTATGAGATCGATCACCCTCATTATATGAATAGGACGTCCAACCATCATTCCTAGAGCTTTCTCTTTCTCCAATTATCGAGAGCAAATGATCTATATTGAACACTCAATTACCTTTGAAGGTATCCTACTGAATTTAATCCCTTGATTAATTAAGACCCTATAATTAAAAAACTATTAGTCAAGGTCAAAACCCATAAGTCCACCGACAAAGTATGTAACAAGCAATGAGGATGAAGATGAAGTGGCTTTCCTATCACGAAGATTCAAAAATTCTTCAAGAAAAGAAGAGATCAAAACTCTTACTAAATAAATTCAAAAAGATCATTCAATAAGGAAGCATTTCAAAAGAAGGATAATGTAATATGCTATAAATGTAAAAGGTCCGGACACATCCAAAGTGAGTGTCCAAATAATAAGAAAACATAGAAGAATGATAAGAGATCATCAAGCAAAAAGAAGACTATGATGACCGGATAAAGTGATGAAGATAATTCGTGCTCTCACTCAAGTAAAGAAGAAGCCGACTAAGCTAACTTATGTCTTATGGCAAAAGGTGTTGAAGAAATTGAGATAATCTCCAATGAACTCGATGAAATTATATTTGATGAATTACAAAAAGTATTTGATAAGTTGTTTGAGGAATAAAAGAAAGTCAATCAAGAATTGAAATCTCTTAAACAGGATCATTAAGCTCTTCTAATTGAAAAAAATGATTGAAAAATGAGATATAAATCTCAACAAATGCAAGCAAAATATTTGGAGATGATAGAGATGAGTTCAAAAGAAAATATGCAAAAATACTTGATGAAAATGATACATTATGTGTATTTTTGTCCAAGCTTGTGAAAGGCAAGGAGATAGTAGATGTATCCCTTAATGCTCACAAATAAAAATTTAGAAAAGAAAGTATTGGATTCTTCTCACCCATCAAACAATATAAATCTAATGATTCACCGCCATCTAATACATATTTGAAAACTTGTTATGAATTTGGTAAGAAAGGACATATTACAAAATTTTGTTGATATTCAAATGAAAATAAATATAGAAAAAGAAACATGTGGATTAGAAAATATTATTCTTATGTGAAAATTAACCCCTTTAGACTCAAAATGATTTGAGTACTAAAGTCAAAAAAATAATCTTATTTTGATGTAGGTATGCCTTAAAGCTCAAAAGAAAGAATGATACTTAGATAGTGGTTGCTCAAGACATATGACAGAGATAAACATTAATTTATATTGATCAAAGCAAGAGATAGAAAAAATGAGACATTTGGAGATAATAGTAAGGGCAAGATAATTAATATTGGTGACATTGGTAATATTTCAAATTTGAAATTAAGCATGTGCTCCTTATTCAAGGATTAAGGCATAACATTAGTCAACTTTGTGATAATGACTATAAAATGATCTTTGAAGCTAAAAATTATGTGAATTTTTATTCAAATTCAAATCATGTTCAATATATTACTCACTGGAAAGGAAATATCTATCTTTTGCATCTTGAAGAATTAGAAGAAAATTATGTGTGCCTAATTGCTTCTCATGTTGGTTATAGCATAGAAGACTTCGTCATGCTAGCGTGGGAGTAATTTCTAAACTTATCAAATATAATTTAGTTATTAGATTACCTAAAGTTGATTTTTCAAATCACAAGGTTTGTGTGCATTAAAGGAAAACAAACCAAATTATCCTCCAAATCGAAAAATAGGATTTCAACAACTAGATCATTGCAACTATTGCATCATGACGTACTTAGGTCTTATTCTTTGCTCACAAAAAAGATGTACTTAATAAATTTATGAAGCTTTACAAAAAAATACAAAATGACAAGGGACATGCCATTTCATGTATAAGAAGTGATCATGTTAGAGAATTTGAGAACGTGAAATTTGAGAATTTTGCAATGAAAATGACATAAAACATAATTTTGCAGCTCCTAGAACCACTCAACAAAATGTTGTTGAGAGAAAAAATAAAATCTCTCTCTAATTAGTGTACATGAGAAGGGAGAATATACATAGGAGAGATGAAATAGATAAAAAAGGAACAAGATAAGTCGTGTTTCAAGATTACAACTTTAGTTAAAAAGAGGTAAAAATTAACACGGGGTCCTGTCAGAAACGGTGACTTATTTTTCAGTTCCCGACAACAAATGTCAATATGGCAGGTCCTTGCTTTCTACTTGGACTTATTTTTCATTCTCTGTACTTAACTTCCACTATCTCCTCATACATAAAACCTAATTTTGCCACCCCTTTTGCATTCTTCTACGAGAATAATTAGAGATAATGTCTTGGGCTGTACGAGTGTATGGGTGAAGTGCAAGTCGTTTTCTTTTTTTTATTTTCTTGTTAGAA
Organism: Zantedeschia hybrid cultivar; assembly: GCA_030544215.1. Taxonomy (NCBI): domain Eukaryota; kingdom Viridiplantae; phylum Streptophyta; class Magnoliopsida; order Alismatales; family Araceae; genus Zantedeschia; species Zantedeschia hybrid cultivar. Next base: position 64,157,262 of record JARZZO010000008.1, on the reverse strand, counting down.
TTCTTAAAAAAAATTGGAGCATCCGAAATCAGCCTATATAGTTAATAAGTTCAAGTTGGCCCCGAGCTGGCATTATATTTCTTGCTTGGATTTTTATTTTGTACATGTAAATTGAGACATGTACCAAAAACAATTCTAAAACACAAATATACACCAAGCTCGGGACCAATGCGAGCTTGATGGATATCATCCGATTTTCAATTAGACGTTTTAAAAAAAATAAAAAATTAAAAAAAATTAAAAAAAATAAAATCGGCCCCAGCCCCATGCTGTATGACATATCTGATTTTTTAATGTTTTTGTTTTCTTCTTGGAGTTTTAAATTTTTTAGAGCATCTGATCAAAAATCGAACAATATAGTCAATAAATTTGAGTTGGCCCCAAACTAGCATTATATTTCTTAGTTAGAAAAAAAAGTTTGCACATGTAAATTGAGTCATAAACAAAAAAAAATCTTATTTTTGAAAAACAAATATATAATAAGCTTGTGGCCAACTCGAGCTTGCTGATAATGTCATTCGGTTTTTTATCAGATAGTCCAAAAAATAATTAAAATTATGAGAAAAAAACTAAAAAAAGCATAGTAAAAAAACAAGGACCTTCTATGATAGGCCCCCTCCTTAATTTCCCTAAAAAGATATCACAACTTTAGCTTTGGGTTTTTTAGGGGAATAATTTTTAAGTACTAATTGTGGATACTTAAATTGATAATGATCTTAAAAAGACCACATCCTTCTCTCTATTTGAAACTTGTCAAACGTGCAAAATTTTGGTGTAAAAATATGGAAAAATAGTTCTCCTCTTTTGATAAATAAACATTTTTGAAGTAGAACCTTCCAACAAGAAATTGGATGTAGATGTGGGAACATTAATTTATGCATCCACCTTCTGATGTATTAATTTATGCGTCCACCTTTTGATGTATGTTTATTTATATAATAATTATTAATTATACTTTCCCCTTATGAAAGCCATTAAGGCAAAGGCTTGAATATTTAGCTTCAACTAGATGGCTCGATTATTAACACTTTGGTGAAATAAAAAGTGGCACTTGTAAAAAGGGGTTAGAGTCTTCCCTCTTATTTTAATTAGGTCTGATAACAAAACGACACTGCCCTAGCTTGATGTGTACATTACATGTATCCATGTAATAGTCATTTTAGTACACATGTGTTATGTAATGCACGATGGACACCAATTACAATGGCTATCACTTTGCATGCGACCTTGGATACTTCCATGCCTATTTTCGTTTCTATTTTAAAATAAGAAATGGATATAAAAGTACAAACATATATTTTTATGAAATGGATATAGAAATGGAAACATATAATTTCATTTTTATGTTTAATATTTCATATAAAAATAAAAAAAAAATGTATATGTGTTCCTATGAACTATTATATTTTTATGTATACCTCTGACTCCCATATGTTGTTATAAATATCCCTAAAATATTCATAAAGGTTGCAACTATACTTTTCCATCAATGTTGAGAACTTCAACTGAATACGTCAGAAAGATTCTATAAATTCTATTGACAGTAAAGTAATTTAGGGATGTATATGTGAGAGTCAGAAGTATATATACAAATATGATAGTTTATAAGAATTTATATACAAAAACTTTAAAGAAAAATAAAAGTAACTAATTTCATTTTCATCTCCAAACTATTTATAATCCACCCTAAATGCAGTACACTTTATGTCCTTGTATGTACAAAACGCCATCTTATTTAACCGCGATCACAAAGCGTGGTGAGTTGTGCTGACAAGTCAAAATGCTGCTAAATTTTTTAAATAAAATTATATTTATCTATCTATAAAAATATTATATCTATCTATAGTATATATCTTATATCTATATATATATATATATATAGAGGTATATTAAGTATATATTTTAAACGGGCTTCTATGCAAAATGTCCTCAAAGTCCTAAGTTCCCAGTCACCCGTTCCTCACTTTTGATTAAGAATGCGACGAGGATGCTGCCTAAATAAGAGGGGTAGAAGCCTTCACATATAGTAGATCTATATTTCTAATCAATAAGGTGTCCGCAGAGATAGCGGTTCAATTGTTGCAAAAAACATCGTAGTTAAGCATATTAAAGTGGGAGTAATATAAGGATGGATGACCTTTTGAGAAATCTCTGTCCCTCGTGCTGATCACTCGCCGTCGCAATTGCTTCTACAACCATAGACCTGGATGGTGATACAGAGGATGTGGTATAGGGGGGAGGAGTACAATTAGGTTGAATTTTGTAAAATTAAAAGAATCATAGATGTCGCTAATAACGATTATTAGTGACGACTATAAGCCGTCGTTAGTAACATGTCTTTCTTATCGACTTTTTTTTGTATAATATTTAATTTTTTTTGTAACGACTTGATGTTTAGCCATCGCTAATATTCAACTATTAATGATGGCTAAATTTCAAAGCTGTCACGAATATTCAAAACAGTAGCGACAGCTTATGGATCAACCATCGCTAATATTTATTTTTTTGCAACGGCTTCATATTTAGCCATCGCTAATATTCCTCTATTTGCGACGGCTAGCCGTCGGTAATATTAGAATATTTGCGGCAAGTTATTTTCTAACCATCGCTAATGTTAAGAATATTAGCGACATTTACGATAGGATTGAAAAGGTAGCAAATATTTTTAGACGACTATTTAACTATTTGAAGCCGTCGCGATTATTCCGATTTCTAACAGTGACTGCTTAAATATTTTTCGAAAAAGGATACTTCGTTTTACACAGCTCCAATGTTTCAACATATTTCAAGAAACCACTACGCAGCTCCAGTATGTGTGAGCATGTGACCTCATTTACAAGATTACATCCCAGATAACGCCAACAAGTATATGATGATGATTTCTCGTCATTACTGCCCCTTCGGTAGTGTTGCTTTCCTAATTAGTCAGCTCCATCTTTTAACAAACCATTATGGAACAATGATGTGGCACATTTGATAAGGGTTGGATTAAATTATTATTTTTCCTGTTGTTCGTTCACGATCATATCTATCAATTACCCAAGGATTGACACATCAGATTATCCAATCAGTGACTTCCACAGTTGTGCAACAAGGATCTGTCATTTGAACCAGCTGCCTAGTGCAGTTGGTTCACTCACCTTCCTTGCAAAAGGGAGGTCTCAAGTTTGATTCCCGGTTGGGCTTTAAAAACCTCCCAGCTATATGGCCTCAGTACTGTAGGGATATTTATCCCCTGGTCTGTGGGATTACTTCCCCAAAAATCTGGCGGACCTGGAATTATCGCCTAATTAGACGGACCCCTCGACCCGGCCGGAATTATCTCTTTTGGAGGAAATCTCGGGTTCCAATTGAACTCCGGTCGCTTATAAATAGTTGTACAGACCCGGCCTGCGAGCCCTACCAAAAAAAAAAAACAAACAAACAAAAATCTGTCATTTTATGGATGTGCATTTCAGATAAGATCATCTAAATTTCACTTTTTAAATTCCGACATGAAGATAGATTTACATCCTGTTGCATTTATATTAATATGCAGAAGATATGATCCAGTAAATCTTGTCTCCATTTTATCGTTTTCCAATTAAATTAGATTGGGATGGCCCAGTGGCCATCAGGACTCCGGCAATCTCCATGAAATACAAACTTCTACCTTTCATTTGTAGAGGCACTTGACGTGAATAATAAGTTTGTTTCTTCTCCTGGATGTCAGTTAACCTTGGTCATAAGTTCACTTTCATCTGAGAGTCGGATTTCAAGCATCCCCACTTATTTTTTTCATATGTAAAAAAAATTCTACATCGTCATACGATCTATCTCATCTTTTTAGGACGATCATTATTTTGAGTCCGAAAGCTTTGTCACAAAGAAAAATATTCTCTTTAGGAGCAGTACTTGCGCGGCGTGAGAGTGCACTGAGTATTACCTTCTCTCTAGAGATTGTCGGCTGCAAGAAACCTAAAGTGTAAGCTTCTATGTACGTGTAGAATACGTCTATCTTTTTATTTTACCAGTGAAGATGATATTTGATTCAAGACTACCTTATCCAAGGGAATGCCATTGAGAGCTCATTGGCAAATGATCATTTTTATGCGGTTGGACATGGGACTTCGCGTACAGAATAAGAGGCACAACATATTGCCATCAAGGACAGCCGGTAGGCAGGGATGCTGAGGTCCCATCGCGGGGTGTTTGGAGGATCCATATCCCTTTCACAGGTTTGTCAAATTGGACAGTAACAAATAAGTCTCTACAACTAATAGAGTGCTAGACTGCTAGTACAAATGACTGTACGGGATGATAAGAAGATTGACTAACAGTGAGATCTCATGCAGAAAACAATCACTTGACAATTAGAGGTAAAAGAGAAGGGTAATACTCAGGTGTACATCCGTGCACGTGCTGACCTATCAGCGCACGGTGCGCGCGCACACCTGCACGCACGGGGATGCATCTCTTGACCACTCTGGGGCCCAGACAGGGGTACTCGAGTGGGGTGGAGACATGGATAGATAGCTAAAGAGATAGATACAAATAGAAGGAGAGAGCATGAAGGGATGGAGACCAACAGATGGGCAGGTTCTGTTTTACTAGGGGCTTTTCTGACTTCACAATCTACTCGGTCAAAGAGGACTTATTTCCCAGTGGTTGGTCGGAGTCGGAGGATCCATTTTGTAGAGTTATCCCCAAACTCCAAGGATTAGAAGATAGGTCAGAAAATGGAGGGGCTATGGTTTTCGAGTGAATGGACAAAGGACTGCAGACAATGATGAGAAAACAAAGTATAGACTTATAATTAACTTTCCCTCAATATGATAGTCATACAAATGTGTTTCCCTTTTTAAAAAGAGTTTTACTTGTTATATCACCCGGCGGACGCCACCATACGGTGAAGGACTGCCTAGTTGTGTAGCAAGTTAAACTCGTTTAAAAATTATTGGGAGGCTTCTTAGTGCTGTAATATAACCGTACGGATCTTATCCAATAGAAAATGGAGAAAGAAGTTGCAGCAAGGAAGCTGAAAAAATTAGTAGATGACTTGGGCACACTAGGGATCAATGAAGATCACATTACACTTCTAATTCAGCAAGACATGGACCGAGATAGTGGAATCCAGGTTAACTTACCAAAGAACCTTGTATCCCAATGATATTTGGACCTCTCTTTCAAAGAGGAGGTTAAAAGATTAAATCCCACTTTGGCGTGAGGGGAAGGAGGTTTTATCCCTTGACAATGTCACCAGGTTAGGATTCAGAAAAAAGTTTGGCTCAAATAAAATCTCGAAAGTCTGCCAAAAAAAAAAAAGCAACCTAAAAGACTTGTGAACAAATAGTGAAAAGAAGAACAAAACTTTTTAATATATCAAATTTACTATTAAAGTATAATATAAATACTAAAACTATATAATACAAAAGTGGGCTGATGCCTTTTCAAAACAGATGATTTCTTGAAAAGCACGTGATTAAATCACAGTTAAACTGTCACTTTTTGTATTAGGTTTTTTTGCATATATATTCCTCAAAAATACTCTATTTGAATATATACCCCCAATTCTCACAAATGAAAGAAACAGCACACGGGGAGGGAGGATTCGTCCAATATGCATTTGCACTTGCTTGATGTAAGATTAAGCGGCAAAAACACATGCTGCACTCATAAATTCATGCACATCTACATCCTCTAAGTTTATTTTCTGAGGTTCAAAAGAATAAAGAATGAGTGTATGAAAGGACATAAGATATTTATTACTTGCAGATATGCCTAATATAGTCAAGTAATCCATTTCTTTAATTCTCACTTCCATGAGACGGAGTCAATCTCGTCCCTGGCAGATTTATACAATTCTAGTCGCCGAGCGATGGCCTCTCTCTTCTCCATTAGAGCTGGGTCCTCATCCAACATTGCACCTAGCTGTTTTTTCTGTACGATAGAAGAAACTCAGTAATATAAATAATTTAAACTTTGCATCTCAACAATCTACATATATATTGGTGTCTAGGAAAGAAAAGCCAAAGAGCATATATTGTATTCCCTCAGACCTTGAATATTAATACAAGAAAAATGGTGGTCATAATGCAAAATATGAAAAGACATTATGGGTCACATTTGGAAGCGACGTAAAAAAGCTTCTCGTTTCCGGTGATGTTGGATATTTTTCATGAGTTTGGCATCTACATGTTTCATTTCTCCTTTCCTTTGTTCACTTTGCAAGCAAACTTTGTTGTTTACTGACATGAAAATACGAATTCGGCACCTTATTTAAGGATACCTTGAAGGAATCACAAAAGGTGATCCCCACCTAACAAGGGGAAAAAAAGGAAAGAAATGCAAAAAATGAAAATGAGAGGAACACAATCAAAAGCAAAAATGTTAAAATCTTTTATCATATGTGCGTTGCTCTGTTTCACCAAGAACCAACTGCCTAGGGCAATTGGTTTACCATTTGCTTCTCAATTGGGAGGTCTCAGGTTCAATTCTGGTTGGAGCCTAAAAACTCTTCAGTCATGCAGCCTATAGTGTTGTTGGAATCTTTATCCCCTGGTCCCTGAGATTACTTCTCCGAATAATCAGGCGGACCTGGAATTCTCGCCAAATTAGACGAACTTCTCGATCGGCGCAGAACTATCTCCAACTTTAGAAGATATCTCAAGATCGATCTCTGGTCGCTTGTAAATACTTATATATATCTGGCCACTGTGCCACTGATCTACAAAAAAAAAAAAAAAATCTGTTTCACCAGATAAAAGGAAACTGTTCTGTGTTATAAGGTCCATCCATTGATGGCCGATGATGGAACACACCAACCCAGAAATGAGCGGTAATGGCTGACCTCAGATGGGTGACACGTTAATGCCACAGGAGGAGACAGGATACCGTCTATGTTCCCATTTTTAAATGCAAAGAGTCTGAGCGATTTCGGGATGGGTCGATCTCAATGGTCAGTGGTGTGCTCTGGGCATCCAGCAGTTAATTGGAGGTAAATTTTTTTAATAGATTGGAGCAGCAATGAAATTGTGGAACTGCAATTCTCGGCACCCAAATTGACAAGAAAATTGGCCAATTCCGTAAACTTTGGAAGATGACTCCAGAAAATCTCAAAAGGTAAGGAAAATGGAAGAGGGAACATCAGAGTCTACTTAAGAACAACAACTTGCTCCTGGACAAAGATGCGTTGCGAAGCTGAACACTAAGAAAAACCCAGTGAACAAAGTGAGCCTCAGTTTTCTTCTTTGAAGAGCTTATGATGTCTCTAAGAGGAAGAGAAACCTGAGTTGTTTTAATTTAATTTTGTAATCATTTTTACATTACTTCTGGGAAGTCTTACTCAGTTCAGTGGAGAGGAACATACTTCTGTTTTGGTCTGTTCATTCTGGACTTATGTTGATACGTGGTTTGTAGTTAGTGGATTAGTCATCTCTCCTATCCCACTGCAGTTATACTAACTCTGTTTATTTAACAAAATTGGTGGTGCAATCCACGCATTCTTTTGAAAAAAAAAAACGCACTCTTTCATAAAAGGAGAATACACATTCGCACTCAACCGATATCAAATAGAGAACTTTTAGGAGAAAATTCTGCAGAAGGAAGGAAGCAACTGATTCTATGATACTATTTATCTTTATAAAAGTTGAGAGCTCATTACAAGTTGTGTTCTCCCAGTTTCAGTAGTTCATCACTCAAGTTGTCTGGTTGTCATTAGCTTAGTCTTTGAATACAGCCTTTCTTAGATGAACAATATAAAGTGGCATACCTCCCGCTTCCCAATTTGGGCGTAGAAGAAGTCAAGTAGTGATCTTTTTGCCTCTCGAACTTGGCAGTAAACAATAGCCTTGGGGATAGAATTCTTTAGTGTTTCACACACCATTCCCACGTAGGATGAAACATTGGATCCTGAAAACAAATCAGTTGGTCGCATTGGGGTTGTCAGGTAAGCATGTGCACAGCATCACAAGATTGAACTTGAAAAACCTAGATAGACAGAATGAAATGCCTGTCAACCCATTTCTCTCTTAAATTTTGATTTTTTTTACAATATAGGCCCTTTAAAAATGTGATAATATTATCAAGAAACCTCTTAATAATTACACCTGTGCGAAGTTTGACTGAACAATGTGGTCATTATTTATACCTCTCCTTTTAAGGTCACTTTTTGTTTACCTTTTAACCACCCAAAAAATAGTGTTAAATTAAAAGTTAATAATATTCTCAAGAAATTCATTACTAATAAACTGAAAGGTGTAAAGAGACAACATGATGCCACGAGGCTCCCACATTTTTTTTTTTTTTTTTTTTTTTGAATTCCAAGAGTAAACCCACAAACCCAAGATCGAGCTCTACATCACAGCACCCCGAGCCATAGGCTCCCACCATTTTAGGGTATGGGGAGGGTCAAATGTAAATTCTTTATCATTTCTCTTTGCAAGGAGCTGTTTTCCGGATTTGACCTGTGATCTCCAGGTCACCAAGGCTCTTCCTAAGGTATATATGCTGATAGGTGTATATACCCAAAATTGACTGAGCCTTTCAGGTATAAGGTAGCAGTTTTGGTAACTAGCCTAACTAGGTTTATACTTCAGTTCTCTTTACTTCTCCATTGGTTAGAACACTTGCATTAAAGACCTGCCTTTGGGGGAGTCCAGCCCATAGCTTAGTTGGCTAGGTCATGTATTGTTTCTATTCAAAGGTCCCCCACTCTAGTATAAATGATATACAAGAATAAAATCTTTCTTCTTCCTTGCCTACGTTCTTTCCGGCACTAATGGGAAATGTGAAGAAAAACTCAGTTCTTTGCTCACCCCAAAGAAAAGCCCCCTCTTTGCAAAAGCTGAACTTCTTCAGCCAATGTCAATTCAGAGTATTGATACTACGCTGATACCAGTCATGAACATTCATGCTAAGGATAGGACCCAAAAATAGACACTTGAAGCCAACCTCACATTAATGGGAGAAGGTATGTAGAATAGTGAATGTGATAATTAATATAGCAAAATCACATCATGCCATGCAATTTCTACCTGATGAAAAAGAGCCTTAGGATGATGATGCTTTATGTAGAGCAACAACAAAATCCACATTAATTGTGGAGAAGAGTTGAAGACTAGGAAGAGATTTGCTTACCAATCCTTCTAAGGTGCCCATCTGCATATCTATCCGTGGCTGGGGCTGTAGGATTACTACCTTTATCCGGTTCAAGTGGGAGCTTTCGGAAGAACTCAACTGTTAGGTAACTGGCCTCCATGTCTACCAGTCGTAGAACTGTTCTCCGGCTATCATCACGAAACCTTTCTAGGGCTTCATTTGTGGCAGCTGCTATGTCAGCTTGGAGGGTAGGGAATCGCTTCAGCTCCTGTTAAATTAGATCAGATTGAAAATGATGGAAGCTATATACATATACACACATATAGTCCAAAATTTGAACTCAGCAAATGCATGGTCGATTTAGTTTGAAAGTCAATCATCTTTATAATAATGTCATACCTAACCTAGAGTAGGTGTACCTGTCACCAGGTAAAGCTGGTCCTGAAACTAAGCGCAGCATAGGACATATAACATTCCACATAGCAAATAGCATGCAGATGATGGATATAGGTGAGGATAGGCAGAATTTTCATCAATATATGGATAGATAAATATGTAGTGCAAAGAGATAGAAAGTAGGATGTAGGAAAAAAATATAAATTCTGACAGAAAGTGGGACCAAGAGAGTTTAGAAAGAGACAATCAAAAGCAAAATAAAAAGTACTTGAGCCTCTGACCTAGACTTCAAGGAAGTGGAAACATGCATGTGTTACACAGGAAACCGCTAAACAAATGAAGGAAACAATGCTTGTTCTTGTTGTGTGTTGTGGTACCCAAGTACAAACCATCACCTGTGTTTCACTTATAGACTTGCGAACAAGCTCTTTCAGTACGAAGTGCACCTGAAAGAAAACAATCATTACATGAAGAACTGAGTCAGTCAAAGCTTAATTGTTATAAGGTGGCCAGAAACAAAAGTAAATAGTTAATGGTGCCAAACCATGAAAATTTCTTATTAGTTTGCAGACTAGTGCCCTTATAAAATAATTTGAGGTGATGACATGAGCACATTCTACTGAGCATCACTTATTAGTTTGCAGACTAGTGCCCTTATAAAATAATTTGAGGTGATGACATGAGCACATTCTACTGAGCATCACTTCTTTTTTTTTCGTAGGGGATGACCAAAGAGCCGGAAAGACACCGCAGTTAATATATAAAGAAATAGGGAGTACAAAAAAGCATACAAGAACCAAAGGACAAAGGGCTGTGCAGGCTACAGAGAAAGTAGCCCATGAAGATGGGCACAGCCAGAGAGAAGCACACAGACCCCAGAATACTCATTATGACAGAAAGCCCACATACCCCAAGGTTCTCATTACAAGAGAAATTCCCCCCATTCATACAGATAAAATAGAAGGATGACTCAAAGCCCACATTTGTGATATCAGGTTCTTCAATTTTATTATCAGATGGATGGAATGGTCAATGACATTAAAGGGTGAGGAGAAGACTTTCTTAAAACATCTACAGTTCCGCTTCTTCCATGCAGCCCAAAGAACAGCTTCCAAACGCATAATCCAGGTACCCTTGTCATCCTTGCATTTGGTCAGGCCTTTCCAGAAAGAGAAAAAATCTGGGAGAGTGAAAATGCTCCTAATTCAAGCCAAGGCAGGTATGGGGATGCTCCACACAGAGGAGATGATGCCATAGTGCAGGAATAGATGCTCAGTCATTTCCCTGAAGATACCACTCTAGACACATTTGTCTTTGATATGTTCCCTACATTTTCCCTCAAGCCAGTGTTGGTAATGTCTTGAACCAGTTTGCACGTGAAGATCCTTATCTTTGTAAGCCATTCAGTATTGCCGATGAACCTGGCCCATGGAACTCTGCAGTCTCTGAAGGTGAGGATCCTGGTAACAGATTTGACTGAAAATTGCCCACCTGGATCCCAGCATTCCTATCTCCCTCTTGAGTAGATCTGAACTGTTTGAGGGTTGTTGAAGTGCTCTAGGTGTTATAAGAACTCATCATCATTGTCTCCCCTGAAGTGAAGCTTCCATCCATTGTTAGAACCCTCTTGAAAAATGCCATAGATAGAATCTCCTTTTGCTTTGTAGAGGGGAAAAATCCTAGACTTAAAGTGCTTCCCATTCCCCAAAACTGAGCATCACATTGTTAAAAGTGTACTATAACACTAAATAGTGCATTTTCTATCAAGACACTGGACATTTTTTATGCTAACTTTATGTTTTCTCTATGATTCTTATGACTAACCCGATTAATCCATCTTTCCTATTTAATCTCTCATTTACCTGAATAATCTCTCCACTTACCCCTCATCTGTTTCAATCAAAGTTCCATCTTAAGCCGAGGAAAATGATAATGTTTATTATGACTATCCCATTACCAACCATTCACAATCTGATTTTTCAGGGAGATTAATGATCAGTATAGGGCTCATGGTCGACAGTAGATTTATTTAGCCAAGACTAGTATAAACACTATCTGGGAGGTAGGAGGGGACTATCTTTGGAGTGAAACTGGAATTATAATTCTACGATGTATTACCAGATCCCTCAAAAAGGAACCTAAAGCTGAAGATTTAAACTACAGACAATTTAGTTTTCACCATATAGGAAACTGCAGATACATGTGAAACTTGAAGTCCAAAAAATAATGGTCTGGATCTCGATCCCAATCTCAATAGATTAGCCAGGTCATTATTTTCACCTGGAACAGTGGTCCACATAGAACACACAATAACTTCATAAAACAACCTTAACAGGTTTACTTAGAGTCATGCTGATTCGTGGCAAAGTGAAAATAATATTTACACATTAAACAAAAAGTGAATCTGAGCGTGTGGGACACTATCATTGAACATAGGTAGAGAAAGTAGATAATTTCCTTACAGCGTCAACAGATGCTTCCCCTGGGCCCTTGAAGAAGCCAAGGGAACCCTCAATGAGCCTTCTATACCCTTGTTCAGGGGCAATAAGATGGGGCTGATAACCATCAGCTTCCGATACCACCTTACGAACATTTTGTAGAGATAGATGTCGATCAAATGGGAGTTTTTTTAGAGCAGCAGGAAGCTGGTTATCAAAAACCCCATATATCCGGTCTCCGCCTGGTCGCCTAGAAGGAGGAACAAAAATTATCTACCTTTTAAACATATAAGAAGACAAGGAAACTATGATAATATGACAACCAAAAACCATGAAATTCTGATGTTTCCATATTAACTGGAGTGCAGACGGAAAGAAAAGGTAAACCTACTGTCAATCACTTGTCACCTGAATCATTCTTGTTCCATGACATTGAACAAACAATCAATGAACATATGCAAAAGAAAGAAAGATGTACAACCACAGAACACATGGTATACCTTTAACGAAGTCATGTTCTATGCACTAATTTTATGTTATACGTAATGGACTGTTTCACAGAAACAAAGCCAAAACCCTCAGCAGAGCATCAGTTTCATGTTATCTGCAAAAAGATCCCAAAGCTGCACATTAATGAGGAGTGTTTGTGCGAAGAATAAAAGGAGAGTAGTAAAGGAGGTTATCAAGAGATGCAAGGTAGATGTTTTGTGTCTTTGGATAACAAAGTGTCAGCAGGGTGGTGACACTATCATGAGGGACATAGGGGGCGATCGTCACTTTAAGTGGGTGGCATCTCCAACTAGTAGGTTGGGAGGGCTGACGGTATTTTGGAATGAGTATGAGGTGATGGAGGTAGAGCATTTGAGGCATGTGGGTAGACTGTGAACATGCTACTATATCTCTCACTTTCTGCAATGTGGGAGATGATTTAATGGTGTTTCTTGAGGCATCTATGGACCACAGCTAGGGGGGAGAAGAAGCCCTGGAAGGAGTTTTGAATCCAATTTAATTAGTGACTGGATGATTTGGTTTGGACATGTTTCATAGGGGGTGACGTTAATGTTGCAATGCCTGATGCGAAGAAATCAAAGATCACTTCTACATGGGGGAGAACAAGGACTTCCAACAGGTCCGTTATTGAGGTAGGTCTGAATCGTCTGATTGATGAGATTACTCTTAATGCTATTTCTCTGTGTGGGACAATCCTTCTTGTTCTAAATTGGGTGGGTTCCTAGTCTCGATAAACTGGAAACGCCATTTTCTGCACCTAGAGGACTTGTGTTTATCTAGACGGCTTCTGATCACAAAATAATTCTTCTTTGAATAAGTAGCAAGTGAAGAAGGACGCCCAAACTCGGAATGGAAAGATACTGGCTCAGGGAGGAGGGGTTTATACAGGTAGTGAGAAAGGCTTAGGGTCAACGTATGCATGAAGCTAGATCTGTGGACAGGATGGTTTTGAAGCTGAAAAGTTTGCTTGAGAGTTTGTCCAAGCAGGGGGCTAACAAGACTCTTTCTGCGAAGGAGGGAAAAGACAAAATGCTAAGCAGCTGGGTAGATTGTATGACCAATTCTATTGAGAATAAAGAGAGGTAGTGCAATCAAGGAGGTTAGGAGAGGTTTCTAATGTCAAAAGAAAAAACAAGTGATCACTAAAGAAACAAAAAATGAAATTGTAAAATGCTAATTTCCCACTTCCAAGTGGTCAAGGAATCCCTAGGATATGTTTACATGAAGAATTATTAAAAAAGAGAGCCCTAAGACAAATTTTCTCAAGATAACTTTTGCTTCCCCAAAAGACATCTTTCCGCTTCCTCCATAATCCATATACTCTGGCAGATCGTATGAGGAATGGGCTGGATTCAAGAGGCAGGTATGTTGAATGAAGAAGACTGGTCATAGATAAGCTAAGGATGACTATATGGAGATCCTTCTGAAGGAGGAAATCTATTGGAAACTAAGGACAAGAGAGGTGGGTGAAAGAGATTGACATGAATACTGCATCCTTCCAAATGATTGCCTCAAGAAGGAGGAGGCTCAGTTTTCATTAGAAGCCATGGGATGCGATCGGCTAATCTCTATGAAGAAGCATCAAGCAGCATGATATAGATTACTACTCTAGTTTGTTTACAGAAGAAGATAGATGACGGCTTGGTATCATGGAAGATCTTGATGACGGCTTGGTGTCGCAGAAGATCTTGTCCTATGGCCTTTTAAAGAGGAGATGAGGATATTTCTGCCCCATTCTCAAAAGATGATGTAAGAAGGCTATCTTTGCTTGGCGAGTAATAGAGCCCTTGGTCCAGGCAGTTTACCCTTACTGTTCTTTGAAAATTGCTAGGAGGTGAGCAGGTTGGACATCTGAAAGGCAATGTTGAAATTCTAGGAAGGGGAGGCTCACTTACAGACACTGATTCAGACACTGGTAATGCTTATCTCGAAGAAAGAAGGAGCTAATAGATCACAAGACTATAGCCCCATCAATCCTTGGAATGGGTTTTACAAGATTATTACTAGAATGTTAGCAATGAGGCTAGAGAAGGGATAAAATGATTGGTTGTAACCAAGGGACTTTCATTAAAGGGAAGCAAAGTCAAGAGAACTTAATGAACCATGAATGCTTCCATGCTATGAAGTATCAATGGAGGCGGGGGATGGTTATTAAGTTGGACTTTAGGAAGGCATATGATCGTCTGATATGGGGATGATCTATTTCTTGTGATAACCCTTGCGAACCTTTGGATGAGAATTATTCAAAAGTCTAAGACTACACTTGTAAGGTGAAGAGGTAGACTCCTTTCCTATGGGGAGAGGGTTGCCCCTCTCCAACGGTGCAGGCTAAGGAAGGGGCCGCAGCCTTCGACCGAGCCACCTCCGCTGCTTCGGCCCGGCAGGCAGGCCTTACATCTCCTAGTGAAATAGCGGCAGGCAGAATGCTGGGGGGACAGACCCGACCCATTAGCCAAGGTGGTCCCCCGGCCGATGCTGTCATACACCCTCCGGAAGGAGGTGGAGGCGATGAAGCTAGCAGAGGCGACTATGCGGGGGCATCACGAGCTTCATCGGGGACGACTTCACTAAGGCTCCCGCCTTCTCCGAAGTGAAGTGGGAGCGGACTAGGTCAGAGGATGCTCCCCCCGCAAAACACCATCGTCGGGAGGTACATTGTCCTCCTCTCATTCTCCCGCCTGAAGGGATGGTAACAGTGGCGTCTTCTTCAGGGACTTCTCTAGTGCACGAAAGGCTGCCCGAACCGACGGCTACAGTGCAAGGTGACGTTGCCTTGGCCGACCAAGAGGGCATCCAGACATCCGACTCCCCAGGTCCGATCTACCAAGGAGGGGTGGAGCCAGACTCCGGAGAGGACGTACCAGCAACAGCGACGACAGAGCGGGAGCTACCGCTGAGTGGAGGAGCGGGAGCGATGTCCCTCGAGCCGGCCCACGTCCGATCGGCTTCGGAGGTTACCCTCTACCAGTTAGGCCCCAAGATGTCTGGGACATTAGGGACATTCTTCAGTCCAACCTGGCAAAAGATATCCAGGCCCGACGCCTACACGGAATTGTCCGTGGCAAGTAGTTGGCGGCCGAGACTTCACCTGGGGATCCTTACTTGATCCCTGGCCTCGACAGGGCATTGCAGGCTGTAGGGCACCCTATAGCTGCCGAGTCAGATGCAGTTGGCTCGAGGGGAAAGACTAAAGGTGACCCTCCAGTGAGTCAGTGATGACGCCTCGGTTGTCAGCAGCTCCATGGCCCTTGAGATGCTCGGACAACTCCGCTTTCCTTCCGACGATCGAGCGTTGCAGGCCATGACTACCACCAACCTTCTTAGGAATGTAGCCTCTACTATGCAGTGAGCAAGTCTCTGCGTCGCGGCCCTCTCGGATCGTTGGCATTCAGAGTCTAGAGTAGTATCATCTATGTTGGCACAACTCCGCGAGCTGAGCAGAGGGCATCGGTCAGACGTAGTGGAGGTAGAGAGGCTTCGCCAGAAACTGAGGTCGTATGAGGAATGGGCCACAGCCGTTGAGAGGGAACTGAAGGCCATCCACGAAGAGAGGATGGCTGATCGGGAGGCGATTCGTCAAGCAGGGGCAGTCGCCTTCTGAGCTTTTGAAGAGTATCGGCAAGCCTTGTAGCTTATGATGTCGAGGTCGAGAAGACGATATACCTTGCCGGCTGGGACGACGGATACCTTGCCGGCTTTACTGATGCCCAAGCGTGCTTTCTCCTAGCCGGGGTTCCATCATCTTCAACGATGAGCCCATCTTCCCTAAGGGATCTCCACATTGACGGAACATCTCGAGCTTCCTGATGTATTTTTTATACGGGCCTTTTATCTTTTCTTCTCTTTTTGTAGTAGAGAAACTTTTTGTTGAATGTAATATGTTACTCATGTTTTAAATTGAGTGCTTCATTTCTTTGTGTGATTTGCATATCCCCCTCTTCCCCCGAACGAGACAGGCTAAGTTGTGTGTAACAACTTATTCCCGATGTTTGCTTAGGGTTGGCTATGTGGCTTGGTGCGTCTGAGGGTGAGTTGAGTTGTCAAGTTCCTTCTGTGTAAGATGAGGCTCGGCAGAGGTAGTAGATTGATCGAGTTTTTTTTTTCTATCTTTAGATGGGGAGCCCCATTCCTGCAAGACGAGGCTCGACAGAAGTAGTAGACCGATCGAGTTTTATCCCATCTTCGGGTGGAGAGTCTCTTCTGTGCGAGGCGAGGTAGAGGTAGTAGACCGACCAAGTGTAATACTATCTTCGGGTGGGGACCCCCAGACTCAGCAGAGGTAGTAGACCGACCGAGTTTTATACTATCTTCGGGTGGGGACCCCCTTCTCTACATGGTGACCTGTCTTATTTGGAGCATTATCACTATTCACAACATAATTAAAAACAAAAGAATTTTATTGAAAGTAATCAATATTTAAGAGTCTCCCAAGAACAATTTTTAACTAAAGGCTTTTTGCCCTCTTTATTCAAATAGAAAAAGAATAAAAAGGAGGCTTTGCAGTTCCCCCATTCGTTCTGACTTGCCGCCACGATAGGCTTCTTCAATTGGGCATTGGTTGTTGCTAGGTATGTCTATCGGGTGATGTTCTGGTTCCTACGGGGTTCTTCAATCCCTTCTTCGGCCAGGAATTTGAGATTTTTGATGGAGACTGGAAGGGACGGCATGAAACCGTCCGATCGACTCTCTCCCCAGGATGACATTGTAAGTAGAGGGCACGTCCCGTGAATTTAATCTGTCAGGTCACAGTCAGCAGAGGGGTCCCTAACGTAAGGGGAAGAGTCATTTGTCTTTCGGCGGTCATCGGCTGGCCACTAAAGCCGTAGATAGGAGTTCAGACCTTCCTCATGCCGAATAGATTTGGCTCAAGTTGTTTAAAGCAGTTGAGGAATAAGATATTCAAGGAGCTGTCGTTGTCTACGAAAACCCTTTTGACTCGATAACCTGTAATGTCAACCTCAATTACTAAGGCGGCATTATGGGGAAGCACGATACCTTGAAGGTCTTCGTCAGAAAAGGTAATGGACTCCCTAGTCAAGGTTGGGGCGGGTGACTGAGGCAACTTCCCACCCAAGCCTCTAAGTTTCGGATTTGTAGCTTCGCCTCTTTTTCTTATTGTCTCCGCCGTTGGAAGCTCCTCTATAGATCATATAGATGACCCAATCGGGAGGGGTCCGCCGCTCCCAATTTGTAGGCAGGGGGGACCGATTGCCATCTATCGCGCCCTGCTTGGGCTCTCGCTCCACACCATAAGCGATATACCTCTTCAGATATCTCCGCTTGATGAGGTTTTTAATCTCTCTTCTGAGGTCATAACACTCTTACGTGAAGTGACCATACTCGTTGTGGAAGGCCTAATAGGTAGCATATGAGACTTGGGTGCAAATTTAACTAATTAGAGGATCTAATTGCGAATTTGGTGGGTTATATATATATATATATATATATATATATATATGAGTGAGTGGGAGAACGACCCTATTCTTACCTCTCTCCCTCTCTAGCTCTCTTCTCCTTCCTCCCACTTTGGGGAAAGGATCCTTGGGTTGCATGGCAGCCATGGGGGTGGAGGAGGCTTACTTAGAGACTATTTTGGTGTTTAGGGGCTGCCTTAGAGCCTCTTGATGGAGATCAAGAGGGGTAATTGGAGCATGACGACCATGGGAGCAAGGAGCTCGTGGATCTTCACCAACATTCTCTTCCTTCACCTCTCTTTTAGATGATCTTAAAGGGTAGACGACCCTATGGGTTTGGAGGAGCTCAAGTTTAAGGTAGGGCGATGTCTTTTAAGTTTGTTTGGGATCCCGAAGTGCATGTTGATTTTAGAGGTTTGTTTGGACATGCCTAGGTTCAAGTTGACTCTTAATATGATGATCCTACCATCCATGATCTGAATTTGCTATAAGCATGGGTTTTAGATTGAGATTTCATAGGAATTGCATGCATGATTATGCTAAGTCTGGAAATAGACTTTCATGCTTGATTGTCATGCTTGGTTTGATCAATGTAGTGAATGGAATGGCATGCATGTTTTCAGATTTAAATTCCATATGTATAATTTCTTTAATTTAAATTCTGTGGCAATTGGCCTTGGTTTGGGTGAGATCTAACCAGTGAGGATGTCTCTGAAAACAAGATAGTCAGTTAGTGATTTATTCCCCATGATTTGTGTAGTATTCCAATTGACTTGACTTTTATATGTTATAGCCTACTTAGTCAACTTTCGTACAAAAAAAGGATCTTGATTTGGATATGTATATTGTGAGTTCTGGCCCTCCGAAGTAGAGGTGTGTAGTGCTGTTTGTTGACAGTTTCTGTCAATTTTTTGTGCTGACAGAAATGGTCGATTGTTTCGACTAAAATGGTCGACCGTTTTTACCTGAACTTTTGTTTAGCCTTTGTTTTAGACAAACGGTCGAGCGTGTTAACACTCTGGTCAACTGTTTGGACCCAAAATAATGAAAATACGATGTTTTGACCTATTTTGTCCATCGATAGACACATTTTGACTTGGGATTCATACATGATATTTATAATTGATCTAATTAAGACTATTTGAACCATTCATCACTTATAACTCTATGTTCTTATACCCTACTTTGGTTTTGTGATTATTTTATACGATCGACTTATGTTCTTATGATTTAACTAGGATGATCAGCTCACTAGTATAGATACCTATATGATTCACTCCTTAGGGAAGGGGCAGGGTTTTAGCCATATGATTGTGTCAAGTCAGGGCCTAGCTTAGCCATATGATTGGGCCTAGATTCTCGAACTTGGCTTGATTGAGATTACATTTCTTCTGGCCTAGTGCAGTAGTAGGTGAAACCCACTTGTGTGTATACCTCCGATGAGGGCTTGAACTCCATTGATGGTGTACCTCGTACCTCAGCCAGCGTTGCTTCTTTACCACACCTTCGTGAATTTTCAGAGATCCAAGAAAAGCAGAGTGGCATTGATCGGGTAAGGAATCCTTCGAGACGTTTTGAACCTAAAGATGATAATATTAATATGATGATGTTAGTGATGTGTTCCTTATCATTCCTAGATAAGATGATTATTATTGAATTATTGTTCATAAACTTGATTGAGAATCAACCCTGGAGTAGATCAATGACATTTATGAATATGAACCGACTCTAGAATGGGCCAATAGAATGGATAAATGATATGAACTATTACTGGACAGGTCAATGGAAAGATAAAGGAATATGTGATAGATACAATCTGACTTTGGCATAAATTATATGTGACTAAATGACTGGTAAGATGACTAAAGGATGATTCACATCTATGAATATGAAGCATGTGTTTAGAACTCTTCTTGATTCGTTTACATGACTCTTTTAAGTTTGGACATGGTAATGTGAACTATGAATGACCTCGTATTAGTGTTTTGACATGGGTGACTTGCAGTACACGATGGACATGGATGGCAGTACCGGCCGATACCGGTACGTATCAGCCGGTACGTACCGGTATCGGCCGGTACCAGTACCCGATACCTGTAAAGGGTATCGGCCGATACTGGGCCGGTACCAGCCGGTACGTACCGGTACCGGTACCCACCGATACGGGTACCGGTACCGATACTGCCATCCCTGACGATGGAGATTAAAGTATATATATAATTTAATTCGATATGATGCTTGTGTTGCCTCTATATGAGATGACTCAATGAGATCTATGGATAGTTAGTTTGATACACTTTGAATCGATGACATGAGATTCAAGAACCTTGGTAGACACTGATATGAATTATAAGATGATTGATGCCTTTTTTCTTGAGAAAATTATATTTCTGTGTTTTACTCGGAAGAGATTTTATAGACCGTTTGTGAACACGAAATCTCTACTGAATCCTCTTCTAGAGACTCAACCCCTTCTTGGGTGCAAGTTACTCGTGGGATCAGAGGCACAATGTTAGTGTGGTGGTCAGCAACATAATTAAATCGTATAATTTGTATTTAACATTTATTTTGGACATGTATCCTGAGGCTTGTGGCTATGTAATCCATTATTAATTCTTTATCATTCTTTGTAGGGCTAAAGCTTGAGCTCGGCTCAATAAAAAATTTACGAGCTCGAGTCAAGCCCGAGCCACGATTCAAGCCTAACTTAAGCTCGAGCTCGGGCTCGAGCCCAAAAAGTCAAGCTCAAGCTGAGCTCGAGCCAAACTCGTTTGAATTTAAAAAAATAATAATAATTTACCTTAAAAATATTTGATTTAGATAAATTAGGCCCAATTAATATGACCGGCCTACTTAACTACAGCCCAAAGAGAAGTGCCCATTGGATCTATGGCCCATACCTATTTAGGCAGCCAGCCCTCAAACACAGCATGATAAAAGGTGGGGGGTTTTGATTTATAGAAATGTTGGAGGGACCAAAAATTGTACCAGCCGATACCAAAGTAAACCCATGAAGGAACGGTCCCTGTCAGGTGGTGGGCAGGTGCTGGCCTGAGCATTCTCAGCATAATAGTAGCATATCAGTTTCATAAAAAGTCTTAGACTCCTTATATTCTTGTTAATTGGGTGATCTGGCAAATGTGTTAGCGGATTGTTGCCTGCTGGGGTGTTGTGCGACTCACTAAGTTAGAGGTGTTTAACATCAAATAGATGTTATATATTTTTATACGAGTTGGCTCGCAAGCTATCGAGCCGAGCTCGGTCGAACTCGGGCTCGGCTCATTTACGTATACGAGTTGTGTCCCAGGCTCGGCTGGACTAGTTTGGGCAAATGAGTCGAGCCGAGTCGATCTTAACTCGAGCCGAGCTAAAGTAGCTCGCGAGTAGCTCGGCTCATTGCCAACCCTAATTCTTCGTGACTATTGTAATGGGGATTGTAATTATTGGAATTGTATATAAATGACTCAGATGTTTATTCCTCATAAATGTTCTCTACTTGTTAATTTTCTTTAATTTGCACTGATTACCCCTAAGCAATTATATGTAATTTATATTGTGAACCAGTAGCATGCCAAGCTAAGGGAGCCAACCTAGAGCAACTTGGTGTCTTTTACACGGGGGTGTTATATGCCTTATAGGTAATATGACCAATTCTCCATTCATTAGAGATGGAGAAAGAGCCAAAGAGTTATTAGAACTCATACATTCATATGTATGTGGGTCTATGTTCACTCAGGCTAGAGATGGATTTTTTTACTTCATAACTTTTACTGATAATTTCTCTAGATACATATATGTATACTAATGAAGTACAAATCCGACGCATTTAAGAAATTCAAGGAGTATAAGAATGAAGTTGAAAAATAGACTAGGAGGAGTATTAAAGCTTTTCGATCAGATCGAAAAGGAGAATACCTAAGATTCACTGAGTTTTTAAAGGATAATGAGATTCTATCTCAATGGACACCTCCTTGCACACCTGTGGGAATGATATTTATAAAAATATAAAAACAAAATTTATATTTTTAGTATGAATATTCCGTTTGATTCACGACTCATGAATGATGAGTTATGTATTGAATCAAGCATATGGATTTGAATTTGGACCCCTCTCCACCAATCTTAGCCGGTGTTAATTACACCAGTGAAATCACTGAAATCTTTAATTAATCCCTTAATGCGTGATTACTGAAACTAACCATAAACTCGTGTGAGAATTGAAAGTAACATAATGCACAAAAGTGGCAATAATGAAGAAAAATGAACTTATCATTTGTTGATTATGAATATTACAAATTACAATGGTGCTCACTAAAATGGGGGAGCATTACATTGGCTATAATTATGATTATCAAAATTGGACTATTGCACAAATAACTACATATGCAATTGTTAAAACCAATGTGATAGATTCATGCCCACAATCGTAGATGCCATATTTGGATCAGCAATCTTCCAATCACAGTCTCGATTGGGATGATCAGACCGTCAAATTTGTGTTTATAGTCATGATCAATATAATCAAACCATTAGACTTGTATTAGTGGTCTTGGTCGAGGCGATCTAACCTTTAGATTTGAGTGTATGGTTGAAATCACTAAGATTAGACTGTTGGATTGAAGTTAACAGTTGAGGTCAAAAAAAACTGGCTTGAAAGAAACCTCCCTTTGTTCTCCCATCTCCAAGTTTCTCTCGAACAATGGATTCCATCCTCTTAATGTCATGTCATCAAGCACCTCAACAACCTCTGTCACAGGGTCAGTAAATAGTCTATGAGGCTAGTAAAGCCTCTCTATGTCCTTTATCCTCATTATAGAGGAAAATGACATCTGGATGCACTCCAGAAACTAAGCCAGCAGGGTCATACATGGGTTTCCTCCCCTGTATGATCGTCAAAATCAAAATGTTCCCTCAGACAAGGTTCAAAATAGGGATGTTAATTCTCAGATGTCAGTACAGATTACTAGAAATCAACCATGTCATGATGTTATCCATTTTCAGGTTAAAATAGTTGTCACCATATAACATGCATCATACGGAAGCAGCAGAAATCGACCATATTGTGATATCCATCTTCAGCTTAAAATAGTTAATACCATATAACATGTTTAATACTGAAACAACAGAAAAAGTATTGGATGCTGCTTGAACATTTGACAAAGACATTTATAAATGCCTACAAAATATCTTTCTTTCTTGATCATCTATGTAAGCAAGATTACAGCGCAAGGCTTTCTGGTTTTGAACTTGAATAAGATATGTTCAATTATTAACCAATTCACTGGGCTTCTGTAGCTCTCACAGATAAAATGAGTATGAATAAAAGGAAAAGAGTCTACAAGTAATTACCCCCCATCTAAATGCTCTTTGAAGACACGATCAAATGCACGACACATCTCTAATATGGTATAAAGTTGGGCCTGTTGCATGGATAAAAATAAAGAGAGGAAGCAAAATGAGATGATCGGACTGGAGAGCTTAGATTTGCTCATATCATTATCATTAATCAAGCCATACCCCTGAATCTACTCCAATAGGCCTCCCAAGTCTGTCCAACTCTGCATTAAGTTCATCTATTGTTTTATTGATTAGAGCTAAAATGCTTGGTATGCGTGCTCTGATCACAGACTCCAAATGCTGCAAAAGGAGGTATCACAATAAAAGGAGAAGAAGCTCAAAAAGCAATAAAAATATAAACATGGGTTAATTGTACCTGAGAAAGAAGTTTTGCAAGATATTCTGAGCCCATTTTACTTGCTAGATGCCCATATTCAGGGCTACTAGAGAAATACTCACGTTCCTTCCGTCGAGCAGCAATCATGTCAACATTCTTGTTAATATCAGCCTGTGAACGATTGACAATTCCAACCCAAGGATGTTGAAGGCGATATGCTCGTCCTTCAATAACCTAAAATCATATGGTACAATCAACACATTTTCAATAAAATCCCATAATACAAAAACATAGAAACACTCACAGCATCTATAACAAACAATTGTTTGCATAATTTGAATACAATTTAAAATTGATGAGCCAAGAACCTACATCCAAGGCATTGGTACCCTTGTCCATCAGATCAAGCTTTGTTAACACTCCGAATGTTCTTTCACCTAAAGAAACCTCAAAAGGAGGCACAATATCTTGAAATGTCAGTATATATCAGACAACCCCTTGAACTTGAAACTCATTAAGTTATGTGAGTCAAACTACTAAGAAACCTTACAGCACCTGATGGATCAACTTCCCTTCCAAGCTTTATTGCATCTGAAGTAGCAATGTCTTGATTAGCAGGTGAAATTGCCAGTATAATGCAATTAGGCTACAATCAGAGGAAAAAGGAACATCAGAAGTAAATACCACTGCACATACTATAAAAGGGCTCGTTGCTGTCCTTACCTTCTCAACATATGAACGAACCATGTTCTCAATGTCTTCAACAATGCTATCCGGTTGTCCCTCTGTAAGATTGCAGATTGTAAGAGTATACTCAAAAGCACTAACATAAGAATCGTTAATTGTAAAATTTTAGCATGACAAAGGCATCTTTCAAGAAATTACCTACAGCAACCTTTGTCAACCCCGGTAGATCTATGAGTGTTAAGTTCACAACTGCCAAAAAACAATGTGTGCTGTGAATATCACATAGCAAAGTAAAATAATCAATAGAATAATCCAACAGAAGTGGATAAGAGACAAAAGATAGATATAGCAAAGTAAAATAATCAATAGAATAATCCAACATATTGGACAAGAAAAAAACATAGAAGTATATGAATTTCACAATAGTATGAAAATAGCACTTGCACCTGAAAGAGCGCCATACACCCATTTGTCATTGTCTCCCACCCACATAGACACTTCTCATGTGCTCCCTTTCCTCTATAGTATCCCCCCTTTCTCATCTTTCTTTAATTCTTCCTGTTCCTCTCTTTCTTACTAAATATGAAATCGTTACTATTATTCGCACCAAATTTTATATTGTTCTCCTATGAGTTTATCACTGTTTTAGATCTGAACTGGAATTAAATATGAGAAACTATGTCATCAATCTGAAAATTCTTTGGGTAATGTAGTTCCATTAAGACTCCAACGTCTTTTTAAAACCCTAAAAACTCAATTTTTTACTGCATCAAGTAGCTCTATGTGTAAGGCACAAAAAACACAGGAAAATTTGATTTGTTTTTATATTTATTATATAGCCAATTCACCATATTGCCAAATGAACATAATAGCCTTTTTGGCAGAGAGATTATTCAGATACAAGAACTCATTACATGTATCATAGTTGAAAAATGGAAGAGAATTCATGAACAGACCATTAGGAGAGTAAATGCTCAGGTGAATTGGGACATTAGAGATGTGCTTGGACTTTCCGGTAATCCTATCAGTTTCATCCTGAATCTCCTTGCGGATAGCAGCTGCAAAAGCACAACAGATTCAAAAATGGGCTCGGTAATCAAAATCAATATGCAAAATGGAAACACCAAAAGGCTTCTTCAGCAACTTCATGTCTTAGGATTAGATTTATGGTTACAGAAGATGAAGTGAGACCATATTCTCCCCCAGCCGACATAAGAAATCCTTAGGAACCAGAGAATTTATCTAGTCAAGTCCTTTTGATGTGACTTTCTTAGTCTTAATATGCCAATATAAAGAGGAGTTTTTCCTTTTGTTCCCTCTTGGGGAGAGGAGCAGCAAAAAGTTGGTTTCTGACAATGCGATAAACATGTACTGCATGTTCTACAGTATATAAATATGTTCCACACATCCATCAATATATTCTGTACACAAAATAAAATTCTACAAATCAAATTGGTGATACAATCCACTACAATTATTCAAAAATAAATAAACAAAAATCTCAGCAACTTCATGTCTTAGGATTAGATTTATTGGTTACAGAAGCTGAAGTGAGACCATATTCTCCCCCAAACGACATAAGAAATCCTTAGGAACCAGAGAATTTATCTAGTCAAGTCCTTTTGATGTGACTTTCTTAGTCTTAATATGCCAATATAAAGAGGAGTTTTTCCTTTTGTTCCCTCTTGGGGAGAGGAGCAGCAAAAAGTTGGTTTCTGACAATGCGATAAACATGTACTGCATGTTCTACAGTATATAAATATGTTCCACACATCCATCAATATATTCTGTACACAAAATAAAATTCTACAAATCAAATTGGTGATACAATCCACTACAATTATTCAAAAATAAATAAACAAAAATCTCAGCAACTTCATGTCTTAGGATTAGATTTATTGGTTACAGAAGATGAAGTGAGACCATATTCTCCCCCAAACGACATAAGAAGTCCTTAGGAACCAGAGAATTTATCTAGTCAAGTCCTTTTGATGTGACTTTCTTAGTCTTAATATGCCAATATAAAGAGGAGTTTTTCCTTTTGTTCCCTCTTGGGGAGAGGAGCAGGAAAGAGTTGGTTTCTGACAATGTGATAAACATGTACCGCATGTTCTACAGTATATAAATATGTTCTGCACATCCATCAGTATATTCTGTACACAAAATAAAATTCTACGAATCAAATTGGTGGTACAATCCACTACAATTACGCAAAAATAAATAACCGAAAATCTCATAGAATCCATAAATCCAGAAAGCATGATACAATAGAATGAAAGGAAATGGATAATGTGGTACAGGGAACTTCCATTGTGTGAAAGGTATTCAAGTGCAGCTTTTAGGGATTATGATAGGAACACAAAAAAATTGCATATATTGTACTAGCCATATACTCTGCCAAGTGCCAAATGATTCTACATGTTGAGTCCAAGTAAACCATGTAATTACTTTTCTGGAAGGTGATCAAAGATCGCAGTTCAGAAAAATTGCAATAAAATACAGTAGACTAGTTCCTCACTTACAAAGGATGCACCTCTTACACCAGGAGTAGTGTTGTATTCATTTTACAATAACATAGTGAGGAATACACGGATAAACAAGGCATAAGATGGTAACTTAGAGAGGAATATATGGATAAACAAACCATAATCTGGTAATACAGTGGTCTCCACCAAGAAGGCTCTCCAGCCCCACAAGTCTTTGATTTGGAGCTTTCCAAATTCAATTTTCATTTCCTGATTGCCAATCTTGAAGCACTTTGACTGTCCATTTAAGGATTAATAATTGGTTTGAACTCTGATCGGAAAATTTCAGCCAATGTTTTTTGAGTATTTTTTTTCCATTTAATTTCACTGGTAAGCAACCATTTCTGGTGTTCTCTCTTCAAAGTATTCCATTCTTGCATCTCCTTCTCCATTAAGCATCCATGACTATTCCTTAGATCAAATTCTTCAATTCTTCCAACATCTTTTTTCTGGCCATAGCTACACTCCAGAAGTCTCTTTACTCCATGTTTCCAATTTATATCTGGTCCACGTGTGGGACAAGCAAAAAAAATTTGCAGATAGTTCCTCCCACCATTCCTTGACGAGATCTTCAAAACCCTCCCATTCAGATCAGATCAACTCAAATCTGAACCATCTTGACTCTTCCTCTGGATTTTGTTGGTAAATGTTCAAAGTGGCTCTACGAAGGCCTTTTGTACTTGTTTTCAGGAATATTCTGACCACTCCATTGAAATACTGATGATTCTGTCCAATTTAGGTAAGGACTAAGCTTGCTGAAACTTTGATCAGCTGTGCCTGAAGTTAGAGATGTAGCTCTCCATCAAAGTCTTTGCCCATCCACTCATTGGACCAGTCAAGCTTTAGTGTCCCAATTGTATGATTTAGCTGTGCCCATGGAAACCTAATATCATTGAAATCATCTATCATGCACCAAGCTGAGGTATCTGCTGTTTGAACATTCTTAACAGAATGTCTGTTCTAAAAAGAATGTCTCATTCTTTACTGGGTCATCTGGGTCATAAACTGTAATATACTGGATTCTTAATCAAAAGATAAGAGCTTTAGATAAGAGTCTAAGAAAAGCTATGCCAGTTCAATTTTTCTTTTTGCAGTTTCATATGATTAGGGTTCTAAGCAAGTCTTTGCTTCTATAGGGATTTTCCACAGGGGACTACATTGCTTAAAAGGTCCCTATGGGATGTCATATTGGGTCCATATTGGACCTTTAATGGTTCACTTAATGTATTCTAATGGATTCTTTTAGTGGGTTGTTGTATAAAGCCTTAGCAGTGTCCACAAGAATTAGAAATTTGCATGCTGAAACCAGGCATAGATAGTAAAGTCTCTGAGACCTCAGTGACATTTTGATCCACCACAGGTCTCTGCTTCTCCATAGCGTAACAGCTGCATAACCCAATGCATCTAGTACCCTGTAGGCTTGAGCTCAACTCAGCTCAAAAACTCGTTCAAGCCACTCAAGCTTGACTCAGTGTTACTCAAAATAAAATGCTTTATTTTAATATACATAGTCATTGCATAAATTTTAATTTATTGATATAGAAAGTATTTTGAAAAGTAGTAGGCTCTTAGCATACCCAAAACATCTACAGAATTGTCCTCGTAGCATCATCTGTGGTACTATACTATGGGCTCAAGCTAGGTTCAGCTTGAAAACTAATTTGAGCACTCAGCTCAATATTAGCGAAGTATTTTATTATAAGAGATATACTTACCACATAAATGTAAGTTATCGATATAAATAATATCTCAAAAAGTAATAGATCTAGACACAACTAGTCTCACAAGCCTTGAAGACTGGGTATCAGCAGTCTCAAGATGCAGTTGAGTTGCTTGAATTCAGCTCAATCTAGAAGTACGAGACAAAACTTGAGCCAAGGCAGGCCTTGAGCCAAATAACTTAAAGGTAGCTGGTGTGCATCTTGATTCTCTTGAAGCCCTATAGGAGACAATGATTATTTTTTTCTCTGACTACCACCAGCCACTTGAGGAGACTGAGGCTGTATACACCTAGATCACCTTGTTCCACAGTTGTTAGGTTAAAGAGTAATGGGAGAGGGAAATCCCCCATCTGTCCTTCATATATTTGAAGATATCCACGGCCCTGGCCATTGTGAATGGAAGATAAATGGGCAGTAGTCATGAGGCATACCACCAGCTGATTCATAGGGAAATTTCTGCCATCCATCACTTTGCAAAGACTGCCAGCAAGCCTAGCACAGGCTTTCCTGAAATCCCTCTTGAGGAAAAATCATTCCTCTGAAGCTTCGGAAATGAGAAATCAAAAGCTACAAAATAAAGGCTTGCCAAACCAAAGAGAGATAAGTTTTGGTAATAAAAAACCTTAAGAAAAAAGGTGAGTCTTAACTCCTAAATTTGATGCCCAATACCAATAGTATGCCTACTAGCATGATATAGAACAATGTTCTGGCAATTGTGGGGCTATCACAAAGTGGCCGCATGAACAACTGCCGGCTGCATGCACAAGTTCAAAATGTGAGAAATACATAGCTTATGTTCTCCAATCTCTCTACCATGTTCAAGGAATTAATTCTGATTACTTCCCAAATGAGTCATTAGTCCCCTTTTCAAGTAAATACTGGAATGCACTAACATTTTTAGGTGAACAAAAGGATATAATGGCACAACTGTTCATCTAGTCAAGGGATACTAAACACCTATCTAATACCAAACTAACAGTGGATATTGAACACCAAAAAAAGCATGGTGAGACAAGAATGTCTCCCAGAATATTGGAGAAGCAGGGAAATGGTCGCTTCATCCTGAAGGTCCATTTGATCCAAATGTTGCATTGATGGTAATCCAGCCTACCGAGGTTGAAATGGATTATTATTTTACTATTTTATATCATTGCCAACATTTAGAAGCAGTTGTTGGTAACCTCAGCAATCAGCTTATGTTTCTTGAGAAAAGATCCAAATATGTTTTGCAAAGTAATGTGCATGGGCCCCGCAATGTGCTCCAAACAGAGGTGATCCCTTTCCAATAGATGAGCTCCCGTTCAAACCCCATAGAATCCAAAATTAAAGTACGATGGGAAAAACGCCTGGAAAGTGTTACAAAATTAGCTCCCGCCTAAAGCAATTAATTGTTAGGAAAAGGCTCGATGGTGATGATGTCGTTTCATGGCCATGGTCTTGGTGAGCACAAAACTCGGTTTTGATTTACATCTCTAAGTTAACTTTTTAAGTTTTAACACGACTGTCACCTATCTTACATTTCTTTAGCGTACTAGTGCATTCCAATTTTGCACACAAAAAAATTAAAGAGAAACCTTAATATTACTACACAATAAGAACACCCCTTAAACAGGAATTCTAAGTAACTAATATCATCACCCGATTTTACCAGAACGGATGTTTATAAGCAGCCTGACATATTGAGCTAGGGCATTGCTAGAGAGGCAGAAACCCGTATATTTCTTTTTATCCATTTCCCTCCGTTTTGTTCTCATGATGATCAACTGCCAACACTGATAAGAAACACGTAAAACCTCAGATCAACTGAGCTGAATATAATCCCTACCCAAACGATCCAATGAAACCAAAGTATTTGTAAAACACCAACCAAAAAAAACACAGAAAAGACTGCAAATGTTCAAATACCAAAGTCATTGAACCGCTTCCTGGGGGCATGCAGGAACTCCCCGTACTCCTGCTGGCCGTCCTCCATCTTGTGGAGTTGCAACACCAATGGCCTCCTCGTCACAATACCTTCACAAAGCATCCACAACAACGAGGAAATCAGTGGCGGATGCCTACGAACCCCACACACGATCCCAATTCAGGAAAAAACAAACAACATACGAAAACAGAGGACAACAAGCATTTGTTCCAATCCACATTACCAGATCCCCGAGGGAGGAAGTCCCGCCCCACGATGCTCTCCAGGACCGAGGACTTCCCGGAGCTCTGCAACGCCGGAAAAACAAAATCAAATCAAACAACAAGAGAGAGGAACGAGGTGAACGAGGAAGAAGGGGAGGGACCTCCCCGGTTTCGCACCTGGCCGCCGACGACGGCGACGGAGGGGAGGGCCTCCCATAGAGAGCCGCCGTCCCCTCCGTGGTCGCCGAGAACGGTGCAGGCCCTCTGTATGCGGTTCACAAGACCGATCAGGCTCTCCATGGTCGCCATTGCCGGCCTCCACTCGGGGGAAGCTCGGATCGCCGGAGGCGGAGGCCCTCCTGCTGAGAGCAGATCGAGGAGATCGGGATTGCAGGAGAATGTGCAGAGGGGAAATGGGGGATCTGGATCGAAGGAGGTGGTGTGCTGAGGACGTGGGGAAGGGGAGGGAGGTGGAGGGGGGGGAAGAAGTAGAAAAAACGGTTGCGGGGATGGTGATGGTTGGGGCGGTTCGAATTCGTGGGGTTGTGGGGCCCTGTGTGGGCCCCACGAGATCTCTCTGGGCCTCGTGTACGGGCCCTGGGCCCTTTTTTTAGGAGGTGAGCAAACCGGAAGGGCAAAGAGAATATATTACCTTGATTGTGAAGTATATCTCCCCTAAAATGGAAGAAGAAGAAAGAGTGAAGATCGCTTATCGTTTGAGCTAGAACTATAAATGGCACTCTGAATTTCCATTTTTTTTATTCATTCTCCGATGTCTCAGGAATAGGTGCAAAAGTGCAAAAAAAAAAAAAAAACAGTTATTTTCTTTCCAGCGCATAAGTATATATCTCTGAATTTGAATCTTCCAATAAAAGTTCAATGTGGAAGTAAAAATACTCATTTTCACATCCGCTTTTCAATATTTGCTTCAATAGTATATTATTAATTATATTATACTCGTTTATAGGAGCCAACTAATAAAGCTAAGCACTTGAAGCTTGGACCTAGGTAAATCAGCTACCAATACTTCGTTTAGTAGAGGCTAATACTTCTATAGAAGGCTAGGCTCTTAGCTCCTACTTTTGCTCGATGTGATAGTAAATAATAAGATCACTACCTTAATTTAACATATGTGTTAGACACATCTATTCAATAATCATCACATTACATACATTATATGATGTGTGATAGACAACAATACTTATCGTAGATTCGCAGGTGAGATGTAATGGGCATCACATGGCAGCACACTTTAGGTTAGCATCAGGACCTTCCTTTTAACCTCCACTCTTTTGTGATTTTGGAGAGTGTGCTCTCACCTAGAGTGAGGAAGGGTTACTAACTAAGGTCTGACTAGTCTACGCCATTGGAGAAAGGGTGAAGCCCGTTAAGAGGCAAGCTTGATGTACAATTTAAAGCATTTAGATTGCTGGTCTTTGGAAATTAAAGATAGACTCACCATTCTACATCTCCAAATCGTTGATGCATTCCCTATTTGCATCCTATAGACAATTAATTCCAAAAGATAAATAGTAGGGCTGTCAACTCCGATTTGTATCCACATCCGATTAGTCGGATATTTATCTGATTAAGACATCCGACGGACATATCCGAATATCTGTTTAATTATCTGATTAACATTCGAAGCGGAAACGGAAAATAAATGTCCGCTCCGATTATTATCCGACCAATTATGTATTTTGATAAGTTCTTCTAATTTTAATGATGTTTATATATTTAAATAAACGGTAATTCAATATTTGAAGTATGCTTAAGACGTGTTGAGCGATAATAATGAAGTTTTTTGTGATTTTTTTTTATTTTTAGTAGTTTTACTAATTAGATAAATTATTTAAGTATTTGTTATTATCTAAAGTATATTTAATAAAGTATTCAAATTATTTCAAATTTATATGGATATTTATAACTTGAATATTTATTAATTTAAATCTATGATATTCATGGACTATGCAAAAATTAAAATTTACAAGTCATTAAGTTACAAGACAAAGTTGAAATATTTAAGTATTCGAATTATTATCCGAATTCGGATGCTATCGGGCGGAGTCAAATTCGGATAAAAAAATTTATTATCCGTTGGATAGTATCCAAAGGCGGATATTCGGATAATACTAAACGGAGCGGAGTCGGATACCGTGGTATCCGCTCCGTATTCGCTCCGTTGACAGCCCTAAACAATAGGTAGTTTTGCTTCTTTGTTTCACTAGCAAGAATGAGACATTAAAAGCTATGTGCTATACGTCAGGTACGTTTGATCAATATTCATGGTATATTCCCTTATTCATGAGACCCACCTATCTTTTAAACAATATCTGTTAAACAATGACAAATAGATAGCTTTTAACTTCATTAAGAAAAGGAAAATGAAGAAAACCCTATTTTGTCTTGCCTCTTTCTTCTTCCTATACCTTCCCTCTCTCCCACTTACCTTGGGTCAAGTTTGGGCTTTGTTTTGGCCTTTGAAAAATTAGACCATATCAGGTCCATAAGATTATAATTAGGCAATGAGCAACTTAAATTTTGAATATATCTTCCAATGGTGTAATGTTGTTAATGAGATAAGTTGCTTGAAACCCATCATTAAAATGAGGTAGTCAACTGAGAAGACGGAGGAAGGAGTGGAGCAGGAACCCCCCTCTAGAGCACTATCAGGAGGGAGGGGCTCCAATGAACCACCCTCCTAACCCTCCCAAAATCCTCTTCCGACTAAGAGGAAGAGTCCATTCTCTGGGAGTTTTGGATTAGATAAGGTGTCCCCTTTACCTAGTTTTGTTTCTACCCCAAGTAAGTGGTCTGACTGTTCCTATGGATATGGCTTTCTGCCGATCCCTTTGGGTGTTGCCACAGTATGGGTTTTCGACATACCCAGGCTGCCCTATGTTTTCCTCCTTCCCCTTTGTTTCTCTTATGTGCTTCCATGTTCTTGTTCTCCCTCTCCCTTTAAACTCTCCCCTCTGGATCTATCACATGTTTCACTACTTGGACCCTACACCGGCGACGACATTTGTTCTTGGCCTCTATGTTTTGCACTTGTCTATTAATAACCTTCTTGACAAGTTCTTTGGATGCCTTCCCTTGGGTGACCCGCATCAAGAACTCGGTGAGCTTGAAGATATGCAAATCCCCCCCCCCCCCCCCCTCCACCCCCCACCCACAATCTACGCTAGGAGATTGGCATGTCCAACAATTTGAACAGGTTCTTATCCTGAAAGTGGCTTCTCTGGTGACCGTATGCTCTGGCTGGCATTTCACAGCAGCTACTCTGGTGACCTTGTCCTGATTGGCAGTTCTCCAAGATGTGTTGTTGGATGTCCTCTGGATATTGGGTCGAGGTTGTGGTCCTTGTCTATTGGGTCCTTCATGGCTCTATACACTTCTTACTTCCCCTTCCCCCTCCTGTTAGCCTTTGCAATGGTACGGTGGTTCCTTATCACATGTTCATATATACTCCCCCTTCATGATGTTTGTTTCCTCCCTTTTCTTGTACTAGTTTTCTTCTTAGTTTAGTTAATATGTAGCAACTCCCTTTGTTCGCACGCGAGAGAGAGAGAGAAGGGAATTGGATCCCGACAAAAGTCGTTGACATTTGACCCCCTTCCTATTCAAAGAAGCCAACCTTACAACAACAGATGTCTCTTTCTATCGCTTCTGGAGCAAAGGTTGGCTCAACCGTTGAGTGTTAGGAATTTAAAGGTAGAATAGTTTGATAGCAAGGGGCAACTTCAGCCCAATAGTAAGACCCGTTCATTTAGAGGATCCCCTCTCGGCTTAAAGGAAGCAACATATCCCATCTAATTCCCTAGTTTGAAGTGCTCATATGTTCACTTAATCAGATTCGGACTAGTTTTCTTCTTAGTTAATATGTGGCAACACCTTTTGTTAGAGAGAGAGAGAGAAGCTACTTGAGTTACACTCAAGTTGGCCAGTATTCCTCTTAGATGATTTAAAGGAATCAATTGAACTTGAACTTACAACTAAGCCTATTTTATTGTATCAAATGACCTTGTTCGTCATCTTGAGCTTAGCTCAAGTGACTCATGAGTGGATTAACTATGTTCTAGATCAAGTTAGTGTTAGGCTATTTATTTGTTCTCTATGTTTTGGTGATAACACATAATGAAAATAAAGAAATCAGATTCTATGTAGTTGAGTTAAATGTATGAATTAGTCAATTATCAACTAACATACTCACTATATTGAAAACACCATATATAATTGCATGTCTTCTATACTTAAAGTACCTTTTTAAAGTTTGGAGGGGCCAAGGCCCCTGCTTGCCTCGTAGCTCCGCCACTATAAGTATGCCTATATTTGCAGGACAAATAATGCTTTATGGCATAAAGTTTGGGGATCATATGCAAATAATGATGATGATGATGAAAATAGGGAATCCTTACTTTTATCAAGTTGAATTTGCAATCCCTATCAGATGTTGAAAAGGGGGAATCTTACTTTTATCTGTTGAATTTGCAATCCCTATCAGGTTCAATCAAAAAAATACAATCATTGCTTTTTCTTTGACTTG
This sequence comes from Zantedeschia hybrid cultivar, assembly GCA_030544215.1. NCBI lineage: Eukaryota > Viridiplantae > Streptophyta > Magnoliopsida > Alismatales > Araceae > Zantedeschia > Zantedeschia hybrid cultivar. Next base: position 64,122,146 of record JARZZO010000008.1, on the reverse strand, counting down.
TTTTCCATCACGTCTGCCCTCCCCTTCTCATGAGCTCTCTCCCCTCCGCTCCCTCGAGCTTTCCCACCTTTTGATTACTCAACTTGGGGAACTAGTGTACAAGGGAGAGGACCCATTCCACTCTCTCTCTCACCTTTGTATATGAAGAGGTAGACTACTTTATTTGTGCAAGAAAAATAAAGAAGTGAAATCAAAGTCTTTCTGTTATACTGGATCTTAGAACCTATTTAAAGGCGTTAGTGTCACAACTAGCGGCCTTTGGTTTTAGGAAAACTTATGCAGTTAGGACCGCAAATCCTCACCTTTGTATATGAAGAGGTAGACTACTTTATTTGTGCAAGAAAATAAAGAACTGAAATCAAAATGTGGGAAAAGGGTAGATATACGTTGTAATATGCTCTTTGCGCTCAGGACTGAAAAATGGCATGAAAATAATAGCAATTTTAGAATTGCGCCATCTGTATATAATAGTTCACCAAAAAGAAAAATGGTCAAAAATACATAAAATGATCACTTATTTCAAACACGTCAAAATGATAAATTCTGCAAGTTCATATTTTCTTTTCATTTCCGAGTGTTTGGGCTGATATATGCCTATAGAAATCAAACAGAAACATGTAGCATTTCCACTTCCAAACACTACGAAATGCCCTGTTTGGTTCAAAACTTAGTTTTGATACGGCTATTTTTAGAGTCTACCTATCGATATCATAATTGATTTAGGAAGAACATGAAAGACAGTTACTGAAGGAGAGAATTAACAATGGAGAGAGACAAGAAAGCAACTCGAGACTATCAAATATTGCCGTATTTTTTATGCAAGTTCAATCTTATATTAATTTTGTCATAACATTATATGTTCTAATACGGCAATGTTAAATTGTTAGAACATTATAGTTAAATGTGTATTATTAACAAAAATACCAAGAGCGTTACCAATAAAGGCGGCAACCAAGAACCCCATAAGGCATAGGATAAGTTCTTTGCAGGGTACGGGACAAGGCTGTTTTGGTGCGGCTTCCGATTAAAAGGACTTTTAGGTTTCTCTGATCTCTTGAAAACCACTTTTGTAAGATTTTAGTTGTTTTTTACTTTTGCTAGAACTCATCAAAGTTGGAATCTTACGATCCCCCCAGTGGCTGGTAACAGGGATACAAACAAGTGGAAATAAATTTATTTTGTATCCATATTCGCATCTGATTTTATCAAATATGGATGCATATTTATATCAAGTTTAAATGTAGATACAACTATAGTTTTTCCAAAATATCTGCATATATAATTTTCAAAGAACTATATTCGAATATAAGTCATTCATATTCAAGTAATTCATATAAAAGAAGAAAAACCATACGTTTAACCTGATCGCTATCCTCAAAAATTGAAATGCACATTAAAATTTCTCTTTTAAGATTACTTTCTCCTTTTTATGAACTTTTTACTATATCTGATCTATATCCATATTCAGTTATTACAAATATGAATATTGATTTTACACTAACGATTATTGATATTTAGATTCACATATACGTTAAATATAATAACAGACATAGATATGCATATATTCAATCCATCCGTTTACAAATATAATTCGCCAGTCATGTGGGCGCCACACATGCATGGGCCCAAGTGACTAGAGGCTCCCTTTTTTTGTCACGAGAAAAAGAAATAGAAAGAAATGAAATGGACAGCCACGAAACAAAAGGTGGAACAGAAAGACTCCCCCCGGACCCACACGTGTGCACGGTGCTGACACATTACTGATCAGGGGAATTTCCTCCACCCAGCCACTATGGGGATCTCAATCCACCCCTAAATTGGGTAAAAGCTAAGGTTGTTAGATAAACTTTTACTTTTATAACTACTAACAGTCGCAACTAATTCCACAGAACATTTTCCATGTTACAAATAGGAACGAATGAACCACAATAGCTGCTAGAAGGAACTCAATCCAACATGCACCTCAGAACACCCACTTCCACTAAACATTTTCCATGTTAAAAATAAGAAAGCAGCACGCTAATGATATCCACTAAATCAAGTTCAGTCCAAACGCCACATCGTCCATGTAAAGCTGATTTGTTTTGAGGATGTGGTATTCTGAATTTCTTATTCCCGAATCTCTTATTACTAGAACAAGAAAAAATTATTTTAGATGGAAAGTAGTTCACCGGAATAAATAATTCTTACCTTTTATATGGAATAATTCATTCTATTTATTCAACGAATAGCGCGTCCGCGACCAAAATAACAAAGAATAACGTGTCCGGACTCTCAAACCGAATAAGTAGAACAGCACTGAATAGCATCCTATTCGACACTGGTTCTCGAAACAAACTGGGCATTTTGCAGAACTTCGCTGCAAACAGCCCAACCTGGTACTAAGAAGGTAGCCAGTAGAGTGACCTCGGACCAGTAGGCATCGTAAGTAATCTGTTTCCTAAAAGTAAAAAAGTAAAAATAAATTCATAAAATTTTGCCAACGTTTACAGGAAACTATCTCCACTCCGAATTCCAAAGGAAGCTCTATTCTGCCATCACACACAACTAGTTGCCTCAAGATTTCCATTGATGATCTTTTACTTTCTCCATCGGAATGCTAGAGCAATGGACGAGCAAGTGACTGAAATCAAGGATCAAATGGTAATCATGCGCCAAATAGAATTAACTAAAACATCCACATCATGACAAATTGAGTGAAGAATAGAAGCGCTCATATGATATTACAAAATATTCACAACCCTGGCATCACACTGCCCGCAAATTACAGATGGGATAAAAAAAGGGGGGAAAGCAGCAACCTATACAACTAAACCATGCTTTAACACACAAAAAATACCAAAAAGTTAGCCTACCTCTACACCATCCTGCCACTGCACTATGACAACAGTCAAGTCAGGTGCAGAGAGATGCAATTGGTTGTTGTCAAATTTGATCATTGCAGGAGTGCAGGTGCATGTCAAATTCTTAATTAAGAGGAAAACAAAGCATCTGCATGCATTGATTCTCGATTCAACTATAGCTGGTTATTGAACATTGCGCACCAGCCCACTTCGCGGTAAAGTTCTGCAAACAAAATAAGCATTAGAAGTCCCCTCAATGCCAGAAGATGGGGATAAATGAGAATAGGATGCCAATACCCATCCGTGACAAACAAAAGCAGACATTTGCTAGGCAAACCACAGCAGAAAATATTAAAAATCTTTCCAGCATGCAAGTTCATTTAGACCTGACAGATATTATGAAAATTAACTGCTTCATAAATTGTGAAAATCAACTACTTGTTAATAGCCTTTTCCCCAAGAGTATGAGGGCAAATCCCTTCACACATACGCGCGCGCGCACACACACAAAGCTGATGGGTTCTCCATCCTGAGGACCCACAGCTCCGATGGAGGCAGTCAAAAAATCCCTTTGGTAATGTGCAAAACTGACCCAAGATCAAGTTCGGGCAAGCTTCCTGAGGCAAACTTCGTGTGTCAACCAAGCCACAAGGCCACCACAATAACCCGTTACTTATATTCTGTAATGTGATAACAGTGGCCATAATTGGGAGTCCAATCAGTCTCTACCTTATTACAGCTAATTGAACCCAAATGAACCAAAAGCACATGTTGAGGACACTTGAGAACAAAAAGTAGACCTATCAATTTGCTTGAACACAAATCCTAGGAAAAGATGCATACTTTAGTAATAAAGGCACGAGCTGACAGCTGTACGTGACAGTAAAGAACATCAGTCCATGAGCTATAAAAGTGATAATTCTATAAAGGTTGATAGATGATGCCTGACAATTCTCTCTCTGTTGAGCGTACCAATCTGACATTCCACGTGGAAGGCTGAACTGACACAGGACAACTCTAGGAATGCCTCATGGATACATACTTTGGCTAAGGATTGATTAGCATCCGGAAAGTTATCTAAATGGGTCATAATCAAATTTAAAGAAGGTTCAGCCTAAAAAAGTTAAAAATTAGCCATCTAACACATTGCTGTCTCTTCATTCAGATGCTAGAATCACAATGTTGAAGAACTCTTTAGAACCCAAGCTACAGCCAGAAATATGTAGGGTGTGGACTGTTGGGTTTAGTGAAATAAAAGGCTTGGACTCTTGCTTAGTGTGTGAAAAGGGATATGGCATGAGGGGTATTCTGAGATTGTTCCTCCCATTCCAATGAGTGCTGCAGTTTACAGGTTGTGATGATCCCCTTCATCTTCTTGGAAAAGAAAGAAAACAGCCTTGAGACAGAACATGGTAGTATTGCGGAAGATGCAGTTCGCAACTCTGACCAGATGCAGCAATAGTAAGCATAAAAAGCATCTCTTGCCGGCAGAGCAGCCTCAACTAGTAGAACTAAGATGGCGCATGATGGTGGCAACTCTTACACCAGCCATCAGCAGCATTGACAACACAGACGACAGAGTTCTGGCAAGTGGCATCAGCAACTAAGACTCAAACCTCCTCTTTCCATTGTTTTTGTGTATGCTCCTGTGAGACTCCCATCTTGATTTTAAAAAAATCCTCTAATTTAAAAGAAATCTTCTTTGTCGGATTTAGATCTTTGTCGAAATCTTGATTTGAAAAGAGAGTTTTAAGTTTTGAAAACATGTTTTCTTTTCTTTTAGGCAGACTTTTAGGATTAATCCTTAAAGTCTAAATGACTTATAAATCGACTGTAGATCCGCGTTCTTGACTTCTCTCCACTTATCTCGATCAGTGTTAATTACACCAAACAAAGATTGACAACCCTTGATTAACTATCCAATAAGACTTGAAAGAAACAGAAAACAAGCAGGAGTTGAATACAACATACAAGTCATTTTTTGTTCTTTTTTTTGTATGAGGGGGGATTCTATAGATATCTTTTAAAGGATACTTAAAGGATCATGAAGTTCTCACGAAGAAGGTGAGTTATTTTAAGAAAGATTCCTAAAAATTATCCTTTAAGTATCCTTTAAGAGGATAGAAGATTATTTGGGCAATATATTCTCTTATTTGAGATCTTTTGAGAAGACATGGACTGTTTAAAGGATATCCTTAATTGATGAGGCATGAAGGCTGCCACATACTTAGAAATATTCTTTAATAGTCCTTCAACCAATATAAAGAAACCAGAACTTAATGATTAATCAATCTGTAGGAAATAACTATTTTAGTTAATGATTACCCCATCGATAAAAATGAACAAAAATTTATTCTTATTGGTCCATCTATAAATAGGATAATCGTGACTTCGTAGCCTGACCTCCAATTAGGACATAACCATAAAAGTCACTGATTATATTGATAGAGATGAATCAATAATTATAACATTTGGTCACTCTACCAATAAGAGTAAACTATTAATCAAGTGGTCAGTCCAACAATAAGATAGAACCACTAAATTTAGGCCATTCAACCAATATGAATGAACCTAATTTTTTTTATTACCCCTTTTTTTATTTGAAAAGAAAGACCTTGGTTATCCAACTGATATGGAAGAGCCATGTTGATTTAATTGGTTAATTAGCAAATTTGTTAATTTGATTGGTTGAATTAGTTAATTGATTAACATATTTATTAATTTAATTTATTGATTAATTAACAAATTAACTTAATTGGTTAAGTTAATTAATTAATTAACAAGTTTGTTAATTAAATTGAATTAAATTAACTTAATTGGTTGACTTAATTGCTTAATTAACAAATTTATTAATTAAATTGATTGATAGATTAACAATTTTAACTTAATTAGTTAAATTAATTGATTGAATAACAAATATTTAGTCAACCAAACATTATAGAAGAACCATGTTAATTTAATTGGTTGAATTGATTAGTTAATTAACAAGTTTGTTAATTTAATTAGTTAATTGATTAATAATTTAACTTAATTAGTTAGATTAATTGATTAATTAACAAATTTATTTATTTAATTAGTTGATTGATAACAATTTCAACTTAATTAGTTGAATTAATCAATCAATTAACAGATTTGTTGATTTAATTGGTTGATTGATTGACAATTTAACTTAATTAGTTGAATTAATTGATTGATTAATTTAATTGAGTAGTTAACAACCTTATTAATTTAATTAGTTGAAATAATTAATTTAATTGGTTGATTAACTGATTAATTAACAGATTTTTGGTCTACCAAATATTATGAAAGAACCATGTTTATTATTTAATTTCTTTTTATTTAACTTTTCCCTTTTTTTTAGATTAATATGGTCAACCAACTAATATGGAAGAATCATATTTATTAATTTATTATTTTCTATTTTTAAGTTAATTTATTATTGAATGGCCGTCCAACCAATATGGAAGAACCATCTTATTAATTTATTATTTTCTATTTTATTATTTTAAGTTTATTTTATTGAATGGCCAACCAACCAATATGGAAGAACCATTAATTTATTTTCTTTGTTTTCTATTTTTTATATTTATTTTATATTTGAATGACCGACCAACCAATATGGAAGAACCATCTTATTTAATTTATTATTTTTTATTTTTTAAGTTAAATTATTTTTGAATGGCCAACCAATCAATATAGAAGAACCATTAATTTATTTTCTTTGTTTTCTATTTTTTATATTTATATTTGAATGGCCAACCAACCAATATGAATGAACCATTAATTTATTTTCTTTGTTTTATATTTTTATATTTATTTTATATTTGAATGGCCAACCAACTAATATGAAAAAACCATTAATTTAATTTATTTGTTTTTTGTTTATATATTTATTTAATATTTAAATGGCCAACCAACCAATATGGAAGAACCATTATCTTATTTTCTGTTTTTAAATTAATTCATATTTGAATGGCCAACTAACCAATACGGAAGAACCATTATTTTATTTCATGTTTTTATGTTTATTTTATATTTAAATGACCAACTAACCAATATGGAAGAACCATTATTTTATTTCCTATTTTTATGTTTATTTTATATTTAAATGGCCAACCAACCAATATAAAAGAACTATTATTTTATTTCCTATTTTTATATTTATTTTATATTTAAATAGCCAACAAACCAATATAGGAGAACCATTAATTTAATTAATTTATTTTTTATTTTAAGTTAAGTTAATTTATTTGATGGCCAACCAACCAATATGGAAAAACCATGTTATCATCTTATTTTCATTTAACATAATCAATAAAAAGATCAAATCTAATGGCCATTCAAACAAAATAAATGGACCATATTTATCTAACATAAAGAGAAACATATAAGGGCATAAAACTAGAAATAAACTTCTATTCCCCTTTTTTTACACCAAAATAAAATTACAAGCCTTTGAAATCAGCAGGGCCCTCTCTTCTCTTGCTGCAGGTTGTGTTGTGCAGATTTCCGGGGGGGGGGGTTCGGAGGGGCACCGGTAGCACCCCCCCCACCGGTGCCAACTAGGCGCCGGGGGGGTTGGAGGAGGGGCACCGGTAGCACCCCCCCACCGGTGCCAACTAGGCGCCGGGGGGGGTTACCATGCGTGAGAGGGAGAGAGAGAGATAAGGAGAAGGGAGGGCCCGATACTGTAGTGCGGTACTGTAGCACTACAGTACCCACGCTACAGTACCCTCCTTTCTTTTTTTTGGATCCCCTTCCTCTCTTTTTCCCTGACAAGAATTAGGGTCGGCTGACCCTACGGTTTTCTTCCTCCTTGGCCTGCGGCTGCCCTGCTCTCTACCTTCTTTCTTTACCAGAATTAGGGCCGGCTGGCTTGCCCTGGCCTCTTGTGCGTACGGCTGTTGCTGGTGCTTCTTGGTGCTGCTGTTGATGGCTCCATTTGTTGCTGATTTGGCCTGCTGGTGGAGGCTTTTTCTTGGTGCAGATTTGGCCTTGGTTGGAGGCCTTTTTCCTGCTGATTTCGGTCCCGACTTGAGGCTCTTGTTGGTGATTTTTTTTTTGCTGAACTTGCAGGTTATCAAGGTATCCCCCTACTCTTTTTTTTTTTTGAACACTATACATGCATGCATGTTTATGTATTTTGCATGCATGTTACAGATTTTCCATGCATGGAACTAGGTTTCTAACCCTAGTTGCATATAGATTCTTTTCTTTTTTGCATGCAAACATACCTATAGATAAAAAAAAACCTACTGTGTATGTGTTGAAATTTGTTTTCGGTTCAACAACTCCCCTTCTTGTTGAAGCCTATTTCAAATATGTGATTATGATGTCCTTCAAATGTCTGTAGTATAGGCTTGGTAAGGAGAATGTTTCAACATAAAAATAGCAAAGGAGAAGAAAGAAGATAAGAAAGAGAAAGGAAAGAACAGGTGGCTGGTTTCACGCTCAAAAAGAAGAAAAGATGTAATGACCCGGTCATAAGTTGGACAGGAGGAGAAGACTACTCATAGGAAAGGGCTACCTATAGGAAAGGACTACCCATAAGTGAAGCGGCATGGAATCGCCACAATGTGGAGCTACCACTATGTTTGGGGGCTGAGGCATGAATGAACTGGATTAATCCAATATCGGAAAATGAAAAATAGTCATTGGGCTATATATGAAGGAGCTATATCCTTAACTTGTGAGATGCCTTTTTTTGGACAAAACCGAATAAGGTTGACCCAAAGCGAACCACACCTCACAAGGGTTGGATTAGGTCGTTACAAAATGATATCAGAATGGTGCAATACGATATGGATTAGTTTGAAGACGAACTATAACGAAAGTTGGTGGGCTTGTAGTAACCTAATCTCGAGCTGGACAGGAGGAGAGGAATGCCCATAGGAAAGAACTACCTATCAGAAAGTGTTTCCCATGAGTGAAGTAGTACGGAGCTACCACGGTGTGGAGCCGCCATGGTGTGGATCTACCACTGCATCCAGTGGCGGATCTAGGCTTTCTTAGTGGAGTCCTGTGACCCCACTGGATTTTATAAAATTTAAGAGGTTCACTATAATTGGTCCATTATAGTAACTAGCCCACTGATCATGGCCTATTAGAGTCACCCCACTAGCCCACTGATTCCAATTCAATAGAGTGAACACACAGATTCACTATCCGAGTAATCGCACTGAACAAAATTTCTGCATCTGCCACTGACTGCATCTACGAATTGGGGCAGGAATGAATCGAATTAGTCAAGTATCAGAAAATGGGAAAAAGTTATTAGTTATATATAAGGGGCCATATCCATAACTTGTGGAGTGCCTTTTGAGGACAAAACAAGCGGGCTTGACATAAAGCAAAAAATACCCCACAAAGGTTGGACCAGGTCGTTACAAAAGATGAGGGATCAACTTTTTGCCAAGAGGGGACTTCACATTTGGGAATAACATTTAGTCGGCATAGAGGAGCAAACACGCACAATGCCATAATTTTCCCAAACCTCACTGCCTTACAGTTATGGTTTAATGTCATACTTCAAAAGTTAATGAGTTATAATACCAAGCATACAATTGGTTTCCATAACAAAGTCAGCAGGCCCCAATTCTAATAAGAACTCTAAACTAATTAAAAGAAAGAAAGATCAATTAGATAAAGATCAGAGTATCCTCTCAAAACACATCTGACCCTTGTTATGTCCTAACCACAATAAATGACAAAAAATAACCCTACGGAAATAACTACTAAGATAAAACACATGGACATGAATTAATGAAACTGTCTGACCAATGTCCCATGACAAGAATTCTGATCAAAGGCTCACAGTCCAATAAATCCCTGTGATTCAGCTACATAACCAGATGAAGCACAATCTGATACTCCGCGATCAGTGATCATCCTTGATGCATCCAATGCACATACACACACAAGCCCAATTCTGGATATTATTGAATTCTTCCAATTTAGAACCTGATTTAAACAGTAAAAACTGTCTAGTTCTTCAATAAATATCTAAACCGGACCATAGTGTTTTATCCAGCCTGGAGACACAGGCACATCTTTCTAAAATCCATAAACCAAGAAGAATACATACCAGAACAAGGTGAAAGGGGACAGGTAGGGTTCACTCAAAAAGGTCACACATGGCAGCAACTATGGAACACAGGAAGACATATTTAAGAGCAAATTTTACCTAAATCTGCTTATAAGGTATGTGAAACAGTTTTCAGTGAAAGCTTGATTTTGATTAGCACACAAGAAAAGACCATGATGGAGAAGTTAGTATTGAACAATTTCACCTAAACAGCATCTATGCAACACATCATAATAATGAAATCTGAGTGGGGATCGGCTGCCGCCGGTGGCAGTGGCTTATATTGCCACCAAATCCAATCCCTCCGCTTGCTTGGATCCAATGGTTCTGCCAGAATGAGGATGAGTTAAAGATGAACCTGTAAGTGGTTCCACCAGTTTCAGCACTTTTGCAGCAGCCAGCAGCAGCATGTGAACCCACGCTCCTCCATCTGTTCAGGTCACCATCTTCTCTGTCGTGCTCTCCCTGTTTCATCTTTACTGCAACAAGGAACATCCCCACCTCCTCCCTTTCCAAACCCATATTCCGCCCTTTCTTCCAGCAACTTCAACCCTTCTACCTGACACTACCGTCCAGTGCCCATCGGGTGTCCCCCTAACTAAAAAACGTGAATTGTAAGCTGCATCTTCATGTCTTAACTCGTGCCCATATGATGCTGAACAAGGCTCATTAGAGGGTCGTGGATGGAGCCCTCCTGGTTGTGGAGGATAGGGTGCTGCAAGCGGCCAGGTTGGGGCATGGGGCTGTCGGCAGAGAAATTCTCCAACAAGAAGTTGGTGGTCAGAGTGCCAGGACCCGGGGTGTAGGTTGGCAGTGAAGTGGTTGGCATGAGCAGGCGCTAGAGCCATCCATCACAGCAAGGCCGCCAACAGTGGTGATACCAATCATGAACAAGGACTCCAAAGCTGCACCAACAATGACTGCTTCATTCACTCGACTGATGGCATTAAACAGGGGCTGTGGCAACTTCCACTCATCTCTTTTCCACTTTTCTAGGTTCCCTATGGAGATCTGCTCTGCCACTTCCAGTTTCCACCCAGGTGGCCAAAGCATATGAGAGAGAGAGAGAGAGAGAGATGCAGACCTCCATGGTAAAGTAGTTGTCTTCATCAGCTCCCTCCAAAATTATGGGCAGCAAGTAGCCTTCTGTGGAGGGGCACAAGCTTTTAGTCTCCAAAGTAATCTCTACAAGTAAAGGATTACTAATTGGTGTGGAGAACCTCTTGTACTCTTCTTCTTCATTCCTACTTGAAATTAGAAAATGAAGATCATAGATCATCTCGACTATGATTAATTTGCCCAAGTCCATCTCCATATCTTCTTCTTCCTCTCCTTGTTGGAGGCACTAGTCCTCAGAGTTTACCAAAAGAAGAACTGGAGGCAAGCTCCGAGGCAATGGAGGACAAGGAGTGCTACCATGGTTAGCGTGCCTGAGGCAAAGAACAACTGCGGGACAAGGTGAGCAGGAGCTGCAGGACACATCGACTTGGGAAGGTGGACAGACATAGGAATCCCACGCTCGGAAAGGCCGAAACACATGGAATCACATCACGAGTCCATCTTAACTGTCATTCCTCATTTTGCTAGAAGCCGTTGGATCTGAATGATTGAAGGGATCGGATTTGGTGAAAATATAAGCCACTGCCACCGGTTGCAGCCGATCCCCCTCATGAAATCTTCACAATAACTCTAAATATTCAGTCAAAGCGGATAATATTACCACTCCATAAAAAGAAATTAATATCTTTTAAGAATGCAGTTTAAACATGTCACTTTTAGCAAAAAAAATCTTTTCTGCTAACACTTGTTCTAGCGCGGTTGGACCAACTCAGAGAGACCATTTATACTGAAGGCAAACAGCAATCCCAACAAAAATTGCAGCCTATGGCAGCAGATTACACCAATTTAAATATTCAGGGCACGCATTCACTGGCAGCATTGTTCTCTAATTGATATGGTCTCAAATCAAACCGACTTCACTTTCTGGGAAAGGAAGCAGATTAACATAATGCAGTTAAGCAAAAGCTAGGTTGACAAGCCAGCCACATGGCCCACATCCGTTACACATTATTGAGTATTGACCCTTTTGACAGGTCCACCAAGTCCAACTGCCCTAGTTCTGCATGAAAAGAATATAATGCCCAGGTTTCCTCCTGATGATATGGAAGCAATTCTGTTTACTAATTGACATAATAATGTTTTAAAAAGGAACCGACCGTTCTGACTGCATAGCAGATAAAGCTCAAGGGCTAAATCAAGAGGTCTTTTAAAATCAATGAGAATATTGGATCAAAGCGAGTAATCAACAAACACATACCTTCCAGGAAGAAACTGAGAACTATTTACAGGGCCCTTGGAACTGCCAAGTCTCTTTGCCATGTTTTCATTCTCATCCACTCTCATGGCTGCCACCTTCTTCTCCATGGCAGCTACTTCTCTTCTCATTTTCTTTGCCTCAACTTCCATTGCTTTGGTAAGTGTATCAACCTTCTTTGCCAACATCTGAAGCACAATAAGACATCAAACAAATGAGAAGAATAATTTTAACAATAATTTCTAACAAGGAGAGGAGATGAGTGCAGATTATATTTGAGTAACCAGTTATCTACCTAAATTGCATCGTCTTTGTCTTTTAGGCTTTGATCTTTCTCATGGCATACCTTTCTCAGCGTTATGACCTCCTTTTGAAGCATGTCATATAATAAACCAGATACCATGTCCTCTGTCTCAATGTTGGGGAAAGCACTTGGCTTTTCCTCTGAATTATCTTTTTCTGAAAGTTCTTCTGAGTTATCTTTACAACCACTTTGCGCTTCTGTGACTATGGTGGCCACAGAAAATCTGTTCCGCAAAAAATTTGGACTTATTCCATTGGCAAGAACTCTGCTCCTGTCCAATGATCTAGTACCACCATCAAACGATTTGGATACTCCTTTTGCATGCTTCAAAACTGTGCTAGTGCTGGAACAGAAAGAAGATCGCAACTGAGAAGGTGTCCCCTTAGGTAAGAATCCATTTGAAGAAACCTTAGAAATATTCTCAGCACCACCAAGAGACTGACGGCGTGAAGACCCATTGCTTGCACTCCTTCCATCTACAGTAGAACGGTTATTAGTACTGGAAGACATCCTCAATCCTTCTTCCAGCACCTTCAAGCGAAATTGGTACTTTTCCTGATGCAAGATAAAGAAATGATAAAGAAACAATGAGAAGGCCTTTCTAGTGGAGTTATCTGATTTCAATTAAATAAAAATAACCAAGAGAGAGCTAACATATATAGATGAGTAGTAGCCACCATACTTTTAATTGCACTTCAGACCTTGCTGTGCGCTCTGCCACTGCAAGTTTATCTCGAAGTTGCTGCATTTCTCCCTGCATCAGAAGTTTGATCAAGTTTGATCGGAAGATTACCTTATAAAGGATGCCAATCTCCTAGCTGCACAAGCTAGTCAATAGTGATATCAACCGAGTAACAAAGTGAAGCTAAAGTGTATAGCATTTGAAGTAATAATAGAGATATCCACCTGCATGAATCTTCGATCTTCCAGCCATTGCCTTACAGGCATCACTTTATCATTAGCATCCTTCCATTCATTGGCGACCACTACTGCAACCCTATTGGCTGTGACATTGGCACGGACCAACTCATGGTCAAGAGTCTTTTTCTCTTCCTGCATAGTGGCACATGAACCAAAAATGGAAGAACCGTGTCATTGATACATGATGAAATAGCCTACAACCAGCACCGTGAAGCATTTCAAGCATAGTTATCAAGATGGGAAACAAAAGCAGAAACTGAAGTGTGAATTGAAAGCAAGAAACACTTGTTTCGTAACAATTTAAATCACAGATGAAGGTGAAACAAGAACTGAATGCAAGAAACAGGAAATGAAATCCAATGTATATTAATGTGTAAATGAGTCTCCTGGTAACCATGATTTGGAGAATTTTGCTCAAGAAGAACTTTTTCAAAGAGAAAACACAATACGTTAATCGCTTGAATTTTACGCTGGTAATCCCGCACAGCATTTGCAGCTGCACCACCTGCAAGAACAGCCTCTTCCAGCTCCTGTACAGTTTGGCTGAGCTTTTCAACTTCAGCTACCTTTTGGCGATGTAGTTTGTCCAGGATCCTGTTTTCTTCCTAGAAAATGTTCTTGAGAGCATTAAAATAAAAAATAAAGGCATTCATAAAAGTAAATGCATATTTCATAGTTTGATGATTTAAAAGATAACTCAGAATACCTGGCAAATTTCAATTTGTTTCATTAGCTCCTGGTTTTTGTTTTGAAGATCATCAACCATAGATGCCTTTGTTAAAGCAATCTGCACAGTTCTTTCTGCTGCTACTAAAGCCGCTTCCTTTGATTTAGTAAGTCCATCCAATGCTTTGTTGTCATCCTGAAGCTTTGCAATCTACAACAAGGAAGCAGCAGTCATTAGCAGAGAGCTAAAAAGAAAAAAACCTTTCTACAATATTGTCATTTATATGATATGACCACACTGCTGGGGAAAATAGTACCGATAAATATTTCTAAGTGAAAAGAAATGCAAGCAATAATCACAATGGTTGAAAGAGAAACATTCACATAAACAGAAAGATGACCAACCTTGCTGGCAATTCAACAAGGAGCTGAAGTTACAATTGTGGGACTTTCACAGTCAAATCAGTGTAAAATCAGGTCAAGGGAAAGATTATAGAGTATGATAGATTCAAGTAAGTTTGGATGATCTAATCACCGACAAAGGTTAATACTTTCATGTGACTACTCTAGGAAAGAAGAATAATACAAAAAAGAAGAAACTTGTCAGCACTCAGCAGAGAGGATATGATCTGCTCAATTCAATTTGCAGAGAGCACAATGAAGATATAGACTGCTTGATCAATTGCCAAATTAGCAGAAGTGTGACAGACATTTTGATCCAAATTCTCACCAGCCCACAAAGTGTGGGATCTTTTCAATGTTTCGAAGAAAAAGAATATATTCAACACAGGGGAAAATATCTTATCCAGCAGGTGATACCCCATGCCATATGCTGGAGAATTCTGAAACAAAGAAATGGCCTGATTTTTCAATGTTAAAAAGTAGATGCTGAAAACATGTGCCCCATAGTGTATCAATGACATGTCCATGATGTAGAGTGTTGGTTATAAACTATTATTCATCAAAGTCATGTATTAAACTTCATTAACAAGGATGCTAACTGGTTTTTGACCTGTTTAAGGGGAGGGCTTTATATTGATATATTAGATGAGTGTTGAAGGCATCTGCCGTCCATTACTTAGCATGTATCATCCCTACTGAAAAAAAATTGATGGTATATCCACCTTACCTTTAAAAAAAAAAAGAGAGAGAGAAAAAAAGGGAGATGATCCAAAAGGCCAAACATAAGATACTTAGAATGAAACTTGAAAGTAAATTACGAACGTATAGAACTGAGTTTACAGAATGGAAAGGATAGATACCTCTTGCCGTGCAATCTTAAGGTCTGCTTCAAGTGGTGCAAGAATTGCTTCAATTGGTGGCATATCATCATCTTTCTGTGCTGCATGAACCCGTCTAAGGGTTGCTTCTGCAGCAAACTGTGCAGCCATTGATGCTTTCTTCTCATCGTTAATCTTCTTGATCTCAAGATTCTGTACAAGGGTCAAGAGAAATATCATGGAAAAGAAAATTCTTAAAGGATCACCACAAACCCCTCGCTCCATTTTATTTCCTGAAGGTGGAGAGTGCACATGGTTACTCATTACTCTACTACTACTACAGTAAATTATTCAAAAGTATTCATGCTTTTGATTCATTAGAATGACTTTCTGCCAAGCCCAAATGTTCCTAGTTAGGGCTGATGCTCCATTGAAACCTCAATGGGGATGAATCGGTGCATACTAATGGTCTATTCAGTCAAATGGACAGGTTAAAGATGACAATTATGATGGACTTATTTTTGAAAAAATAATAATAATGATTCTGCACAGAAATCCCATTCTTACAATATTACCCAATTTCCATCCTGACACTATTGAATCACATCTGCATGAGGATTGAAAAAAGGGGAAAAAGAAGAAGGTAGTGCAGTGCCATGAGGCTCCTGCCACTGTGGATAAAAAAAGAAGGTAGTGCCCTGCCACTGAGGGTTTTTTGAAAGCTTAATTGTACCCAACCTTGCCACCACTTTTTGCAGAGAAGTTTTTGGTATTGAACCCATGACCATGGTATAATAAAAACCTGGCTGGTTCAACCCGGAACTGGGTGAACCAGATTGGAACCTGCCTGACCCAGTCTGGTTCTGCCAGTTCCAAGGTTGAACCAGCTGGTTTGATAGTTTAAAAGTAAAAAAATATAATAACTTCTTATAATTACCTTAAATTGGCCTGAAAATGGTTTGAACCCTCCCGAACTAGGCTTAAACCTGCCAATGCCGGCCATTAATAAGCTTAAAATTTTTGAACTGGCCTAAAAATTGGCTTAAAACCAATTCTTTAATGTATATGTTTAACTTTTTAAAACTTTAGTAGCTAGTTCTCATTTAATGTCTTGTATTTTATACTTAACATTAATAATATAAGTTTTTTATATAGGTGAGATTTGACCAGTTTAGGCTTGAACTGGCCTCGACTGGAACTGGAACCAGGCAGGCCGGTTCCCAAACCGGTTTTTTAAACCTTGCCCATGACCTCCATGTAACAATGAGCATTAAAAAGAATGCTAAAAATAAAAATGAACAAAAAAACAGTTTTACTAAAATTTAACAACTATTGCATAGTGATAGGAAGCATCTGAAGTGCCTCTGAGAAGATACTTAAGGATGAGTGCAGCCAACTGTGATCATCAAGGGTTGCAAGCTTCTTTCAAATAAAGTACATGTGCTTTGGAAATATAAAGAGCTGAACACCGCCAAATCCAAAAAGGGATGTGATATCTAATGTTATGCATGTGCTAATGCTGGATTTATTTTTTTTTCCAGGGGACGGGAGATTCGAGTAGGTTCCAGTGGAGGTAACTAGAATCATAATCTGGAGAAATTTCCAACTCCAATGTTCAATATGCAGCATACTCAATTTCTTCAACTGAGGGGACATCCACAAATTGGCCTTTCAATGGAAAATAGCCAAGTGTGGAAACTTGTAAAGGGAAAATCAATAGGAAATGTTAGACTATGATTTCATTAAGCCTTTAAGGTGATATGTCTAAGCTATGATGTTGTATGCATTCACATGATACTTTAAGTTTCAATATAGCTTCCCACATTATTCCTACCTTATTCTCCACTTCCAAAAAGAAAGTTCCCTATTATCACACTTCCCCTTTACACCATCTAACATTTCTGCAGTTGCTTCCTGCAACCACTTTGCAAAGCAGTGCCTTCATCTATTACCTACATAACAAACCCTTCTCCATTATAGTAACCATAACAGAGAAATAAACTAAAACATGATGAAATTCCAGTCTTCTGTCCATGCAAGAAGATAAACAGACAGAAAATCTCACTTGCAATTTTGCAACACAGGAGAGTTTTTTTTCCCAGTGTAGTACAATTACTCACATCAATCAAAGGAACAGTGTGCTTATGGAAACAAGTATAAGTAGCAGTTAAACATAATTTAAGAAACTTCCATTTGCCACATGCAGATATTATAGCAAATGGTAACAATGCATATTCTGTCATTCTTTCCATGTTTGATGGTAAAATCAAGCCAAATTACTGAATCAGAATGACTCTAGAAATCTGCAACAACGAGACTGTGATAATAACAGGCTGTATACACAAGCATATATAAGCTGTCTGAGATAGTTAGGTGCATCCCATAGCATGTAAATAGGTTAGCCAGTAAGCAGCCATGATGGAAGCTCAAGTACATCAGGTAGAATGAAATTTGTAGCTGGTGCACATTATTGGGCTCAATCATCATATAAGTTGATTCAAATGAAATGGTACCTAAGATTCTTCAATCACAACTAATTTCAACATGGCATATGAGGGTGTGCAAGGCATGTTGACGCAGTCTAATCGTCCAAAGAAAAGTAAAGTTCCCTTCACTACCTTGCTTTGAAGAAGAGATTCAGTTAACTTCAGTTTCTCTTCTAACCTTGTCAACTCTTCTGTGAGCTGGAGAAAACAGCATTAAAGCAGAGCCAGAATCAGTAAGACATCCCTGACAATAAGTAACCTAGAAAACAACAAAACAGACAAAGTACTCACTAACTATGAACCCCCCCCCCCCCCCAAAAAAAAAAAAAAAAAAATCAGAAGATATTTAAAGTTCACAAATGTATTTCATAATCCAAAAAAGATGATCTTGTAAGAAAGAGGTACACAACTTATAATGATACCTCAAGTATTCAACAGACATGACAATAAAATGCACCCAATGGAACTTTGCAAACAATGAAGAAGATGCCAACTATCTAACAAAAACACTATTGCCCAACTACGCAAAAGGGAATTGAACGTTAACTAAAATAAATATGGGGATGCAAAAGAATGGAAAAATTGCACAAGCAAACGCAGCAGGGATTTAATAACCAAAACAGACCGAAGCTCAGGCATCTAACAATTTCCTCGAAGAAACCTGGGGGATGATCATGACAGGAAATTTTTAAAATACACAGTGATACCCCAAGGCTACAAGAATTAAAGCAACTAGTAACACTAAACAAAAAAACACTGTTAACCAGCAAATACAAAGGCAACACCAAATTTAAAAAAAAAAAAAAAAATTACCTCTTCAACGGCCTTCTCCCTCGCCCTCTCTGACAACCTCAGTGCCTTTATCTCTGCTTGTGCTTCCCCCAATTCCCTCTCTTTGTCTGTTAACCAAAAAATAATAAAAAACAGAGAGAAGAAAAAAAAAATCACTAGCGCGACTCTCTTCTCAGGGGAAAAAAAAAAAAGGAAAAAGTTGAACCCAGAATACGCAGAGAAAACAGAGAACACCGTCGGATGGAAACGACATTCCCACCTCTGACTTCGTTCTCGAGCCGGTTAAGCTCCACCTTCACAGGATCCGAGCCGTGCAACAGGTTAATGAGCTCATCCGTCTCCAATCCCGGCCTGACCGAAACCCTCCTTCTCCCGCCCCCGGCCTTCCATCCCTCCCCCCTGGACGACCCGGAGCCGCCGCCGCCTCCCCTCCCCCGGATACCAGAGCCCTGGCATTGCCGCCGGCGTCGCCCACCAACACCTCCTCTCCCTCCCCGCCGCGCCGATCGGCCATTCCCGGACGCGGCAGCCCTCACATCCAGAACCTACGACAGGAAGCAAGGAGCATCCAAAAGCCAACAAACGGAAAAGCCTAGACGCCCCTCTTCAGCTCGGATCCGGGGTCGGTCGGCCTCCCCCTTGTCGGGATTCCAGGGTTCCAACGCGCCAACGGGCGAGATGGGAACCCTAATTTGGTGAGCTCTCGCTCTCCGCAGGTCGCATTCGGGGGCGCAGATCTCTCACTCTCTATATCTTTCTCTCTCTAGCGGTCTCTTTCTGGCGCGCTTGCTCTCTCTCCAAAGGGGAAGACGGGAGAGCAGAGCACAGTGAAGCGGAGGGTAAAATGGCGGTCTTCGGTGTGTTTATTATATTTAAACAAATCGGGATTTAAAATAGCAGGAGAGTGGGGGCAAAGCGGGAGAGGCCTCGTCGGTGAAACGGCTTCCAGATTTCCCGGGCGGGACACACGTGTCCCGCCGTTTTGGGCGGGCAGTGGCAAAGCCAGATCAGAATTCTCCAGAGTTCTTCGGAGGCCGAGTAATCAAGGTATTCTTTTTTTTTGGCATATAAATCTTTGTTAAAAAAAATGTAAAAATATCGTGCCTGTAATATATTTGTATACATATCATTATATTTATCGAAATATTACAAAAATATCATCGTGGTTAACTTCCATCCATTAAAGGAAGAATATTCCACGGAGATTTTATTCAGCTAGTTTTTTAAAGGGATCTTGTATAGTCTATTACAGTTTTTATTGTTGACTCTTTAAATTTTGCACAATGTAAGCTGCAAATGCTTGTGATTATTTTATTTTCATGGTTCGACCGTGGTCCTCAAGTATCAAGTTATAGCTCTACTGGAGGGAGCTGAAAGGAGGATTGGAGATAGAGTCTACAAGAACCATGTTGAAGAGATGTGCTATTGCTATGTTGTGCTTTTTTGTTGTATATGTTTTCACTAGAGTTTAAGTGTCTGTATTGAGGGTTTAAGGATTTAGCGTCATTGTATCCGTTACGATCATTATCTGACAGAATTTATGTTTTGGAGTGTCATTGTATCCACTGTCGTTGATAGACTTCATAATTTGATTTTGTGTCATTGTATCCACTATCGTTGACATACTTTGATTTGATTTTATTCATTACTAAGTGAAAATTATCTTATTTGCGCAAATCCCATATGTATCCACTACAATCACTATAATAATAGTAATAATAGCACAAATTTCATCCAAAAGTTACTCAATCACGAGAACTTTGCTATGCTTCCTTGACGGGTTTTACTATTAGTGGGTAAGGCACTGTTTAAAACCAGGAATAGTGATTGCACCGCATCCCAGTTGATTCTGGTGTTTACAATATGTAATTAAAAAATACTATTATATGTGTGGACTAGTAAAATTATTTTTCCTAACATATTTAGTGATCTACCCAGGATCAAGTTAATTGACCCGAGATTTTGACAGCATGGTCAGTTCCTTACCCAATTGGGACACCAATTTCTCTAGATGGTGCCTGGAGATCAGTCTAAGGGGAGAGGGGAGAAAAGTCCACTTGTTGCCTGGACAATGTTAGAAAAGTTTGATAAATTTCTGATGCAGCAGGCCAAAAGGAAACATTTACTAATACTCTCCCCATAGATTCGTTTGAAGGTGGCAATGATGTTAATCTAAACAAATACCAGGAAGCGGAGTAAATTTTGAATCAACATGTTGAGGATGAAAACAGTTGATGCCCACCAATGGGTAAGTATGCATTATAAAAATAATAATAATAATATACTCATAATTGTTACAAGCAGATATAGACAAGCAAATGCTGCATCATGTAGCTAGACATCAAACATTACTAGAGTTCTCAAGGTCATGGCAGTATGTTGCATGTGTTGTACTACATAGATAAAATTTCAACTATGCTCACATTCATGTCATTTATAGAAACAGTTCATTCTAGAACACCAGACATAACATGCCATCATTGTATCACACTTTGTTGGCTACTATTCGAATGCTCGGGTAATATATGTATATATATATGACTGTTGTATTTGCTGCTATACTGTCAAAAGATAAAAGAACCAAATACAGGCAACTTAAAAAATTAACAATAAAAAACCTTAAAAGTAACACAAATTTCATCCAAAAGTCAATCTGATTACTTAGTGAAAATTATCTAACCTCAATAGTAAAAGTCATTACAGCAATAGTTGAGAGTTTGATATATAGAGGTGCACATGAACCTTACAGTAGCCAATAACTCAAAATATATGATCCAAAAAGGACAACTGGTTCCCAAGAACCTTACATCACCATAAGCTATTGTCAACTGCACCAAGTAGTCCATTAGAAGACATCAACTAAACGCTACAATACACATGCACCTGCGGCCCATCATCTCCTAAAAACTTGCTTCATCACCCAAAAACTTGCATTTCACCAGGACTCAACCTTGGCTTGGACCTATGCATTCTTGAGTGTGCACAATATGAGGCACATTGCTCACAACAGTCCGCACATCTAGACTCCTATTTAGAATGGCAACCTTTGACATGGAAAACCAACAATGGTTAAAGAGGTGAGTTCAAATGAGTCTCATTGAATAGGAGCTGTGAACAAGATTAGTTGATGTGTAAGTAACCTGGCATTAGCTTGTGTGGTCCTAGTGCTACTAGGAGTACTTGAGTTACCACCTTCCTTCCTTGGTCTTCCCGGTGGCCTAGGAAGCATATTCAACGATCCAAAAGTATTGACATTCCATTAGTTGTAAGTTTAAGTAGGTAACACCAAAAATAAATGACATGTGGCCTTACCTTTTTGCAACTAGTTAAGAGGTTTCTGGAGTAGGTGTACTGATTGGGTTCTTGCATTTCTAAGCATAGTGTCCATACAAACCACACCTCTTGCGCTTGTGGTATCGTTTTGGCTTTTTCCCCTTCTCTTCATCCGGTTCTCTAATCCTTTTTTTACGGGGTCTACCAGGTGGCCTTTTAACTTTGGGAGGTAATATGGGATGTTCAAGAGTGATTCTTGGCCACAGAGAAATATGGAGGCCATATGTGGCCCTATGCCTCTCAGTGATATAGCACTTATCCACAAAATCTTTCCATTCCACTCCCTTACATGTGGCAAGAAATGAAGCAACATGCAGATAAGCCAAACCTGTCAGCTGCCACCTCTAACAAGAGCAAATTTTGTTTTAAAGATTCACAACTACTCTCTCATGTGGACTGCTTATCTCCCCAAAGAATGGTATGGATTTTTTAACAGCATACCCACCCAACCCTCTGCTGGCTTTAGGGACAATAACATCCTTCCATTTTGATGATTTCCGTCTTTGCAGCTCGATTGTCTTCATGATTTGTTGGCAGATGGAATCAATATAGTCCAAAATGTCCTTAAACCCTGCCTCACCAATGAATGCATTGAATGACTCAAAAAATTGTTCAGTAGATAGTCGCACTTTGCCTCCCGACCGAAAATGCTCCTGCTCCATTTCTCCTCCTTCATTGTAGCAGAGTTCAAGTAGTTGTAGGCCTCAATACTTGCATCTTTGATTTGTCTCACCCGTTCTTCAAATCCTTACCTTGTGAAAGACCTAGCTGCACTCCATACCAATCTCTCCATGAACTTCCCTAGGAATTTTTTTTTGAAGTTCTTGTATAGGTGGCACACACAAGTCCTGTGCTCAACAGTCGAATAGTTCAATTTGATGGCCTCCTCTAGACCCTTTTTATCGGTTTGAAATGACAACCAATCCCTGCACTTCTCCAATGCCCTGTTTCAATCTATCTAAAAACCAACACCAACTGTCCTTGTTCTCTGACTCTACCACTGCAAAGGCAATGGGGAATAGACCATCGTTCCCATCTAATGCCATAGCATTGAGCATTGCTCCAAGAAACCTACTCTTAAGGTGATATCCATCCACCCTAATAAGTGGTCTACAACCCTTCAAAAAACCAACAGCGGAGGTCTTAAAGGCAACAAAAAATCTGAGGAATCTGTAATCTGGATCTATTTGATATTCAATGATACTTCCATGAATTTTACTAAGAAGCTCTTCCTTCATATCTCTGACCCGACCATACAGTTCCTCCCATGAACCATGAATGGCACTCAAAGCCAATTCTTTCCCTCTCCAGAGTATGTGGTAAGGCAAGTTAATGTGATACTTATCCTTCAGTCTTCTATGTAACTCCTTAGGAGCGATGTCCCCTTCAACTTTTAACCAAGCTTTGACTCTTGCTTGCACCCATTTTGGTGTGGACATTTTGTTTCCAGCCATATTCTCCCTGGGACAAGTGTGCTTCCCCCTGATTTTCTTGATTTCAAAAGTTACCGCGTTGGGTAACCGAGAGGCATGCATTCTCCATGAACACTTCTTATGCCCACATTCCATTATCAATCTCCCAGGATCACTTCTGTATGTCCTCAAGTAACATTCAGTCTTCACAGAGTATTGTTGCATTGCCAATATCAGTGTCTAACTATCCTAGAATCTAGCCTTTTCCTCAATGTCTGGGCGCTCATCATTCTATTCTAGTATCTCCTTGTCAATTTCTATATCCTTGTCCACAAAGAAATCATCTTCAGAGTCACTTGATTGAAGGCTATGATAGTTATCCTCAGACTCAACAATGTAATCTGAGTTAGAATCACCCAAGTCATATTCTTCTTACTGTTGTGCATGTTCAGACTCTTGCTGCCTTGGTTGTTCTTCCTGCCTTGGTATTTCTTCAAAGCCCTACATTGGTGGCTGATCATTCTGCCCATGTATTTCTTCTTGCATTGATGGCTGATCATTATGCCCAAGTGTTGCTTCATGTACATGAGATGACTGCTGCTGCTGTGCATCCTCTCTATGAACATTATCCCAACCAATTTCTTATTCCTCCACCAATATGAATTCCCTAATGTCATATGGAGAATCAAAAATATTGAAGTCCACAAACTCTTCCTCATCATCAAAAAGCTGTGGATTTTCAACATCATTCCCCTCAGTAGCATTTTCAACATTTGTCTCCTTCTTCTTTACTTTTCTTTTGCATTCCAAATTCCCCACTTTCTTCCCAGGATCACCTTGTGACAAAGGAACATGTTCTAACATAGACTCCACTATCACAACTATTTCTATAACTGCTCTTGGCCCACACTCATCAAACATCATTAAGACATATGCATTAGCACAGTAGGCTTGTACCCTTTTAGGTCTTGATCTCGGGATCTTCCACATAATGTTCACAATGTCATCTTGTCCTCACTTTATCAAGCTGCACACAAGTAACAACAAATCCTTGAGATTGGCATAATCTCTGTAAATGCGGAAGCTCTTCTGCTTCATTAGTTGATTACATATCCTAGATGGGTCTCTTTTAATGGTCTTCCAATATCCCCCATATCTGACAAGTAAAGCGTAAAGGCCCTCTTCTTCATCCATCCTATACTATAACAATGAAACAATGAGGGTTTAATTTATTAATAATAAAGTAACAAACAACACTAATCTACTAAACGAAAAAAGCTTTTGGCACAACTACTGTATACATAACACACATTTAAAACCATACGTAACCCATACAAGAAAACCTATTGTCACAACTATCTAGCATGCGCAGAGACCTACTAGCATGTACAGAGCACATTTAATATCATACCAACCCAGCCAATAAGCTATTGTTACAACTATAATCCAATCAGAGCACTTAAAAACTTTACATGGCCCACGGCTTTAGCATAGGAGAGTCCACAAAGCATTTGAAAAATAAAAGTGGAGTTGTACCTACTGACAAAGAGAAACCAACTATAGTCCACACAAATAATTTCAAAACATAGCTAGCCTACAAGCTTCAACCTTTACCCCATAATCAACAGTGGTCTCTCTTGCTGGAATTGGTTGCCCTACAAGCCAATCACATAAGATGTGATGGGGCAATTGCAAATATTCTCATTTACTTAATTAATGGTATAATATTCACTAAGCCTATTTATAATTGCATATTACATCGTTAGGCGTAACGAAGTCCTTGAACTTATGCAATGAAGACTGGATCATAATGAGATTGTGATAATGAGATCAGTCGTCTATAAACATAAGTTCTAAATATTCCCAATCGTGGGATAATTGAGAAAAAGGCCATCGATTATTTGGATAGATCGGTACACACTTTATATGCTCATATGATGAGGGTGGCTGGTCTTATAGCCACTTGTGTGGAGACACTAAGATGAGTATGTAGGTTCTCATTAGAGAATGAGTTCACTGAATGACCTACTTGTGAGATTCTTGAATGGTTAATTATACCTAATTGTCAATCAGGAAACTTATCGTCGTAGTGGCGCAATTGATTCATTGACCTGAGACACCAAAGACATCTTGTGTGTGGAACATTGCACTTTCATACTGGATTCATGGGCCTTAGCCATAGGTCTTGTACAATCCAGTTACTGGGTGTGATGGAAAACATACGAAGATGATTGTATGGTCGATAAGGGATCACTCACTCTCCGGTATAATACATAGGTGAGAGAATATTTCATTGGGTCATACACATGTTAAATCCTTGGCCAGGGTAGATCAGTTGGACATAAAGATGTTTCTATCCCTGATGATCATTTGTATAGACCCTACCAGATCAGACAATGGGAATTTGACATATGACCATATTCCTAGTCTGATTAGGAATATTGTATAAGTGGAGAATCAAAGTTGCACGGTAACTGATGATGGACGGATTCCAATGGATTATGAATCATTGGTATCGCCTGGGGTTCATAGTTCATTGCTTGGTGCTAACCATGATCTGTGAGCCATTGTGAATTAATTATGTGATAATTAATTCACTTCGATTCGATATAATTATAAAATGGAGTTTAATCATCTTATTGGGCTCACTGTCAGCTTGATATTGGGCCTAGAGGGTCACACACAACGAATAAGTCGATGTGAGGGTATAAATACAAAATAGAGATTTTGTTGATCCTTTTAAAAAATATGATTTTTCTATAAATAAGAAAGCTAGGGCACCTCTTACTTCAAACAACAAGAAACCCTGTTTGTCCTCCTCCCAAACATCGGCGCCCCTTTCCTTCTCCCTCTCTCGCTCTCTCTTGCTTTGTGTGGAGAAGGAGAGGAAGAATTTAGGATCTCGAGATCGTCTCGAGTGCAGGCGCGAAGAGAAGACCTTGCCATCAGCTTCTTCATGTGGATATGTGTAGAGGCCAGGCTCATGCGTAGCCTCAATCCGAGGAACTGTCTGCATCCCCTGATCGGGAGATATACTACCTCGTAAAGGTGAAGATGTGATCTGCTCACCGTTCTATCCTTATTTGTACCGATCCGAACATTCGGGAATGATCACGTTAAGTTTTGAAGGATGCAAAATTTTATCTCTGTTGCACTTGTGTTCTTCCTACTTGAAACCTTATAATGGTATCATAGCCAGGTTCCTAGCTATGTTTTGATCAGATTTTTCCTTCTTTCCATGATTTCTCTCTGTATGGATCTCGTTTGCGGGATTGCGGACACAGCAGAAATAAAATAAAATATATTTAATTTGATCGCGGTCCGTTTTGAAGAACAAAAACACCATAACAATGATTAGACGTCACTTTGCGCAGATTCGAATCCGCGTTCGAATGGTTCTGTAGGTGTGACGCCACCAGCTGTGCAGACACCCGACCTCTAGAAAAGTCCACGCAATTCTTCTCGTGACAAATTTCCTCACGTTCCTTGCTTCTCATAGTGCTCGAAAAATCCGTTGTTCGTCGAGACGATCGCAACAACATGCAACCGAATTCTCATCTTATGGGAGTCAAAGAAGATGGCGAAGCAGAGCCCACAGATAGGGGCCGGGCAGGGGTGCCAGAGGGAGAGAGGAAGGGGGCGGCTAGGGTTGAGCAAATGCTTGGCCTACCCAGCCCTCTCGCTATATTTTATATTTACCGTACAGTTTTTCACAAAAATACTGAAAATTGTATAAAACCCACTTTTAATCCATCGCCTTGAGACTCTTTTGCGTGTGACCCTCTAGGCCTAAGTACCAGTCCAATTAATGGTCTAATAACTCCTTACTGACTTAATTAATCAATTTATATCTCATATTAATTAATTAATTAACTGAATTAGTGTCACGCATACAATTCAGCCGGGCCTCCGATCACGTTGGGTGCCAAACAACACCACGTGAACCCGGAAGGTATTAGGATTAAGCAACCTACTCATGGAACCTTCCCGCCAACAGTTATTGCATGGATATAATCCTTCATTCGCGCAAAGCTCTCGAGTCAATTCAGGATATGGTGAACTGTCAAATCCTAATTGGTCAACTCACTTGGATCGGATGCTGCCTTATAATATCGAAAAACTCATTTTCCGATATTATTGTCCACTGTGGCCAGGGACTCTTGCGCATCCTACCTAGAGTATTCACTCTCTAAATACTGAGAGCGAATGATTCCTTATTGAAACTCAATTCCCTTCGACGGTATTCCACTGTACCCGATCCTTGGCTGTTTAGAATCCCGTGAATAAAGACCTGTAAACTAAGGTCAAAGCACAGAAGTCCACCGACAAGGTGTCTTTGGTGTCTCAAATATGACGACTATCCACACAATTGCGACAATTGAATCAAGATGGTTGACAGTTAGGTACATTACTATCCAACGATTCAATCGGATCAATTCAGTGAACTCATTCTCTAATGAGCACCTACAGATTCCCCTTAGTGTCTCCATATGGGTGACTATGAGATCAGTCACCCTCATCACATGAGCATGAGTAATCTGTGCTAGTCTAACTAGATGTCTGATGTCCTTCTCAAACATCCTCCGACTAGGAACAATTAAGAATATGTGTGCATAAGTGGTCAGTCTCATTAGTGTGATCTCATCATAATCTGATCACTATTGCACATATTCACCGACTTCATTATGAAACGATAATAAAACGAATTACACATAATGAAATAATGTCATTTTATTAATAAATGAATGAGATTATACACAGTCAGATTAGCTTGTAGGCCATCTGAAACTAACAATCTCCCACTTAAACTAAAGCTGATCATCTTTGTGCAAAATACCTATAGCCTCTAGGTTACGCTCAAATACAATTTGAGACAATGGCTTTATTAATGGATCTGCTACATCGTCGGCGGATGGAATTCTTTCCGCTACTACATCTCCTTTGGCAATATTCTCTCTGATAAGATGAAAGCGCTTCAGAATATTCTTCGATTTCTAATGAGACCGTAGCTCTTTCGTTTGAGAAATCACCCCATTATTGTCGCACAACAACAGGACATGATTGTAGATACTGGGAACTACGTCAAGGTCGATGATGAACTTCTTCAACCACATTACTTCCTTGGCGGCTTCAGCTACAACGATGTACTCAGCTTCCGTCGTTGAATATGCAGTTATTTCTTATTTGAAACTCTTCCAACACACTCCGCCTCTGTTTAAAGTGAACACAAAATCAGATGTAGACTCACTATCATTCGGGTCTAACTGGAAACTCGAGTCAGTAAAACCTCGCAGTCTCAAGTTACCTCCTCCAAAGACAAAAAACATATCCTTAGTTCTTCTCAAGTACTTAAGGATACATTTCACTGCCTTTCAGTGCTTTTTGCCCAGATCAACCTGAAATTTGCTCGTAACACTTAGGGCATATGCAACATCAGGTCTTGTACATAATATGACACACATGATAGATCCTATAGCAGAGGCATATGGTACTCCAACCATGAATGCCCTCTCCTTAGGAGTCTTTGGAGGATGCTCCTCTGAGAGGTAAATTTCATGTCTCATTGTTATGAGACCTTTTTTGAAAATTTTTATGCCAAATCTTTTAACAATGGTATCTATGTACATAGATTGGGTCATCCCAAGCATCCTCTTTGATCTATCTCTACATATCTATATTCCCAATACGTAGGATGCTTCTCCCAAATCCTTCATAGAGAAGTTCTTCGACCGCCAAACCATTACCAATGACAACATAGCTACATTATTCCCAATAAGTAAAATGTCATCCACATAAAGAACTAAGAAGGTGACTACACTCTCACTGGTCTTGTTGTACACACAAGACTCATCTTCATTCTTAATAAAGTCATAAAACTTGACAGTCTCGTCAAATCTTATATTCTAGCTCTGGGAAGCCTGCTTCAATCCATAAATCTTAAGCTTACACACTTTGTCTAGAAACTCCTTAGATGTGAAACCTTCTAGTTGTATCATACACACCTCTTCCTCAAGGTTACTATTGAGAAATGTAGTCTTCACATCCATTTACCAGATCTCATAATCTTAGTGTGCTGCTATGGCGAGAAGAACTCTGATCGACTTTATCATGGCAACTGATGAGAAAGTATTGTCATAGTCAATTCCTTGTCTTTGACAATATACCTTTATCACCAACCTTGTCTTATAAGTGTCGATTTGTCCATCTGCACCAATCTTTCTCTTAAAGAACCACTTGCACCCAATAGGTATGATACCCTCAGGCAAGTCCTCTAAGTTCCAAACTTGGTTGGTGTACATGGACTAGATTTTAGAGTTCATGGCTTCTCGCCACTTCCTGGCTTTTGGGTCTTCAACAGCCACCTGGTAAGATTTAGGATCATCATCCTCATTGTATTCCACCTTAGACTCACCTTTAGTGATATGTCCCACATATTGTTTAGGTAGTCCAGGTACTCTACCAGATCTATGAGGTTCATCCATGTGTACCCAAACATGTTCAGGAACTGATAGCTCATCCGATGAGGTTGCAGCTGTTTGAATATCTGGCTTCTAGTACTATTTTACTCTTATTGTCCTGCTGAAGAAGGTATTCCTCTTCCAGAAAGATAACTTTCCTAACTACAAATACCTTTTGTTCACCAGGATGGTAAAAATAGTATACAAACATCTCTTTTGGATATCCCACAAACCTGCATCTATCAGTTCTAGATTTCAGCTTGTCTGGATCATGCCTCTTTACATGAACATGACAACCCCAGACTTCAACATGTTTAAATTCTGATTTTCTGTCCTTCCATATCTCATATGGAGTGGAAGTCACATATTTATTGGATACTCTGTTTAGTAAATATGCTGTTGACTCTAGTGCATAGCCCCAGAGGGACACTGGTAAACCTGAAAAGCTCATCATAGATCCATGTCCAATAAGGTACAATTTCTCCTTTCTCATAAGGCAGGATTCACATGTTACAAACAATTCATAATCGAATACATTTAAATAACCATGCTTGTGCAACTTTTGCAGCCTGCTTTCACCAATGTGTCCAAGTATATAATACCACATGTAGACTTGGTTCACACTATTCTTACTCTTCTTAAGAGTATTATCAATGTGGAGACTATAATAAGAAATATTCAAAAGATATAGACTATTAACTAAATGTGCCGAAGCAATTAATTTATTACCATAATAAATTGAATAATCTTTATTTTCAATAGTCAATTTATATCCAATCTTGTCCAAACAAGAAACATAAACGATGTTCTTTATTATGCTTGGTACATAATAACAATCATCTAACGATAAGACGTCTCCAGATGGACGCTTAAGATTTGTTGTCCTTACAGTAATCGCCGCAACCTTTGTGCCATTCCCTAGCCTCATATCCACCTCGCCTTTACTCAGCTTGCGCCTACTTGTCAGCACCTGCACATTATGGCAGACATGAGAAGCACATCCAGTATCTGATACCCAAGATGTAGAATCTCTTATAGACAAGTTGATATCTATCATATAGATACTTGAAGCTTCTGGTTGCTTCACATTTCCTTGAGCTTTATTGTTGAGGTACTCCTTACAGTTCTTCTTCAAGTGGCCTTTCTGCTTGCAGAGAAGCAGTCATATTTTTCTACTCCTTTGCCATTGTCCTTTTTTGGCACAGGCTTTGACTTATTCTACTTCTTGCTCTTACCTTTCTTAAAGGTAGCTACTGCTTTACTCTTCTTATTGGTCTTACTAACTGTGAGTGCTCAAATTGGGATGTGTGAAATCATGAATTTCATGTTGATTATATTGTAGGTGCTTAAAATGAGTGTGTGATTATCATGAAAAAAACTATGTTGTTTAAGTGCAAAAATAAACCTATTAAAAAGAAACTAAGTGACGTGATCGCCAAAAACTTTTGACTTAAAAGTTTCAAAAGAAAGAGTTTGATCGCCTACCTGTTTGAACGTGGGAGATGTTGAGCTCTTGGTTCCCTTCCTTCAGCCGGCTGAAGAAAGAGAGTCCTTTCTTTTCTTTGTTCTTGCTGTTGAGTTTGAGTTTGAGGATCGCCCAGAGTTCTTGTGATTTGTTTGTTGATTTCCTCCTTTTTTGATTCTCCTTTGCACCTTGCAGAAAGTAGAAAGAAATGAAGAAACAATGATGAGAACTTAAGCAAAAGTAGTATCCATTCTAATCAGAGTTTTAAACATGCAACTAAACAGAGAACTCACTTGTTAGGATGGTCTTTGAAACCCCTTTATCAAATAGGTTTTGAAAATGATGCTAGTGTTGTGTGTTGCATGGAGTGATGATGAAGAATGTAGAATTAATGAAGATGTGAATATGAAAAAGTGAAGAAATGAATTGAAAAACTTATGCCGATTGGATGAAGCCTTGAATTGGATGAAGAATGGATGAAGAACGGACGTCGTCTTCTGGAAACAGCAGCACTTCGGCGTTTGGACGTTGTTGCTTCGATCTTCAATTCGATATCGCCTCAATTCTAACTCTAATTCAACTCTGATTCTAATTTTTTTACCAATTCAAGATGCAAGGTATTTATAGACTTCTTCTGCGTCCGCGGATTTACATGGAAAAATTTGAGATTTATCCATCTTAACCAACAGATAACTACAGATTAATTCATCTTTATCTGTAATTATCTAAAACGCGTCAACTATTGAAGACGTCTTTCAGATTGATTAAGATAAAGATAAACATCCGGAAAAAACTTATCTTTATCTGTATTAGTTAAAACGTGTCTACATGTATAGACGTCTTTTACACTAATTAAGATAAGGATAAACATCCGGAAGAGAAGTAGAAATACCTTAGGAAACCTAAAACGCGTCATGTCTTACAGACGCCTTTTAGCTAATTAATCAATTGATTAAAATTCAAATTTAAACGTTAAAATAAGAATAAACTCTAAATGGCGTCCACATAGGTCGACGTGTTTTAGACTTCTTCATATTTCAACTAAAATTTGAGTTAAAATCAATTTAATTGATTAACTTAAATATGTCTGTTAAACCCGACACTAAAAAAGATCAATAAAAATTAATCAATGATTAAATATCAGACCATTCTGAGGCATTATTATATGATATGAAATTTACTCGAAATGACGTCAAAATTAGCGTGTCTATATATATGACAATGAAACCTATTAAAACTAAGTGTGATCGCCAGAAAACTTTTGACTAAAAAGCTTCAAAAGATAAAAGGATGATCGCTTACCTGTTTCAGACGTGGGAGATGTTGAAGTTCTTGATTCCTTCTCTTCAGCCGGCCGAAGAAAAAGAGTCATTTTAATCTTGTTCTTGCTTTGAATTCTAATTGGACTTTGAGGATCGTCTAGATCTTCTTTGTTGATTCCCTCTTCTTGATGTTCTGATACTCCTTTGTACCTTGCAAAGAATGAGATGAAAATAGGAGAAAGACTAATAAGAACTAAATGGAGGTAGTATCTACTCTAATGAGAATTCTAATCATGCAATTCAAACAAGATGAACTCACTTGTTTTGTAGTCTTTAAAACCCCTTAGCATGTGGATTAGAAAAATATGCTAGTATTGTGTGAATAGCATGAAGTGATGTGATGAACAGAACTATGAAACTAATATGATGAAATTAATGAAAAATATGCAGAGATTAATAATGAATTAATTGAGAACATTAAGTTGAATGGCCCCTGAAAGCCTTGGTTCTTGAATGATCTTGAAGGATGAAGAAAGGATGAAGATGGTGCAGCTTTCTCTTTCCTGGAAGTAGTCGCGTAGCACCTCAATCCTTCAATGCTTGAATGCTTTTTGTTTTTTAACGTTGTCTCTCTCTTTTTCTTCTGACCAAGGATATGATTTATATAGAGTTGAGTTTAAGGCTCTCACGCGCATTCGCGGCCATTTATGGATCAACATGAAAGAATTTTAAACTAATCCAAGAAATAAGATAAACACAAGCTAATACATCATTATCTGTAATCAGCGAAAACACATCGCCCAAAGGAGACGTCTTTTAGCTTAATTAAGATAAAGATAAACTCGGGAAGAAGAAACAGAAATACTTAGGAAACCTAAATGGCATCGTCATGATCAAACGTCTTTCAATCAATTAATAAATTAATTAAAAATCAAATTAAAAATCAAAATAGGATTAAAATCCTAAATGGCATCTCCATTAGACGACGTCTTTTGGGATAATTTCATATTCGATTAAAAATCTGAGTTAAAATCAATTTCATTGATAAACTTAAATGGCGTCTTTCTTGGACGACGTCATTTAGAGAAACAATTATTCCAGAAAATTAAATAAAAGATCAATTAATGATGAAATATCATATCACTTTGGGGTAGTATTATATGATATGAAATTTACTCAAAATAATGTCAAAATTAGCGTGTCTACACTAATAAAGAGAACATTAGGCTTTTCTTTCACAAGGTTGCTCTCTGCAGTTTTCAACATATTAAGAAGTTCAGCCAAAAAAGGTTGTATCTTGTTCATGTTGAAGTTAATAATGAACAGTGCATATGATGTAGGGAGTGAGGCAAGGACGAGGTAGTATGCATCTCTTTGGGTAAAGGAATCCCAATAGCTTCCAACCTTTCAATCCAGTCAATCATCCTCAGCACATGTGTCTGAGAAAAATTGACTGTTTCTTGGAAAATGAGAAAGGAAGATGCCGAGGCATTCAGAGAGATGAAAGGGCATCTCCCAGAAAAGCATGTATTAAAACTGGGAGAAGTATTTCAAGAATTGTTTGCCATGCATGGGGGAGATATCACAGAACATGTGTATGAAAAGCAGCAGGTAGAACAATTTAAATTTGAGACAGAGCATCTAGGAATAGCACACTATGCAAGAAGAATACTTTACTATAAAGAATTGATCTATAATTATGATAAGCTGCAGAATACTGGGGAGAACCATTTCTATGGGTATCCCAAAAATTGGAGAGGTCCAATCTCTGGACTCTTCGCTAACCCGGAATTCAAGAAAATTGGTTCAGATCATGAGCCAATGATATTTGCATGTATTGAGATTCGATGCACATAAGTGGCCTATAGGGCATTTTCCACCAATTATAGATAAAACTATAAAAGCCTTGCATGCCACCTTTAGAATTTGCCTATGGACAATGCATTTATATTCCACCATGCCTCTTCCCAGAATGGACTATCCAGCCGCCCATGCAATAGTCTTCTCTTTCGACACAGAATGGATAAAGACCAACACCTCCTGGGCGCATGAGAAATTGCCTCGGATTAAATATCTGAATGTTAACAGAATATTAGAACAGTACAGAGAAAAAGATGAGTATGAAAAAATATACTGGTATAACTTGGTACTAATAGTACCAAAGGTATATTTGGAATTTTTGTTATGGGAAACATACAAGTGGGAAGGAAGATCGGCAGATGATGACACTCAAGATCCCTCTGCCATCTGAGCTTTAAATAGGGATTTAGATATCTCATCTCATTCTACTCTAGTTCGCTCCTCAAACAGCTCCTGTAAATGGAGCAAGATGGCCGTAGCATCCATGTTCTCATGCTGCCTCTGCAACTCATTGCTCATAGTGACAACCATATAACATTGTACCAAAGTGGAGTTCTCCTTCCATTTTTCATACGCGATCATCTCTGCCTCAGGGGCATCCAATGCCAGTTCAACAGGAGGATCATCTTTAAGGACGTAGGCAATGTGCTTAGACTTGAGGACAATCTTTATGTTTCTGAGCCAATCTAAGTAATTCGGGCCTGTCAAAAGATTGGCATCAAATATGCCACATAATGGGTTATTCGATGACATTTTGCCTATAGGAGATAAATGAAATTTAGTTAACAAATGTTCAATTATTAAAATTTAAAACAAGATATGGACTTTGAGTCAAGTTTTAACTCCTACTAATTTTCGATGGACTGTATAACCCTCTGATATATAGAACATGAAATGCTGATGGTCTCCTAATGGGGATCATAATCTCAATGATTTGTGGTATAGTCTTGTGGATAGCACAACAAACTATAATACAATTAAAGAGCACCAATCTTATGGGATTTACAACTCCTTGCAATATCTGATCATAACTTTGGTCCTTAGAGGTTTAATGGCCTTGTGGATAGCATAATAAGTCATTAATTATGGTCTAAGCATTATCATCATTATGAGATGGGCATAGATTTGCATGCAGCCATTGGAGATAGCACAACAAGGCTACTCGATTCCTCTACCACGATCATAAGGCATCTCATGTCATAGCCAAAGTTTCTCCTTGTAAATAGACAAGCCTTGTGAATAGCACAACAAGCCGGCCAAAAGTAATTTGAGTCCTATAACTATAATGACGGAGAACCATACGGTAAGTTCTCAACTATTCCCATTACGGCTTAGAATTTGCCGAGGGTTTTAGATAACTTTTATCTTAGTCTCTCTTAGGTGATAGCATATAAGTATATGATATATTTACTTCATAGTATACCTGCTTTGATTCATAATCGAAATAAAATAATGTATCACATACATGTCAAGTGTGGTCATAGATAGCACATTGGTGTGACTAGAGCTAAACAGTCAAACACATACACAATCTAATATATATCAGATAACCTACAAAGACATAGGCAAAAGATCTCCATCAAATGGCCTTCCTAGTTGCAGTTGTGGATCATCCTCGCTCCTTCCTAGGTTGCCTCGATCAAATTACATTAAATTCTAAATTTACATGTATAATTGAAGAAAACCTTACGGCAAGTAGAAAATGGAGAGAGATAGAAGTACATCAGAGTATGAGAGAGGAAGAGGTACACAGACCTCTATTTATTAACAATTAATAAAAAATAAATCATACATTTACGATCTACAACCATACATCATCACATGAAGTATTCACAAGTACATATCTATGATCACGGTGTCTTTTATGCATTCCACACATAGAAAAACACATCACATAACTAAATAAAACAGTTTCAAAAATAAATAATTTTGGCTTTCATAAAATTTGGTTCTAATTAAAATTGGATATTTGAATTTTTGAAAACTCATTTTATTAACTTAAACATGCAATTAAATCAAATTTAAAAGCATTAAATACACATTTCATGTACACACACTCTAAATTAATAATTTTCATAATATTCCATGCCAATTAGAACACTTCTAATAATTTTAAAATTAATCTAACATTTAGGTTAATTAACAATTAATAATATAACAATTAGACTATTAATTATTAACTACTAATCTAACTCTTAAATCAGACCATTAGAGTTAATTATGAATTTAACTCTTAAACCAATAATTAATACTAATTAATTAACAACATTTATTAATTTAGAATGATTCAATATCATTTAAATCCCAATTAAATAAAATTTCATATTCAAAATAATTTTAAAATTAAAATCAAAATTTTAATTTAATTGGGTCCATAATTAAAAAGGTTTGGGCCCACTCAGCCTTTAGCTGAGCTAGGGCTCTGCCAGCACAACCCTAGGCTCGAGTCAACAGTGAGCCCTGGGTCCAGCCCAGGGCCGAGCCCAGGCCTGGCGCTTGGCTCGGACCCAGGCACCCCTTAAGGGGGCCGGCTGGTCCGGGCCGATCCTAGGGCTGGCTTGGACCCTGGTTCGGGCCAGGGCCCACCCATGGGGTCAAACCCTTTCCACATTGGGGAGGGCTAGGGAAAACCCTAGCCGCCCAACGGGGTGGGGGTTCTCCCAGCGGCAGCGGCGAGGATTACAACCCGGCATCGACTGGGCTCTCAGGGCCGCCTGCCGCCGGCTCGACAGGGCTTGCCGGCGGCGCCCCCTGCATGTATAAGCCGTTGGAATCCCCCCCCCCCCCCCCCCCCCCTTTTTTTTTTGTTGTAGGAGGAAGGAGAGAGGGGCAACTGGCCGCCAAACCGCGACCCAGTCTGGCGCCAAATGACTCCTCTGGTACAGGCGATGGGACCAGCTGACCACCTCAAAGTCCCTGGTCACACCCAAGGACCGCCAGCCTCCTCCCCGTCTCATGGGGATCCATTAAAACCGCTGTGAAAACCTCGTTCTCTGTTCGACAAAGAACACGAAAACCCTATATAAAATCCAATTTTTGTAGAAATAAAAATAATTTAATTATGTGTGTTCATCGTATGAACATAATTCTAGCATAAAAATCAAATTAATGCATGGAATATAACATGAAAAAATTAATTTCGGAGATCGAAATAGACGAGAAATAGTGGAACTTGGCTCTGGTACCACTATGAGAATCTCGTTTATGAGATCGTGGATGCAGAGGAAATAAAATAAAATATATTTAATGTGATCCCAATCTGTTTGAAAGAACAAAAACACCAAAACAGTAATCAGACATCACCTTGCACGAATTCGAATCTGCGTACGAGCAGTTCCATCGGTGTGACACCACTAGTTGCGCAGACGCCCTGCCTCTAGCGGAGTCCATGTGATTCTCCTCTTGACAAATTTCCTCACATTCCTCACTTCTTGCAGTACTCGAAAAATTCGTCGTTCGCCAAGACGATCGAAACAACATGCGACCGAATTCCTGTCTCACGGGAGTTAGAGAAGATAACGAATCAGAGCCCACAGATGGGGGAAGGGCAGGGGCGCCAGAGAGAGAGAGGGAGAGAGGAAGGGGGCAGCCAAGGCTGAGCAGATGCCTGGCCTGCACAGCCCTCTCGCTATATTTTATACGTACCACGTGATTTTTCACAAAAACTCTGTATAAAACTCACTTTTAATCTATCGCTTTGAGAATCTTTTGTGTGTGACCCTCTACGCCCAAGTATCAGTCCTGTTAATGGCTCAATAAACCCAGTAACTCCTTACTTACTTAATTAATCAATTAATATCTCATATTAATTAATTAATTAAGTAAATTAATGTCACACAAACAATTCAGCTGAGCCTCAAATCACGTTGGGTGCCAAGCAATACTGCGTGAACCTGGAAGGTATTGGGGTTAAGCAACCCATTCATAGAACCTTTCCGCCAACAGTTATCGCGTGGATATAATCCTTCATTCGCGCAATGCTTTGGATTAATTCAGGGTATGGTGAACTGTCAAACTCTAACCGATCAACTCATTTGGATCGGTTGCTGCCGTATAATATCAGAAAACTACTCTCCTAATAGTATTGTCAGCCCTGGCCAGGGACTCCTACGCATCCTACCTAGAGCATTCTCTCTCTGAATATAAGAGTGAATTATCTCTTATCGAACACTCAATTCCCTTCAATGGTATTCCGCAGTACATGATCCTTGACTGTTTAGAATTCTATGAATTGAGATTCGTAAACCAAAGTCAAAGCACAGAAGTCCATCGACAAGGTGTCCTTAGTGTTTCTGGTCTGAGGACCATCCAGGCAACTGGGACAATTGAATAAAGCTGGTTAACAGTTATGTACATTACTATCTAGCCATTCAATCGGATTATTTCAGTGAACTCATTATCTAATGAGCACTTATAGATTTGCCTTAATGTCTCTACACAAGTGACTATGAGATGAGTCACCTTCATCACATGAGCATGAGTAATCTGTACTAATCTAATCGGATGTTTGATGTCCTTCTCAGACATCCTCTGACTAGGAACAATTAAGAATATATGTAAGTGGTCAGTCTCATTAGTATAATCTCATCATAATCTGATCATTATTACACATATTCACAGAGTTCATTATAAAACGATAATAAAACGAATTACACATAATGAAATAGTGTCATTTTATTAATAAATGAACGAGATTATACACATTCAAATTAGCTTGTGGGCCTCCTAAGACTAACACTCCTGTCATCGTATGTTTGCATTCTGGGACGACCTTCATCGGGGGCATGCATGCGATGCCATCGCCGTTCCAAGTGCCAGGATGGATTCCTTAATAGTTGGTAATATTGTCAAGGATGGCTCAAAGGCGGCGCCTGTAGAACGTTTAGAATGCCTCCAATAGTTGGATTTATCACCACGCACACAGTTTTGGGGGTCTAAAATTTGAGTTTTTGAATCTCTTAACCTTGTCCGAAATGGCCTGAAAAGGTTCCACTCATGTTCAGCGTGAAAAACCCCATCAAACGATGCATTTTGGTGTCATTTTTGGCCCCCAGGTATTGAGAATAGTCGGCCGATCATCGTAGATGCCCGTACATCTCCAGCACTTAATCCGGTCATCAACGACGATTTTGCCACCGGATGCCGATGCTGGGGAGGTCGCTCGAGGGCGTCAGGGTTGTAGGCGTCGAAGTAGACGACGACGGCGGGCCAGAGGCAGTGTTGGGCGCCACTGTTGGTAGCTGGCGACGAGGGTGAGGGTTGATACCCTAACAAGTTGGCAAGAAAGGGGAGCGGATCCGATTCGCTGGACCGGTGCATTGTGCCCCCCCTTTATGGGCATGCAGGCCCACGCCTAGCGCAACTAGACTGCGACGCAATGCGCGGCGAGGCCCCAGACCCTCTCCATCCAGCCCATTTACCTCTTTTGGCCCATTTTTAAAATTTTTCTGGGGATTTTAAAGGTTTAAATTTGTTTTAAATGAGTTAAAATTCTAGAATTTAATTGACAAATTTTAAAAATATGTTTTAATTTATTTGTTAATTAAATACTCTGTTAATGGGCCATTAAGGATGATTCTTAACAGATTTTAAAAGGATATTTTAATTTTTTGTTAAGAGATGACTTATTTGATTATATTTGAATATGATTCAAACCATTTAATTAATCAATCATCATTCAATGAGCCAAACATTGTATTTGATATAATATTAATAATTTTAAAACTATTTTAAATTCATGTTAATTGAGTTTCTGTTAAATGTTAACTTAAACTCTTAAGAGAAGACTTATTTAATTATGATTTGAATATGATTCAAATGATATAATTAATTAGTCATTGCTAGGTGATGCCATTTGCTCTCTTTAGATAGATGTTAACAATTTTTAAAATTAATTTTAAGTTCATGTTAACATGAGCTTTAGTTAATTGTTAACTTAAAACATCTTTGCTGATTACAATTAGAATGTGATTCTAATTAGGTAATTAGCTGTTAACTGGAATATCAGCATGCGATAACAGAGAATCTATGGACATCTAAATTCTTTAGACTTATTGTTTCTTGCATTAACTAAAGTTGTTTAGTTAATCTTTGTTTTAACTAAAATGTTTAGTTAAAAGAGACTATTTTAATTATATTATGAATATAATTAATATTTTTGAAATAATTATTACTTTAGAAGTAACTATATAATGGTTAACACTTTATACATGTGATGTACATGTGTGTGTGGATGGATGATCATGAACTAGGCCTATCATGTGATGATGTGATTCATTTAATGGGGCCTGCGTACCTTCCTTTCTCTACAAATTTGGATTGTAAATTTCTATCTCCCTTCAAATATGTACTCCCCTTGATATAGCTCAAAGTTTCTTATTATTTCATTTACATTTGTGGGCATGCGATCCCATTTTGTTTATGACATGTAATTTTAAGAGGCGGATTATGCTAGGAGCAAGAAGGACATCAGGCGGAATTGATAAGTTGATATGTTTGAGTATTAAAAAGGCAAATGTATGCATTATACTTATCATTTTATGTGCAAAACGATATGAAATGATAGATAATTTTGTCGTGATTCCAACGATATCAATTCTGTTGAATTCTGAGTTAAAAACATCGTTATTTCATGTGAAAAATTGAGTGTAACGCAATTGCGATTTTTCGGCAAAGCTGAGACAATAAATACTTTTATTTAGGCATAAATGTAATTTTATTCACCACATAAATCTAATTTTAATTTATTTTGTGTGAACATGACATGAAGAAGATGTGGCGCAGTTGGCTAAGCCTCTTGACATTTGTGGGAGGACCAGAGTTCAAACCTCAATAGAAACAACTCTTATTTTGCAAAAACAAATAAAGCAAGGGCAAATTGGACATATAATGTTTAAAAAAGGGTTGCCCTAACCATTTGTCCAAGGAGAGCCATGGAGCAGCCGCCGTCACCCACCTCTTTCTTTTT
Organism: Zantedeschia hybrid cultivar; assembly: GCA_030544215.1. Lineage (NCBI taxonomy): Eukaryota > Viridiplantae > Streptophyta > Magnoliopsida > Alismatales > Araceae > Zantedeschia > Zantedeschia hybrid cultivar. The sequence goes on along the minus strand of JARZZO010000008.1, from coordinate 64,080,759 downwards.
ATTTTTTTTCCCTCTCTTCCACTTTTTGAAAACCTTTCTCCCCTTTAAAAGCTCTTGCTCTCTCCCCCTAGTTTGAGGCTCTCTATTTTTTTTCTGACACGCATCTCTCTCTCCCTTTTTATTTTGTTCTTCTGCAACTCTGACGTCTCTCTCTCTCTCTCTCTCTCTCTCTCTCTCTCTCTTCTGTTCTCCCTCTCTCTTCCTCTTCATTGCCCTCTCTCTCTCCGGCTCCCTACCTTTCTCTCCTATGTGCCTACTCGCCCACTTGCAGCTATTGTTCTTGGCAGATGATCGCCACCCACCTACTATTTGATGTTCTTAGATTTTAAAAGTTTTTATTTCAATTCTATTTTTTGTATTGTTGTTCTTTACATTAGATCTAATTATCAGTTAATTGAGCACTAATAGTTTTAAGTGTTTTCATTTCCTATTATTAAAGATTTGCATGTTTTAATTTGATTGTTTACACAGTGGAACAGTGGGAATGAACAATAGATTATTATTCATCTCTAACTTTCAAAATTTTATTCGCCTAATTTAAAATTCTTTTGTCCAAATCAATTGAAATCCATTGGTTGTTTTGATTTTTATTTTTATTTAAAAATATCAAAAAATTAAATAAAATATTTTTTTTTGATGAATAGTAACAAGGGGGTATGTGGTAGATTCGTGTGCTTGCATGAAAAGGGTTGAGTGGGGGTTGCATTAAATGCACTTCCCCTTGACCTTTTAGCTTCTTCATATTGCTTCTATATCTTTTTGCATATTTTAAATATATTTTCTTTTACTTGTACAAGCAATGTTAGCTTCATTTTTAAATCTTAGTGTAACATTAGTTTTTTTTTATTTTAATTTTAATCCACTCTCTTTTTAAATCTCTTCTCCGAACATTTTAATTAAAAACTTCAAAATTTTCAAATCTATAATTTATTTCTCCGTAGATTGACTTGGTTCTGACCACTTAACTATTTTAAAATTAAATTGTGAGTCCGATAATTTGAAGTTGGTTGCCGTGAGCGTTTAACGACGCGCATCGCGTGCATATCAGGAACCATTTAATATGGAGTCACACCATGAAGAGTATGGGATATGAAGACCAGTTGTATTCATCTTGTGTATTGTGTTGTAGATCACTGACTGGCTTTAGTGATGACACACTCACTTAGAAAGTTTACGATCATCCATGTTGTTATAATATATGTATGATATATGTGGATTGTGCTACTAAGTTCATATTCCTCATACAAGTATCAAAGGTATATATGCATGTAGCACCTTTATCGATGAGACCAAAATTATGAAATCCCTACTCGTTCAAATATTAGGTTGATAAACGTGAGGCATTAAGAACGATCCATGTGGCCTTCCGTTGTTATGGTCTAGGTGAGCTGGCCTTATATTGAGTGAGTTTGTTGTGCTGCCACAAGACCCACTCAGCAAGGAGTCAATGACCTAGACTAAGGCTTACACCGAACTTTGGGATGGGTGACTGACATAGCCTTGTTGTGCTACCATAAGAGTTGCATCTGAAGTTCATTCTCATAATGTAACAAACGGGTTAAACTTAACCAGACTTTGTGATTTGTTGTACTGCCACAAGGTTACAAGTGTTCTAGAGGCTGAATAAGACCGAAAATTGCAAAGAGTTGCAATTGGCAAGAGTTTCCTACCCATCGTTTGTTGTGCTGTCACAAGGCCAATACTATAAATCGGTGTGTCCCGTTCTTGCATAAAGAGGATTATGTAAATTCGTTGAAAAATAGTGGGAGTTAATATTAAGATTAAAAAAACCACATCTTAATAGTTTGAATGTCTGCAACATTATAGGCTATGATATTTCTTATGTTTAGATTGTATAGTCAAATCTCTCACCTTTAATCATACAATATACCTACAGGCTCACTTATTCAATAATTAGTAATTAGCTTATAATTATGAGAAAAGTTCTCACTTCTGAGTTGGTCTTGTTTGTCTTTGAAATGTCAGCATTTTACTGATCTTTTCATTGTGTTGATGACGATGAGATCATCATAAAAAGCACTAATAGGATTTTTTTTTCTTGCTCAATATGCTTATCTTGACAACAAATTGTTTGCATGGAAAGCATCAGCATTAAGAGTTTACCAGTGTCATAATGATGCCTTACAAAAGTTGTTTCATGGAATTGAGCAAAATCAAAAGATATAAGATATCTAGAGGTTTGTACAGAGCAGGAATGATCAAACATTCTTCGGTACAAGTTTATGTGCCAAAGATGTTCTATTAGGTCAAAGGATTAGCTGAACTTGGTACTGTACCACACTTTCAACATAAACTTCATCCTCTAATTTCTCATATAAGAGGATGATGGTAAAGGACAATGCAAGATTGATAAGGGTTTCGATTTCTTTTACTCTTAATGAGGTTAATGGAAGAAGAACTGCAAGATATGTCTTGCGCATAGGACGAAGCTGAAGCTTGGTGAAGCTTCTGTACAATTCATCATTAACCTAAGCTTGTCATATGTATTGGATACAATACGTGCCGTTTAGGTACGGACAAGTGGGAGAAGATTGAACAATGACGAGGTTGACCTATGGTAGGTACCTACTATTGTAGTGGGCATTGTGAACCTCAAGATGTCATAGAGAACAATATTCAAGTTTTTCAGAACAATGATTGTTTTGTGAATGATAAAATGGTTTACCAATGGAAAATGGTCTTCAAATTCTAGATATTGTTGCTCCTACCTATTATAACAGTAATCCCAATGAGAAAATTGAGATAGCATGTATCAATTTTAACCACTGGCCTTCATCTCTCGGGCATTACTATATAAAGGGATTGACAAGTTGCATTAGAATGGATATTTATCCATTTTTGATGTTGAATCCCTTGCAACTAGTAAATCAAGCTTTATTAGTAGAATGACTAGTACTCTATTTACTAGAAATAGAGAAAGAGTCAAAGAGTTTTAAACTCGCACATATAGATTTATGTGGACTTGCGTCAATTTTGGGCCAGAGGTAGTTTCTCAAACTTCATTAGTGATTCCTCAATATACGAATAAGGTACTTATGAAGTACAAATTTGAGGCCTTTGAGGAATTGATGAAGTTGGTGGAGTAACAAGGAAAGAGTATCAATATTGATCGATAAGAAGAATACTTGAGCACACCATGCATGAGATTTCTAAAGAATAATGAAAATTAGTCATAGTGGGGTCCTCCTTGTATAGTACTTGAAATGGTATCATAGAAGGGAGAAATTATACCATGTTGGACATGGTGTACTTCATAATCAGCTTTGTCCACTTCTCCTTATCATTATGGAGCCCTGCTCATTCAGTGAATCCCGCTTAATCGTTGAACAGAGTTCTGAATAGATAAATATATTACGATCCATATGGGATATGAAAAAGTGACATTCTTAAAAGTGTTAAAGTTTTGGGCTTCACCCGCCATTGTAAAAACATAGTTCGAATTGGTTTGAATTCGTCACTGAGTTGTATGAATTTGTAGGATAACTAAAATAGGAATTTTTGGGATATTGATTCTATAGAATTAGTGGTGAAAAGTTGTTTACCACTATTCACTCCATGTCTCAAGAAAATGATATTATCCTTAGTGGGAGCAATGGGAGCATGGTAGAACTAAAAGAGTTCTAGAATTACAAATTCATACAGATTCGCCTCAAGAACTTGTTCAATAGAGACAGATTGTTTATAAGTCTACTAGAGTACTTGGATAACTAGATGGACATGTAAGAGTTACCTATACTGGAAGTCTAAAAATAATCTATTATGAGGATAGAGATCCCTAGACCTATGAGGAGCCAATAAGAAGTATTGACTCCAGGATTTTAACAAGGGACCAAGAATTTTGAATTAGATTCTATTATACTGCATTCAAGTTTGGAACTTGATTAGACGATATAGTATCCTTCGGATGTAAATAGATCTTAGAGTGGATGGAAAGGTTGACACCTTCAAGGCAAGTACAATTATGAAAAGGATATCGCCAAAGACAAAGGTTAACTTGATGAAACCTTCTCGTCAGTTGCCTTGGTCCATCAGAATTCAACTTAGTGTTACAACGTACTATATAAATTTGGACTGTGACGGTGATGACAGTGTTCCTTGACGGGATCCTGAAGGGGAAGTGTACATATTATAGCTGAAAAGATTCACATCCAGGGAATGTCCAGATATAGTATGCACGCTTCAAATAGTTGGAGCAAGTTTTCTACAATCATAGCATGAGATTTGATGAGGCGATTAAATCTTGTAGCTTTGTCAGGATTAAGTTAACATTCTGTGTCTACAAGAGGTCAGTGGGAGCATAGTTATTTTTGATTTTGGAAATGGATGACACACTGCTCATTGAGATTGATGTGAGAATGTCTCATAGTTGTCAAAGATCTTCTGATAAATAAATTTGGACATAACATCTTGTGTGTTAAGGTTATGACTTATGAGATAAGTCAAGGGATATGCATAAGTATGTGCAAGTCCTGATGTGGCTTATACTCTAAGTGTCATGAGTAGACTTCAGGGAGATCTAGTGTGTGACACTAGCTCATAAAAAAGAATTCTTAAGTTTTTAAGACGAATCAAGGATCCACTTATATTATTAAGGAGATGGCTTAAAGAGATGGGGTGTATTGACCCAATCTTTGAGTCATTTCATATTGATAGAAATTGTAATATAAGGTGAGGCAGTGAATTAGAAGAGTTCCAATTAGAAAAACACTGTTGATTCGACTATAAAGCCTATGTCATTACTTTTGAAGTGACTAAAATGAGATTGATAAAGGAGTTTATCTTAATACTTGGAAATATCCAAGTATCTCTGACCATTTTTCCATGTCACGTGATGACACTGGAAAGAATAACACTAAGGTCTCATCAGAAGTCGGAGGACATTCTGTAGTGTTTTTCCTTAAATGGTAAGAAAAGATATTACTTAAGGATACATTAATTAAAGAGTTCCATCCGAAGATAATGTTGCAGATACACGAACTAAAGCTTCAACTCGAAGTGTGTTTGAGTGTCACCTAGGGCTGATTGAAATCAAGCTCATGGGTGATTGGCTTTAGTGCATGTGAGAGAATGTTGGAATTGCCTGCCCTACAAGCCAATCACATGATATGTGATGGGGCGATTTCAAATATTCTCATTCACTTAATTACTAGTACAATATTCACTAGGCCTATTTATAATCGCATATTGCATCGTTAGGCGTAATGAAGTCCTTGAGCTTATGCAATGAAGATTAGATTACAATGAGATTGTGATAATGAGATCAGTCTTCTATAAAAATGAGTTTTAAATATTTTCGGTCGTAGGATAATTGTGAAAAACGACATTGCTTATCTGGATAGACTGGTACACACTTTATCTGCTCGTATGATAAGGGTGGTTGGTCTCATAGCCACTTGTGTGGAGACATTAAGATGAGTGTGTAGGTACTCATTATAGAATGTTCATTGAATGATCCACTTGTAAGATTCCTGAATAGTTAATTATACCTAATTGTCAATCAAGAAATTCATCGTTGCAATAGTGCAATTAGTTCATTGACCTAAGACACTAAAGATATCTTGTGTGTGGAACATTGTTCTTTCATACTGAATTCATGGGACTTAGCCACAGGTCTTGTACAATCCAGTTATTGGGTGTGATGAAAACATACGAAGATGATTGTATGGTCGATAAGGGATCACTCACTCTCAGGTATAATACATAGGAGAGAGAATATTCTATTGGGTCATACACATGTTAAATCTCTAACCAGGGTAGATCAATTGGACAAAAAGATGTTTCTATTCGTGATGATCATTTGTATAGACCCTATCAGATCAGACAATGAGAATTTGACATATGACCATATTCCTAGTCTGATCAGGAATATTATATGAGTGGAGAATTAAAGTTGTACAGTAATTGATGACAGACATGTTCCAATGGATTATGAATCATTGGTATCGTCTGGGGGTCATGGCGCATTGCTTGGTGCTAACCATGATCTGTGAGCCATTGTGAATTAATTATGTGATAATTAATTCGCTTTGATTTAATATAATCATGAAATAATTGATTATAAGATAATTAATTATATTTTTATTTAATTAATAAAAATGATTAATCAGATGATGGATAAAATAATAAGATTGATTAAAGGAGTTTAATCATCTTATTAGGCTCACTACCAACTTGAGATTGGGCCTAGAGGGTTACATACAAAGAATAAGTTGATGCGAAGGTATAAATACAAAGTAGAGATTTTGTGGATCCTTTTAGAAATATATGATTTTTTTATAAATAAGAAAGCTAGGGCACCTCTTGCTCCAAGCAACAAGAAACCCTACCCATCTCCTTCTCGGACATGGGGGCTCGCTTTCCTTCTTTCTTTCTCTCTTTCTCCCACTTTTTCTTACTCTGTGCGGAGAAGGAGAGGAAGAATTCGGGATCTCGAGATCGTTTCTAGCGTAGGCACAAAGAGAGTACCTCGCCATCGGCTTGTTCGTGTAGATATGTTTAGAGGCCAGGCGCATGCGCGGCTTCAATCTGAGGAACTGTCTGCATCCTCTGATTGGGAGATACGCGACTCCGCAAAGGTGAAGATGTGATCTTCTTACCATTCTATCGTTGTTTGTACTGATCTGAACATCCGAGAATGATCATGTTAAGTTTCGAGGGATGCAAATGTTAGTTTTAGGTGGCCTACAAGCCAATCTGACTATGTAAATCTCGTTCATTTATTAATATAATGGCATAATATTCATTATGTGTAAATCGCATTAATTATCGTTTCATAAGGAAGTCCGTGAATATGTGCTATAGTGATCAGATTATGATGAGATCATACTAATGAGACTGATCACTTAAACACACATATTCTTAATCGTTCCTAGTCGGAGGATATCCGAGAAGGACATCGGATATCCGGTTAGACTAGTACAGATTACTCCTGCTCATATGATGAGGGTGACTGATCTCATAAGTCACTTGTGTGGAGACACTAAGGCGAATCTGTAGGTGCTCATTGGAGAATGAATTCACTGAACTGATCCGACTGAATCGTTGGACGGTATTGTACCTCACTGTCAACCAGCTTGATTCTATTGTCGCAGTTGCGTGGATGGTCCTCGGACCTGAGACACCAAGGACACCTTGTCGGTGGACTTATGTGCTTTGACCTTGGTTTATGAATCTCTAGCCACGGGATTCTAAAACGCCAAGGATTGGGTACAGATGAATACCGTCGAAGAGAATTGTGTGTCAATAAGGAATCATTCGCTTTCGGTACTTAGAGAGAGAATGCTCTAGGAATGATGCGCGGAAGTCCCTGGCCAGGGCGGACGATAATATCGGGAAAGGAGTTTTCCGATATTTATCAGTGGCATCCAATCCAAGTGAGTCGACCGGTTAGGGTTTGACAGCACGCTATACCCTGAGTTGACTCGAGAGCATTGTACGAATGAAGGATTATATCCACGTGGTAACTGTTGGCGGAAAGGTTCCAAGAGTGGGTTACTTAACTCCGATACCTTCCGGATTCACGCGATGTTGCTTGGCACCCAACGTGATCGAAGGCCCGGTCGAATTCGATGTGCGACATCAATTCGATTGATTAATTAATTAATAAAGGGTTATTAATTGATTAATAAAGCCAGTGAGGAGTCACTGGGCTTGTTGGGCCATTAACTGGACTGGTAATTGGGCCTAGAGGGTCACACGAAAATGATTCTCAAGGCGATGGATAAATAAGTGGGTTTTATATAAACCGCGGGTTTTTATGAAAAACCGCACGGTTAGTATAAAACATAGTGAATGGGCTGAGCAGGCCAAGCTGCTGCTAACTCTAGCCGCCCCTCCTCTTTTTCTCTCTCTCTCTGGCGTCCAGACAGATCCAGATTTGCTCTGCTGCTTCTCCGAATCCCGTTCGACGGGAAATCGTCCGCGCGTTGCGGCGACCGGCGGAGATTTCGTGGGCTGCGAAGAACGAGGAGCGTGAGGATATCCATCGCGAGGAGGATCGCGTGGACTTCGCTAGAGGTCGGGCACTTGCGCGGCTTGCGGTGTCGCACTGACGGAACCGAACGGTTACGGATTCGAATCCGCACACGGTGAGAACTGATTATCCGATAATCGTAATTTTAGTTTTTTGAAACGGGAACGGATCTCCGTTTTTATTTTTATTTTCTGCTGCGCGTGAGATCCGAGGAAACCCGAGAACCCAACAGTAGTATCAGAGCCAAGTTCCACTGTTTCTTGTCCCGTTTCAGTCTCCGAATTTAATATTTTCATGTATTATTCCATGTGCCAATTCGATATGTTTACTGGATCTATGTTCATGAGATGAACACAGATATTTAAGAATAATCTGATTGTTTTTATTTATGCAAAATCGAATTTTTGGGGATATTTTGGTGTTCTTCATGAGATGATGTTTTGGGGGTTTTCGGCTAGTTCGTACTTGCTTCCCAAGCGTTGGGAGGGCGAGCAGGGACTCTAGATCCCGAGTGGATAGTCACCACTATCCATTGGGAACCCTTGCCGGTGCCGGAGTGGCCTTGGAGGGCTCCGTAATCAAGCCCTAAGTTGGGTTTTTGAACCCTGAAAAAATCAGATTTTATAGGCCTTCTAAAGGGGCTCGACCTGCCATGGAGGACATCTAGCCACCGTCGACGAGCCGGCCGGCACCGGAGGTGTCGCCGGCGGGGCTGGGCACCGCCGGGAAGGGGCTGCCGCCGGGCGGCGCCGCCGTCGGGCTGCACCTCCAACCCGTTTAGGGTTTCCTGCAGGTTGGGGTCGGGTTGCAAGGAAGAGAGGCGAGCCAGGCGGGCCGCTCTGCTCGAGCCCAGATGGACCGGGCAGGCCCGGTTAGACCGGGCCTTTGACAGCCAAGAGAACTGGCGCCCCTGCTCGAGCCCTGGCTCAGCAAGGGGCCGAGCCATGGCTGCCATGGGGTTGAACCCATTGGGGTCCTTTGTTCCTTTTAAACCCATTTCCATTTAAACCCCATGTTTCCTATTTAAACCACCTATTACCCTGTTATTAATTAAAATTTAGATCTGAATTAAAATTTGAAATTGTTTTAAATTTTAAATTAGTATTCAGATTTAGTTAATTATATTATTAATGATTATGAATCATTATTATTAATAACAAATGTTGTTATATGATTAGAGTTAATTATTAATTTAACTGTTAAATTAATAATTGATTTTAAATTGGGCTTTTATTAATGATTTTGAATCATTAAGTCATTTAAGGATTTATTAATTAGCAATTAGTTGTGGATTAATTGTGGTTAATATTAGTTTAAGTGTTAAATTAATTATTGACCTTAATTTATCTTATTTTAAGAGTTAAAATTAGTAGTCAATAATTTTTAATCTAATTGTTAGATTATTAATTATTAATACATCAAATTATTAATTATTAATTTGGGTTGGTTATTAATTTAATTGTTAAATTAATAATTAACTTAAATGACTGATTTAAATGTTAAATTAGTAGTCTTTGATTAATTACTATTAGTCATTAATTTAATAGTTAAATTAACGATAACATTAATTATCTAATCTAAGAGTTAGATTAATTAGTTATTAACTAATTAGTGTCAATTATTGGTTTAAGAGTTAAATTAATAATTAACATTAATTGACTAAATTAAGTGTTAGGTTAGTAATTAATAATTAATTACAGTTGATTATTAATTTAAGTGTTAAATTATTAATTAACTTTGTTGTACTAGTCTAAGAGTTAGATTAGTTATTAATAGTCTAATTGTTAGATTATTAATGTGGTATGATCTAAATGTTAGATTGTTTAATTATTAGAAATGTTCTAATTGCATGGAATAATCTGGAATTATTAATTCGGAGTGTGTGCACGTGTGATGTATGTTTTAATGCTTTTAATTATAATTTAATTGCATGTTAAGTTAATAAATGAGTTTTTCGAAATTCTAATACCAATTTTGATTGGATCCCAGCTTTTTGAAAGCCAAAATTATTTATTTTGAAAACTCTTTTATTTTAGCCATGTGATGCGCTGAATCATGTGTGGGATGTTTAAAACATACTGTGGTCATGGATATGCACTTATTTAATTGTTCATATGATAAATGATGTGTTTGTGTGGATCGTGGATGAATGATGGATGTTTATTAAATTGTTAATAAATAGAGATCTGCGTATCTCTCCCTCTCTCATTCTCCGATGTACTTCTACCTCCCTCTCTCTTGTACTCGCCATAAGGCCTTCTTCAATTTACTTGTAAATTCTAGAATTTATTGTAATATGATTGAGGCAACCGAGGAAGGAGCGAGGACGATCCACAGCTGCAACTAGGAAGGCGAAAAGATGAAGATCTCTTGCCTATGTGTTTGCAGGTCATCTAATATAATTGTTGTGTTAGATTGTGTGTGCGTTTGACTGTTGGCTCCAGTCAAACCCACTGTGCTATCCATGACCACACTAATGACATGTATGAGATGCATTGTTTTCTTTTGATTATGAATCTAAGCAGGTATATTATTTACTAAATATATACGATATATTTTTATACTATCACCTAGGAGAGACCAAGATAAAAGTTATCTAAATACCCTCAGATAAACTCTAAACCGTAACGTGAGTAGTTAAGAACTTACCGCGTGGTCCACCATCGTTATAGTCATAGGATTCGAATCACTTTAGGCAAGTTTGTTGTGCTATCCACAAGGCCTGCTTAATTGGGAGGAGAAACTGTGGCTATGGTATTAGATGCCTATATGATCGGGGTAGAGGAACCATGTAGTTTTGTTGTGCTATCCACAAGGGCTGCATGCAAATCTATGCTCGTCGCGTAACGATAGTTAGCTTAGATCAGAATTAGTGGTTTGTTGTGCTATCCACAAGGCCATTAAATCTCTGGGGACCGAAGTTATGATCAGATATTGCAAGGAGTTGCAAGTCCCATGAGTTGGGTGCTCTTTGACTGTATTACAGTTTGTTGTGCTATCTACAAGGTTGTACTGCAAGTCATTGAGATTCTGATCCCCACTAGGAGATTGTCAGCGTCTCTCGTTCTGTATAACTGAGGGTTATACAGTCCGTCGAAAATTAGTGGGAGTTAAAACTTGAACAAAAGACCATGTCTTAGTTTATAGTTAATATTTGAACATATGCTAAATGAAACTTATCTCCTGTAGGGAATTATGTCGTCGAATAACCCACTCCGTGGCATACTTGATGCCAAATGTTTGACTAGCTTGAACTACTTGGATTGGTTCAAAAACCTGAAGAATGTTTTCAGATTTGAACACATTGCCTATGTCCTTGGAGCTGATCCTCCAGCTGAACCGGCATTGGATGCCCTTGAAGCAGAGATGATAGCTAACGATAATAGATTGAAGGACAAAGTCAAAAGAGTAGTAAAGGGTGACTGCTTCTACTGTAAGCAGTATGGTCACTTGAAGAGGAACTGCAAGGAGTTCCTTAACGATAAAGCTCATAGAAAGGTGAAGCTGTCTGAAGCTTCAGATATCTATATGATAGATATCAACTTGTCAGTTAGAGATTCCACATCTTGGGTATTAGATACCGGATGTGCTTCTCATATCTGTCATGATGTGCAGATGCTGACAAGTAAGCGCAAGCTGAGACAAGGTGAGGTGGAATTGAGGCTAGGAAACGGCGCAAAATTGCGGCAATTGCTGTTAGGACAACAAACCTCAAGCTTATATCAGGAGACGCCTTACTATTAGAAGATTATTATTATGTTCCTAGCATAATAAAGAACATCATATCAATATCTTGTTTGAACAAGATAGGATATAGGTTGACTATTGAGAATAGAAGTTGTTCAATTTATTATGGTAATAAATCAATAGTTTCGACATCCTTAGTCAACGGTTTATATCTGTTAGATGTTTCTTATTACAATCTTCAAATTGATAATGCTCTTAAGAAGAGCAAGAATTGTGTGAACCAAGCCTATATGTGGCATTGTGGACTTGGGCACATTGGCGAAAGTACGTTGCAAAAGTTGCACAAGCATGGTTACTTAACAACATTCGATTACGAATCGTTTGCAACATGCGAATCCTGCCTTATGGGAAAGATGGCAAAATCTCCATTTACTGGACATGGAGAACGTACCAAGGACATTCTGGAACTAATACATTTGGATGTATGTGGTCCCATGTCCACCCAAGCCAAATGTGGCTACTCATACTTCATCACGTTCACCGGTGACTTCTCAAGATTCGGCTATGTGTACTTAATGAAGTACAAGTCGGAAGCATTTGAGAAGTTCAAGGAGTTCAAGAATGAGGTAGAAAAGCAGTTAGGAAAGAGTATTAAAGCTTTCAATCAGATCGAAGAGGAGAATACTTGAGTACTAATTTCACACAATTCTTAAAGGATAATGGTATCCTTTCTCAGCTAACCCCTCCATATACACCACAGATGAATAGTGTATCGGAAAGGAGGAATCGCACCTTGTTCGACATGGTGCAATCTATGATGAGTTTTTCGGGATTACCAGTGTCCCTCTGAGGGTATGCTCTAGAGTCAGCAGTATACCTACTGAACAGAGTACCCAGTGTAGGCGCCCGGAACGTCTTCCGCTGCTGCTGCGGGCTTCGGGCGAGGGCTTCTTCGTTCGTCTTAGCACTGCGGCGATTTGGAAGGGTTAGAAATTAAGATGTGATCGCCAGGAGCATTACCTTACGGTCCCTGTGCTCCGCAGGATTGTAAGAGTGATCGCGTTCTGAGGGAGCGGGAGATGGTGGTTTCCCCTTCTCTTCCTTCGGCCGGCCAGAGGAGGAGAGCTCGGCAGTCTGCACGCGGAAATGCGGTAAGGATCCCTGAAGAGAAAAGACCGGACAAGAGAGAAAAATGACCCGATTATAGCTGTGATATGTAGAATCTATCCAAAAAATATAAAAATCAACTAAAATTAGAGGGAGACGCACCGGATGAGTGTTTGGGGAGGGAATGTGACCATATGTTATGGCCGCCCACCTCCCATTTTTTTGTTTAAAACCTCTGGGGAAGGGTTGCTAGGTTATCCTAACATGCATGCATGTAGATGGGGGTGCTCGTGTGTGGAAAGTGGAGTGATGTGTTGAAAAGGGGAAAGAAGAGTGAGAGAGGAAAATGTTACGGAATGGATGAATAGTGGGAATGCAATGAGGTGAAAGGGGGAAAGTAAAAGAGGGTTAAGAAGACAAGCCCATTTAGAGTGCGAAGGATTCCTCTTGAAGCTCCTCCTGAAGCTCTCTGACTCCTTGTCCGCTCGACTCCTTAAAGCAGACTCGCTTGCCAACCTCCTATGAATCTCTCCAACGAAAAAACTCCAACCCCCTTGCTCGAGAGGACATGGGGGGTTTAAATAGGTGAAGGAAAAATAGGAGAAAATAGGGGTCTAAATCCCCGTAAATCATCCTAGAGCCAATGGGAAGTGGTCAAGGATTGGAGGTGGTGCGCACGGCAGTCACCGGAGTGGGAAGTGATCGGAGTAGTGGGGACAAGGGTGGCGAGTGGAGAAGATCGTGGGGAAGACGAGGTCAAGATGGTAGTTAGGGGAGTGGATGGCCAACCAACTTGCCTTTCAATCCCGTGGAAGGCCAGGTAGCTGGCCTTCCACGAAGAGGTGAAAGGCGGCCCGGTTGGCCTTCGAAGGGTGGTGGAAGGCAAGGGGTGGCCTTCGAAGGGCGGTGGAAGGCGGACAGGTTGGCCTTCGAAGGGCGGTGGAAGGCGGACAGGTTGGCCTTCGAAGGGCGGTGGAAGGCGGACAGGTTGACCTTCGAAGGGTGGTGGAAGGCGGGCTGGCTGGCCTTCGAAGGGTGGTGGAAGGCGGGCTGGCTAGCCTTCCACGAAAAGGTGGCTAGAGTCGGGATTGGTTAATGGGCCTAGTTATTAATGGGCTGAGATGGCTAAGATGAGGGGTTTGGTGACAATGGGCTAATAAAGGATGTGGGTTCATGACCAAAAGGGTGGTCCAAAATCGGTGTCTACACTCAGCAAGTCTGTGGCCTCTACTCCATATGAGATATGGAAAGGCAGGAAACCATAATTTAAACATGTTAAAGTGTGGGGTTGTCCTGCTCATGTAAAGAGGCATGATCCAGACAAGCTGGAATCACGAACTGATAAATGCAAGTTTGTGGGATATCAAAGGAAACCTTTGGATACTATTTTTACCATCCTGGTGAACAAAAGGTGTTTGTCGCTAAGAAAGTTGTCTTCCTGGAAGAGGAATACCTTTTCTAGGAGGACAGTGGGAGTAAAATAGTACTAGAAGAGGTTCCAGATCCCCAAACAGCTGTATTATCATCAGATGAGATATCAGTTCCTGAATCTGTTCAGGTACACACACATGAGCCTCGTAGATCTGGTAGAGTACCTAGACTGCCATAACGATATGTGGGACATATTACTGAAGGTGAGTCTAAGATAGAATATAATGAGGATGATGATTCTAAAATCTACCAGGAGGCCATAGAAGGCCCAGAAGCTGGGAAATGGCGAGAAGCCATGAACTCAAAAATCCAGTCCATACACACCAACCAAGTTTGGAACTTGGAGGACTTGCTCGAGGGTATCGTACCCATCGGTTGCAAGTGGATCTTTAAGAGAAAGATCGGTGCTGATGGACGGATCGATACTTATAAGGCAAGGTTGGTGGCAAAGGGATATCGTCAAAGGCAAGGAATTGACTATGACGAGACTTTCTCACCAGTTGCCATGATAAAGTCGATTAGAGTTCTATTCGCCATTGCTGCACATTTTGATTATGAAATCTGGCAGATGGATGTGAAGACTGCCTTCCTCAATGGTAACCTTGAGGAAGAGGTGTATATGATACAACCAGAAGGTTTCACATCCAAAGAATCTTCAGATAAAGTGTGCAAGCTTCAGAGGTCCATTTATGGACTGAAGCAGGTTTTCCGGAGCTGGAACATAAGATTTGACGAGGCTGTCAAGTCTTATGACTTCATTAAGAATGAAGATGAGCCTTGTGTGTACAATAAGACTAGTGGGAGAGCAGTCACTTTTCTAGTTCTTTACGTAGATGACATACTACTCATTGGGAATGATGTAGCTATGATATCATCAGTAAAGATCTGGTTGTCGAAAAACTTCTCCATGAAGGATTTGGGAGAAGCATCCTATGTATTGGGAATACGGATCTATAGAGATAGATCAAAGAGGATGCTTGGAATGACTCAATCCTTGTATATAGATACCATAGTCAAAAGGTTCGGTATGAAAAATTCCAAAAGAGGTCTCATACCGATGAGACATGGAATTAGTCTCTCAAAGGAGCAGTCTCCTAAGACTCCTGATGAGAGGGTACTTATGGATAGAATATCCTATGCCTCTGCCATAGGATCTATCATGTATGTCATGCTATGTACACGGCCTGATGTTACATTTGCTCTAAGTGTTATGAGCAGATTTCAGGCTGATCCAGGCGAAGAGTACTGGAAGGCAGTGAAATGTATCCTTAAGTACTTGAGAAGAACTAAGGATATGTTTCTTGTCTATGGAGGAGGTGACTTGAAACTGCGAGGCTTTACTGACTCGAGTTTCCAGTCAGATCTAGATGATAGCAAGTCAACATCTGATTTCGTGTTTACTTTGAATGGAGGCGCAGTGTGCTAGAAGAGTTCCAAGCAAGTAACCACTGCAGATTCGACGACTAAAGCTGAGCACATCACTGCAACTGAAGCTTTCAAGGAAGTAGTGTGGTCGAAGAAGTTCATCACCGACCTTGACATAGTTCTCTGTATCCAAATCATGTTCCGCTGTTGTGCGACAACAATGGGACTATTGCACAAGTGAAAGAGCCGTGGTCTCATCAGAAATCGAAAGATATTCTGAGGCGCTTTCATCTTATCCAGAGGAGATGTAGTAGTAGAAAGAGTTCCATCCGTCGACAATGTAGCAGATCCACTGACAAAGCCGTTGGCTCAAATTGTGTTTGAGCGTCACCTAGAGTCTATAGGCTTATTGTATAAGGGTTATTGGCTTTAGTCCAAGTGGGAGATTGTTAGTTTTAGGTGGCCTACAAGCCAATCTGACTATGTAAATCTCGTTCATTTATTAATATAATGGCATAATGTTCATTATGTGTAAATCACATTAATTATCGTTTCATAATGAAGTCCGTGAATATGTGCTATAGTGATCATATTATGATGAGATCATACTAATGAGACTGATCACTTAAACACACATATTCTTAATCGTTCCTAGTCGAAGGATATCTGAGAAGGACATCGGATATCCGGTTAGACTAGTACAGATTACTCCTACTCATATGATGAGGGTGACTTATCTCATAAGTCACTTGTGTGGAGACACTAAGGCGAATATGTAGGTTCTTATTGCAGAATGAGTTCACTGAACTGATCCGATTGAATCGCTGGACGGTATTGTACCTCACTGTCAACTAGCTTGATTCTATTGTCGCAGTTGCGTGGATGGTCCTCGGACCTGAGACACCAAGGACACCTTGTCGGTGGACTTCTTTGCTTTGACCTTGGTTTATGAATCTCTAGCCACGGGATTCTAAAACGCCATGGATTAGGTACAGCGGAATACCGTCGAAGGGAATTGTGTGTCAATAAGGAATCATTCGCTCTCGGTACTTAGAGAGAGAATGCTCTAGAAAGGATGCGCGGAAGTCCCTGGCCAGGGCGGACGATAATATCGGGAAAGGAGTTTTCCGATATTTATCAGTGGCATCCAATCCAAGTGAGTCGACCGGTTAGGGTTTGACAGCACGCTATACCCTGAGTTGACTCGAGAGCATTGTACGAATGAAGGATTATATCCACGTGGTAACTGTTGGCGGAAAGGTTCCAAGAGTGGGTTACTTAACTCCGATACCTTCCGGATTCACGCGATGTTGCTTGGCACCCAACGTGATCGAAGGCCCGGTCGAATTCGATGTGCGACATCAATTCGATTGATTAATTAATTAATAAAGGGTTATTAATTGATTAATAAAGCCAGTGAGGAGTCACTGGGCTTGTTGGGCCATTAACTGGACTGGTAATTGGGCCTAGAGGGTCACACGAAAATGATTCTCAAGGCGATGGATAAATAAGTGGGTTTTATATAAACCGCGGGTTTTTATGAAAAACCGCACGGTTAGTATAAAACATAGTGAATGGGCTGAGCAGGCCAAGCTGCTGCTAACCCTAGCCGCCCCTCCTCTTTTTCTCTCTCTCTCTGGCGTCCAGACAGATCCAGATTTGCTCTGCTGCTTCTCCGAATCCCGTTTGACGGGAAATCGTCCGCGCATTGCGGCGACCGGCGGAGGTTTCTTGACTTGCGAAGAACGAGGAACGTGAGGATATCCGTCGCGAGGAGGATCGCGTGGACTTCGCTAGAGGCCGGGCACTTGTGCGGCTTACGGTGTCGCACCGACGGAACCGAACGGTTCCAGATTCGAATCCGCACATAGTGAGAATTGATTATCCGATAATCGTAATTTTAGTTTTTCGAAACGGGAACGGATCTCTGTTTTTATTTTTATTTTCCTCTGCGCGTGAGAACCAGGGAAACCCGAGAACCCAACAGCAAAATTTTAATCTCTGTTGCGTTTGTGTTGTTCCCACTCAAAACCTTACACCTCTGCATTGTCGCTTATCACAAACCACAAATTTTTAAAGAAAAAAAGCACAACTTTCCTCCAGCCTATGAAAAACACATGTATAAGATGGGCATCAATAAAGTCTCAACTATCATATGAAGAGGGAGTGATAAGTTTGGAACTCAGCTTTCCTCTTTACACAAGTCCTCTTTGTTTAGGGTTTTCACCAGTGTGAGATGCTCCTCCTCCTGCGATTTGCCCAATGTCTTCCAAATCCCTACATGATGTTGCTTCTCCTTGTTGTCCCCAACAACTCTTCCTTCCCCAAGGCAACAACGATGCTCCTTTGCTGGCCGCACTTCGTTTGCTAGCTAAACAAGTTTTCCTTGCAGATCAGTGCTCAGAGTGGGAGGGGGGATGGAGCTGGGAGTAGAAGGTGTTGGAATACACGTCACTCCACCTTGCTGAGGTCACCGCCGCTCCCCCTTCGCCGATGCACGTAGTTCCCCCTTCGTTGGGCAATCGAGGTTCTTGGGATTTGGGCATGGTAGAGGGAGATGAGCTTGGGATGAAGATGGGATGCGAATGGGACACCCTAGCTTGCCCTTTTTTTTTATTATTATGGACAATTTCGTCTTTTCCTTGGTATGGTTAAATGTAACAAGGTTAAATTCAAGTTTGGTAACATGAGGTTACAACAATGGCATTTTTGCAATATTTTGATAAAAATAATGATATGTGTACAAATACATTTTCAGGCATGATATTATTGTAATTTTCTTTTTAACAATGGTTTATATGCAAAGAAACCTTTAATTAAATTCATGCTTTGGGTGTGTTAAAGGGTTTGTAAATTTTTTTATTCCTTGACAAAAATTCTTAAACTTAAATTTATGTCAAAAAATAATTTTTTTAGTTAAGAGTTATTAAAAAAAAAAAATCAAATCTTGTGTGACATGCTAAAGCATCATTATTGGTAAGAGAGGGAGAGAAAAATCTTTTGGATCAAATTAAGGATGACTAAAGAGTGAAATATCATGTACAAAGGGACATAGGATTGCTACCATTACTTGGAGAGTATAACAATAGTCCTTTCTTTAGTTTAAAAAAATTATTTCCTAAAAACCCTTCTTATTGTCTAAAACTTTGTTCACCTCACTCGATTCCACCATTTTACACTCGATCCACTAGAGAAACTGGGTCGATACAATAAAACTCGTTGAACTTCAAATCCAATGGGCCTATCGTAATCCTCTATAATCGATAGTTTTGATGAAGCTTAAAGTATAGTTCTATAAAATTGCTCTGGACATGTTATGTTATAAGGGGACTGATTATTAGTTTGTGAAGCAAATAAAATGAACAAAAACTATCTTGTGGAGATAAGGATGTTAACATGGATAAAAGAAAACATTGTAACGGCTAAGAAAATATAATATTGAAATGAATATACATGTGGAGACCTAAGTGTACCTCCAATTAACAATAAGTTTAGCAAGAGTAGATTCACATGCTTGTATGTCCATCATCTAAGTTCCGCGTTGTAGAGGTTGAGAAGTGGCTAAACAAATGTTGAGTGATCAGACAATGCAAAAGTGATCATGGTTCCTTTATCACTCTAGATGAAACTTAAAGAAGAGAAACCAGAGAAACTGAATATAAGTCTAGTAAGAAATCCTAATGGTTATTCAACCACTCACCCTATGTATCAAGACGCCCACTAGGCCTAACCAATAGAAAGGTTCACGTTGACGGTCCTCGGGAAGGCCCACACAGCCAGACGATGGTCGAAACAAGTTTTCCCAATCTTCATTTTCCGCAAACCTAGATGAGGCAAAGTGATTGGAAACCCATTCTCTCGATCAACAATGAAGAGCCCTTGGGGCATACGACTAGCCTCCCTTGATCATTGATAGTTGAGAACCCTCCAAAGGTCATGCTTGTGCCTTGCCTCCCCCCACCCCCACCCCCAAACTAACAAGGTCCAACTCCATGTGTCAACCTCACATGGTGTGCCTATCAAAGTCAACACTGTCAGAGTCAGACCTGTTGGGTTCTCAGGTTTCTCCGGATCTCCCGCGCAGCGGAAATAAAATAAAAATGGAGATCCATTCCCGTTTCGAAAAATCTAAAATTACGATAATCGGATTATCGAAGTCTTACCGTGTGCGGATTCGAATCCGCAACCTTTCGGTTCTGTCGGTGCAACACCGCAAGCCGCGCAAGCGCCCGGCCTCTAGCGGAGTCCATGCGATCCTCCTCGCGATGGATATCCTCGCGTTCCTCGTTCTTCGCAGCCCATGAAACCTCCGTCGGTCGCCGCAACGCACAGACGATTTCCCGTCGAACGGGAGTCGGAGAAGCAGCGGATCATATCCGGATCTGTTTGGGACGCCAGAGAGAGAGAGAAACAGAGGAGGGGGCGGCTAGGGTTAAAAGCAGCTTGGCCTGCTCAGCCCGTTCGCTACATTTTATACTAATCGCGCGGTTTTTCATAAAATCCCGGTTTGTATAAAACCCACTTATTTATCCATCGCCTTGAGAATCATTTGCGTGTGACCCTCTAGGCCCAATTACCAGTCCGGTTAATAGCCCAATAAGCCTAGTAACTCCTTACTGGCTTTATTAATCAATTAATAACTCTTTATTAATTAATTAGTCAATCGAATTGATGTCGCACATCGAATTCGATCGGACCTCCGATCACGTTGGGTGCCAAGCAACACCGCGTGAACCCGGAAGGTATTGGGGTTAAGTAACCCACTCTTGGAACCTTTCCGCCGATAGTTACCGCGTGGATATAATCCTTCATTCGTACAATACTCTCGAGTCAACTCAGGGTATGGCGTGCTGTCAAACACTAACCGGTCGACTCACTTGGATTGGATGCCGCTGATGAATATCGAAAAACTCATTTCCCGATATTATCGTCCGTCCTGGCCAAGGACTTCCGCGCATCCTTCCTATAGCATTCTCTCTCATCGTACCAAGAGCGAATGATTCCTTATTGACACTCAATTCCCTTTGACGGTATTCCGTTGAACCCGATCCTTGGCTGTTTAGATTCCCGTGGCTAGAGATTCATAAATCAAGGTCAAAGCACAGAAGTCCACCGTCAAGGTGTCCTTGGTGTCTCAGGTCCGAGGACCATCCACGCAACTGCGACAATAGAATCAAGCTGGTTGACAGTGAAGTACAGTACCATCCAACGATTCAATCAAATCAGTTCAGTGAACTCATTCTCTAATGAGCACCTACAGATTCGCCTTAGTGTCTCCACACAAGTGACTTATGAGATTAGTCACCCTCATCGCATGAGTAGGAGTAATTTGTACTA
The DNA here is from genome assembly GCA_030544215.1 of Zantedeschia hybrid cultivar. Taxonomy (NCBI): domain Eukaryota; kingdom Viridiplantae; phylum Streptophyta; class Magnoliopsida; order Alismatales; family Araceae; genus Zantedeschia; species Zantedeschia hybrid cultivar. The sequence goes on along the minus strand of JARZZO010000008.1, from coordinate 64,059,839 downwards.
GTCTAACCAGATATCCGATGCCCTTCTCCGATATCCTCCGACTTGGAACGATTAAGAATATGTGTTTAAGTGATCAGTCTCATTAGTATGATCTCATCATAATCTGATCACTATCGCACGTATTCACGGATGAGATGATAATTAATACGATTTACACACAATGAATATTATGCCATTATATTAATAAATGTGAACGAGATTACAAAATCATATTGGTTTGTAGGCCACCTAAGACTAACAAGACCTACCATCATCATTAAGGTCCACTACAATTGGATTTTCTTCTTGATGCCATTATCATCATGGGGACAATCCCTAAAAGGTATTTTGACTCCACTTAGTTCAGATAAGACCCTACTAAGCCTAGGAGGCTTACAAATGCCCTCCCCATGGCTTCCATAATGGATAGAAATCCAACTTGGGCTTCTCCAAAGAACACTTATATAACCCTTCATCTTCAAAGGGATTCATATAAAAGCTTTCCACACTCTACCATGCAAAACGTATGCAAACTATCTACTTGAAACCTCTAGCTAAACTCTTCTTGAGCTTGGGATCTTACTTAAGCATCAGAGGGTTATCCTCGGAGAATGCCATGACCTTTGATGCTTCCTCTCCTTCTGTTCATTAAGTTGTGGAGGAGGCTTTGATGTTCTCCATGTCCAAGCTATCATATCAACATCTGTCATTCCAAAAGTTTCCACCTTTTTTAAATGTTATAATAAGAGAGTATTAAGGGGGCTCTAGGTGTTTCCCAGAGTAAACCTTCTGATGCCTAAGTTAGATTTGCTAAAAAGGGAGAACGTTTAAGCTGGAGTTTGTTTGGCTAAAGTGCGTATCTCTTGTATAGCAGAGGGTTCCAAGCTTTTATATCGACCTCCCTATTAAGAGAGAAGGTTATGTGCTTTCCGAAGGAGACGTGTAGGATGGACCTATGTTTCTCGTGGGATGACACGGAGAAGCTTATATTATCCCTTAGGTGAGTAATGTCTTATTTAAAGCTAAGTAGAGTGCAATCACCTTTTTGGAAGTAAGTTCTCAAGATGATGAGTGTGCTAGGAGATGATCCGACGTAGTGGATCTTGTTGGGTTTAGAACAATGGCATACACCCTAGAGGGGGGTGAATAGAGTGTTCAAAATTTCTTCACGAAGCCTCTAACTAATTTGGTGTATTTTTAAACTAAATCGTACAATAATGATGAAGCAATAACAAGAAAGTACAATTACACAAGAGGTGCAAGATTTATAGTGATTTGTTCTACCAAATGGTGACCTACGTCTATTCCATAACTCCGTTGGACTTTTTCACTAGAAACATTTGTAGTACACTGCTAGTAGATTCGGTCCTACCAAACCAACACATTAGATATTAAGCCTCTAGTTAGGCTCTCCCTAGATAAAATGTCTCTAGTAAGACTTACTTTAGACATATGGACTCTAGTAAGGTACACCTCCAATCCTCCCAAAGATTGGCCCTCTTCCACTAAAGAAGGCACACAACCTCTAACCTCTGCAAAGATTAGTCCTCTTCCACTAAGGAAGGAATACACCTACAATCTCCTCAAAGATTGACCCTCTTCCACTAAGAAAGTACACAACAAGAAATAAAAGAAAGATAGGGATCCTACCTTTGTAAACCACGTTCCACACACAGGACATCGTATGCTTTCGTAAATGTTACAACATCAAATGAACAAAGAAAGCAAAAGCTTTGAACTCTCTTTTTGTGGTCATATTTTTCTACGAGATCAAGTAGATCAAGTGTTGCTCTTTCAAATCCTCCTAATAGTCCTTCTTGAGAAGCTCCTTCTTCCTTTTTTAGAAGATAACGTTCCATGCACATAGGAAGCTTCCATAATCTTGGTACATCCTTGATCAAGAGGAAGAAGATTCATCAAGCTTAGAACGAACCCTCTTGACTTGCACACATGAAAGAGACTCAAAAGAAAACTTCCTTTCAAGAACATGAGCTCAAGAGGAAGAAGAAATAAGCACAAGAGAGCCTTCTTTAATCCTCACGTTTTTCTCTTCAAAACCCTTAACCAAAAACCTGCCACACTCTTCGTTTTATAGGTCCCAAGAGAAGCCCTAGCTGTTAAGTAAACTTGAGAACGTTCCATACAAGTTTTAATATTCTTAATGGCATAAGAGACTAAGATATTTTGAATCCTAGTATTTGATTGGTTCTCTATTGTACCAGCTAACAAATACCATGTAATGTCACTTGGACAAGAGACTTTTCTAACAAAAAGTTCTTTTGGAGAGTCAACCAAGTGGTAGATGAAAATGTGATAGTGATGTATAGCATATAAAGGAAAAAAGTAGCCTTGTAAAGTCTTCCAAAAGATACATGTGAATCTAAAAAAAAAATATGAGGATCTGTACTATCAAGGGAAAGAAGATGCCATGTCAGTCCTTAACAGTCCTTTTATCATGAAAGCTCCCATGTGACTGTCCTTGCACTGTGGCAGATAAGGACAACTCAGTCAGGCCCGTTACGTAGGTGTCTGAGTCGTTATGGGCAACCAGGGCCCAAGATTGGACATTCAGAGGCAGTGTAAGAAAAACAAGCCCCAAGACCCTCTACTGGTACTAGTTAACCAGTCCTTATGTTGGTCGACCAATCTGCCAGACTTAAGAATTATGAGCACTAGTACTGGTCGACTAATGGCCAGTTGGTCGACCAACCAGGCACTCAGTAAAAACTAAGTTCTAGTGTTGATCGACTAGTCTGCCACTAGTCGACCAATACCCACCTGATTGGGTTTTTGCCTTCTTGGTCAAATATGAATTTTGGGTTCTCTTTTTAGGGTCATTTTAATCTTAAAAAAATAGTATTTGCATGCCAAAAATCCTATTGCATTCATACCCTTATAAAATTAAAATTCGCAATATATCCTATGTTAATAAAAAGATTAAACATTCCATTTACCTTATTTCTTACTAATAGCAAGCATTATAAGTTGAAGTGTTTTGTCTCATCAAAATCAAACCAAAGGGGCTCAACAGATCTAATGATGGTGGACCTTAGTGGTAGTGGCGGATTCAAAAGTTTTATCAAAGGAGGACTAAGTTAGAAATATTTTCTCTTGGGGGAGTTAAACAAATTATACGTAAAAAATATTTTTTAAAAACATATAGTTCATAAATGTAATATACATTCTAACGAGGCAGGGGGTTCATGGATCCCTCTTGCCCCCTTGGATCTGCCCCTAGTGGACTTGTCCTAGGTGGCGCTAGGCATGATAGGCGCACTATGGCACATATGATGATATATGGAGACTGCTCGTATGTGAGGCCAGGGTCGGGAGAAGGGGGTTCTCAACTACTTCTTGGTCCTCGATGATTGGCTAGGTCGAGGAAGTCTATCCCAACCATTGGATAGTCTTCCATGGTTGGTTAAGGGAACTTGTTCCTGACTATTGTTAAATTGTTGATTATTGGCGAGGTCTCGGGAAAGCTTGTTCCCAACCATTGCTTTCATCGTAGGGAGCCTTTCTTGAGAAATGGGGTTGACCTAGATCTTGTTAGAGAGGTTGGCCTAACAAGTTGGCTCAAGCCTTTTATGGACTATTTGGGTCATTAGTGGGCCCATCTCGTGGGCTGATATTGGGCTCTACTATTATAATTCCCTGCGGGCATCAATTAGAAAGAATGATCAAGCATAATGAAAGAGGATCAAAAAACTCAAGGGAGGCCTAAAATGAGGTAATCAGAATAACAAAAAAAAAAAAGAACTAACTTTTTTAGATTTTCTATAAAGATGACACTAAATTATTTTTTAATAATAAGGTGTGATTCAAGCAACCATTTATAAATAAACATGATAAAGTTTTGGTGATGATGACGACAATGGCAATAGATTGACCTTTGAACTTGGGCTAGGGAGGGACACTCACTTTGCATCTCCTTCAGCTCGCTTATTTGATGGTTTTTCTAATATTTGATAACTTTCAAAGGATTTAAATCTAAGTCCAACTAACAAAACAAACAAACAAACAAACAAACAAATATATGTAAGAAAAAGATGAAATATGGTTGCTCCATCCAAATCTTAGAGGCTTATTAGTGTCCATTTGGTTTTACATAGAATATATCGTAATGGAAAGATTTTTTTCACGAAAAAATTTATAAGAAAAATAAAAATATAATCCACTGTTTAATAGTTATGAAAATATTTTTTGAAAATATTTACATTTGCTCATTTTCTTGGAGGTTTTTTTCTTACAAATCCCATCACATTGAAAAAGTCAATATATTTGTTTGCTTGTTAAATAATTTCATTTAAAATCAAACCAAATCAAATTAACAACTTAAATTTATTTATTTAGTTTTCAACCAAAAGACTTGATGCCTGATGAGGCAGAATCCGATTCGGCCCATTAGAGCAGGCCCAAACCCCGTTCAGCCCAACAGCAGCAGTACCAGGCCCTCCGGGAGCCTCCGGCCCATCGGCGGCCCAGTGGCCCTCGGCCCAGTAAGCTGCACCGTCGCTCCCGGCCCAATAGGCTTCAGCCCGTCAGCGGCCCACCAGCCTTCGGCCCGGGAACAGCACGGCAGCCCAAGGCCCAGCAGGCTTCGGCCCCTCAGCGGCCCAACCCCCTTCGGCCCGATAGCCGAGTCCGGCCCACTCTAGTGGCGGATCCGGCGCTATGGCGGTTTACCAGTAAGCCCAAACATAGTCCTATATCGGCTACCACCGTTAACCAACCTCTATCCTCTGCTATAAATACACCGCTATTTATTGCCAAAGGTATGCAACTCTTTGCCTCCGAGACCCTTAAGGACTACGGTCCAAAAAGCATTAAAGCTACTTCTTGCCTTCTGAATCGAATCATCTTCAGAAGCTAACTTGACCGTCGGAGGGGGTTCCTAAGGGCCAGAGCCCGGGACTCCTGCTGACCGGTTTCTTCTTCTTTCCCTCCTGCAGGAGCTCGGTTCGAATCATCGCCGACCTTCCCGAGTCGGTCTCGGCCGCCGACCTCAGATTCCTCTCCCTGGTCTCGACGCCGTACGACGGCTGCCCCGCAACAGGAGCCTCGGCCCCGACTTCCCGGAGACGAGCCCGCACCGACGAAGCGCCCTTCAGCCTTCGGACCCTCGTCTTCGCCTCCGCCTCCTCAGCCTTCCGGATCCCCGTCGGGCCTCAACAACACCGATCCGAACCGGCTTCGGATCCATTTCTCCGGGTTCCAGCCTCGGAATCCAGTCGTGATAGATCCAGTCTACATCACGTGGCGCCGTCTGTGGGAAACAAACAAACAAGTCATGTCTCGACAACCTGTCACCCGGCGATCCGGACAAAGCAAAACAGAGGCCCGGGAAGTCTCAGCGCGGCTACCACCCTCCGAAGGCACCCCGTCCGTCCCTTCGAGTGCGGTTCGGCTAGTTGCGCCAGGGTCCACAGCTGAAGACAACCGGATAAAGGAACTTCAGCAGCAAATGATCGCACTGACTGCCACGGTCGCATCTTTGGCAGACATGGTATCCGCCATGGCCCGGTATCTTGGGATACTGAGCCAACTCCCTAGTCAAGCACCTCCCTTTTGCCCTATACAGAACGAGGAGCCTCGGCCAGCGCCTCCGCAAGTCTTTGCCGACGAGGCCGTTCCGGCAAACGAGCCCTCAGCACCACTAGCCCCTCCAGCGGCTCATCCTCACTCTGCAAATCAAGAACCTTCACATGGGCGGTATCGAAAGGAACGGGGCCGAGGCAAGCGACAGGGTCTGCAGCCACGACACCTACCGCTGATTGCTCCCCCTTCCCGAATGCTTACGGAGATAAAATCAGTGCTCCGGCCGCCACAGCGTATGAAGACTGATCTTCGCCGAAGGGATTCTGGCAAGTACTGCGAATATCACTGCGAGATCGGCCATGCGACTGACGAATGCCGGCAACTTCGGGAAGAGATAGATCGCCTCGTCAGAGAAGGCCAACTGCCACAATACCAGTAGGAATGGCCTCGACGGAGGCGCAACTCGATGACCTCAGAGCGGTGAGGCAACATCCAAGGAGATCCTCTTCCCCTAGGCTATGCCTCTGAAACAGCTGAAGTGTTTGTAAACAAAAGCGACCAGGGGGCTCACAGAGTTGGGACCCCTTCGGACACGCATCCTCCGTTGTATGTAAAAAGCGAAGTACCTTCGGCACTTATTGTAAATTACACCCCCCGGACTATTTGGCGGGAGGAATGAATAAAGGTTTCTTTCTCGGAGAATCTATTGATATTCTTTAAAAGTTCGCGGCAACCTGATTCGGAGTGGCTCCGGTCATGCGTACCGAATCAGAGCGGCACGGACTTCTCAGCAAAAGCCCGCGGCAACCTGATTCGGAGTAGCTCCGGTCATGCGTACCGAATCAGAGCGGCACGGACTTCTCAGCAAAAGCCCGCGGCAACCTGATTCGGAGTGGCCCCGGTCATGCGTACCGAATCAGAGCGGCACGGACTTCTCAGCAAAAATCCGCGGCAACCTGATTCGGAGTGGCCCCGGTCATGCGTACCGAATCAGAGCGGCACGGACTTCTCAGCAAAAATCCGCGGCAACCTGATTCGGAGTGGCTCCGGCCATGCGTACCGAATCAGAGCGGCACGGATGTCTCAGCAAAAGCCCGCGGCAACCTGATTCGGAGTGGCCCTGGCCATGCGTACCGAATCAGAGCGGCACGGCCTTCTCGAGAAAGTCCGCGGGTCCTTGTTGATCCGACGAATGGCGCCCGGCCATGTAATCCGGATCATGACGCGGCAAGGCTCTTTCTAAAGTCCGGTCCTTTGATCCGACGAATGGCTCCCGGCCATGTAATCCGGATCAGGACGCGGCACGGTTCTTCAAGTCCGCGGGTCCTTTTCGATCCGACGAATGGCACCCGGCCATGTAATCCGGATCAGGACGCGGCACCTTTAAAATCCGCGGGTCCTTTTTGATCCGACGAATGGCACCCGGCCATGTAAACCGGATCAGGACGCGGCACGGTTCAAGTCCGCGGGTCCTTTTCGATCCGACGAATGGCTCCCGGCCATGTAATCCGGATCAGGACGCGGCACCTTTAAAATCCGCGGGTCCTTTTTGATCCGACGAATGGCACCCGGCCATGTAATCCGGATCAGGACGCGGCACGGTTCAAGTCCGCGGGTCCTTTTCGATCCGACGAATGGCACCCGGCCATGTAATCCGGATCAGGACGCGGCACGGTTCAAGTCCGCGGGTCCTTGTTGATCCGTCGAATGGCACCCGGCCATGTAATCCGGATCAGGACACGGCACCTTTAAAATCCGCGGGTCCTTTTTGATCCGACGAATGGCACCCGGCCATGTAATCCGGATCAGGACGTGGCACGGTTCAAGTCCGCGGGTCCTTTTCGATCCGACGAATGGCACCCGGCCATGTAATCCGGATCAGGACGTGGCACGGTTCAAGTCCGCGGGTCCTTGTTGATCCGACGAATGGCACCCGGCCATGTAATCCGGATCAGGACGCGGCACGGTTCAAGTCCGCGGGTCCTTTTCGATCCGACGAATGGCTCCCGGCCATGTAATCCGGATCAGGACGCGGCACCTTTAAAATCCGCGGGTCCTTTTTGATCCGACGAATGGCACCCGGCCATGTAATCCGGATCAGGACGCGGCACGGTTTAAGTCCGCGGGTCCTTGTTGATCCGACGAATGGCACCCGGCCATGTAATCCGGATCAGGACGCGGCACGGTTCAAGTCCGTGGGTCCTTGTTGATCCGACGAATACCATGTAATCCGGATCAGGACGCGGCAAGGCTCTTTCTAAAGTCCGGTCCTTTGATCCGACGAATGGCTCCCGGCCATGTAATCCGGATCAGGACGCGGCACAGTTCTTCAAGTCCGCGGGTCCTTTTTGATCCGACGAATGGCACCCGGCCATGTAATCCGGATCAGGACGCGGCACCTTTAAAATCCGCGGGTCCTTTTTGATCCGACGAATGGCACCCGGCCATGTAATCCGGATCAGGACGCGGCACGGTTCAAATCCGCAGGTCCTTTTTGATCCGACGAATGGCGCCCGGCCATGTAATCCGGATCAGGACGCGGCAAGGCTCTTTCTAAAGTCCGGTCCTTTGATCCGACGAATGGCTCCCGGCCATGTAATCCGGATCAGGACGCGGCACGGTTCTTCAAGTCCGCGGGTCCTTTTCGATCCGACGAATGGCACCCGACCATGTAATCCGGATCAGGACGCGGCACCTTTAAAATCCGCGGGTCCTTTTTGATCCGACGAATGGCACCCGGCCATGTAATCCGGATCAGGATGCGGCACGGTTCAAATCCGCGGGTCCTTTTTGATCCGACGAATGGCTCCCGGCCATGTAATCCGGATCAGGACGCGGCACGGTTCAAGTCCGCGGGTCCTTTTCGATCCGACGAATGGCTCCCGGCCATGTAATCCGGATCAGGACGCGGCACCTTTAAAATCCGCGGGTCCTTTTTGATCCGACGAGTGGCACCCGGCCAAGTAATCCGGATCAGGACGCGGCACGGTTTAAGTCTGCGGGTCCTTGTTGATCCGACGAATGGCACCCGGCCATGTAATCCGGATCAGGAGGCGGCACGGTTCAAGTCCGTGGGTCCTTGTTGATCCGACGAATGGCGCCCGGCCATGTAATCCGGATCAGGACGCGGCAAGGCTCTTTCTAAAGTCCGGTCCTTTGATCCGACGAATGGCTCCCGGCCATGTAATCCGGATCAGGACGCGGCACGGTTCTTCAAGTCCGCGGGTCCTTTTTGATCCGACGAATGGCACCCGGCCATGTAATCCGGATCAGGACGCGGCACGGTTTAAGTCTGCGGGTCCTTTTTGATCCGACGAATGGCACCCGGCCATGTAATCCGGATCAGGACGCGGCACGGTTCAAATCCGCAGGTCCTTTTTGATCCGACGAATGGCACCCGGCCATGTAATCCGGATCAGGACGCGGCACGGTTCAAGTCCGCGGGTCCTTTTCGATCCGACGAATGGCGCCCGGCCATGTAATCCGTATCAGGACGCGGCAAGGCTCTTTCTAAAGTCCGGTCCTTTGATCCGACGAATGGCTCCCGGCCATGTAATCCGGATCAGGACGCGGCACGGTTCTTCAAGTCCGCGGGTCCTTTTCGATCCGACGAATGGCACCCGGCCATGTAATCCGGATCAGGACGCGGCACCTTTAAAATCCGCGGGTCCTTTTTGATCCGACGAATGGCACCCGGCCATGTAATCCGGATCAGGACGCGGCACGGTTAAAATCCGCGGGTCCTTTTTGATCCGACGAATGGCACCCGGCCATATAATCCGGATCAGGACGCGGCACGGTTCAAGTTCGCGGGTCCTTTTCGATCCGACGAATGGCACCCGGCCATGTAATCCGAATCAGGACGCGGCACGGTTTAAGTCCGCGGGTCCTTGTTGATCCGACGAATGGCACCCGGCCATGTAATCCGGATCAGGACGCGGCACGGTTCTTCAAGTCCGCGGGTCCTTGTTGATCCGACGAATAGCGCCCGGCCATGTAATCCGGATCAGGACGCGGCAAGGCTCTTTCTAAAGTTCGGTCCTTTTCGATCCGACGAATGGCACCCGGCCATGTAATCCGGATCAGGACGCGGCACCTTTAAAATCCGCGGGTCCTTTTCGATCCGACGAATGGCACCCGGCCATGTAATCCGAATCAGGACGCGGCACGGTTTAAGTACGCGGGTCCTTGTTGATCCGACGAATGGCACCCGGCCATGTAATCCGGATCAGGACGCGGCACGGTTCTTCAAGTCCGCGGGTCCTTGTTGATCCGACGAATGGCGCCCGGCCATGTAATCCGGATCAGGACGCGGCAAGGCTCTTTCTAAAGTCCGGTCCTTTGATCCGACGAATGGCTCCCGGCCATGTAATCCGGATCAGGACGCGGCACGGTTCTTCAAGTCCGCGGGTCCTTTTCGATCCGACGAATGGCACCCGGCCATGTAATCCGGATCAGGACGCGGCACCTTTAAAATCCGCGGGTCCTTTTTGATCCGACGAATGGCACCCGGCCATGTAATCCGGATCAGGACGCGGCACGGTTCAAGTCCGCGGGTCCTTTTCGATCCGACGAATGGCTCCCGGCCATGTAATCCGGATCAGGACGCGGCTCCTTTAAAATTCGCGGGTCCTTTTTGATCCGACGAATGGCACCTGGCCATGTAATCCGGATCAGGACGCGGCACGGTTCAAGTCCGCGGGTCCTTTTCGATCCGACGAATGGCACCCGGCCATGTAATCCGGATCAGGACGCGGCACGGTTCAAGTCCGCGGGTCCTTGTTGATCCGACGAATGGCACCCGGCCATGTAATCCGGATCAGGACGCGGCACCTTTAAAATCCGCGGGTCCTTTTTGATCCGACGAATGGCACCCGGCCATGTAATCCGGATCAGGACGCGGCACGGTTCAAGTCCGCGGGTCCTTTTCGATCCGACGAATGGCACCCGGCCATGTAATCCGGATCAGGACGCGGCACGGTTCAAGTCCGCGGGTCCTTGTTGATCCGACGAATGGCACCCGGCCATGTAATCCGGATCAGGACGCGGCACGGTTCTTCAAGTCCGCGGGTCCTTTTTGATCCGACGAATGGCACCCGGCCATGTAATCCGGATCAGGACGCGGCACGGTTCAAGTCCGCGGGTCCTTGTTGATCCGACGAATGGCGCCCGGCCATGTAATCCGGATCAGGACGCGGCATGGCATTCTAAGTCCGTGTAAACCGTACCGGGAGTGGCTTCGGCCATGCAAACCGTATCGGGAGCGGCATGGCATTCTTTCTAAGTCCGTGTAAACCGTACTGGGAGTGGCTTCGGCCATGCAAACCGTATCGGGAGCGGCATGGTATTCTTTCTAAGTCCGTGTAAACCGTACCGGGAGTGGCTTCGGCCATGCAAACCGTATCGGGAGCGGCATGGTATTCTCTAAGTCCGTGTAAACCGTACCGGGAGTGGCTTCGGCCATGCAAACCGTATCGGGAGCGGCATGGTATTCTCTAAGTCCGTGAAAACCGTACCGGGAGTGGCTTCGGCCATGCAAACCGTATCGGGAGCGGCATGGTATTCTTTCTAAGTCCGTATAAACCGTACCGGGAGTGGCTTCGGCCATGCAAACCGTATCGGGAGCGGCATGGTATTCTTTCTAAGTCCGTGTAAACCGTACCGGGAGTGGCTTCGGCCATGCAAACCGTATCGGGAGCGGCATGGTATTCTCTAAGTCCGTGTAAACCGTACCGGGAGTGGCTTCGGCCATGCAAACCGTGTCGGGAGCGGCATGGTATTCTTTCTAAGTCCGTGTAAACCGTACCGGGAGTGGCTTCGGCCATACAAACCGTATCGGGAGCGGCATGGTATTCTCTAAGTCCGTGTAAACCGTACCGGGAGTGGCTTCGGCCATGCAAACCGTATCGGGAGCGGCATGGTATTCTTTCTAAGTCCGTGTAAACCGTACCGGGAGTGGCTTCGGCCATGCAAACCGTATCGGGAGCGGCATGGTATTCTCTAAGTCCGTGTAAACCGTACCGGGAGTGGCTTCGGCCATGCAAACCGTATCGGGAGCGGCATGGTATTCTCTAAGTCCATGTAAACCGTACCGGGAGTGGCTTCGGCCATGCAAACCGTATCGGGAGCGGCATGGTATTCTCTAAGTCCGTGTAAACCGTACCGGGAGTGGCTTCGGCCATGCAAACCGTATCGGGAGCGGCATGGTATTCTTTCTAAGTCCGTATAAACCGTACCGGGAGTGGCTTCGGCCATGCAAACCGTATCGGGAGCGGCATGGTATTCTTTCTAAGTCCGTGTAAACCGTACCGGGAGTGGCTTCGGCCATGCAAACCGTATCGGGAGCGGCATGGTATTCTCTAAGTCCGTGTAAACCGTACCGGGAGTGGCTTCGGCCATGCAAACCGTATCGGGAGCGGCATGGTATTCTTTCTAAGTCCGTGTAAACCGTACCGGGAGTGGCTTCGGCCATACAAACCGTATCGGGAGCGGCATGGTATTCTCTAAGTCCGTGTAAACCGTACCGGGAGTGGCTTCGGCCATGCAAACCGTATCGGGAGCGGCATGGTATTCTTTCTAAGTCCGTGTAAACCGTACCGGGAGTGGCTTCGGCCATGCAAACCGTATCGGGAGCGGCATGGTATTCTCTAAGTCCGTGTAAACCGTACCGGGAGTGGCTTCGGCCATGCAAACCGTATCGGGAGCGGCATGGTATTCTCTAAGTCCGTGTAAACCGTACCGGGAGTGGCTTCGGCCATGCAAACCGTATCGGGAGCGGCATGGTATTCTCTAAGTCCATGCAAACCGTATCGGGAGCGGCATGGTATTCTCTAAGTCCGTGTAAACCGTACCGGGAGTGGCTTCGGCCATGCAAACCGTATCGGGAGCGGCATGGTATTCTCTAAGGCCGTGTAAACCGTACCGGGAGTGGCTTCGGCCATGCAAACCGTATCGGGAGCGGCATGGTATTCTCTAAGTCCGTGAAAACCGTACCGGGAGTGGCTTCGGCCATGCAAACCGTATCGGGAGCGGCATGGTATTCTTTCTAAGTCCGTGTAAACCGTACCGGGAGTGGCTTCGGCCATGCAAACCGTATCGGGAGTGGCATGGTATTCTTTCTAAGTCCGTATAAACCGTACCGGGAATGGCTCCGGCCACGTATACCGATTCGGGAAGCGGCAAGGCATATCTAAGTTCGCGCAAGCAGAAGCGTGAATGGCTTCGGCCATCCGACATACGTAAGAAGCGGCAAGATGTCCCTTCGGGATCATATGGACCACGATAGTAAAGGCCCCGGCCGAATACTATGGCGACATTCTATCCGAACCTACATCGGGCCTCGGCCCTACAAGCTATGGCGAACGATGACAGGATCTCAGGCTCCTGAAGGGCCATATTCGGTCGATCATACGCAAACACCAAGGTAAGGCCGAAAACATTCCTTATATTTATAGAAAAGGAAGTACAAAAACCGGCCACACCCTCGGCCGAGGGCTTACAACAGAAGAAGAAGTAAAAGCCGGCCGCATACTTGGCCGGAGGTTTACGATAGAAGAAGAAGCGTAAACCAGCCATACCCTAAGCCGAGGGCTTACAACAGAAGAAGAAGCGGAAACCGGGGCGGATCCCCGCGTCATTCTTTGGCTTCGGCCTCTTCCACCTCGGCTGCGGCTTGTACCGGAGAGGGAGAGGGAGAGGGAGAGTCGACGATCTGCACCGCTTCAGGAGCGGCAGCCTCCTCAGCGGCAGCCTCCTCGTCGGCAGCCTCTTCAGGGACAGCCTCCTCAGGGGCCCCCTCGGCGGGCGCAGCTTCATCATCCGGCGCAGGAGTCGAGGTCCTCTCGGCCATAAGTCCCTGCCACCAAGACAGGAGCTCCTTGGCTTCCTCACCCCTCGGCAGGGCGACCCCGGTCAGATCGACACTCGGGCAGGCCCTCTGGGCGACAGCCAACCCGAGGTCGAAGACGGAGGAAGAGGCCAGCAGTTGAGCTTGGATGATCTCTTCGGTGAAGTCCGGGCCGGCCTTGTATTCAGCTACGGCCAAGTCCGCCACCTCCTCCAGCTCCTGCTTCAGCGCCGATACCTCCTCGGCGTGTCGCCGCTTCTCCGAGGCCCGCCGGGAGTCCTTCTCCTGAATCTGGGCCTTGAGGGCCCGGATCTCGGACTGTGCCGCGGCGAGCTCCCCCTTGGCCTTCACTTTGGCCTCGGCAGAAGCGCGGGCCTCAGCTGTCTTCTCCTCCAGCTGCGCCCGCACCTGGGCACTCGAGGTCACGAGCCCACCGACTAAAGGCTCGATGTCGGGCACCACCGAAGTGCCCTCGCCCGAGCCGTCCGACTCCCTCTCGGCCTCCAGGAGCTAGAGCCGGAGCTGCTCCTGATGGTGCATCAGGACGCTGCCTGTCACCGCAGCCTGCGAGCCGAAAGCGAACAGTGATCAGAAAAAAGGAAAACCAAGAGAAAGCTAAGGAAAGCTCGACTGAAGCACCTTCAAGCTTATTACCTGGACAGACAGCCGAGCGCTCATCGCCGCCAGGTCGATGACCGAATGGCGCTTCAGCCCTTCAAAGGCCGAAGGGAGAGTAAGACTGCGGAGCAGACGGAGGCACGTCTGCGAGTCTTCCATACTCTCGTCCTCGTAAATCCCCGGTTCGGGGCGCCACCACTTGCGCTGCGCCCGGGGCGCCTGTGACCCGGCGCCTTCGTCGCCGACCCCGGCCGCCACAGCCGAAGGGGAACCGCCCCTCGGCGTTTCAGGAGACGCCAACCTCGCGGCCCTTCGGGCCTTGGCACTCCTCCTGATCAGCGGAGCCTCCTCCGCGTCTACGGCCTCTTCCGACCGGGGGCGCTTCGACGCTCGGCCGCCCTTTCGAGCGGCGAATTTCGACTTCCGCTCTCTCTCGAGAGCGGCAGCAGCAGCACGGCCCTCAGAAGAGGCCGCCGTCCTTGGGACCCCGCCTCGGGTCCTTGGAGCCCCAGCGCCTCGGCCGGGCCTGCCTGCCGCCTGCGGGGTCAGTGCCCGGCCCGGACCGCGCTGGTCGGATATCCGGTCGAGGAGGGCATCGAGATCGGCCATTGCTGCAAACAAGAAAAGCCTGTCAGAAACAGAACAGTAAACAAATACAAACTCAGAGCCGACTTACCCTCGGCCGAAACTTCATCAGCATCCTCAGCCGGAAGAGCTTCGGCCAGAGGAGTGGCGGCCCTTCCTCCGCGGCCCCGCGGAGTCTCCCCGGGAGGAAGATAGGGGAAGGCCCGCACCGGATCGGACCGGGGATCCGGCCATACCCCGGCGGTCACCAGACGCTCCGACGCACTGAGAAGCCCCCAGACATTGTACGGGGCCATCATCTGGATGCGACCCACGAGGATGCTCTGGACCGGGGTGAGGATAGGAGGATCCGAGAGGCCTGCAGCCAACGGCGCCCATTCAGTAGGGAAGGGCCACACGCTCTCCTCCTTCTCCGGCAGGGAGACGAAGACAAACTTCCTCTTCCAGCCATGGATAGACGAAGGCTTCCCGGAGAATACGCGTCGCCCGACCCGAGGGACGAAGCAGTACCACTCGGACTTCCCCTGCCTTTGAATTTTGAAGAGGCAGCGGAAGACATTGATGGAAGGGCGGATCTTCACATGAGCAAAGACGCTCAAGAAACCGTACACGGTGCGCCAGGAGTTGGGAAAGAGCTGAGACGGAGCCAGCCCGTAGAAACTGAGAAGGTTGATGACGAAGGTAGGGAGTGGAAGACGGAAACCCGCCTCGAAGCTATCAACATAAATAGAGAAGGAACCCGGGCGGAAAGTGTTAGCCCGGGTGGCGGAGTCAGGCCGAATGACCGTCATCCAGGAAGGGAGCTGGAAGTAAGAGACCAGGCGCATAATCTCTGCATCCGAGAGGGCGCAGGATGCTTCCGAAGCCATATCAGGACGACGGCGTCCCGAAGTGGAAGCCTGGCCTGGGTTCCGGGCCTCTTCGGCGTACTCGGCCCTGGAGGTCTCGGCCCCGGGAACCTCGGCTCCGGAAGCCTCGGACCCCCCAGTCCCGGAGACCTCGGACTCTTCGGACATCGCTGGGGCAGAGGAGTCTGAGGTGAGGGGATCTGACAGAAGAGATCGCAGAGAGTGGGAAGGAGTATACTCCTCGTCCGAAGGAGTGATCTCACTAGAAGAATCCCGGACCATAAGGCCACGGAGGGAAGGAGGAAAGCTAGGGCTTACTCGCAGGAAGGGGGATGAAGTCTCTCCTGAGCCGAGTGCGGCTCCTCAAACCTCCCAGCTCCACCAGCGATGCGCTCCGAGGAATGGAGACCTTCCCACGGTGGCCGGCGAGCTCGGACGAAGCCTTCAGGAAGCTAGCTTTCCGCTGAAGAAGGAAGAAGAACTTGGAGGATTGCAGAGGAAACGCAGGCGCAGCAGCAGGAAGAAGAACAGTGCCCTGCTGAGGGCTTGTATTTATAGAGCCCACTCGGAGCGCCTCCCGCCGAAGCCAACGGCCGAGATCGTCCCGCTCGTCCCCTCGCCCCGCTCAGATGCACGCCACGTGCGCTGTCCATCGGCAATAATGACGGACCGGCTCCGGGACTTGCAGCGAAGCAATCAACGGTCGAGGGCGCTCCGACCCTTCGGCTGGCCGCCCGGATACGCGCCGCGTGTCCCGATCCGCGCGCTAAAGATGAAAAGGGCGGCAATCCGAGTGAAGCCTCGGGCAGAGAGCCGAGGCGATCCGCGGCCAGAGAGCGGTCTGGATCTTTTTGTGTTTTCGACGGAGCGACCGGATGCGCGACGCGTGTCCCGTGCTTCCTCGCGAGGCGACGCGCCATCCCGTCCATTTAATGGAGCCTGACACGAGTCAGAGGGCTCGGCCCCTTCGGCTTCTCGGCTCCGAGCCTTCGTCGCCACTCCGAGCGGGGACGAAGCAACCATGTAGCCCTCGGCCGACCGAGGGCCCCCTCTTCCCAGTAAAAAGAGAACAGAGCTTCGGGTAAGACACCTGTTATAATGTTCTTTTGGCAGCTTCGGGCTTTACTCTCGCCATCTCAGAGCTGAGGAAGACAAGAGTGGGGGGCTATGTGATGAGGCAGAATCCGATTCGGCCCATTAGAGCAGGCCCAAACCCCGTTCAGCCCAACAGCAGCAGTACCAGGCCCTCCGGGAGCCTCCGGCCCATCGGCGGCCCAGCGGCCCTCGGCCCAGTAAGCGGCACCGTCGCTCCCGGCCCAATAGGCTTCAGCCCGTCAGCGGCCCACCAGCCTTCGGCCCGGGAACAGCACGGCAGCCCAAGGCCCAGCAGGCTTCGGCCCCTCAGCGGCCCAACCTCCTTCGGCCCGATAGCCGAGTCCGGCCCACTCTAGTGGCGGATCCGGCGCTATGGCGGTTTACCAGTAAGCCCAAACATAGTCCTATATCGGCTACCACCGTTAACCAACCTCTATCCTCTGCTATAAATACACCGCTATTTATTGTCAAAGGTATGCAACTCTTTGCCTCCGAGACCCTTAAGGACTACGGTCCAAAAAGCATTAAAGCTACTTCTTGCCTTCTGAATCGAATCATCTTCAGAAGCTAACTTGACCGTCGGAGGGGGTTCCTAAGGGCCAGAGCCCGGGACTCCTGCTGACCGGTTTCTTCTTCTTTCCCTCCTGCATGAGCTCGGTTCGAATCATCGCCGACCTTCCCGAGTCGGTCTCGGCCGCCGACCTCAGATTCCTCTCCCTGGTCTCGACGCCGTGCGACGGCTGCCCCGTAACAGGAGCCTCGGCCCCGACTTCCCGGAGACGAGCCCGCACCGACGAAGCGCCCTTCGGCCTTCCGACCCTCGTCTTCGCCTCCGCCTCCTCAGCCTTCCGGATCCCCGTCGGGCCTCAACAACACCGATCCGAACCGGCTTCGGATCCATTTCTCCGGGTTCCAGCCTCGGAATCCGGTCGTGATAGATCCAGTCTACATCAATGCCCATTGCTCATTGGGATCCAACCACAAACCAACTCCAAACACAAACCCATTGCTCACTGGAACATTTTCTTGTAGTATCAAAGTCTAAAGAGAAGAATGCAGTTGCATACTCAATTCAGTTCCCTTCCCCACTTCACCACTCTGATGAGATCGAAACGTGTAACAATAACGATCAAGGGAGAAGATTCTTCAGCCGAAGTGTTCAAAAAAGGGTTCATAGGAATGTTCCAAAGGGGAAAATAGTATAATATTTTTTTTTTTCTTGACATCAAACTTAGGCCTCATTTGGTAACACTCATGAGAGGGATTTTTTGGTATGCAATCCCCTGAAGGATATAATCCTATTCAAATGAGTTTTTGAGTCATTGGATGACGCGTCACAAGATTTTCTATCATAGGAGAGAGATTGACTCTTCACGTAAGCCCATTGCCCTCCCATGAAAATCATGCATGAGCTAGCATTTTTGGAATTGGACGAAGCTTTACTAGTTAATGACCAAGTAACCACGTTGGATTGCATTCCTCTCCATACTAGTGACACACTTTTTGAGTAAGAAGGTAAATGCCATGTACCTTTTTTCATTATTGTGAAATAAAGAAATGTTAATGTGTAGGGAATTGGGAAGGAAGGACACAAATTGGTAGGAAAAGCCACTTATGTCATTTTTTTAGCCGGTGAGCATTATCAAATACAATCTTAGGCAGTATTTGGAAACATAACAGATTATGGATTATGAGCTTATCAATGATTGAATCTATGGAAAAGACATAATTCGAACCAGATAGACTAGCACGTATTAATTGACGTGCAAGGGAGATTTTGGAGAAAAAGAGAGAGAAAGACACAAAGAGAAAGAGAGTTCATAATTCTTCGAAAGTTATAAAAATCTTTTACACGAAAATTGAGGAGGAGAGTAGGAAAAGTCATTTGTTATTCCTCTCTTATAAAAAATGAAAAGGCAATTAAAATACATCTCCAAAAGCTATAATCTACGTATACCCAATTGAAAGTTTGAATATTTAAATTCTCGTAAGCAGAATTTGTATTTTTTTTAAAAAGATAGATTCTTCATAACCTATGTTTCAATAAGTGTAACCAAACAAAGCCTTAGCTTAAGACATAAGAGGACAAAAATGCCCCTATTCTAGTATAATAGATCAGTTGTTTATGATTTAAATTTTGGCACTTTTCTTGTCTTTTTATATTTTATATCAAATATAGTGTTTAAGAAGGAGTGTTATTATACCAATTCTCAAGTAGGATCCAAAATCGACATTTGTGATACTTTGTTAGAATATACATTTCCTACTATTAATCGAAACTATTTTATGCATCCAAATCCAAATCTATTTTTAACAATAGACAATGGGTCGAAATTTTAATTTATTTAGTTATGTTTGTAGTTCTCATAGTATTTAGGGCTGTGAAAACGGGATTGAACTTGTTAATGGATCTATCTGGACTAGCTAAATTTGGATTTAAATATATTTATTATATTAATATATATTCCGCATATTTATAACAAGATTTATATGATTTTGGATATAAAAATCAAACCCATTTAAATGATGTATTATAGTTAAAGTAATATTTACTACACTACCATGAGTGATATATCAATTTTTTTTGAACTTTGTAAAGTCTGGCTCCGCGAGTCCCATATGCTCGTATAGCTTGATCTTTCATTAAACAATTTAAAAAAATACAAAAAATAAACAAATGAATCCAATGAATGGAAAAAATACCTTTAATGGGTTGAGTTCAATAATAATTTTTAAAATCTTTAGATTTTTTGAATGATACAAATGGAGATTGGAGTATGCTGCCATACTGGGACATGTGAGGGCTGATCTTAAAAAATTCAAAAAAAGTTGACCGTGCATGCACGCGGTGTAACAAACATTACTCCTACAATTCAAGATAAAATTTCTTAGGTTTTCCACATATCTACCCTTGAAAAATATCGTATCTGCATGTACACTCCAACTCTCATATATTGTCATCAATACTCAATACTCTAAAATCTTCAGAAAGTTACAAGTATACCCCTCCATCTAAAGGTTTTGCATAGATACACCTAAATTCACTAATATTTTACATGTATACTCCTCAATTCACTAAAATTTATATATATACCCTTGACACCCGATGCTATCATGTTTATGATTTAGCGTGTTTTGTTGTAATTCACCTTAGTTTGTCATAGGGATATAAATGTTGTATTTCAAAGATTTCAGGGGTATTGATGACAATATATGAGAGTTGGGTTTACGTTTTTTTCAGGGGTATATATGCAAAAAGCCTTCGGTACATTCACTTCGGTTACGGCCTACCCGACCCGGACCATTTACAACCCCACGGCAGTAGAGTGGTACAAGCTGCTGCACTTTGCGCTCTACCCTCCTGTTCGGCTCAGCCTCCGGATACCCCCATCACCTCCCGCCAGGTCGCCATGGTGACCACAGCCGCGGCCTCCAAGGCGCTGCTGGCCGCCACGGCGGGCCTCCTGAGCTCCTCCACGTCCTCCGTTGCTCACCGCCGCCCGCTGGCGTGCTGCGCCGCTTCGGGCCACCAGTCCCGCCTTGTGCCCTCCCCGCCGAACCTCGTCCGCTGGGTGCGCCGGGAGGGAGGCTTCGTCCACCCGGAGCTCAGGATCGCCGGAGACGGTCCCCACGGGCTCGACCTGGTGGCCGCGGGGAACATACCGGAAGGGACGCGGCTCGTCGCCCTCCCGGAGCACCTGCCGCTGCGCCTCCGGTGGTCCCACGGCGCCGCCGCTGCGGACCGGCCCGGTTCCCCGCTGTTCGAGCTGGTGCACCGTGTTCCTGGTAATGCGCTCACACCCGAGGGATTGTTTCGATGTTATGTAAAAACACTGAAGTCGTCTCCGGATTCCTTTTGTTTGGATTGAAGTAAAATAGTGAAATCTGCGGATTCCGTTATTTTGGATTGGTATAGAACATTGATATATGCAATTAGGATCAGCCATTTTACTATGGATTGGTATAAAGGAATCCCTGATGTAAAATTCCATAGGTTTTGAAATCAGTGATTTCAAAATCCAAGGAATTCATTGTTTTACGGCGGCCAAGCAACCCCGTTGTTGTTCGAGTTTTCATTTTCCTTTTCTCCTTGATGGCTATTGATAGTAGATTTTTGCTGAAAATTCAGATTCAGTGCTACTCTCCTATATTAGTAAGCGGTGGACTTCTGGGAGTTGATGGATGCGCCAGTAAATTTGCTGGAAAGTAATTTAGTGTTTCCCACGTTAACTTACCAATGCATTGGAATGCAGCCATCTACCTACTTCATTAGATTTGTCATGCCAAGAAGATGGGAAATTTCCAGTCTGGTGTCTCCCAGTTTGTCTTTGGGAAAGAAGCCAGTTGAAACTTTGAGAAATACTGTTGTCATGCGATGATGCATCTAAATTCGCAACGACGTGCTACATGGTTGAAGCCCAGTCTGCCTTTGTAGAGTATACCAAACCAAACTGACCAAGTCGATCGATTTGAAAATAAATTTGGTCAGTTTGTAACCTATGGGCAACTAGAACGTGATAAAGCATATCTATTTCCTTAAGACTTTTCAGAATTTGAATGAGAGTATGTGTTTGTATTGTGTCAAATATGGGAGTGGGTGCATATCCATACGGTACGGGGTCTCCCTTGCCGTTAGAAGGATATGGATAATGCATATCTATGTATCTTATGCAAATAGACCAACATCAGATTTGTAGCTCGTCATTCGTTGTCATCTTTCTATTGGTACGAGAGGAAATTATATCCAATACCAAATGCTACTACTGACCTACCATCTATGCACATAATTTTCTTATCCTCTGCCTTCTTCATCTGTTTTGTGTCTTTCCAGCCAAACATAGCACCAGATGCAGCGCAGTCCAATGACACTTGCAGTTCATCCCATAAACATGTTGACACCACAATTCTTCTCACCCTTCTTTCTTTTTACTTCTCTCCTTCCTGTGTTCTTGGTTCTGTTGCGCGGAATTGATCTCGCTCGCCTCACCAACCGAATTGGACATATGCACCAAACAAGAATGAACAAACCACAGAAAGAGATAGAGAAAAGAAGAGAGGGAAAGAGACAACACAATGATTTACGTGGTTTGGCAAAGTGCTTATGTCCACGGAGCCCGACTCCTTCACCACCACCTTGCACTAATTTTCTCCAAGAACATGTACAAGAACGCAGCCCTAGAAGGAACCGCCAGCCGCCTTCTATTGTTTTCAACCATAGCACAAGGTTCTCTGAAGTTACCATACCTGTAACCCCTTGAAACAAAAGTCTCAAAATACTCCTGTGCCGAACCACATTGGGCCGAACCCTTCTCGAATTCGAAGACATATCCTACCACCGGGGGGGGGGGGGGGGGAGGAGAGGAGGTAGGATGCCCTCTAAATTTGAGGCACAACCCAACAAATCTCTACCTTGGTGAACATTTAGCCACCTAGAAAACTTCAAGGTTGCATCTTCACCTGTAGCAGCAACCTCCTATGTCCAACATCTTGTGACATGGACCAAATCCAAGCAATGCTTGAATTTATCCCTGGTGATTGACTTTGTTAACATATCAACTGCATTCTCTTGAGTATTCACTTTTACAAGATCAATCTCACCTGATGTGATCAATTCTCTGATCTTGTGAAACTTTACAGCTATGTGCTTCGCCTTAGCATGATACACCTGATTCTTTACCAACTAAATAGTACTCCGGTTGTCGCATTGCAACTGAACGTGCTGCTGACTCACACCAAGTTCTACTAGTAGACTTTTAAGTCACAAAGTTTCCTTTGTTGCCTCTGTCACTATTGTGTACTCTGCTTCATTTGTAGGCAATGCAGTCACTGACTGTAACATGGATCTCCAACATATAGGTCCTCTATCCAATGTGAAAACATAGCCAGTGGTAGACCTCTTATTATCAACCTCTCCTGCATAGCCAGAATCAACATACCTAACAACTGTAGGTTTTTCTTGTCCTCCACCATACTCAATGCCATAATTGGATGTTCCCTTTAGGTACCTGAACACCTACTTGACCAACTATCAATGCTCCTGCCCTAGATTGACCATAAACTTGCTCACCACGTTCACTGCATATGCAAGGTCCGGTCTTGTACACACTATTGCATACATTAAACAACCCACGACATTTTGCATATGGTACTTTGGACATTTATGTCATTTCTTCTTTTGTCTTTGGACACTGTTCAATAGACAACCTGAAATGATTAGCCAAACATGTTCACATTGGTTTATCATTCCCGTGCTAAATCTCTTTAACACCTTCTTGATGTACTTCTTTTGAGAGAGTCACAATTTTCCTTTTTTTCTGTCTTTGCAGATTTCTATCCCAAGGATCTTCTTCGTTGCTCCAACATCCTTCATATCAAACTCCTTGCTCAGCAAGGACCTAAGATGTTTCACATCTTTTATGCTCTTTGCAGCTATGAGCATGTCATCCACATGTAGCATCATGAAGATTTATGTACCATCAGAAAGAACTTTGAAATAAACACAGTAATCATACTCACACCCAGTGAAGCCAATACTCAACATGTATGTGTCAAACCGCTTGTACCACTGCCTTGGCCACTGCTTCAACCCATATAAAGACTTCTTTAGTCTACACACATACTTCTCCTTGCACACTTCCTTGAATCCATCTGACTACTACATAAAGATCTGCTCTTCTAAATCACCATGTAAGAAAGTAGTCTTTACATCTAACTGCTCCACCTCTAAGTCTAACTGGGACACCATGGTCAGCAATATTGATTGAAGTGTGCCTCACCACATGAGAGAAAACTTCATTATAATCAATCCCTTCTTTCTGTGACTACCCCTTTGCAACTAGCCTTGCCTTGTACCTTTCACCTTTATTTTCTGATGTAGCTTCCTTCTTTTGTACACCCACTTGTAGCCTATGACTTTCTTTCCTTTTGGAAGTTCAACTAACTCCCAAGTCTTGTTCTTGTGTAGTCAGTCTAGCTTTTTCACCATAGCCGCCATTAACTTGTCCTTCTCAGAATTGGCAACAACTTCTTCGAAAGTATTTGGATCATCACTACTAGTAACAAGTGCAAATGAAACTATGTCCTCAAAGCCATACCTCTCTCAATGGCTACAATCTCCTCCTGTGGATGTTGTTGTTGTTCTGCACCTAAGAGTCCTCTTGACTTTTACTTTTCTTTGAAGGTACCTCGTCAAGCTCCACCTGAATTTTGGGACTCTTCCTTATCAGTAACCTTTACTGTCTGATCTCCCTTTTCTTTCAACATTGATGCCTCATCAAATATCACATCTCTGCTGATCATCACCTTCTTTTTCTTTGGATCCTAGAGCTTGAGTCCCTTCACCTGGCTCATATAGCCAATAAAGATGCACTTTTGGACTTGGGGTCTAATTTGGACCGTTGCTCATCATGAATGTGGACATATGCTAGACATCTGAAGATTTTCAGCCTAGAGTAATTAATCTCCTTTCCCCTCCACACTTCCTTAGCAACTTTGTCTTCCAACTTTGAAGAAGGTGGCCTATTAACTAGATAACAGGTAGTTTTCATAGCTTTAGCCCAGAAGCTCTTTGGAAGACCAGCCTGGAGCCTTATACATCTTGCCCTCTCAAGCAGTGCCCTGTTCATCCTTTCTGCTATCCTATTCTGTTGTGGGGTTCCTAGAGTTGTAGTTTCTTACAATTCTTTCCTTCTTGCAGTACTTAATAAACTCAGTTGACTTGTATTCAGTGCCATTATCAGACTTGATACATTTCACATATTTTCCTGTCTATTTTTCAACATGGCTTTCTATTGCCTGAACTTTGTAAATATCTCAGACTTCTGCTTCATGAAGTATATCCATACCTTTCTTGAATAATCATCAATAAATGTCACAAAGTATATAACTCAAACTTTTGATGGTGTAGACACCCGTTCCCATAAATCTGTATGCACATACTCTGGGACACCCTTGCTCCTATATGAAGAAGTTTTAAACTGGACCCTACACTGCTTCCCATAAACACAGTGCCGACAGAAATCAAGCTTGAAATATTTCACACCCTTCTGTAGCTTCTTCTTGTGAAGTTCCATCATATCCCGCTCACTCATATGTACAAGCCGCATATGCCAGAGAGCAGTATCATCCGTGCTGGTCTTAGATAAAGTTGTAACACTTCATATGAGCCTATACAAAATATTTCAATCCGCTTCCCCCTTCATCATCACCAAAGTACCTTTGGTAACTTTGAACATGACACTGCCTAAAATTGTTGAGAGCCCATATCCAGTTCTCTCTAACTGTCCAAGAGATATCAAATTCTTCTTTAACTTAGGAACATGCCTTACATCACCCAGTGTTCGGATTACACCATCATGTATCTAGATTCTAACATTCTCGATATCCACAACCTTGCAAGGGTCATTATCACCCAATACAACGGTGCCACCTTCATACTCGTTGTAAGTATCAAACCACTTTCTATGAGGACTATGATGGAAAGAGCATCCGGAATCTGTAGTCCAGGTAGAGAGGAAAGAGTTGTTACCTGATGAAGCTATCAACAGTGCTCCATCATCAGAGCTGTCTACGGCCACACTTGTAGAACTTGAAGAACAACCATTCTTGTCTTCTTCCTTTTTCTTCAATAGTGGGCAATCCCTCTTGAAGTGACCATTCTGATGACACTTATAGCACTATGTTTTCTCAGCTTTTGTTGACTTAGACTTGGACCTTGATCTATTCTTCCCTTAATTCCTGTCTCTTCATCTTCTCCGACCCTTCTCCTTTGCAATCAGCCCCTCTGTCTGAGTATCCTCCCTACTATACTTCCTCTTTGTCTTATTAGATCTGAGGACTGTAGTGACTTTTTCAAAAGAGAGTGTCTTTGCCATACATCGGAGTAGTAATGAGATTGTCAAATGAAGATGGAAGAAAACACAATAGTATGATCGCTTTATCTTTCTCATCAAACTTAACTTCAAGTTGCAACATATCACTTACCATCTGATTGAACTGATTCAAGTGTTGAATAAGGTCCCTCTTTTAGACATCCGAAGGCTGTAGAATTCTTTCTTCAATACAAGCTTGTTTGTAACATTCTTCGCCATGTACAGACCCTCCAATTTCTTCCATAGACTTTTTATTGTCGTCTCTGTTACGTCCTAGATCTGATTCATTTTTTTTAAAACTTGGAGTTTGACTGCATAATTTCGGAATAAATTCCATCATAACAAATATATATGAGAGTTAAATAATCACAAAGCAATTTAAATAAATACCATAGCCATCAATTAATTCAAAATATCTAAACATAGTCAATACCAAAGTTCACAATTACAATATTTGACAATATGTATCTAAATTCTCAATTTCACCAAATAAAGAAAAATACATCAACTCATCATTTCTTGTTACATCAAACTATTAATTTGATAACTAAAAGTTCTTATGAAAATTCAACATGCTTTATTTCCCATCTAAGCAAATCCTGAATCAGCTTATCCTAAAAACAGTTGGTCGGATTTATAAGTACACCACTCAGTAGGTTTTAAATTATCCACATGACTTAATATATAGTAAGTTTGCATATCACATTATAGTCTTACATAATTCTACATATAGCTCAAATAAGAACATGATATAAAACATGGTCAAATATAAATTTACCAAATCAGATGTATTTTTTAATAGCATGAATAGATCGACTAATATATCGCATATATGGTACGATCAGATTCTTATCTTATTGAACAAATCTACTAGTTATGAAGAGAACATATTACATATCGAATTAAACATATAACAAATTATCATGTCATAGTAGCTTATCAAATCATATTCATATCAAAGATCATTTGGTCAGAACATGTTCATAAGTTTTCAAAAGACATCTAATCAGAACGAATATGAATTTTTGAATAAATTGAGATCAAAGAATAACTGAGCAAGGATATCAAATGAACGAATTGAACATATTATAAGTTGAATTCATATAATTTAAATAACAAATTATGTTTCATATTTATGTTACCCACGGACATAACTTATCCACGGACGTTTGTAGAATGAGTCCCAATCTCCTTAAGATGATAATGTCTCAAACATATATCAAACAAATATGGCACAAATGTTTTACATAAATTTTATAATGATCATAGATTTGAAAATTAAATTGACAAAGTGATACATATATATATATATATATATATATATATATATATATATATATATATATCAAAATACATACTTTATATACAAATAGCTACTATCAGAGTCATTATGGTCATATATATAATTAGAGTCATTATGGTCATATATATAGAAAATTAGAGCAAAACTGATGCAAACAGTTTATTGGATAGAGATATAAGTTACAAGAATTATCTTAAAATTTTTGGAATGATAAACATATTTTTCGGCCATTAAGACTAATTTTTAGAACTATAAAATCAACAAATAGGCCGAATATTATTAAATAGATTCAGAAAATTGTCAAACTTGGCGAATATGTTAAATATGTTATATGTAAAGTGTGGACACAGTTTTATCAATTTTTAGGTTGATTTGATATGATTTTAGACTTCCGCTTCGATTTCAGAAATTCGACTTAAATATAATTTCAATAACTTAAAACAGAGGGTAAAATAAATATCAAATATGGTCATAAAATTCTCAAACTTTACAGAGAAGTTAAACATAATATAATAAAGGCTCCACAAATTTTGACATGATTTGAATATCAATCGAGTGAGATAAAAGATCCACAAGTTGAGATTTCAAAAGTGGCAAGACAAATTATATGTTTTAAGAAGAAAATTATGGAATAAATATTAAACAAACTTAAAAAATTATGAAATTTATTGGACATAAAGATAACATGTAAAATAGACTTCTGTCAAAATTTTAGGTTAATAGGATATTAGAGAAAGGGGAACAAATATTTATAACTCAGGTGATCACAGTTGAAAACAAAATATATTGAATAGACATATTGCATGTGTTGAGATAATAATCATGGTATAAATAGTAAATAAGATCATAAAAATATAAAACTTGATGATCATGAAATAGACATATCGAACAAGTTTCTTATTAATTTATTAGCTTTTGAAAATTGTTAAAAATAATATAATTTTTAATAAAAAATAAATCATGTTTATAGTTATCCACCTACTTCTTGAAGAAAGATATGTTCTTCGTTCTCCTATAGGTCCTTGCTATCTATCCGTAGTTTATTTATCTTATAACTCTTTTCCACATTCTCTAAGTTCTTTATCACGTTTTCTAAGTTTTCAATAACACAAAACATTGATTAGAATCAAAGTTTTTAAAAGAATCAACTAAAAAATATCATTTTTCTCTCTAAAGAACAACATGTTTTTACTTTAAATTTGGAGCTGCATGTAAGGGGACTTATGTACGATTCCAAAGCTTTATTTATACTTATTTTTCTTCCTAATACAACCGCTAATAGTCCCTTTTCATGTTAGGGTCGAACTCTAACTCTTCATGACTTAATCTTCAAGTTAAAGTTACTTCTTAGTGTAAATTGGATTATGTTTACGTAACTTGTAATTTTATTTTATGAAAACTTTTAAATATGACCTCTTAAACGTTCGAATTAGGAAAAACTTTCTTCTATAAAGTTTTAGAGTTTTTTATTATCTTTCCAATGCCACTAATATCACTAGTTCTGGACGTTTGTACAAAAACTTATCCCTATTTTTACTAAGCTGTTGTCTTGAGTACTCTGAATCCAGAAATTTATCAGATTCTATTCCTATCTAAAGGTATCATGATCTTGACTAGTAAACGACTTATTTTAGACATATAGTATTCATAAAAAGTCTAGAATTTTGAACTACTTTCTAATGGGAATTGTCTTAATTTAAAATTTTATATACGAAATTATGCTTAAAACACTATGACCGTGTCAAGTAAATATGTGTACAGAATCCTACTTCGAGTAAGATTCTAATTATGACTTTCTACCCACTAATTAGAATCTTAATCATATTTAAATTTTATTATATTCTACTTCTAATCCAACTCAAAAATGTCTTACATAACTTTTCAGGCCATGATTAACTTTAATATTACCTTATCTTGTTTCCTAGTTTGGATACTAGTTCTACTAAGACTTGTTTCTCATTAGTAGTCCTTCCTAAAATTGATTATTGATATTTTTGACTTTTGAAACATCTGAATTAGTAAGAATTGTCTTTTACAAAGTTATAGATCTTTTCATAATCTTTCTAATGATATCAATCAATTTGTCACATAAAGTTATCATTATTTTACTATACTGTTGTCTAATGTACCTAAATCAGAATTTTAACTAAATTAGTAGACTATTCTTAGTAGTATAATTGAGTTAATGGACTTTCATAATAAGATTAATTAGACTAAATTAAATTACTTAAACTTACTAATAGACTCTTATAATTGGTTAATTAGTTCAATTTAAATTAATTGAATTCACTAATATGTTGTAAAAGTATAGGGGGCATAACAATCTCTACCATCACATCGTACAGGACTAAGTCTACAAGACACATCCGAATGGTGTTGAAAGCCATTTGCTCTAGTTTATCCCATTCCTCTTCATCCATTTTACCCGACTTTTCCCCTGTCAACGCCCGGATGACCCTTTGTTGAACCAGCAAATCCTTGACTTTCATTTACCACATACTGAAATTACCATTTCCATCGAACTTGTCGACCTGGGCCTTCATCAGTCCCGCTCATCCTCGTTGCGGTGTAGCTGCTCTCCGATGACTTCTCCGAGAACCTGGTTCTGATACCAGTTTGTTGTGCAAAACCGATCTCGCTCGCCTCATCAATCAAATTGGACATACGCACCAAACAAGAATGAACAAACCGTAACAGAGATAGAGAGAAGAAGAGAGGGAGAGAGACAACACACAACGATTTACGTGGTTCGACAAAGTGCCTACGTCTACGGAGCCCGACTCCTTCACCATCGCCTTGCACTAATCTTCTCCAAGAATATGTACAAGAATGCAGCTCTAAAAGGAACCACCAGCCGCCTTCTGTTGTTTCCAATCCTAGGGCAAATTTCCCCGAAGTTACAATATATATAAACCCCACGTAACAGAAGTCCCAACATACCCCTTCGTCGGACCACATCGGGCTGAATCCTTCTCGAACTCAAAGACATACCGTACTGTGGGAGGGGGGGGGACCCCCCGCATCCATGTCAGAACCTTCCCTAACTGTTGCTGCTGCTAACTAAGATACCCACTGACTTTAAGCCACAACCCAATAGGTTCCCTATTTCTTTTGATGTTGTTTATTTCCTTTTCCACTTCACGACCCACTGAGGGCTTGAATTTGTAACCTATGGACAACTAGAACGTGATAAAGCATATACTGAGAGATCCCACGGGTGGTCAAGAGGTTTAAGTGGGCCAATATTCCGGAGGTGCATTATTCTAGCAATTCCCTTGACAAGTACCTTCTCTTTTTGTGGGTGCTGTTTGGTAGTTTATATGGTGCTTAGCTTGCTGTTGTTATCCTCCCTAACTCCATGTGTTAAAGAACGCATTGCATGCATGTTGGTAGTTGTAACTGATTCAGTACTCCATATGTAAGTTAGTTTGTACTATATTGTCATTTGGTTCATTAAAGCCTGAAACTCTACTGTAGATTCATCTAATTTTACGTTAGATCATGTTATGTTTTACATCATAACTGCTATCCGCAGTTTTTCTCATAGTCCTTTTGCATCACGTGCTGTTTCTTGTACTCTTGGTAAGAAGTCCTACACTTTCACTCACAAGCTTGTTTAGTCGACAATTCCTATCTTATTTCACTTAGTTTTGATGTGCGAAGCTGCATCCCAACTTTATAGGATTAATTATATGTTAGTTAGTCTATTTGGCTTGTGTATTTTATGAAGTAAACATCTCTTGAAATCAACATCTAGCCGGATAGTATTGTCTGCATATATGCAACTCAGATGTTAGAAAACAAGATCATTTTCATTCTTATTGCTTGAGGTTGTGATCCTCAGTTGTCTTGTCTGTAAGTCCTTATGTTTTCTTGATTAGGAGTATAGAGGCATAGTATGGCGGGTTTTAGTCCAACATTGGTTGTTGAGAAGGCAATCTAGTGCTTATAAAGAAGGTTCCCCACCTTTTTCCCAACAAGAGCTCTTTTCCGAGCAAAAAGACAAAACCAGGAGGCCATCTTCGTGGGACAAAGTGGACAATACTTTGTTGGGGAGAGCTCATGGTTCCTCTCCTCAATATTGGTGCCGTTTGTAGGAAATTGGGAACCCTAGCCAAAAGCACAAGCTTACTTTCTTAGGGGGTTGTATAGAGGCATAACATAGGGGCTTTTGTCCAACATTGATAGTTGAGAAGGCAACCTAGTGCTTATAAAGAAGGTCCCCCTCCTTCTTCCCAACAAGGGCCCTTTCCCTAGCACAAGGACAAAACCGTGAGGCTACCTCCATGGGGCCAAAGTGGACAATACTTTGTTGGATAGAGCCCATGGTTCTTTCCCTCAACAAGGAACATCTTGAGCTTGCCAAGTTTAGCGTTTTGTTTTTCTTAATGCCTGTTGTTGAATGTCAAAGGGAAATGGAGATATGACTTTGCCTGTATTATGCTTTTCATTTGTTACTTCCATGTAAAGTTCACTATATGCTAATTCATCAATCTAAAATTATGAGAAACTTCTTCCTCATCTCATAAAGCTATCTTAGATTAATAAAGGCCATGACTTGCATGTTTTGTATTTACTATAGATTGTATTTTACAATGAGTAAACCTCCGGGAGCATGTGGCAGAGGAACTATGGGCAATGAGATTGGGCTTGAAGCTTCTGCATGAAAGAGCCAAGACTGGTTCTTTTTGGTGGCCATATATCAGCAATCTGCCAGAAGCTTTCAACATACCCATTTTCTTTTCAGGAGAGGACATAAAAAGCCTACAATATGCTCCTCTTGTTCACCAGGTAATAGGATTATTTATGTATCTATGCATGAATATTTTTTTTGACTTCCTTTCAATTAACCTCATTTGTGGACTAAATCTTGTCTTGAATTTACCTTCAAGTAGGCATTCTTGATTGTTTTAACAGGTGAATAAGAGGTGCCGCTTTCTTCTTGACTTTGAGAAGACAGTCAAGTCTATGCTGGAGGATGTGGACCCTGAAGATCATCCTTTTTGTAGCCAAGATGTAACTTCTTCTTCTATTGGATGGGCCATGTCTGCAGTCTCTTCCCGGGCCTTCCGTTTGCATGGTAAGATGGTCCAAGATGGCAACAGTTCTGATGTCCCTATGTTGCTTCCTCTTATAGATATGTGCAACCACAGCTTTCAACCAAATGCTCTAATTGTTCAGGAAAAGAACCACCCGGACATGTTGGTAGAGGTAAGTTTGGCAATACAGAGGATGTTTAGATCATTAATGCTGTTCCTTTGAGATGCACAAGCTGTTTGGTTGAAACAATCACCTTTTTTGGTTTTTTGGACTTCTGCAGGTTATTTCAGATACACCAATTGAGAAAGATACTCCAGTAACCCTAAATTATGGATGCTTGAGCAATGATCTTTTCCTTCTTGACTATGGCTTTGTCATCTCCCCAAACCCCTATGACCATGTTGAACTCAAATATGATGGCGTTCTTCTTGATGCTGCAAGTGTTGCTGCGGGTGTTTCTTCCCCCAGCTTCTCATCTCCGACTGAATGGCAGCAGGAGATTCTATCGCAGCTGAACTTACAAGGAGATGAAGCTCTTCTAAAGGTTGCCATTTAACTGCATTTGTTCACTGTTTGTGTTCCCATCATGGTTCCCGGTGGGCCAGGAATCGACTGATTCTTGTCGGGCCTTTGTCATCTGATTCTTGGGAGGAACCAAATGTTGATTCCTTTTTCAATAAATTCAACCCCCTCCAACAAATATTATCACCAAGAAGTTCCCATAATGGGCCAATATATAACAGATTTGCCCAGGAAAATTCCCTGTTTGATCTTGATTCTTTTAAGTAAACCATACACATCGTACTCAACATTCTTGCTACACTGGCAGTATATTGTTTCATTGCAATTTCAGGCATCCTATATGGCAATCTTATATTCTCATACATAGAATAAAACAATTTAACCTCTTTCCCCTTCTCATAGGTCAACTTGGGAGGCCTTGAACTGGTTGATGGACGCCTATTAGCGGCGTTAAGAGTGGTTCTAGCGGAGAACATGGAAACTGCAAGACAATGTGATTTAAGCATTTTGAAGTCATTATCAGCTGAGGCTCCAGTGGGTGTATCCACCGAAACCGCGGCCCTTCGAACAGTTATTGCTCTTTGCGTCATTGCACTGCAGTACTTCCCTACTAAGATAATGGAGGATGAATCTATTTTAGAAGGCAACATCTCAGATTCTATGAAATTGGCGGTCCAGTTCAGA
Source organism: Zantedeschia hybrid cultivar (assembly GCA_030544215.1). Taxonomy (NCBI): domain Eukaryota; kingdom Viridiplantae; phylum Streptophyta; class Magnoliopsida; order Alismatales; family Araceae; genus Zantedeschia; species Zantedeschia hybrid cultivar. Next base: position 64,026,911 of record JARZZO010000008.1, on the reverse strand, counting down.
ATGCACAAGAAGTCGCTGATCATTGATTTAATGCGAGATCTAACAAGAAGAGTCAAGATGCTCTCCAAGGAAACACTCACTGCTCAAAGCTAGTCATTGGCGGTTTGGATTCCTTTTTGTGGCTCTCAGTTATTTTTTTTTCCCGTGTATCTATTAATCAGGCTCTCGGATCTTAAATGGAAGTTTTCTCATTCTTGTACTCAGTCTTGTAGAAAACCATAGCTTACACATGTTGCAAGGAGGTAAGTCTGCTAATCTGATCTGAACTGCTGTTGAAAAGACAAATATTAACGTTATCCATCTTTCTCGGGTCAGCCTTAGATTTAGCGGTTTGTTTGGATTGCTGCAGTACAGTGAAATCTGAAAATTGTTGGTCATGAACAGCTTAGAAATTTATATGTTTCATAGTGCTCCTTAGTTTCATGCTTGTGATGCCCCGTAGCCTTAAATTAAGTGACGCTGGGGTATAGTAAGCAGTTGAATTATTTGTATGAATTGGTTATAATCTTCACTTTGGATGCTATTACTAATTAATTTGGCTGGAGTGTTAGTTTTGATATGGTGTTAACTTTGATTCTAGTATTTTAGGGTATGTTTGGCATAATTTTTAATTGAAAGATATTTTCGGCTTTCTCTTGTAACATAGAAATATAATGGGTGAAGGTTATTATAACTAATTTTAGGTGATTATAAAAGTCAAACCCCCCCTAACAATCCTACTTTCTTTTTTCAATTTAGAAAGTTCCAATTTGATTTTTTTAGTTAGAAGTCAAAAAACTATCTAATTGCTATGCGAGTGATTTCCAACACGTATCCTTTTTTTTTTCACAAAATAAATAGGTGAAAGTCTAAGTGGCTCCAATTAAATGCTGTTGCAAACATGATTTTATATTTATTATAACAATACCTTTTAAGGATTTTTACAAATCAGCTCCTGTTGTTTAAGATGTTTTAAATTTTTTTAATAATAGCGTGAAAGTTCAGAAAATCCAACCATCTTCGTGTCTGATCTACCCCGGGCAGATTCAGCATAACCACCGGAGTGTCCGCGTCTGCGTGTAATCCGAATGCTCCAATGCAGCTTAAGTCAACAACGCGCCAAACTGGTTCAGCTGAATGAGAGTGATACTTGATACAATGCAGACGGTGCTGCACAGCCTTGTACTGGCGGGAATATATTTTCTTAAAAAATTTTTAGGTCGGGATCAACCATGTTTCAGCTGTTTCTGTAGTTCAATCTTTGATTAGATGACTTAAAAGATTTAAAAAAATAAAAAATTAAATTTAATAAATAGTAAAAAAACATTTAATGGATTAAGTCCAATAATAATTTTTGATTTTTTTTTGAGTCGACTGATCAAAATCGGACTGTACAAACAAGTTGGACGTGCAGAACATAACTTAGTTTTTCTTGTGTAATACCTGCCTAGTGGGGAGTAGTGCCGTCTTTTTTGTTTTCTTCTGAATTTTTAAAATTTTTTTAGAGCGTTGATCAAAAATTGGACGGTATAATCAGTGAGTTCAATTGGCCTGAGTCGACTGTATATTTTTTTGAGAAACACATTGATTTGCATGCAAAAAAAGTTCTTTTTTTTTAAAAAAAATATATAATCAGCTTGGAGCCGACCCAAGCTCACTTCCGATTTTTGATCGGACATACCAAAATAATTTAAAAAATCTGGGAAAAAATAAAATAAAAATAGGATACTGCTCCCTGCTGGACAAGGAGCAGGCGCTGCTTGACACAGTGTAGGACACATGTCCTGCACTGCACTAGGCAGTGCAGCAAGTATTACTCTTTTTTTTTTGAAAAGAATGAATACTTGCTGCATTGACTCCAATACTGTACTGACGGTCAGTGCAGTGGGATAACATTTTTGTTTATTTTTTGAATATTTTTAGGTCGGTCCTGAGGTCCCTTACACATCCGTACAAGCATATCTTTGATCAAACGATCTAAAAAAAATATGAAAAATAATAAAAAAACCCTACTGTACTTGGCTCGTTAAACGCATTTTTTACTATTCATTGGGGGTTCGATTTTTGATTTTTCACATTTTTTATCGACACGTATGAACATGCAGGACACCTCAGAGCCAACAAAAAATATTCAAAAAATATTATTTTTTACCCTTGCACAGTACGAGGGATCAGTGCTGCAAGTGTTTACTAAACAAATATACTTGCTGCCATGCAAGCTGGTGCATCCAGCCCCACCTGCATTGCAGCGCTTATTACACAGTGAATATAGTAACATTTGCTGCACTAATTCTAGTACTGCACGATCAGCGCAATAGATAAAAAAATTATTTTAAATATTTTTAGGCCCTCTCCGAGATGTCCTACACATCCGTACATGCTGATCTCTGATTGACAACCAAAATACTCTGACCCTTAGTGCAACATTGAAAAGGTGGGAGTCAGTGCAGCAATTATTACTCCCATGAATAATAAGCAACCTACGTCTTACATGCTTGAAAGCGCCGGCCCAAAAACTTGAGCCCTTTGGTTGCCAGCGGGCAGCTTTAGGAATGAATATAATGTTTTGCACTGCCAGAAGGATGTTTTTAAAATAACAAGTACTTTTTTTATTTTTTTAAGTGAGATCTATTATGATTTACATGTCTTTACAATCTAGTCTTCGATCAGATGATTCAGAAAAATCTTAAAGATAAAAAACTAGTCTTAATGAACTGTAAAAAATTATAGAAGACTTGAGTCCTAATGATCAGTAAAAATTTTTTTGCTGTTCATTAGGACTCGAATTTTATTTTTTAAGTTTATTTAATCATTCGAAGAGATTGGATCAGATAGACATATTGGCCGATTTGGGACACACCGAAAAAAATTCTAAAAAATATTTTTTATTTTAAAAACACTGGCAAGTGCAGCAAATCATACTCTTTAGAAATTGAGTGAGCAAGCTTGTTGCATCGTCATGCTGTGTAACCAAAATAAAATTTAAAAAAGTTTTTAAAGTTGGTCCCATCATATTTTACATATATGTATAATTTGATCTTCGATCGTACCACCTAGAACATTTTAAAAAATAAAAAATCAAACTTTAATTCAATATTTTAAAACCAGACCAGACTGGCCGGTCGGACCATAACCGTATGTCCATCTGGTCCGATTACTATATAGAACCGTGCTAGTCTGTGAACCGGAGGTTGGCAGGTCGGACTGGGTTCGACCGGACGGTCCGTCCAGTCATGTCAACTGCTGGTTTACTGTTTGTAAGCCTTAAACTAAAAAAAGAAAAGCCTGTTCACTGTTTGCTGTTTTTATCATTTTTAGTTTTATATGCACATATAAAATTATGAGTTGTGTATCATTGTAATTTGTTTGTGATTGTGTTCTATTTTAGAATGAATATTTTTTATTCTTTGATCTTTCTAAATTTATTAATAATATTATATATATATATATATATTAAGTAAAATGACTAGATAACTAGTCCGGTTGGACAACTAATTCGACCACCGGTTCAACACGGTTTAACCATAAAAAATAAAATCGGAACCTTAGAATGGTTCGATGGCCGGTCCGGTTTTCAAAACATTGCTTTAATTTATTAGATTTTACTGATGGTCAATTATTAAGAATATTTTTTTATTATTGATTGAGACTCAATTTTTTATTTTTAAATTATTTTTAAATTGTCTAATTAAAGATCAAATTGTACAGACATGTGAGGCATGTTGGGCCGACCTATGAAAAAAAGCATTTTTTTCTCTACATTTCCATGCAGTTCAGCAAGTTATTACTCTGGTTGGATCGTCTTTGTACAATTCAAACTGTCAGATTGTCGAGAATAATTTTTTTTTTTAAAAAAAAATTATGTAATGAAAGGTCAGATATCACAAACATTGAGTTAAGGTAAGCCCCCAATTTACTAGTTTTAAAATTTTAAAAAATTACGCTCTAACGCATTGATGGTAACGTTTGAAATAAAAATCCACGTCAAACTATAATGAGCCGGGTAGTGCTGCAAGACTCCAAGAAACCAGGCTCCAAGAGTTGGGATAAGATGTATCGGATTAGGGCCATGTTAGGAAAAGAATCGAAAAAATTACTATTTATAAGCAGTTATTACTTATTAGTTTGGATATGCATAATTCATGAGATGCTTTTAAAGGTAAAACCATGCGGATTTATAGGCCCAAAGTCCGGGAAGTCGTGTTCTACGAGGCCGGCTTATGAGAAAGGCTGTGGCGGCCGTAATAGATGACCTGCGCCCTCCGCGCCTCCCCCAGTCCAGTCTCTACTGAGTAGATCTTACTTTTTAGGTGTCATTTTGATTGAAGAATAAGTTATTTTATAGAATCTTCTGAAGGAATAACATATGTTAGAATAAGAAGTGTTCGGTTCGATAATTTTATAGAATTCACTGACATATTAAGAAGGATAAATAATTTTTTGGTCTAACGTGAAATGACTTATTCTTTTTATTCCTCCGATACGTTATTCTGTATAGTATAAGTCATTTCGCATGTGAAAACAAAATTAAGTTTATTCTCCTCTTATTCGTCCTTATTCTTCTCCTATTCTCCAATCAAAATGATTTGACCATGAGCCAAACTAGCTAGATCTTCATGGAAATGATATCCATTTGGACTTCCATCGAAAGTATATATGCCATCATTTGTAAGAGACAAAAATTAATTAATTTGGTACTTCATCATCAAATGACTGATTCATCTCAGCTGCTTGCAAATGAAGACACATGAGATTCAAAAAATGATGTCCAAAAAATAAAGTCTAGAGAAACTCATCTCATCTTTATGTTGTACTTAAATGCACTGTTAAAATAGCTGCCACTGATTTTGGGTGGCGTAGTGTAACATTTTTAATCAGGCCTGTGGCATTTGGACCTGACATCTTAAAACAGATTCCAATTAAGTATTTTTTTCATTAAAATATTGTAAACTCTAACTAAATATGTCTGAAAGATTTTGTTAATTACAGTAGAATCAGGAATATATGTGTGCAAAGATACTTCAATCTTTTTCTCACTCTGATCGGAAAGGTACGTCTGCAATGTTTCTCAAAATGTCGAGATGCTGATGAAAATATGTGGGAATCAAGGATATAATACAAGTACGATGGTTTACACGGATAAATTTTCAAAAATTTCCCAACAAAATCAACTCTGTTTCGTTGTGAGTTGTCATGGTCATCTTCATGTCGTCGTCTTAGTCCATGGCCTTTTGCTTGCTTTCACATATATTCCTTGATGCTTGGTTTGCCGTATTGTATCATATCAGGTCGACCCGTACAAATAGAATCGTATCTGGGTGGACTCGATTTACTGGTATGCATCAATTCGGACGGGATCATGTCGACTTATGCATGCTTAATAAAATATTTTAAATACTTAATAGAATGTTTTAAATTGAAGCTTTCTTATTTCATAAGTATAATTATATTTTTTATATCAATTAATATGATATATTTATCTAAAATATGACTTAAATTTATTAATCTTGACAAACTCATTGACTTGATCGTGTGACTGGTGCAAGTCGGTGAGAGTCGGATCGATATCGTACCATATCTAAAAAGATACGATCTAATACGGATCAACGATACAAAAAACCTTGTAGCCAAAAACTTATTCTTTCAATGCTTAGACTGATACGATATCTAAAAAGATACGATCATGATAGAGAGATCGAGGAAAGTGACTTGATCTGAATCTGATCCGTCTAATTTCAAGTCCAACCGTATTTTGACTTGGTCCGGGAGTATCAAGACAAGTAAAAATTAAAGAGCATAAGTTAAACCGGACTGAGGTAGATTCAAGTTAACTTTCGAACCATAGTCTAACTCTGATGCGAAAGTCGAGACAAAATGACTTTCTATAGTTGAAACTCAAATCTTTAAAACTTATGAATTGAACGTGTATTTAATTTTTAAAATTTAGGTTAAAGGATATGTTTATTGTGACTTTCAATTGGAAGTATTTTTAGGTTCACTTTATTTGCATAATCACTTATACCGGAATAAAGTTTCGGAGATTTTTTAAATCAAAATAAGAAGTATTTTGATTTGATAAATTGTTGGTATTCCACCCAGAATAAAAAGAGTTACACCGTTATTCCAAGTGATTTGATAGAAAAGAGTAGAATAAGGAGTAAAAATACTCATGTTTCCCTTACAATTCTAGGCATACGCTATTCTCAATTTGGGGGAACTGTGAGAATTGTTGGTATTAGTCACCCTGGCAACTAAATCGGGTTCAGGCACTTATACCGGTTATTCTCGGTCTAATTCGACTAACAAAGTGAGCTTTAGAGTTTTGTCTAGTTATTTTGTAAGAAAAAAAGGTAAAATATTGAAAGCCATAGCATATAAATTTTTTTTTTGACTTCTACCAGAAGCTCTAATTTGGAATTTCTTAAACTGAAAAAAGTGAAATTTTTAGCAAAAAGTCTGTTCTAAAGAAAAAAAAAATACTTAACTCAAAGTTTGCTCAATTGGCCATGAGAGAGAGAGAGGAGAGATTAAGCGTGCATGAGATTGCACGCGTTAATTCCCCAAATACCGAATATTAGATGTCAGAGGGATGGGTTGACTTGACATCTACCACCGGCGTCGACCCGTAGGAATGCGGAGGCGACCACGGCCTCATCGGCCGGTCAGGGACGGCAACCAACGTGGTAAAGTGAAGAATCGTCTTCTCCGATCACCGTGTGATTCTTCAAAAAACAAAGGGGGGTTGTCAAAACAAAAAAAAGAGTAAAAACAAAGGGTAGAATATTAATGATCTTGAACCTGTTAAGACTGAATATCTGGTAGCTCTACACCAGGACGTAGCTCGTCACTTATCACCATCACCACCATTGAGAGAGAAAAAAACGGCCAACTTTATATGGATAAATGAATGATCTCCATTTTTGACATTTTGAATTCTTCTTAGTTCCAAGTGGCTGGTATTCATTTGATGGGTCATACAACTAATGACTTTAAGATTCTTTTGATTATACATAAAATTTTTTTAGATATAATTTTTTTTGAGAAAACTTATTTATAAGGAAAATAAATATAAAATTCATTATTTGATATCTATAAAAATATTTTCAAGTATTTTAGAAAAGGACATTCGATCTTGTCCCCATGGATGTCAATATCGGAGAAAAGAACCGTCAATGAATTTGGTTTTATGTTGACTAAAATTTTACGGATTACCCAGTACGTAAGTGATGATTCTAATTATATACATTTCGAAAAAAAAGTTTTTCATGTGACCTATTTTACATAAAAACAAAGGAAAACTTTTAATATAGTGCAGATGACAGTTGGGTGACTAGTTTAAGATTAAGCAGCTGTTTGGAAGAAACTCAGTTGGGTGACTAGTTTAAGATTAAGCAGCTGTATTAATTTTTTTTTAAAAAACATATTGAGGTGAAAGAGACTTCTAACTTGACATTCGCATCATTCGATCTGTGATCAGATAATTAAAAAATTTAAAAACATTTTAAAAAATAAAAAAAGTATACAGTCGTGCGACCCACGTGGGGGTACAGTGAGTATTTCTCTTCGAATTAATATGACAAATTTGTATATATTTGTGTCCCTTGTTAGGTACGGAAATTGACAATTGGGAGGATGGCATACCGCACGAGACCATAAGACCCAAGAATCCTGTGTATACATGTCAGGAGAAGCGGAGCTGGTAAAGCAGGTATGAATTTTGTTTAATCCACTTGCTTAGACATACGCATGTTAACTTCTTACTAGAAAATAAGTCTGTGACTTTGGTAGTAGATTTGTCTTAAAGAGTTGTAAGGATCTATGTCTCAGTTCTTCTCACAAGTGATGAGTGTCCATAAGAAAATACTCTTTCTAGTGGTGAGATCTCTGAACTTGAAATGGCTCAAAGAAGGCGAAACTGTGCAAAAAAATAAAAAAAAGAATCTCTTGTTAAGAAGGAAAAATTAGTTTAAATGCTTACTTATATATTCTCTATAGTACTAGAGCAGCTCTATAAATACTTATAATAAAAAACTGGAAAATACACATGTTTAACTTCTTACTATATAGCGTTGGCCTTTTATAGGATCGTCTAACATTGTTTGGACATTAAAAAAATAAGAGAAATTAATCAGAATCTCTTGCCAAAAATTTTGACATTATTTTCCGTTTTTGTCATTGTTCTTGGTCTACTATGTACTCTTTGTCTTGCGGGTGGTCCAAATAGAGTACCAAACTATCTAGGGTTTTGGGTAAATCAAAGTTTGCCAACATGCGCTTAAGATGGAATAATATACCTCCACTCACAATGGAATTTTTGCAAAAGAGATTTTCGTATTGAGACTTTTGTGCAAAAGTTTTTCAAATGAGAAGACGTGTTTCGATGATCAAGCTTACTTGCTTACATCAATTTACTCAAAATCATTTGATGAGGAAGAATTCGATTCGTCCCATTAAAATAAGTCCAACACTGAGATCAGCCCAACAGTAGCAGTAAAAGGTCCACTGGCGACTTTCGGCCCATTAGTGGCTCAGCAGTCCTCGGCCCAGTACGCAGCCAGTGGTCCTTTAGCCCATCAGCGGCCCAACAACCTTCGGCCCATCAGCGACCCGATAGCCTTCGGCCCATTAGCGGCTCAGCAGCCCTCGGCACAGTAGGCTCCGGCCCACTAAAAGGCATCTGCCCATCAGCGACCCAACCCCCTTCGGCCCAGTAGCTGTATCCGGCCCACTCCGGTGGGAGGGTTAGGCACTATAGCGGTTTACCAGTAAACCAAAAACATAGTCCTATATCGGCTACCACCGTTAAGCAACTTCTATCCTCCGCTATAAATACACGGCTATTTATTACCAAAAGTATGTCTTCGAGACCCCAAGGACTACAGTCCAAAAAACATTAAAGCTACTTCTTTTTCCTTCTCTTCTGAATCGAATCATCTTCAGAAGCTAACTTAGCCGTCGGAGGGGGTTCCTTAGGGCCGGAGTCCGGGACTCCTACTGATTGATTTTTCTTATTCTTTCCCTCCATCTACAGGGGCTTCGGTTCGAATCTTCGCCGACCTCTCAGAGTCGGTCTCGGCCACCGACCTCGAGTCTTCTTCCTCCGGTCTCGACGCTTTTCGCTGGCTGGTCCGCCTCGCCCGAAGGAGCCTCGGCCCTGCCCTGCATCGGCTGGTCCGCTTCGTCCGAAAGAGTTTCAGCCAGGCCTTCCGCAGGCTGGTCCGCTTCGTCCGAAGGAGCTTCGGCCACGCCTCCCGCAGCCTGGTCCACGTCCGTCCGAGGGAGTCTCGGCTTCGCTCCTAGCAAGCTCCCATCCGGGCACCCCTCGGCTTCGGTTCTCCAGCCTCGTCTCCATCCTCGCCGTGTTCCGGATCCCCGTCGGCACTCTTCACCGATCCGATCCAGACTCGGGTCTCAACTTCAGATTCCAGCTTCGGAATCCGGTCGTGATAGCTTCGGCTACATCATCATTGATGGCCTACTTCCATTCTATTGCTATGTATGTCCTAATTAATTGACCACATGCCATCCCTTATTGGTTAAAAATGGTGGGCTATGTTCTTGTGTTGTTAGCTGATATCAATATTAAAATTATTAGGTCATCTAACTTAAAATTTTTAATATTGAATGAAGAGGATACTATCTATTTAAATATATTTTATTTCATCTATTTTTAAATGTCAAACGATTCTAACATGCTCCTTCATAAGATGGTTGATTTAAGCTTGTCATGTGAACCATAAGAAATACAAGGTGCACGGTTTGATTCATAACCATGGGATTTGATAGAGCTCTACTTGTTTTGTCTCATGATGATGCTAGTAGATTAATATTTTTTTGAAATTTTTTAAGGTCAGTTCCGATGTGCCCCACAAGTTTGTATATGTAGATCTCTAATTAGATAAGCCAAAAAAATTTTAAACAATAAAAAGTTAGGTCCAGTAAAAAATAAAAAAAATGCGAGTTGAGCTGAATAATAATTTTTGATTTTTTTAGAATTTTGGATTGTTCAGTCAAAGATTGAGCTATATTTACATGTAGAACATCTTGTGTCTGGGAAGACCTAAAAAAGATTTAATTTTTTGGTGCACTAACACCACCATGCAATATAACCAATGCACGACGGTGCATCAAGTAAAACTCGGGTTGATATCATATTGTAGTCATTGAACTGTTCTCATAATGTTAAGGCATTGAGTGGAAAGAAAGTTATCTATTTGCATATATTTTGTTTTGTCTATTTTTAAACATGCCTCCTGACATGCAGACAAAATGCAGAGCCGGGATCGTAACTGTAGATTCTGATAACATACTAAAGTTATTAAGTCATCTCACTCAAAACTTGTAGATGTTAGATAAAATAGGCACCTTTCATTTAAATATACTTTTGGTTGACTTTTTGTTTTCCTAGTATGACTGATTTAGGTTCTATCATATGGATCATGATGATAAATTAACCTAGACCTTAGCCTACTTCTAATGCCATACCGAAGTTGTTCTTTTTTTAATGAGAGAGTACTTTTCTAACAATAGATACCCACAGATAAGGACAAATCGAAGGATTTGCAGTCATTAACATCACGTCGCCAAAATCTGTGGAGTTGTAAGCATGTGCTTTTGAATCTTCACGTTGCCAAAATCCACAGTGATTTGAAATCTTGTGCTTGTCTTGATCCCCGGAATGCTGTCTCTCGTTTCCTCGGCAAGTATATAAGGTGCGTTGTGGTCCATCCTCAAGAGCCATGCACAACACAGTGGCAAGGAAAAGAGGGAGAGAAACCCAGGCACCAAGACAGCAAGTAGAGATCACAGAAACCGGGCCCTGGAAGAGGAGACCAAGGAAGAGCATCTTGACCTAATTAAACACACGCAAAACCAGCCAACCTGTCCGTCTACGGGGCGAGCTAAGAAAGGCCGTGTCTGACCTCAACTCCTGGTTTCATTAACCCATTGGATGGGTCATGAAGAATCCAATTCTGACCAGAGGGGCATTAGGGGGAAGTTCGTGGTTATGGGAGGTCCATGTGTCGCCCACAGAGTATAACATAACTTTGGACATCACGTAGGTGGCACACACATATTAGAAGAAAGTGTAAGTATTCCATACCACACTTTTGATAGTTGCACCTTTCAATATGTATATGTCACTTAAACTGTGTCAAAGTTTATGTTAGAAAATTGTGACACTATAACATTTTCCTTTTAGAAATGTTAGCATGTATTCTGATTAAAAACGTCATGCAAACAACAAAACCATAGATAATGGTGGGTTGAAAGAGAGGTAACTTCTGATTAAAGATTAACGACGACACTCTTAGAAATGTTGGCATTTACTTCAGATTAAAAACGTCATGCATGCAAACAACAACACATTGTGTTAAAGGCGGGTTGAATTGGATTGAGATCATCTGGAAACATTTCCTGGACTTTATTTGGGCTCTTAAATTTTTTATTGAAAGAAAAAAGTAACTTATTAATTGAAGGAACTTTACTCTATTAAAAAATACGATATCTCTTTAGAGCCCATGCATGTAGTGGATCTAAGTGATCTCAATTCAGTTGAGTTACGCCAAGATATATATATATATATAGCTGGTTGGTGCACATGTTCAAAATTACATGTGAAGGCGTGGAGTCGATTGTAGGTGTGAGCCCATTTAAAGTTCGCTCCAACCTCTAAGAAAAACGTACCACTATCATCTGTGGTCCCAAGTCTGTCACTGTCCAAAGGTCCTCCTCCTGTCAAAGAAACAACAAAAAGCCCTTCAGTCATGCAGTCATAAATTGCTGTTGTGATCTTTATCTCTTAGTTTATGAGATTACTTTTTCGAATAATTAAGCGAATTTAGAATTCTCATCTAATTAGGCATAACCTATCGACCCAGTTCAGAATTACTTCTAACTCTGGAGGATATCTTGTGTTCAAACCCCAATTACTTGTATGTACTTGTATACACTCAGTCACTGTGCCACCCTTAAAAAAGAAAAAGAAAAAGAAACAACAACAAAAACTTAAACAAAAACACCGTGCACAATGTTTCCAACAAATGTGGACATGTAGGCGTACCACGTTCTAGCTAGTACAGAATGTAGACAACTTAATGTGCCCTCTTTCTATTAATTAATTAAGCACACTGCAATGTACACACACGATATCTTGAACAGTATATCCGCGTTTGAATTGGTATGATGCCCCCAAGACAATCTCGAAGTAGGTGGGGGACGCATCTCTCGACGTAGAAATGGATGCTTGTTAAAGAATTTGGATCATCTCAGTGCATTGTTTGATTGAATTCAATCAGTACAGTAAGAGGAAGGATGGAGTCTAACGGTGTCTCGAGCTGACACTGCAAGCGGATTCGCGAGTCTCATGACTCCCGAGGAAGTTAATTAATACAAATGTATTAGACTTCATGACAAGGGTGTTGACCACTTGAACAAAACAAAAAAAGGAAAAAGAAAAAGAAAAAGAAAAAGAAAGGGTGCGGATAATTGAAGAAGAAATTCTTATATAAATAGACAAGATTCCGGACGTGACCGTGGCCATGATCAAATATAGAAGTGATTGAGATCGTCTACTCAATTTCTTCTATATTACTTATATTTTACTCATTCTGATTGATCTAGATTCTTTAAAAAGCACAAGCTTTTTTTTTAAGAGGTGGGTAGCTGAATCAGGACGCCCACCAACTAGTATTGCCACGAGGAAGACGCGCGAGATTCTTTGGATCATCTCATCATTTTCCTATATATCACATAAATTAAAAATTAATTTGATACTTCATATATTTTATCTGATCAAATTTGACTGCAATACGACTCGTTTCTAAAGCTAGTCCGAAGCAGACTTTAGTCTGAATTAAGGGCTTCTTGGCTATATACATATACAGACAGACACAGCGAGCTTTAGTACGTTAAATATCTAAATGGAATATTTCAGCTTTGTTCGGTAACTCATTAACTTTAAAATTGTCAATTTTAAAGTCACTGAATAATTTTGGGGTCTTAAATCCAATAAGCCATTGTTTGGTTAATTAGCTGTAAAATGCATGGTTCGTTTCGTGCACTACATTTTTAGTCACTTCTCACCTCCGATTTTGGGAGATAATGTCACCTCTAATGATAATCTTACATTAACTAACTTTTGGAATGCTAACCCTTTTTTTCCTTTTCTCAAACTTCCAAATTATCATGCAATCCAATGCAAGAGAGAAAACGCCGAAAAATAAGTTTATGCAATATATATATAAGACGGTGCACACACTAATATTGCGGGCTTACTTCAGAAACTGTGAGTAACTTCCTCACTCGTGCAATAGCATGCACAGAACGTTAAGATTTCCATATATATAAGGCTCCAGTAAAAAAACTCAAAAAAGAAATCCTTAACAGTGTACAGCATCTTAATCTATGGGCTCAGAACGAAGTACTCTTGCATTCCTTTCGCCCTTGTAAATTTACTTCATTTCCGCCATCTCTGCATTCTATGATGGTAGTTTCTCGCTCCGAGAGAGAGAGAGAGAGAGTAGGGACTTAGGGTTTAGGTTGTTTGCCATGCAGGAAGCTTGTTAAAGCGTGATTAGATCAGCCTTAAAATTCCTGGCCCTATCACCACAGCATGCATGCAGTGGAAGCCCTCCGTACGTGTGGGCTTCTTCTGCAGCTCCACCAACTTCCAGAAGGTATTAGTTCCCTGCGGTTGCCATTCTCTGTCACCTAGACTAGAAACGATGCACGCGTAGTCGGCAATATCGACATGGACGAGCGAGTAGGGCCATTTAAGCGGTCGTCTTCTCATCCGATCTCCCGCCGGATGCCTCTGGTCTCTAACTACGGCCTCAGATCCCAGGGGGAGTGCACTAGCAGTTCTGCTCGCCCCCGGCGGCGCAGGAAGAAAACGAGTGGGACGACCGTAGAGTGGCCGGCCATGGCTTTGGTGGTGTCAGGTCCGCGGCGGCTCCATGCCGTACCCCGTCACCATCGATCCCTCGATCGAGATAGAGTACACCTCTCAGAATTTTCACAAGCACGTGGTGGACATTTGTGTTCCCCTTCGTGTCACTGTTCGCCATTGTATCCACAAGTGAAGCACAAGTCAAAGTTGAGAGGAGATCCTCTGGCCTTACGCATGCATCTAATTTGATACTCCCACCACTTACATGAGCTGGCAAGAATATATTAATCACTTCTCAAAATAAGACAAAAATAATTAACTTATCTTTAACTTAGAGGGGGAGCATATTGGAGAGCATAGAGCAAGTTGAAGTGACACAGAATCTCATCTCGATATACGATTAAAATGGTTTGACATAAACATCCTTCATTTAGTTTGACATAAACCTCCTTAGCTGAGAGGAGGATCCAGATATTCGCTACCTTTGGAGATCATATGAAATATTTTTTTGCAATGTTTGACCCCTCTAATCTTCTTAGTATTATTGGACTTCAGTTTAAACTTGTACTGAGAGGATCTCCTCTCGGTGAGGTTATACATAACTTGACCTACCTGATTAACAGAGTAAGCAATATCAGGGCATGTTAAAGTGATGTACTGATACTCCAATCGGTATGAAGATGAGCGAGCAGTTGCCCATTGACATCCAACTTCTTCACTGCAGATCATGGAGATTTGACTGGTTTACAGTCGATCATATCTGTCCGAGTGCAGGTCTCGGATATATTTGTGCTACTGAAGGGAAATTCCATGACGCATGTGTACGAACAACCCCAATCCCCAGAAAATAAGATAGTAATCCCATGTCCTTCATATGGAATCGAGGTTGCAAACTGGTGATAAACTTGCTAATAGTGGCTGGGCAGGAGCCAGTGATCAAGATAACATCGCCGACATAAAGTAGAAGGTATGCAATGCAATCATTATTGTGAAAAATGTAAAGGGAAGGATCTGATGATGAGGCCTTGAATAATCCCATATCAAAAAGTGCACTACAAAATGTAGAATACCAAGCTCGTGGTGCTTGACGTAGCCCATATATATATATATATCGACTTGATGTTCATAACGCAAACATGCTGTGGCAAGAGAGGATCAGAATACCCGGGGGGTTGTTGCATGTAAACCATTTCCTAAAGGTCGCCGCGCGTGGAGAAAGGTGCACTCGACGTCGAGTGGGTGAAGTGGCCACTGTCGGGAGACTGCAAGAGAGAGGACTAGACGGATGGTGGTGATGTGGTCCACGTTTGGACTGGAGTCTAATAATACTGAGAGGGAGATGATCTATCTTTTGCAATATTTGATCCTCCTCCTCCTCTCAGTACAGAGATTCCGATCCAAACATGTAGTGAGAAAATCTCCCCTCGTTCAAGAATCATGGAAATATGACACATCCAAATATGCCATACAACTTAGCCTTTAGTTGAATTGAGTTGAACGTACAAAATTCCCGGCACCAACACAATAAGCGCAAGAAAAGTCCGAACCTTGGACAGAAGAAACCAGGGGTTGAACGTCTTGATCTAATTAAACACATGCAAACCGACCACAACATCCAACCCCGGTCCCTCTCATGGAAATAAATAATTGCGCATGTGGGATCCTTCGGACCTTGCCCGTTTGGTAGGTGATCGCACCACAACCGCCAACCCCCCCCCCCCCCCCCCCCCCCTCAAATATTTTAATGTTCATTGATCAAATATTTTAATGTTCTAAAGATAAATCTTAAATATATCATATTCATTCGGCTCACGAGTTATTCGGTACTCGACTCGAACTTATTTAATTTTTAAATGAATCAAATTTAAATAATCATTATAAAAATTTGATTTGAACTCAAACTCGATTAAAATTAATCAAATCAAACTTGATATAGTAAAACCCGACTTAACACAGCTCGTCTGCAGCCCTAGCACGAAACAAACCTTCTTGAGGCAAACACGAACAAAAGGAAGCGGATGTTGAGCTTCCCCATATTTTTCTCAGCAATATCTTTCTCAAAACTTGACCGTACGATACAAACAAAGCTGATCCTAATTGCGGTTCAAAGGCTCTGCCTTGTGTAGGGATAAAAACGAAAAAAGATAACTTAAAATATCTATTCTTATCTACAGTTTATAAGATATATAAAGGTAAAAATTTAAGAATAAAAATAAGGATACTATTTTTTTTTAAAATTTAAGATTAAAAAATAAACAGTTATTTCTGTTTCTTGAAACTCTATTATCAGTCTTTTTATATTATATAATATATCATACTAGCTAGTTAATAACATACACACTGCGTGAATGCAAATTAAATAAGTACATGCAAATTAAATAAGCAAGTGAGCAACATAATAAGGTTATCGGGAGAATGAGCAAGATCATATCAAGTTTTATGGTTATTTTAAATATAATCTCAAATATATGAAATTGTGAAATTGCCATGTATGAAAGTGCACCAATTTAGATGACCATGTCCCGTGAAATTAGTGTAAGAAGTACTCAGCATGCTCTATCCAGACAATGGTAGATGAATTTCATTGTTAAAATTACCCTTGCCATGGATGAAATATTTAGAGTACCACCAATAGCAATTAACGATATGAGAAAAGGGGATTTTAAAATAGGAAATGTTCATAAATATGCTTTAGTAACAAATCATATTTTAGGTTAGCCCAAAATCAATCTATTGTGTTCGATGTCCTTATGTTATACAAAACTATTACACATACATCTTTATCATTAAAATCCTTTGATTTTGAGAATTTTATATGAAAATGACTAATATAGTCTCTGATTTTCGAACTTTGTTTATATATCCCTATAATCTTTGGGATTTGAACTCACGCTGCTACGTACAACATATCAAAGAAATAGAGAGATAAAAGGGAATATTTCCTGAATTAAGCATATTATTAGGACTAAAAACTAAAAAGCCCATATTTGTTTTGATGATAAGTGTCTATTTTCTTTGAACCAACTATATATACTAAAAGAGGACATTTATGAATAATTTATGATGTCTATATATACTATTTAAAGTATAAATCTATTGTCTGGTGTTATTTTTTATGCACATTATTGGTATATATAAGATCATATTTTATAATAATAACTGTGCACTTGTTAAAGCAACAAAAAGTATATTTATTAATAAAAATTTGATGTTATAATATATGTTAATTCAGGTAATGCTGCCTAGAGATCTGGCTAGAAGGACAGGGCATTGTAGACGATAATTACGATGCAGTAAAATATGCATTTACTTATACTCCGCACAGACACGGATTGAGTGCGTAAGATTAACCGGATGAGGGTAAAATTTACTTATATATATATATCGTACTATATATATATATAGTACGATATAATTTATTTACGAAAACATAATTCTTTTATTTTTTTTTAACAAATGTAGAATTTAAGGCATAACATCTTAATATATACTTACATGTACAACATGGTGCTTATCTTCTAGATCTTCATTTACATGTAATTAGTAAACTTCTTAATTTACTTTCTTTTTAAATATGATTTTATTATATTATATGTTCATTCACATGATAATTCTGAAGTTAGAAATAATTGTATCGAAACTTATTTTATGATAATCATATTTTGCGTATACGTTGAAAATTTTACAATTTAATTTTTAATGTAAAAATATGCAGAATTATATTTTGTACACGTCTGAAAATGTCACTCTTCCTTAAAATATCTTTTATGTAAAAATATGCAAGAGTCCTAAAGATTCATCCTGCTCTATTCCACCCATGTCAAGGCGATGGAACTATCTAATCATGATAGGTCTCTGGTGGATAAGGAGATGACTGAGATAAATGTTCCTGCCGCAGCTGTTTCTATGCATGCATGCTCCTGTTTACGTGGGCGTCGAGGTTGCTCCTTCAAACATGGTGGACGTCGAGAAGAATATTCGTGTCAATATTCATGTTTTTTTCTGTAAGGCTTTCTCTACTCAGCCTCACTTTATTTCTACTGAGTTACTGCACAATATTCTATCTATCATTACTGATCAGGATAATTGTGAGGTCACAGAGGTGCCACCCAATGATGAAATCAGGAAGATTATTTTTTCCATGTCTCCAATAGTGCTCCTGGCAAAGGAACTTATTAATGATATTGGAAGAAAGGTTAGAGGGGAAATGTGGTAATCAAGTTTGACATGGCTAAAGTGTATGATAGATTGGAATGGGATTTTTTGTTGGCTGTGATCCAGAAATTCGATTTCTCAAATATTTTCTTAATGATGATTCATAAATTGGTCTCAAATTCTTGGTTCTCGGTTATGGTTAATGGCTGCCTCACAGGTTTCTTTAAATCATCAAGAGGGATTCGTCAGGGTGACCCAATAGCTCCATCTCTTTTCCTTCTGGCAGAGGAAGCACTGAGTAGAGGATTATCTCATTTATTCTCCACTAGGAAGATTGGATATTATTTCTCTCCTAGGGGCTGTCTCAAAATTTCCCATTAATCGTTTCAAATGGGAGCAAAAGTTCGTTAAGGAATTTGATGGCCTTTCTACGTTGTTATCAGGAATCTTCAGGGCAGCTGATCAACATATCCAAGAGCTCTTTTTATGTTCAGAAAAAGTCTTTTGAAGTTTTGAAATCTAGAGTCTCAAGCATAATGGTTTTGCCAACAGTGCTTTTCCTTAATTTCACTTATCTTGGTTTGCCCTTGTGCTATGGAAAATCCAGGACTGCTCATTTTTCAAAATTGGTGTGATTCATTGCTGTCTATGGCTGGGAGAATTTGCCTTTTGATGCTATTCCTTCCCATTTGATTGCTTGCTCCTCCTTTCCAGCCACGATTCGGAGAATTATCAACAAGACTTTTGCTGATTTTTTGTGGGGTTTTTTCCATGAAGGTAAGTAGAAGCATCACTGGAGATCATGGGATAAGCTTTGTCAACCTGTGAGTAATGGTGGTCTGGGCCTGATTTCTTAATTTGAAGCAGATGCAAACAGCCTTTAGGGCCAAATTGCTATGGAAAACAATCACACAACTGAATAGTTTATGGGCTTCCTACTTTCTTGCTAAACATGTTGCTGGACATCATCTGTCAGAAATTTCTTTTCAAAGAATGTTAAATCTATTGAGAACAATGATTGGATTAATGCTAGAGATTCTATTCTTAAGCATTATAGAGTTCTGACCTGTTGTGGTGATGCTCTCTTTTGGAAAGATACTTGGTTTGGTGACCTTCCTTTATGTAAAGTTATTGATGATAATGCTTGGACATCTGTTGAGGATAAAGAGATATAAAGTTAAACATTTTAACCTTAATACCAAACTATATTGTATACAGTGTTTCCACCTACCATCTAATTTGTCCATTTTCTAACCGCCTTTACTGTAGTTTCTTTTGCTCTTCCTCCATCCTTTCTGCATATATAGTTGCTGCTCCACTGGGGCTGGGTCTAGTGTTGTCCTGATCGCCATATCCCCTATCCCCTTGCCCATCTTCCCGGGTCACTTCTATACCTGTGCCATGGAGCAAGAGCATGGGAAGCTGGATGTTTTAAATCAGATGGAATTGGAAGTTCTCTCCAACTTTAAGAAACTGATGGCGAATGAGCATAGGTCCTCCTTGGTTGAACTGCACGAAGCAGACCTGGGAAATATGAGTAGATGGAAGCAGAGCTTTCTGATCAAAGTGCATTCGGAGATCAAAGTCAGACCGGCTGGACTGAAAGAGTGGATCTCCAAAATGTGGGTGCCTAAAGGTCAGTGGAACTTCTTGGATTTCTCAAATAATGTCTTCCTGGTTAGGTTCCCCAGTTCTGAGGAGGTTACTAGTATATTCCAACGGACTCCTTGGTTTTTTAATGGAGACTTGATCCTAATAAAGAAATGTAGGCCTAATACTCCCCCCAATGGGGATATAAAATCCTTTAAAGTGGCCTATGAAAGAATGCCCAGACTTTGTGCTTACTGCGGGATCATAGGGCATGAGGAGGATTCTTGCATGAAGCTCCTGGATTTGAAATCCCATATCAAGGAATCATACTCGCAAGGCCTAAGGAAATGCATGTTACAAGCTATCCAATTTGAATTTGGAGATTGGATGAGAGCCAATAACACTATTCCTAGCATCATCAAGAGAACTATGCTCAGGAATAGTATTAGAGGATCCTTCCCTTCAAACTTCTTGGATGACATCCGGAACTGTTCAGAGGTGATGCTTGAGCAGTGTGATAACTTTGATCCTAAGGTTAAGAAAAATATAGTTTTTAACTTGGATGGTGATAGATCCTCGTTAAAAGCCCCTGAGGCCATCACTGCCCCAAACATTAATGGTCTGATAGTAGAAAGCGTAGAGGCATGCATCAGGGAGGTAGGAGACTCCTCGAGCCGCAGGAAGGTCTTGTCTGTAGCTGACCACTTTTTAGTTTTGACATCCTCGGTGGTTGCTTTTGCAGATGGGGATGGGCTGGCCAGTGTGGAAACCAGTAAAGCTTATTAATCTTTGTTTCAGGAAGGATGTGCCCAAAAGACTACTGGTAAAAAGGTTAAAAACCACCTCGTACTGCATGATGTGCCTATTCACTTGTCCCCTATGGAAACCCAGGACACTAGCTTCTCTAGATGTTTGGGTCAAGACCTGTTGCTCACCCCCTCCAAAAGGAAGTCTGATGGATCAATGGATGTTGTAGCACTACTAGAAAAGTTAAAAAGATACAAAGGAAATGCAATGGATCAAAGGGAGGTAACTGCTAAGGCTTTAGCACTTACTAGAACTGATTATATGCTTGGATCAAACAAGCTTAAGTTCGAAATGTCCAAGAAGAAATACAAGTGACCAAAGAAAGATTATGATGCTCTGAAGACTATTCCTTTTGGTAATATGGCTGATATGGTCGTGGCGGCCGACCCATAACTGCCGCAAGCCCCCAATTGAAGCTAATTGTTTGGAACTGTCGTGGAGTAGAAGGGTCAGCGACAGTTCCTTTCATTCACCAAATGACCCTCTCAGTTAGGCCAGATATTTTTTTCTTAGCTGAAACAAAAGCACACAAAAAGGCTTGTGATCGTTTCTTTATCACTGGAGGGATTCAACACTTTCATGTTGTGGAACCGGTTGGTAGAGCTGGGGGCTTATGGATTTGGTGGCAGTCTCATGTTAGATTGGATATTATTAGGACTGAACATAATCTTATCATTGCAAATGTTAAAGAGGAGCATGGTTTCAGTTGGCTCTTAATCTTCATTTACGCTCCCACTAACCTTGCTCTCAGAAGGAAGCTTTGGGTCCATCTCCACAATATTATCATCAACTCTGCTGCCCCTGTGTGCATCATAGGTGAGATGAACTCTGTTACTACACAACATGACAAATGGGGAGGCAATGGGGTTAACCCAACACCAAGTTAGACACTTCAATGATTTTATTAATATGTCTGGTCTGTTAGATCTGGGGCATGAAGGCCCTGCCTATACTTGGGCAAATAATAGAAAGGCTTCTTTCCATATCCGTGAGAGACTGGATCGTGCACTGGTGAACTCCAAATGGTACCTAATGTTCTCAAATGCCAGGGTCCTTCATTTGCCCATAATTGCCAATGATCATAGACCCATCCTTCTTAACACTATTGGGATCAATAGGAGTAGAAACTATCCCTTCATATTTGAGGCTGCTTGGACTCTTAGAAAAGAGCTCAAGGATGAGGTTTCCTCTTATTGGCTAGATACACCTCCACTGAATTCATATTATGTGTGCAAAATGTCTAGACTGCATTCTCAACTCAAGACATGGAGGAAGAAAAAAAATTCCAATACAGTCAATGATGACACCATTCAGGAAGGCAAAATGGTTAATGAATCCTTGAAGCAAGCTATAGTGGAGGAAGCTGAATTTTGGCACCAAAGAGCTAAAGTCAATTGGTGCTTGGGTGGTGACAAGAACACCAGATTTTTTCATACCTCTGTTCTGTGCAGAAGGAACATTAATAGGATTTATGGAGTCCAATTGTAGAATGGTACCTGAATTGATGATATTGTGCTTATTAAAAGAACCTTTGTGGATTATTTCCACGACTTATATAAATCAGGTAACCCTGATCCTTCTTTTACCTATTGGTTGTTTCCTTATGGAGAACTACATCAAAATCTATGAACAAGACAACATTAATTTTTGCAATTGCCCTACTCCTGATGAGATACATTGTGCTCTTACGACTATGAAACCTTGTAAAGCCCCGGGCCCTGATGGTTTTCCCCCCCTCTTCTATCAAAAAACTGGCCCACTGTTAAAGAGGTGGTGGTGCAGATGATTCAAGATATGTTCACTAAGACCTGGATGCCCCCAACACTTAACCATGCTAATATTGTTCTCATTCTCAAAAAGAAACCTGCTGGATCTCCTCTAGATTACAGGCCTATTAGTTTGTCAAATGTGTTGTATAAGATTTGTGCTAAGATCTTGGCAGACAAACTTAAAAATCTTCTTCCTAAATTAATCTCTTTCAATTAGTCTGCTTTTATCCCTAATAGAATGTTGTTGGATAGTATTTTGCTCACTCAGGAATTGGCTCATTCCATGAGGACTAAGAGTGGTAAATCAGGAAACTTCTGCATGAAGGTGGACATCTCAAAGGCCTATGACAATCTTGAATGGCCTTTCATTTTAACTGTGCTCAATAAACTGGGTTTCTCTGAGGTAGCTATCAATCTTATTATGATGTGCTACTGCAACTTTCTCTATAACCATCAATGGGGAGAATGTAGGTAGAATTCTTCCTAGTAGAGGAATAAGAAAGGGTTGCCCCCTTTCCCCTTATGTGTACATTCTCTGCGCTGAAATGCTGACCAAGCTTATACAATCTAGGATGATTGAGAAAAGAATCCAAGGTTTCAGAGTTAACAGAAGAGCCCCTGTCATTTCCCATCTCATGTATGCTGATGACATTGTAATGTTTTGAGTAGCTGAAGAGAATGAGATAAATGAGTTCCTGAACTATTTAGATACTTATGGCAATTGGTCAGGTCAGTTTATTAATAAGGAGTAATACTTACTGCAATGACAGTGCGTGCTGCACGCACCGTCATTACAGTGGGTTAAAAAAAAAAATTCTTATTTTTTTCTAGGTCGCTCTTGAGGTCCCGTAACCATCCGTACTTTTTTTGCCCAATCGAACAACTCAAAAAAATTTGAAAATTCATAAATCGAGCCCAATGAACAATAAAAAAAGTATGTTTTTTATTGTTCATTGGGCTCGATTTTTGAATTTTCAGATTATTTTGGATCTTCTGATCGAGCATTGCACTGTACGGACGGTTAGGGGACCTCACGGGCAACCTAAAAAAAATAAGTTTTTTCCCACTGAAATGACGGTGCGTGCAGCACGCACCGTCATTGCAACAAGTATTACTCATTAATAAGACTAAATCCAGTCTTATGTTCAGTAATAATATCTCAATTGCTGAGCAACAACATCTTTGCTCCATTGCACACATCCCCCTCATGAATAAAAGAGAATGTTATTTGGGGGTTCCAATTTGGATTGGCAGAGGTAAAATTGATCACTTTTCTTACATTGTGGATAAAATGAAGAACAAGCTCTCTCACTAGAAGGCAAATACACTGTCCATTGCTGCCAAGGTTACTGATAAATTCTGTGCTTGCATCTATTCCTACTCATGTTATGGGAATGGGTCTCCTCCCAAAATCTATTATCAAGAATTTGAATCAAATTATGTGCTCCTTCCTTTGACAGCCTAAATCATAAAAAGATTCATCTTTGCAATTGGGAAATCATCAAAAAGAAAAAAGCTGTGGGTGGCCTTGGTATTAGGGATCTGGAGGTATCTAACAAGACAACTATTTTGAAGCTTGCCTGAAAATTTATCCAAGATCAGCAATCAATGTGGGCCAAATTACTTACGGCCAAATATCTGGCATCTAATAATTTTTGGGAAACTGGTGTGTCTGGTAATTGCTCTATGCCCTGGGCAGCAATTCTTCAAGCTCGAGAGACTATTGCCTCCCTTGGCTTCAAAATAATTCGAAATGGTCTATCCACCAATATATGGGCAGATAATTGGATACCTAATTGTATTGGCCCACTTGCTGTGAGACAAACTTTTGTACACCAACTTCTAGTATGGGTTTTCCAACTAATCAGGAATAGGAAATGGGATGCAGACCTTATCCATAGACTGTTTGATGATGATACTGCTGAGAAGATTTGCCATATCGTACTACCTCAGAGGGATGTTGAGTCAGGAGATCTTTTTATGTGGACTCTCACTCAAGATGGAAATTTTACCACTAAATCTGCTTATAGATACCTAAATGACATTTCAACTATGCCTTCCTCATCATCTCCGGGCAAAGTTTGGAAACTTCATGGCATCATCAAGTGCAGAAGTTTATTTCTCATAAGATCATTTACTTTATCTGGAAATGTTTATCTAATGCTATCCCAGTTTTTGAGGTCATTGCCAGAAGATTGCCTTATATGGACTGCATTTGCCAGCTATGCCTCAAGGGTTCAGAATCTATCCATCATATGCTTTTTGACTGTGATTTTGTCAGAACAGTCTGGAAGGCATCCCTTTTAAACTACCACTCAAATAATGATATTAAGAGCTTAACTGACGAAATCATTGAATGGTCAAATCCCCCTTTCTACTAGTTCCAAGTATAATCACATTCTAGCTATATGTTTTTCAATTATGTGGCAAATATGGAAGGCAAGATGTAGAAAAGTCTTAGAAGGGATCCCTGTATCTCCTACAACTGTTGTGAGATTTGCGTTGGTGGATGTGGAATTCTGACTCTCCTCTGTTACTGGTTACTTTGACACTTTGCATAAGCCCACTACAGAGAATATTACTTGGATTCCCCCAAACCTGGCGTGTATAAAATCAAGTTTTGATGGAGCAATCTCTGGGAATGGTGGTGCATTGGGAATTGTCATGTGAGATTGGAAGGGTAATCCAATTACAGCCCTCTCCAAAACTATTAAGAACAATGACCCTTCCATAGTTGAAACCTGGGCTCTGTGGAGAGCCTTACAGTTGGCTCATGACTGTGAGAATTTCGTGGTGGTGGAAGGAGATGCACAAATATTGATTAAAGCTGATCTTAACCAATGTAGTCCCCCATGGAAGGCCAAGACTATCATTGAAATCTGCAAACAACTATTATCCAAGGAGAAGATTTGTTTACAATTTACCCCTAGATTTGGCAACAAGGCCGCTCATGTATGTGCAAAATTTGCTTGTGATGCAAATTCTGACGCTATCTGGAATCCTCCCGTGATTCCTTGTATTATTTATGCTTTACTACTTGATGTACCTGAACTGATTTCCTTTAGTACTTGAATGAAGTTTTTATCGGTCAAAAAAAAAAAGGTCCAGAGGTTTGGTGTGCAGCTATGATCTGCAGGACACATATACAAGTGTCAAGTGTCGATACGGAAACGTGCGTCGGACATGGTAATATTTTTAAAAAGGACACGAGGACATGAAAAATATACGAATATATATACATGAATACGTAGTTACTCATATATATAATAAACTATAATTACTAAAATTCATCTAAAATATAAAAGATATAACTCAAATATATCAAATTTTATCATATAGACAAATATTTTGAGAAGATATGCTAAGTATTCTAAAAAATCTCTAATATTTACTTTGAAATCTTGAATTAGAGGGTTGGACATGGGTGTCCGAGTGTCGTGTCGTGTCCGAGTCTCCGACACGGCTCTCTAACATAAATATAAGTGTCTACCAAATCATAGGTGTGCATACATGTTCCCGCTGTAATTGTTGCCAAAAATTTTCTTTAGAGTCTGCTGCTCATTTATTCCTATCCAGTGAATTGTCCTATTCTATCTGGTATCAAATGAGGGAGCTATGTCCAGTAAATCCCATAAATTGCCTATCCATTAGCTCATTCTTTTCTCAGATTTTAGCTACAAGAAACACCTCCACTTTTGCTGATCTGATCAGCCTCCTGTTTGTTTCTATTGGCTATGGGAGGTCTGGTGCGAGAGAAACAGACGAAGATTTGATGATAACTGTTCATCACTTAGAAGCTTATTCTACAAGATTGATGTTCCAATGGCCAGGACAAAAATTCCAACTATTGTTAAGTGGTTGTCTCCTTCACTCAGGCTTTTGAAACTTAATACTGATGGAGCATGTAGAGGAAATTCTGGTTATGGAGGAGGTGGAGGACTCATTAGGAAGTTTAAGTTGGCTTGCATATGAGAGGTCATGATAGTGTAGTCTCACATTGAATAAGAGAAAACAAAATATGTTCAAAAGAGTTGAGCTCTCTTTATCTAACATCTTAAGGTTTTGAGTTAGATGACCTAGATAATTTAAGCTTTTAGTGAAGTTGCTTATTTTACTTCATTCTAAAATAAGGCATTTTTATGTGAAATAATAGATTCAAACAATTAAAGCAAATAAGCTCGAATAATATGAATAAGTCATCCAATTCTATGCTTATTTAATTATCACTATTTTGTTCTACACTTTACACCGTTAAACCCACTTAGCATGAGCCTATTAGGCCCATTAAACTATTACAATCTAGTGCGTTAAATTGTACATATACAATTCACAATTATACTTGACACATACTTAGTCTTTTGTACATAACTCATTGTAGAAATTGAACTCAAATTGACACAAAAGGACTTAAAAATATGTGATCACGAAGAAGATCATTTTTATTAATTTTGACGTTTTGGCAATCAAATTTATAAAATTTCAAGTGAGTAGTTAGGAAAGAGTAAACGAGCTCTAACTTCATTAAGATTTGAATTCTCTCATGGAATGAAAGTTCAATTAAAGGAAATCGTGACTTGAATAGCTCACAAAGGACTGTTGGAATGGACTAGAATTAGAACTTGTGCGATTCACTGTAAAGAAGAAGGGATTCTCGTACAAGAGTTCTCTACTTTGTTAAACACACGCGCAGGTGCGCACACACTCGCACACTTATAGAGAGATAGAGACTAGTGAGTTTTGAGAGCTTTTATAGAGAAAAGGGAGAGTTAGGTTTGCTACAAGGTTTGGGATTGGTTTGTTAGGTCAAGCTTCATCCTAGGACAGCCAGAGGATAGGGGGGCTTACAGGAGGAACAACCAGAGAGGATTTGCTAGAAGAGGTCTTAAACCCTAGAATGATTTTGTTCTTCATTGAATTTCAAAGTTTGGAGCATAAATCATGTGAAATAACATGAAGGGATCATGAAATGAAATAGCAAGAAGAATGCATCATCGATTGATTCTCTGTAAAATGACTTTATTTGATTTATGGTTGACTGATGATTAATGATTCACAGTGAGATAGATGATTTGCTACTGACTTTGTATACCTTTCTTTTCTTATTATGATTATATTATGATGATTGTGTTATGTTAGATTTCCATTGGCCTAGAAGGATACAAGATCTTTACTGAGCTGTTTGTTGGAAGCTTGAGAAGGATATTTTATATTGAGAGTTGTACTCTGGACATGTTTTCTAGATGCTGATGACTATTTAACGTATTGTTCCTTATCAAACCTGTATACAAGTGTTGTTCCTTATCAAACCAAACATTACTGGTCCCAGCATTAACTTGAAGCTAAAGGTCCAACTCCTTTGACCTCGGCTCTTGTGAAGTAAAAAATATAATGAGATTTTTGTGAAAGTAACACCTCCTTAAATTTTAATTGTTGATATATTTATCTTATTTTTATAATATTATAAATAATTTTAATATTTAGAAATATGTTTCTACCGTTAATGTCTGTTAAAGATGCAATGAATATTTCTTCTTTAATTATCAACTTTAATGTTCAAACAAAAATGTTCCTATAAAAAGGAGTTCCCTTGATCAGAATATTGTGCCAAAAAGGGAGAAAGAAAGATAGATGTAAAGAGAGACTGTTATAGACATGTTTAACTAGGGAATAACTAGGGTTGGATAAGATCAAAGTTATTTTGTAACTATTATGATGCAATGGAGTTATTTATAATATTGTGAAAATAAGATAGATAAATTATAATTGAAACTTTATGAAGGTTAATTTAAGTAAATATCTCAAATACAAGTAATATATATTATATAATATATAAGGATAACTAATTCAGGCCGCTCAGGGGTGGGACATTACCTGGAGCTCCTATTGTCAGCTCCAAAAGAGAATTCAATTTCCAAGGTTTACAAAATAATCCTCGCAACTTTCTCTTTCACTTTTTAACACGGTTGCATACACTCGCCTTTTGTTTTCTTCTTTTAAAAAACTATCAGTACACTCGTATACTATTCATCGTAATTTTAATTTTTTATTTCAATTAATATTTTTTATAAATTTTATTATGTAATATATAATTAATATTTAAAATCTTAAATTACTTTTAAATTATCATATTAAAATATAATACATCACATAGACTCTAGATATTTTGTTCTCTTCTCTTGTATCTATCATAAATTTTGTTTTTTTTTTTTAATTTGATTAATATTTGAGAAAATTTAAAAATTTATTTAATATATAATTACTATTTATTAGTTTATTTTTTCTAATTATCTTATTGAAATTTAAAATGTTATGCAAACTCTATATCTCTTGTCTTGTTCCCTCGAGAAATTGCCACGTACCCTCTGTGCATTATTCATCGTGAAAATTTCTTTTTTATTTTAATTAATATTTTTTAAATTTTTGAAAAATTATTTAATATGTTTAAAGTTATAAAAAATATTTAATTTATTATTAATATTTATTAATTTTATATTATTTTTAAATTATCTTAGTAAAATATAATATGCTGAAATTTCTCTATCTTTTGTGTTCTTTTTTTGATAAGCCATTACTTACTTCCGAGTACTATTAAAACTCATAGCATGATTGAAAGATAAGAATACTTTAACACCAAAAAATTGTAATAGTAAGATATTTTAAGTAAATAATAATACACTTGAACACTAAAATATCTTAGTATTATAATATTCGCTTTAAAATGTCTTAGTGTTAAAGTTTAATAGTGTTAAAGATTGTTATTACAATATTATGAGTATTATATTGTTAATGTATTAACATTGATTCTCTGTTAAAAGGTATATTTTAATACTAACATGTATAATACTTTAAAAGGTTGTTTGGTTGTCAAGACTATTATAATGTTAAAGTATTATATCTATTAATATGAAAATATATCTTTTAATAGGTGTTGATGTTAATGTATAATCTTTGTTAAAGTATAATCCTTCAACAGTATAATCCTTTAACATTATAATAATAATACTTTAACACCGTTAAACTTTAACATTAAGACATTTTAAAGTGAATACTATAACACCTTTATACTATAATAGATGTTAGTGTTAATTTGTCTAAGTATTGATGTAACACCCGAGGTGTTTAGAGCCTATTAGACATCCATTAGAGGCCCATTAGTACACTAGGTGGCCCATTAGTAGCGTTGTAGCTGAGTTTTAGTGTGTTCTAGCCCAGTGCTTTGAATCGTGTCACCTATGGTAGACATGATTCAGAGAGCTTGAAAGACATCATATCAGGCTGACGCGATTCAACCTGTTAGTTGAATATGATCCGTAGCTATGCCTTTCCTTTCGTGAGGGGTTTTACTGAGCTTAGAACTCGAGTTTGAAGCTTATAAATAGATGGTGTGCATGTCCCAAAGTTGTCTCTTCATCCCGAAGCCATTAGAAACCCTAGAGAGAGTTGGAGAGTAGTTGGGAGAGAGAAAGAGAGGGTGGTTCATGGCATTCTTCCCGTGAATGTGGTGGGCGGCACGAGAGGAGCGTTGTGGCAATGATAGCATGTGTGGAGGAGGGTCTTGCTATGGTTTTTCGCATTCATTAACTTTTATTAGAAGTAAGTGATGGCTAACCATGATTCCAAGTTATTTTAATATAGAAAAAACCTATCTTCAAACTATTTTCTTATGTAATAAGATAATATAAAAAGATGAATGTTTAGATGCTATTTGATGCGTATGAACCCCTGCTAATATCCTCTCTTATTGAATCATGTTAATTGTGTATGAAACTTCTTGTAAATTAAGAACTTAGGCTGAAATGTGTCACTTACAGGTGAAGCAATTTGTGAATCACGTCACCTGATGCGATTCAATGTTGGTTTACATACTTGCATGTCCCTTAGTTATTTATTATTAATTCTAGTTTAATTATTGAAAATATGAAGTGGGATTCTGTTTAGCATGATTATGTATGATTTGAACATTAGTAGTATGTTAAGCATGTGGTAGGTTAATATTATCATGTATAAATAGATACACCTTGAGAATTTGTTGTTGTTTATATGCTTAATTCTCATGTATAGTTATCTTCTAGTCAATCTATGATTATTGCGGTAAACCCGATCTTAGAATTCCTATTTAGATCATTAATATCATGCTTACCATGTTAGTTTGTTGATTTACCATGTTAAATCCATGAAAAATAATCATGTTAAATGCTTGTTAGTATCCATAAATATGCATGCATGTGATTGAACCTGTGACAGCATGTTTAGGGCTTTAACAGTTTGATTGTAGTGTATGTTCCTAAAATTTATTAACTATTTATTTAAATTATGAAATATTGTATAAAGCTCTGAAAGACGTCTGGCAAGGCTGATGTGATTTACAAATCACGCTGACCATACATGACGTGATTCAGAAATTTATTAGATAGATTATTGGCCTATTTAATTACTTAATTAATTATTTTGGAGGTCTATTTACTATTCTGAAAGGTGTTATATGAGTGACACAATTCAACACAAATAAACACAACTCTCGAGACAGACACTGTTATTTATGATATAATGTATGTTTTCATATTCAATTATGCACTGTTATCATCTGCATCACATATATTCAGGTTGCATACATATAATAAGATGTTAATGATGTGGATGCACCAGCTAGTAGCCTGAGAACTAAGTTCCACATTGGACAAAGTGCCACGCTACGGGAGCCACCTTTTGAATGCTTGATAGAATAAAATGCTATATGGTGGGGGCCACCTCTTGAACTAGTGGGGGCACCTCTAGAATCTCTTGTCTATTCGGTTACGACTATAAAGTTGTGTAAGAATCTCGAGACAACAGGTAAGAAAATCTTGAAGGTGTGTCTACTTGCAGATTATACTGACCCTAAGTGGGATCTGAGAGAGTCCCTTGACTGCACAGTTGAAGACTCGATGGATTATGGCCTAACCACTGGGTAAAGAAGAAGATGTTTTAATGATACCTCTATGTCGTTATTTGGTTGCTTGTCCTATACTAAGAAAATGATAACATCGAGATATGAGTGTGTTTATGATGCGATGCATGCTTAAAGGTTCATGTTAATGATGCATATATGCTGTCCATGTTTATGATCCAGGTTAATATACATGATTAGTTTATGCATGTTAAGATATAAGCTATGAGTATGGTATGATGATACATGTCATACCATAAGATGAATATATACTTAAGTTCATACATGTATACATGCTATGGTTGCATATATGTTCCATGCTAAATATTCATATTAATGACTTCATGTCATATGTAGATATAAAGCATATTCATTTCTATTGTCTTATATTATGTTCTTATGTGACGAAGCATACTTAGAGTGAAGAATCTATATATATATATTATCTCCATGTTTAGTTAATTGATGTTATCATGTAAAGTTTACTTATATGTTATTGTGTATAAAACTATGGTTTTGTTGGATTATGAGCTTGCTGAGTTCCATGTGACTCACGCTGGTTATTTAATTATTTTTCAAGTAAAAATTGAGGATTGAGGTTGAATTTAGGAAGAAGAGCTTGGAGCTTGTTTTCAAGAGTTATCTAGACAAAATATGTTTTTGTTTGTTTTTAATTTATTAACAAGAGATATGATATGTTAGTTTATTTTCAGCTCAAGTGATGTATTTATTTTATTTGGATATATAAAGACTTTAGACATATGTTATTATTTATTAGCAATCTAATAAAGTAGATTTAATTTGTGGTTACGAAGGTTATTTCATGGTGTTCATGGATGCATATATGTGCTTACTCTGGAATTATGAGATGTTTGGATTGTACGCATTTTAGCGTTCCTACTCGGTTTGCGGTAAGTTGACATGGTCGAAACAGGTCGTCAGTGGGGGCGTTACATTTGAAGTTTTATAGTAGTAATATATTATTGTCTTCAAATTATGGTATAATATTCTAATAGTATGATATTTTATTAGTATAATGAGAAGACAAGAATACTTTAATACCATAAAACTTTAACATCTAGATACTTTAAAATGAATAATGATAAACTCTAACACTTAGGCACTTTAAGACTAACACCCGATAAAGTATTGTAGTGTAAAGGTATTAAAGTATTCACTTTAAAATACCTTAGTATTAAAAGTTTATGGCATTAAAATATTATTATCTTCCTAGTATACTGTTAAAGTAATATACTATTAAAGATAGAGGTATGTATGTACTATATTTTAATAAGATAATTAAGATTATTAAGTATGAATTATATATTAAATAATTTTTAAAAATTATAAAATATTAATCAAAATAAAAATAAGAAAAACATTTCAAGATTGATAGTGCTAGGGGATATGTGGCAATTTCTCGAGGAAAGAAAATAAAAGATAGTGAGTGTATGCACATATTATGTTTTGATAAGGATTAAAAAATAATTAAGATTATTAAATTTTAATAGTCTACTAAATAAAGTTGTATTTTTGTAAAATATTAATTAAAATAGAAACAAGAAAATTATGATGAATAATTCCCAGGAGGGTATGTGGCAATTTCTCAAGAGAACATGACAAAAGATAGAGAGTTTGCATAGTGCTTTATGTTTTAATTAGATAGTTTGAAATAATTTAAGATTATTAAAATACTATTTATGTATTTAAATTTTAAAATTTTAAAAATATTATTTATTTTTTTAAAATAAAATTTACAATGAATAGTGCGTGGAGGTATGGGGCCATATCTTGGAAGAAAATAAAAGATAAGGAGTTTACGAGATGTATTATATTTTAATAAGTTAATTTTAAAAATAAAAGAATGATAAATATAAATTATCTATTATTTAAATTTTATTAAAACATTAATTAAAATAGAAAATTGTGATGAATTTGAAAAGTCATGCATCTAATTTTTTTTAAATTAATTTTAATTTAATTAATGCAAAGTATGTATTTCTTATATCTTCTCGTTTATTTCCCGTCGACTATGGCCGTACTTAACTGGCGCTAAAAGCAGAAAGTCCACTTCCGCCGTGCTTATCACGTGCCGTTTGTCGCATCCGAACTGGCGCTTCCACGCGCGCGTGGCTGCCTGCCGTCCAACGAATTTTGGGGAACTTGCGTTGACGAAGCCGGAGGTTCCTTTCATCGCCGGGGGGCGCGTTGCGCTGGACACGACTCCACGGAATGTGGTTACGTCACCTCCTGACCCGCAATTCAGCGGCTGGCGGGCGCCAGCGTGCAACATGAACAGGGGCATCCGGAGTTTAGAAACCTGGTAAGTCTATTTCCTCGTCTACTACCACACACCAATATGGAAATTAAGGGTCTATTGAGATTATTTATATTAAGTTTAGCTGGACCAACTCGAATTTGATCAAAATTTGCTTGGGTCATATTGAAATATACTCGCAATTAGGTACTAGCTAGTTGAACATTAGCTCTCCCTGCACAAGAACCCCAAAATGCTCAAGAATGATATAGCATTATGTACACTTCTACCATGGGTTTGGTTAGAGTTGGCTTCAATTTAGGGCAACCAGACTTGAGTTACAATATTTATTTATGAGTAATATTTGTTGTAATGTTCTCTCTAACTATAATGGGATATTATAGTGGATAAAAAAAAATAATTTTTTTTTTTATGTGGACTCCTAGGTGTCTTAATCGTTTGTACGGTGCAATATCTGATTGGATGATTCAAAAAAATCTAAAAAATTGAAAATCGAGTTCCAACGAGTAGCACCTTTTTTATTATCCATTGGAACTCAATTTTTTTGTTTTTCAGATTTTTTTGGGTCGTCCAATGGAATATTGCACTGTACAAACAGTTAGAACACCTTAAGGTTGACCTAAAAAAAAAAATAATTTACCCACTGCAATGTCCCTGTGTACTGCACGTAGGGACATTACAGTAACTATCGCTGTTCATTTATTTATTTATTTACTTCTATAAGTATTTTTATATATTCTTTGATGGGGAGAATTCAAATCTAAACAATTCTCTCTTGGTAAGATAATATTAAGCACAATCCTCTAGTATTTTATTTTAACCTATATGAGTGCCAATTTCGACTTGGGTGTCTGACTATGGAACGGTAGGACATGAGTCGGCACTAGCTCGTACGAGAGAAAACCGCACTTCTCATATATATGCACCGTGAGAAGTGAGATTTGATCTCACTAGGAGAAGTTCTTGTGTCATGGATGACATGCGTATTGGCTAACAAGTATTATTATTATTTTTTTTGGTCAGAAGTATTTACAGTATTTCCCTAGAGGAGAGAGTACACAATTAGATATCATTCTCGAAATGATAATATCTGTGATTTTATTTCTTATGATAGTAAAATTACATTTTCAGATTCTAAAAGTTACATTGATAAAATAATGTTAATATTATTCACAATGTCCAAACTAGTCTAATCTAATCCATATGTACCTCCATAAAATATCATTTGAAGATATAATCTCCTTACATATAAAAATATATCCATTAGAGATGCTAAAACTATTTCGTCAAATGTGAGAGTAGATGTATCATTACTTTTAGTCCGGTAAAATTATTTAAATTAACATATTTGCGAGGATGACGCTCTTCAAAGGTTATATCTACCGATAACCCTTTATTATTAAAACATCAGAAGTTTCTAATTTTTTTCTGAAACAGGAGCCCCCTCTCTATTGAAGAAATATCTGAATTAAACTGTTGAACAAGCACGAAAAGAAGTGTCACTCTACGATGGAATGAAGATTCCTGCCTGAAGCGGTACAAGCTGCGGGTCGAAAAACCCCGTCCTTGACAACATGGCGGGGATAGAACCCGCGCCCTCTCCTACGAGAGAACACGGCGTCCACCGAACCACGTCTTGGGGACACCAGAAGTTTCTTATTGCAATGTGAAACACAGCTTGGGGTGATAAAATATAATTATTTGAGTGACGCACACGAGGAGTGAGGCCATCGACTGCACGAATGGGGCAGGCAATTATTTAATCTACAATGTGGGGTTGTGTTTCTACTCTCCATTACATTATATATGAAGAAGACAACACGCCTTCTTTCCTTTGACGAGTCATATTAGCTAGGGGACGGTGCCGAGCGGAAAATTATTAATTTAATAAACTGAAGAGGGTCATGAAGGGAGATAGAGAACAACTTTGGGAGATATAAGAGTGGGGGCTAGGATTGAAGAAGGTTGAAATGGATCGATTTAGAAACAATGTTGCTTGTATTTGTCTAGGATACACTTGACACATCCTTAGAGATTAACTAAGATTAATTACTCTGAATTATTTGTTCTAAAATAAAGAGTGTTTTACTTCGATAACAAGACGGACTCCTAGGTGGAATACTAAACTCTTGGATGTAAAGTAGAATTACTTCTTCATCTAATTCTGAGAATAAAATAATTCTGACGTGGAATAACTAATTCTTTTAATCAAATCTGAATTAGTTTTATTTTGAAAATATAAGATCTTGTTTATCTCTAATTCTACAAAAACAAAAGGTAACTAAATAAATATATGTGAATCATTGGTCACAATTTTTTTTTCCCTGTGCTCAGAGGGCTAACCGCAGCTGACAATCATTGATCACAATTGAGCATGGTTCTTTTCCAAACAGACGAACTCTAGAAAAGTAGAAACTTAGTCCTACTTTGTTTGCAGAATGAGTTATTACATGGGACTCGTTGACAGAATGATTTATACTAGAATAAGGGATGTTTCACTTTGATAATTTTGTGGGTTCACTGACGGAATAAGAAGAATACGTAATTCTTGGGTCTAAGGTGAGATTTCTTATTCTCCTTATTCTCCGAATACGTTATTTTGTACCAGTATAAGTCATTCCGTTTGTCAAAACAAAATTAAACTTATTTTCCCTTTATTCGATCTTATTCTTCTCCTATTCTCCGATCAAAGTGGCGCCAGATCTATGGGCTCCTTGTCTCGAATTTCTGATCCACCTTTCACCCTCCGAACCCGCTAATTCTTTCGGCTCCGCTGGTTTGGCAATTTTTCTCGTCTTGTCATTACCCTGTTCCAGAAACATGGCATCGGTTGTGGACCATGGTGCATGTTCATGCATGGTTGTTTTGGGGCTGGGAAATGGCATAGGTTCACACACGTATGAGACAAAGTTTGTAGTTCTATTTGGCTTGATCTCCTGAGATATAATAGAAGCAGAAGTCTCGTAAAATATGATAAAAAAAGTTCATCTAGAACTCTAGCCTTGTCTGTCCCTTATGGCGTACTCAAGATAAGCATAAGCTTCATGATGTGTACATTTCTTTCTTTTTAAAAATAAGAATAACAACAAGGTTACCACTTAACCTATTAGGTAGGTAGTTCTTCGCCTCATCACTAGCAGCCCAAGGGTAGGTTACCATTTGCATCTATCCATATGATAACGAGCAAGAATAGCACTGTTAGAAAAACTGCTGACGGAGAGTGGTTTTGAGAACTACAACAGTGAGAGGAGCGGGGGGGGGGGGGGCACAGGAGAGAGAGGGAGGTACCTGGAAGGAGAACAGACGCGCTTCCCATCCCGAAGGCCACGCGCTCTCTCTCTCTCTCCTCTCCCCCAACGGAATCCGTGTTATGCGCCCACCCTCTACTGCTGCCCTCCCCCACCACCACTCCCCTTCTCTCTCTATAAATCCCGGAGCTTCCTATCCAGCTAGCTCATCTCCCAGTAGCGCCCTCTGTGCATCCAACAACAGGAATCGAACTCGGGCACCGGCGTCATCCCTCTCTTTCTCTCTGCACCGGGTACCTGTCTTTCGGACGTCCCTTCTTGGAGGGGAGCGCGGGATTGGCCCCATCTGCCGGCTCAATCCATCCCCATCGAAGCCATCGCCATCCCCGATCCCAAAGCTGCTTCCTTTCTGTGGGTGGAGGAAGGCTGCTGGGGCTCATAAGAGAAGGGGGCAAGAGATAAGGATTATTCCTTGTTTGGTGGGTTTCAATTCAATTCACTCGATTGGGCAAAATGGTTGCTCTCGTCGCTCGTCAGGGCAGGCAGCTGCAGCGCTACACCGGCGAAGGCAACCGCCTCGTCGTCGGGTTCGTCCCCCACCCACTTCTTCTTCTTGCCCTTTCTGGGTAGATTTGGGATCCCATTAATCTCTGAGATGGCTTTTCTTCCTCTCCATCCATGTTCCAAGTGGTGGATTCCACCGATTTCTGCTGTGAATTCCCTCCCCGCTCGCTACCTACTAATAACGATTCTGCTGTCTTCTCTTCCAACAGATGCATCCCTTACAAATTCAAGGCGGATGAGGACGCCATTGCCGTCGACCAGGCTTTGGAGGTCCTCGTCATCAGTGCCCAGAAGGGGAAGGAGATGTTGTTCCCAAAGGTAGATTAATCTCTACGCCTGCCTAATTAGCCTCATCAGTCTCCAATTTGTAATCTCGAACTGGGATGTTGAACTCTCTTGCTTCGGTGCTCTGCTCACAGGGAGGTTGGGAGAGCGACGAATCCATAGAAGATGCCGCCTCGCGGGAGGCCATGGAGGAAGCCGGCGTGCATGGGAACGTCGAGGTCGGTGTGCACATATATCTCTATCTTCTCTGTCTATTTGCTCTTGTGCTCTAAGCGCGCGACCGTAGTAGCAATTAGAAGCATCTGACAAGAGAAAGGGTTCGCCTTAACTTGCAGGAAGAATTGGGCGGATGGTGGTACGAGAGCAAGTCGCAGGACTCGCGCAAGTTCGGGGTCATGTTCCCCTTGAACGTGACGGAGGAGCTCGTCCAATGGCCGGAGATGCGCAGCCGCCGGCGCAGATGGGTATGTTAAAAAGGCCCAAACTTGTGAACAATCCACGCCTCTGCAGCTGGATTGGGCCACGGATTTCTGATTTCCTTGTTTGGAAACGCAGGTGACGGTGAAGGAAGCAAGGGAGACCTGTCAGCAGCCATGGATGAGGGAAGCCTTGGAGAGATTGGTGGACAGGCTCGCGCGCTACCAATCAATAAAAGAAGAAGAATTAGGACAAGTGAGGAGCAAGAGGACAGTCTTGTCCGAAGACTGCAAGAAATCTAGCAAGCTGGAGGAAGATGGAACTCAAGTCTGTCAGGTGGAGCCTGAGCCTTGCTGGATGGATCCCATTGAAGCTAGCATAAGCTTCATTGCATTGTCACCTTGGCATCGCGCCAAAGATGTCATATTATGTAGGACTTAGATTGCCCTCGGCCATCACAAGCTGACCATACACATTGCAACATAGATGCATCAACCAACATGTGACAGATGGTGCCAATCCTTGTTTCCTTGGGCTCTTCTCCAGGCTCGCAGCTGAACAGAGCAAGTGTGAAGCCCCAATACCCAAGGAAAGAACATTTGGGCCTCCGCCACTTGCCTACTTGGAATCCCTCCCTCAGGTGTCCTCGCCAACAATGGCATCCCAAATCTTGAGAGGAGTGGACCAAGAGCAACCCAAGATCAAGCTTAGCCTTGCTTGGGCCAAAGGTACAAGGTTGGACAAGCATCAGTGTCCTTTGATCTTCTCACACTGAAAGCGAGTTGCCTATGCAAGCTCACCTTTCACACCAATCCATCGTCCCTGTCGGAGACCGGGCTCCTCGTGTACCATATCTCGAAGCTCCATGAAGTTCGAAATTCTGGAATGATCAGATCCACTATTGTACCATTTGTGAATACAATTTTTTGGCAAAGAAATGTGTCCTTCCACTAGCCAAATGGCACCTATATATGTACTTGTTCTTCGGGCCCAAGTATGTGCTTAAACGCCCTAGCCTCGCATACGTTCGAAAAAAATGGGACTAACGTATTCATTTATGATCTGTGGGACACGGACACGAGTGTCAAATGTTGATACGGACACGTGCGCGTCAGACACAACAATATCTTAAAAATAGGATACGAGGACATAGAGAACGTATGAATACATATGCATGAATACATAGTTACACATGTACATAATAAAATCTAATTATTAAAATTTATCTAAAATATAAAAGATATAATTCAAATGTATTAAATTTTATCATATAGACAAATATTCTTAAAAGATATGTTAAGTATTTTAAAAAATCTCTAATATTTGTTTTGAAATATTGAAGTAGAGAATTAGACATGGATGTCCAAGTGTCATATCGTGTCCAAGTGTTCGACACGACTGTCTAACATAAATAGAAGTATCCATCAAATCATAGGTTACCTATTGATACAAAATCCCAACCCTTATCAAAGAGCCTATCACCTTCCCTCACCAGGGGAAATGACCCATCTTACCCTAGTACCAAACTAGGGTTCCAACGCCCGTTGGTGTGAAAAAAAACCATGGGCCAGTCGACACCCAAAGAAAGAGAGAGTAAGACAGGCCTTTTTTTTTTTTTTTGGAAGGGGCCCAGAGGCCGATTATGTACAGCTATTTACAAGTGACCGGGGTTCTAATCGAGAACTCGAGATAATCCTCTAAAGATGGAGATAATTCCGGAACGGTCGATGGGTCCGCCTAATTAGGCGACGATTCTAAGTTCGTCTGATTTATGGGGAAGTAATCCCACATACCAGAGGATAAAGATCCCAACAAACTCAGGGGACTGCATGGCTGAGGGGTTTTTAGGCCCCAACCAGAATCGAACCTGAGACCTCCCTTTTGCAAGGAAAGTGGTGAACCAACTACTCTAGGCAGCTGATTCACGCCTTGTTTAACCTCATCACTCGCCGCAGGCATAATAATCCTGTCTACTTAATGATATAGATATATAAATGTAAAAATAAGAAATTTGAATTAAACATAAACCAAAAAAAGACGTATTATCAAACTTTTTTCTCGATTGTATCCAAAGTAGTGATTGATATGCCAATAGCTGATTAGAATGCACCCGTTTATAATCCTAATAGGCTGATATAATGTCCTCATAACATACGGATTTGTACGTAAATCCATATTATGTGTTTACATATGCATACACTAATGACTGTCAAAGAACGCAGTTGGCTCTTGGTCCTTGTGTGAAAGCCAACTAAAGAAGCCCTTCTCCTTGCAACGGGAACGCCAACAACGTTGCTGCTTTCTTCAGGGTAACGTCCCAGTGACCACTCTGTTTTGCAATATTTATACTAGCACTAAATCCTCTCCTCTGTCCTCTTTCTTTAAGTCATTGTGTGCTTCTTAGATACATGGATATGGAAGCAAATAAGTCATTTATCATGAAAAGATAAAAAAATATAAAATACTAAGCATTCTCTTGTATCTAAAGACATCCAAGTGACCACTCTGTTTTGTAATATTTAGACTGGCACGAGATCCTCTGTCCTCTTTCTTTAGGTCATTGTGTGCCTCTTAGATACATAGATATAGAAGCAAATAAGTTATTTGTCATGAAAAGATAAAAAATTACCAAATAAATATTCTCTTGTATCCAAAGACATCCAATAGCCAGCAAGGAGATGTCTAGAAGATGTTGTTCCATTTACACTTGTGGACCTAGACTTCCTTTAGATCATCCATTTGTTGCATGAAAGTTTATCCATTTAACTTTTCCCAGGTACACTTCGAATTCAAAATCACAAAAAAAGTATGCTCCTCTTATATATTCCAAAGGACAAAAGTGTCCCCATTCCAAGAGACAAAAGGCATCTCTCTCTCTCTCTCCATGTTACTAACCACTACAAGGAAGATAGATTTTGTCAGTGAGTATATGTCGACGGCTAAAGGTACTTATCGACAAAAAGACTATTCGTCGACGGCTAACAAATCACCGTTTACAATTGTGTTATATATCAACGGTTCAATTAACCGTAGACATATACCTATTATATGTCAGCGGCTGTGACGTAACCGTTGATATATGTAGCATATATGTTAACGGCTTCGCACAAACCGTCGACATATATAATAAAAGAAAAAAATTATATGTCCACGCTGACACTTTAGCCGTTGACATACCCGTTGTTTGTCAACGGCTAAAGTTATAGCCGTTGACAAAAATTCTTACTCCCCCCACCCCGAGCCCTCTTTTTCCTGCATCCCTCTTTCCCCCCTCCGACGCCCTAACCACCGCCGTGCTCTCTCCACTCGGCCTGCCTTCCTTGCCGCTTACGTGGTCCCTGCTGTCGCGCCCCCCTCTCACCTCACCGGCTTCCGTTGTGATCGCCGGCCTTCGTTCCCCTCCCCATCCTCTCCCTGCCGGCATCCGCTGTGACCACGCGCCAACCTCCGTTCCCCTCTCCATCCTCTCCCCGCCGGCATCCACTGTGACCGCGCGCTGGCATCCGCTTTCGTTGTGACCGCCGATCCCTCCCCCCGCTCGGCCCGCCATCCTCCCCCGCTCCTGTCGCCGGCAGTGGCCTCCCGGCTTCTCGACCTACCACCATCTACTGCTTCCATCGCTGGCCCCCTCCCCCCGCTTGGCCCGCTGCCTCCCTCGTTCCTGCCACTGGTGCGGGCCTCCCAGTCGCTCAGCTTGCCACCGTCTGCGGCTCCCATCCACACCGCCAGGTTCTACTTCCCTGCTTTGACCGCCGTTGCCACCTTCAGGTAATTTTTCTCCGATGAGAAGGATTTAATAGCTTTTCAAATCATCCCTCAGACACCAGTAATAACATGCACAAACTAGGTTACTCCCTTAAACTAACTGCCGTTAAAACAAGTTAAGCAAGATCTAGATGGATCACATTCGAATACGATGGATCCAGAGGGTATTAACATCGTATGTAGGATATGTCAAGGGGTACAACCTAAAGATTATAGATCACCATGTATAGTGTCCACTTTCCCCTCAAAAGGAGAGTTGCTGAGAACAGAACAGCCCCTTCGTCTCTAATTCCCCCTCCTCCCGTCTCCTCTAGAAGGGGTGGGGCACCCTTGGGAACAGCCTCCTCTCCAGACGACCTAGACGATTCCTTCTTTGGACTGATCTAACACAAGCAAATGATTTATAAGGTAAATAAATTTCATTCAATTTGCTCCAATTCCACACAAATTTGCAGGGTTATAGAGATGCATTTTTTATTGCTGGAGCTTCTTACTCCATTATATCTAAACTTGTGTGTATCTTTGTATCCAATCCTATAAATAAGATTTGTGTATATGATTTCTACTTTGTTTATTTCTTTGCAAGTTATGGCTTGTGACTATTAACAACTTGTAGTTTTTCACTTTTGTTTTGACATCCTCTGTTAACATAAGTTTTAATTGACACTTACTTCTTGGGGTTGTTTCCAGAACTTCCATTAAATTTCCCCAAGTATTATATGAATGTGTTACTTTGTTGAAATGAATAGAAAACGAAAAAAAGGATGAGGCAGGTGGGCATTATTGAAACCTTTTGTCATTGCTCATGTTTTACTCGATTGATTACTCATCGGCCTGCATTATTGAGTTTCATTATTTGTCTACTATTCCTCTCCTATCTCTCTTTCTTTCTCTATATTTGTATGCACGTATGATGTGCGTGCATCGCACACGTGCATATATTAGAGATGGATGGATATATAGCAGTGGGGGAGTGAGCATAGGGATTGGAGATTTATTGGAATCTTTTGGAATTGCTCATACTTGATTGATTATTCATCCACCTGCATAATTGGATTTGATTATTTGTCTACTACTCCTCTCCCATCTCTCTTTATGCACATATAATAGCAGTAGGGACTGAAGGGTACGTAATTGGGAGATGATTGATGGGAATTTGACTGGCTTCGTCTGCATCTGGTCCCAACTATAGCAGCAAACCATGGGTGGTGGGTCAGGCATTATATGTATATATATATTATCCAAGTGACAGGGATGAAGAGAGGGAAATAAATAAAGGGAATCAACCAGCAGATATATAGATGGATCTCCAACTCTCTTCCAACCACCCATCCTCGCAGTTGCCAGTTAGAGATGTCTAGTGTACGTAGTACTAGTCCACCACCATGGAGTGAAATGGGAAACCAAACCACAACATGCCATGGAGTGATTGCCGGCTGAACTGAACTGAACTGACCTCACCCGACCTATGTGCACTCCCTTCACCCATCTTGATTTTAAAAGAGAGATCCTTTAGGCTTCCTTCTTATATTTATACATGCCTTTAGATGGACACGTGAAAAAGAGGTATATCTATATTGTTCTATTATTTTAGGGACAAATGACCCCCACTCCCATCTCGGATATATATAATCATGTATACAGTGTAGATACACAAAAATTTAAAAGAAAAGAGTTTAGATTATCTCTAGTTTCGAAAGAGAGACTCTCACCTCCGGATTCGCATCTCCTAGACCTTTTATATGGATCCTAAAATTCTATTGACTAAAAAAAATTATATATATGTGTGTGAGACTTACTCCATTTATGAGAATTTAAAAGGTGTGGAGTAGATGTCTTTAAAGGTGTAGAGTAGATGTGGTGGAAATTTGAAGTGACTATTTGCATGTCTTTTCTTGTTTTTTGTCCATAATACATTAATTATTTTTAGGCTTCTTTTAATGATACTATCTTTTTTAAGTAACTATAGCAAAGTTGGATCATTGGTAGATATAGATTTTTTTTTGGCAGACTATATTACTGTTTTGGTATATTAAACTGGCAACCCCAGTGCGTAGAGGTTTACCTCCGCCTAGTACCAAAGGATAATATATAAGTAGATGGATATATAGTTGTGGATGCGCATGCGAATTAGA
Source organism: Zantedeschia hybrid cultivar (assembly GCA_030544215.1). Classification (NCBI taxonomy): domain Eukaryota; kingdom Viridiplantae; phylum Streptophyta; class Magnoliopsida; order Alismatales; family Araceae; genus Zantedeschia; species Zantedeschia hybrid cultivar. The sequence goes on along the minus strand of JARZZO010000008.1, from coordinate 63,983,102 downwards.
ATATAATCTCTGTACTATATATGTGGATGTGGATGTGAAATGTATGAATGTGGATGTGATTTGATATTTACATGTAGATACAAATAAATTTCCTTGCAGGTACGGATGATGATGTAAATGTGTATATGTATGTGTACGTGTATGTGGATGTGGATGTGGATGTGGTTGTGCATATGTAAATGCAGTTGTATATATGGATGTGGTTGACTTTTTTTTTTTTTGTCCGTTCAAGACTTTTGTTATGATATATGTTTTTACTGTCTTTTGACAGTAATGACATATATCGATCATAAAGTCTTGAATTGTCATGTTGGACAGTCTGTAGATATTTGATCATCTAACGTTCTTTATTATATGTGCTTCATGATCATCTTAAATTTTCGACAGTATCTTCTCACTCTTCTCCAATATACATGTTAATTTTGACTGCTCTTTTTGTCACTTGTATTTCACACAAGTGACTTGTTGAGAAAAAGTTAAAATTAGTAAATAATGATGGTATATTGGAGAAGTGTGGGGAGATGTTGCCGAAATTTTAAGATAATCATGAAGCACATATATTAGAGAACATTAGATGATCAAATATACATGGATGGACATGTTATGTGATGTAGGTACCTTTTGTTTATGAGATTGTATGAAATCAGACAGGTGTACAGGTTTGGAAAATGTACAACTTTCAGGGGAGATGCTGCCTAATTTTGTTTAGAAATGTGTATATAAACCTATTTATATATCTGTGTATATAAATCTATCTATCTGTCTTTATAAATTTATATCTATGTAACTATCATATCTATCTACCTATCTATCCTATCTATGTAATTATTGTTTATCTATCTAGCTATCCTATCTTTCTATCTATGTATCTATCTCTATAAATCTATATCTATCTAGCTATCATATCTATATATCTATCTATCCTATCTTTATAACTATGTTATATATACCTACCTATCTAGTTATATATGTAACTATCTTACCAACCTATCTATCTATCTTGCAAGCTATGTACATATCTATTTATCTATCTATGCATATATCTATTTATTTATATATGATATTTACATGTAGATACAAGTAACTTTCCTGATAGGTACGGATGTGGATGTGGATGTGGATGTGGATGTGAATGCGTATGTGGATGTGGATGTGTAATGTAGATATCATTTTTTTATGAGATTGTATGAAACCAGACAGGTGTACAAATGTGAAAAATATACAAGTTTTAGGAGAGATGCTGCCGAATTTTTTTTAAAAATGTATATATCTATATTTATAAATATATTTATCTATCTATTTATGTATTTAACTTTTGTTAGTAGTACTATTGAATTAATTGAATATGATGATGATGCATTTATCTTTACAGGTTCTTTGTGTGTATGTCCTTGGTATTGTGTGTGATGTGATGATGATACAGTTGACTTTGCGGCCACTGCAAGCCATCTGCTAACGGCACGGCAGCCTTGGATGGTCCTGCTGGGCAACCGGGTTGCAGCCGTTTTGTGCGGATCGCTGAAGCATACGGAAGCCCCTAGGGGTTAAAAATATTTTCTATCTGAGTCTCCGGTCTTCCCTCTCCTAAACTTTATGGAGAGGCCACTGTGTGTGTTTGTGTTTTGCGTGCGTAGATAATATATAAGTTATTAATCGATCACATTTGTTAATATGTAGGTTAGAGGATACATAGAAATGGCTGGACTTGACAAGAGTTGGATGTAGTTTGTTCATAATCGAGGAGATCCTAGATATGAGAGAGGGGTAGCTAAGTTTTTGGACTTTGCTTTTCATGAAGATAGAATAAGTTTTAGGTATGGACAAAACAATGAATTGATACAGTGTCGATGTCGGAATTGCCTTAACGGAGTAAAGTTGACCCGGATAGATGTTGAGACCCATTTTAAGGTAGACGGAGTATGGGTACATTATACAAATTGGATGTGTCATGGAGAGGCACCATTAATTGATATGTTCAGATATCAAACCAATATTTAAAGTTAATTATATATTTGTCAATTTTGTATGACTAATTAAGTTAACGATAATGTGTAGTTGATGTATTAGTGGGACCGAACTTCCGAGACAGATAGGGAGATGCTTATGCACATGACCTCAATGCATTGCAGCTGGCGCAGTGTTTTGAAGAAAAGAGTAAATGAAAATTTTCTTATGTTCATTTATAATCTATTTTTGTATTATTTTTTCTTATGTTCATGTATAATGAAGTCAAACTGAAATCATTTCATAGTATTATACGGGAAAGATTTTGGCGGATGCAATTGTTTCCGTGCCGACGGGTGTTGATCTGTCTGATTGGCAGACGATGTGCGAGAAATGGAGCACGTCAGATGAACATGTAAAATAATAATGAACTTTGATAATTTATGTTGATTTGTTCGATATAAATTTGACAACTAATATTTTTTTTCTAAAGAAAATTGCTGATCGTAATAGGAAAAATCGCTCCCATCAGTCTATGCCATATAGGCGGGGCTGGATGAGTCACTATCAATTGAAGGATGACTTCGTAAGATTTTCATTTTATTAGTAGTGTTTCTATATTGTTAAGTTTTTATTACTTATTTTTTTTAATATAATTTGAACAGCATCGTCTTCATCAACGTGATCCCGAGCGCCTTGAGATGTTCAAGATGGGTAGATGTAAGAATCTTCCAGACGGTAGTGAGCAATGGGTAGATGAGGAGAGTAGGAGTCGATATGTAAGTTTTTCTATCATTTGAATTATTATTTTTAATCATTTTTATTAAATTTAATATGTATCACTAATAAGAATTTTATTTTTTTATTTTTTAGGAGAGGATGACTCAATTAACCACTTTTACTTTGGAGAGTGATGTTGGGAGTACTTCCATTTCTACTGAGGATGCATTCATTTTGGTTATGGGAAAAGATCGATCTGGCCGTGTTCGTTGTGCGAGAAGTCGAGAGACGTTACTGTAGGTGCTTAGAATGACCGTGTGATTAACATGAAATATCTATGTTGTTTAGGTGTAAACTAACCTATTAAAAACAGCAACTAAAGTGCAGTGATCGCCAGAAACTTTTAACTTAAAAGTTTCAAAAGAGAGTATGATCGCCTACCTTTCAAAACGCGGAAGATTGAGTCCTTGGTTCCCCTTCCTCAGCCGGCTGAAGAAAGAGAGCCCTTTCTTTGCTTTTTGTTCTTGCTGTGGAATTTGAGGTTGAGGATCGTCCAGAAGTTGTACTTGATTTCCCCTTTTTGATCTCTTGTTGTTGTTGAGTGTAGCAGAGACAGAAACAAAATGAAGAACTATGATGAGAATTTAAATAGAAGTAGTATCTGAACTAATCATGGTTTTAAGCATATTTAAAACAGCAAACTCACTTTTTTAATGGCTTTGAAACCCCTTAAATCAAGTAGGTTTTTGAAAGATTATGATGTGGTGTGTGTTTGCATGAAGTGAATATGAAAAATGAAACTAATGAAGATGAATGCAGTAATGAAAAACTTATGCTCAGTTGGTTGAAGCTCTTGAAAGGATGAAGATCTTGAAAGGGACGCCGACTTCTGGGAATGGCAGCGCTCCGGCGTTACGACGTTATTGCTTCGATCTTCAACTCGCTATAACGCTATGGCTCAACTCAACTTAATTCTGTTCTCTCTTCTTTTTTTTCTTCAATATGCAGGGTATTTATAGGCATTTCTTGCGTTCGCGATTAACATTTAAAAACTCCGAATTTATCCATCTTAACCGACAGATAATTACTGATTAATTCATCTTTATCTGTAATTATCTAAAACGCGTCCACCTTGGCTGACGCCTTTCAGATTAATTAAGATAAGGATAAACATCCGGGAAAATTTATCTTTATCTTTATTAGGTAAAAAGCATCCACCTGTGTAGACGTCTTTTAGACTAATTAAGATAAGGATAAACATCCGGAGGAGAAGTAGAAATAGCCTAGGAAACCTAAAACGCGTCGACATTAGAAGACGCCTTTTAGTTAATAAATTAATTAATTAAAATTCAAATTTAATCGCTAAAACAGGAATAAACTATAAATGGCGTCCACGTGGGTCGACGTCTTTTAGAATTCTTCATATTTTAACTCAAATTTGAGCTAAAATCAATTCAATTGATTAACTTAAACACATCTGTTAAACTCGACACTTAAAAAGATTAATAAAAATTAATTAATGATTAATTATCAGACCATTCTGAGGCATTATTGTATGATATGAAATTTACTCAAAATGATGTCAAAATTAGCGTGTCTACAGTTACGTACATAGTATGGACCGGGGAAGGGTCGAGCTCTTCCTATCAACGGAAATTTGAGGAGCAAGCTGTGGAGATGCAAACCATGAAAGAAAAAATCAAAGCCCAAGGGGAGGAGATGGAGTGGATGCGCAAACAAATGTGAGACATGAGCGCATTTATGAGTCGATTTCAAACAATGCACAGTTCTACTCTGCCTCAGATAGCTGCTGTAAATGAGGACGACGCCCAAGACGAATCAAATGATGAGGGAGATGATTTTGATGGTGATGACGAAGAGTGAGCCGATGATAATTAATACATTTAGTTGTGGATGTGTAATGTGAATTTTTCGTGAATGTGTAATGTGAATTTTTCATGAATATGTTTATTAATTTTATGTGAATGTTTATTTATGCATGTAGATGTATTTTTTTTGCGATTTCGTGAATGTGTTTATTTGAAAGTGTGAATGTGTTTATTTGTACATGTGGATGTGTTTACTTGTATATACTTGTAATAAGTACAAGTATGTATATACAGGAAAAATATATTAATTTAATATTTTAATTTTTTTTGTTAGTAACTATTTGTCGGCGGCTAGGGAAGCCGCTGACAAACGTTTTTGTGCAAATATGTCCACAGCTAAAAACCGTTGACATATATAACATTTGTCAGCGGCTTCTTAGTCATGGACAAAGCATTTGTCAGCAGCTACATAGCTGTTGACATAAAGTATTTGTGAGCGGCTTATGTTGCTGACAAAACCTTTTGTCAGCGGCTACATAGTCGCTGACAAATACATTTGTCAGCGAGTTTATCAGCCGTGGACAAATACACTTTGTCAGCGGCTTCCATCAGCCGTTGACATATGTTTTATTTGTCAGCGGTTCATATCCGTAGACATATGTATTATATGTCAGCGGCTTTAAGCAGCCGTTGACATATATGTTCTTTGTCAGCGGTTGTTGTCCGTAGACATATATATTATATGTCAACGGCTTTTGGTAGCCGTTGACAAATATATGCCAACGGGACTTTTGTCCACGGCTTTGTCAGCGGCTGAGTAGCCGTTGACATATGTGTTTGTTAGCAGTTGTTTAGGATTTGTCAGCGGCTCTTAGTCGCTGACAAATACTGTTTTCCTTGTAGTGAACGTTATCCTTGAATATTTTAAAAATGTTGTCTTGTTTTCAATCATATATTACTGTATTTTTATACCCTTCATCATTAAATATCTATGGAGTTGGTTAAATTTTTAAAATTATCACAAAAGCACTAACCTCTCAAAATATCATAAAATGTTACTCACTTAAATTTCGAACCTAAAGAAACCTTTACGTTTTTATCATTATCAAAAGAACATAGATAACTTAAAATATCAAAAAATGGCATTACTTTGAAAATTTATTTCTTAAAGGGATAAAAGTTTATTACCTCATGATAAGTCATGTATTCCACTTCACAGTCACAACGCATATAATAGAACCTGTATAATTATCCCACCAAACATATGTAAATATTGATACCATAAGAATTCGCGGGGATCAAGCATTAGTGTTGTTCATTATCTGTTTCTCTTATACCTTAGACTTTGAACCCATACTATTTAATTAATAAACTTAGATTTATTAGGTTCATTTAGCTAATTTAATGTGATTAATTAAATGAAGTCCAATTAAATTTAATTAAGTTCATTAAATATTTATTGAACCTAATTAAGTTAATTAATAGATTAAAATGATTGAAAACTATATTATATTTATTTAATAATATAATAATAGATTTAAAATTTTTAAGTTATTAGTTAAGTCAAAATAGGCTCAATAAACCTATTAGTGTCCTAATTAGGAAACTAGTTGGTTTCTAACATTTAGTCAAATTTTGGATTCGGAGTTGAGTGACAGTAGTCCGGTAAATTGATGATGCCTTCACGCTCGGTTAACAAAAAAATATGATTTTGGTATTGTTGGAAAGAAAATATTATGCTCTACAACTTTGTAGAAGAATGTTTTTATTAAATCTGACGGAAACTAAGTTGAATTTGAAGGATTTTAGTTAAGGAAATACTTAAGCGTGAAAATAGATTTCCTTATTGTACTAGGAAGTGACTTTAACTTAGAGACTAAGTCTTCTACGGTTGGAGTTTGACTACAGTATAAAAAGAAAGTATTAGTAGTTATATTAGAAACCCAAAGTCTATAAATAGTCCCTTGGATTCATAAGTACTTCTAGAGTCGCGCTTGAACTTTCAAGGTAAGAACATGGTGTTCATCATAAAGAACTAGAAGGATTTTTGGTTTAATCTCTTGGGAGTTGATTCTAATGTTTGGATTGTATTCTTAGATGATTAAAGGACGTGGAGGAAGTTCTGGAACGAGAAGAATTCGTGGCTAGGGCTAGGACTGACAAAGTTCAAACACCTTACTATTGGGTGACATCTTTCGAAAGATGTTAGTCCAATATGACGTCTTTTGATGTGTTTGAAACACGTCACGTACCCCTAACGTGATTCAAAATGCGTCCATGTCCCTGACGCAATACTTACTTAAAGATTAAGTGGTCATAAGCCTTTAACTACGGTTTAGACTGTGAAAAATGTCAACCTTTAGTGACATTTTTCAAAAAAAATTATCAAAAGGTGACGTGATTTAAATCTATTGATTTTTTGTTAGTTCTCGTTCTAAACTTAACTTCGAATGGCCATAATTCTTTTGTTTTTTGGTCAAATGACCTAAAATTTTGACCACATTTTGTTTTGACTATTGTACTTGCTGATAAAATTTTATAACTTGTGAATTTTATTTTTTTATTATTATTTTATTTATTTTATTGGTCTAATTTGACTTAAGTTTTTTATATGTCATTTAATAGTTTAAATCATTTGTTTGATATCTAAATTACATGAAATTTTGTCTACATGATTCCTTTGACCTCTTAAGCATGTTAAACAAGTTTGATCAATTTTTGAATTTGTTTGCTATTTTAGACCTTCTTTATTTATTTTTTAGCTTAAAAAATTAGTTTTAATGGTCAAAAAATACATGTGTTGTTCAACAAATTTTGAGAATATTCATGTGGCATATTCCTCTGTCTAAAAATTTGTTAGCATTAGTTTAGTTTAGTTTTTTCATATATATGACCATGTTGACTCTCTAAATGACTATTTTATATAAAAAATATGTATTTTAACTTCTATCTATATATAGTATTTTGATAATTGAATTTCTACATCTATACTCACTATTATCTCATTGTGTCATATTTGTGTGACCATGTTTAGACATTGTCATCTTAAGAAAATTATGTAGCTTGATTTCGGTATAAGCATCCGTATTTGATAGGATATTTCGTATGTTAAATCCGAGGGCAACGGATGAAATCCCAGCCAGACGGTAGGTATAAAGTGCTACATGAAAATAAGTGCTACACTAAGCAGAAGCCACCTCTTGAATCTAAGGGGGTCCACCTCTTGAAACCTATTCGTCATTTATATAATTATGGTGGGATCTAGACTTTCCGATTATGCGCAAGATTAAGACATTTGCATCATTTGCCTAGATGCTTTGATATTTGTTCGTTCAACTCCTTATGTTGTGGTTTGGATGCATGTCTATTATAATATGATTTGATTTATTTGATTGATATATAAATATGAAGTTTTTGCTCTATATGTTCATTTGAATTCATGTTAATCATTTGAATTATTCGATCATCCTACTGATCTATTCCTTTGGAATTATATGAATCTATATTAATCTTATAATCCATAATATGAATTTGATCTGATAGGCTACTACGCCATGTTATTCGTTATATAATATGTGATAAATTTAGTTTGATATGAGATATGTTCAGTTCGATATGTAATATGTATGTTACATGACTAGTAAATTTGATAAGTCATATGTGAATTTGATTTGCCCATCATACTAAATAAGTTATATGTTATTCGATTTTGTCATATTATTAGAAAACAGATGTGATTTGGTAAACTTATATGTGACCTTGTTTTATATCATATTCGTATTTAAATTATATATATAACTGTGAATCATGATTAATTAATTATCTTCACTTTTCAATTATTATATTATTTAACATTTGGTAGGTCTTATTTCCTACTAAGTGATTATACTCATAAAATCCTATTAACATTTTCAGAGTCTCATGAAGAAGAGGAGTTGGACTCTTGATTTGTGAGAATTTTTAGATTAGAATACCTCTGCTATTATCTAGGTAATTTTGCTTATTTGTTTAGTAGATTGATGTAGTAGGGATTGACAGAGAGATATATACTTTTCTATTTCTTCAGTGAATTGAGTGATTTTATTTGATGTACTTTGAGATCCTGGTATTGATGGTATACATTTATGGAATTTTGGTACTCACAATGAAAATTTTATTAGATTATTTTGATGGTAAATGGTATGTTTATTATTTTGGTTATTTGTCTTTCATTATTCATGTTAGATTTGTATGTCATTTGGATCCGTTGTTACATAACATGAATCCAAAGTAAGTCTAAAAGACTTAATTGGATCAGAGGCGTAATAGTTTGAAACCCAAAAAATCAAATTAAATTGATTCATTTAGTTTGGTTTAGACATGGAAAAGTTCAATTTTTTTCTAAACCAAATCGAACTATATAATTTTGGTTTAGTTTGACTTCCACAATGCTACAAATAAAATTAAACTGAATTAACCAAATTTCATGAATGGTTTAAAGCAGCTATAAAATTACATATGTGATTCCTAGAGTTAAAAATGTTTAATTCTAAAATCAATTAAACTGAATTATACAATTTGATAGTTCAACTTCAAAAGGTTGGAAATCAATCTAAACCAAATAAATCAATTTTATGAAAAGTTTAAAAAAAAAACTATAAATTTTGCATATGATTTCTAAAGTTAAAATAGTTTATTCAAATTTTAGAAAGATTGGTAACTTGTTTTGTCTTTTTGATAAGCTTTTAATATCACTAATTTTGGTTGAAGTTAAAAATTAACTAGACTTTTTAAATCCATAATTTAGGTTGAAGTTAAAAATTAAGTAGCTAGTTTATTTATTTTATTTTTATGAAAGATCTACACAATATAGGCCCTTTAAGAGTCCAAACCAAATTGAAAATGAAATCAAACTAAAATACTCTCGTTTGACTTGAAAAAACATAGTTTGTATGGTTTGACTTCAATTATTGAAGAGAAATACTTGCAAGCAAACATAATTACAAAAGTGTATACTTGACTTCACTAAGTTGCTTAATATATAATTCTAGTTTCTTTGTATGATATTGGAGGAACTTCATCGCTAGGCATCATGATATAATATAAAATTATATTTTAAAAAAATCATTATATGTGAACTTTTGTCTTTTTCAGATAAAAAAGAACCAAAGTGCCTATTTTGATTTTTTGAGATATTAGAATCCTTTCTAGGGATCATAAAAGTTATTTAGATTTTTAGATATTAAATTTCAAGGAGTTGACTTTTTATAATACTTTGACATTATTGCCCTTGTGATAATTATAAAAATAAAATAGCCTTAATTAGATATTTTATAACGATGGCTATAAAAGTCAGATTATATCAAATTGGAGTCGGAGAATGGTCTTTGTAAAATGTTCATGGACATCTTCTATTGTACATTAAGAAAAATGTGACTTTTCTCCTTTTTGGATAAAAAACTGAAAGAAGAGCCTATTTTGGTCATTTTGTGCTTGTTCCTGTTAGAATATTTTTTAAAATATTTTTCATTTTAGTAAGTTTTTAGAAATATATATATATATATATACATATATATATATATATACATATATATATATATACACCCACCCCCTATGTCACACTCCTGATCTAGTCGAGTCCAGTGACTTGTATCGGATTCAGGCTATGTAACAGTGGGAATAACCTAGCTTGCAATTCCATATGAGTTACAAGAGACAATAACCGAAGCATAAAATAAAATGTCAATTACCATCACAATTCCAAATATTCAAATTAAATAGCCAATACCATGTTCATCAAATTATATCAACCTATATACAAAGAAAAAGAAATCCTCATCTCACTAATAAAATAAAAATACATCATCTTTCATTATCCCTATTACATCATTCTACTAAAGCAAACAAACAACTAACTAACTAACAACCTTCTCAACAAAGTCTAGATCAAACACCTCCGCCAATCATTGATCTGCCTCTTCCGCCAACTCAAAAAATTGTTAGTAGATTTATAAGTACAAATACATAGCAGACATCAAATCAACCAAATGTTAAACATATAATAATTGAAATGCAGTGATAGCTAATCTTATGATTCAGCAGTTCTACCTATAACTTAATTAAAAGCATTACAGCAAAACGTAGTCCTTTATAGGTTTACTGAATCAAATGTATTTTCTAATAGCATGATTACATTAGATATCATATAACTTATCATGATGGACTTAATCAAATTGTAGATCTCATGTTCAAGCCAAAGTCATGAAATTTCAAAAAAATGGCTAAGTAGGATGAATGAGGAATCAAATGGCTATGTTGATTTCAAATATCATAACAAAATAGCATATCTCAAAATCTATGCGCCAATCATATCAAATATGAACATATCATAATGGACATGCACCCAAATCACAATATTAGGAGTCAAACACATATACCAAAGTGTCTAGGCAATGATGCAAAGATCTTGGTTAACGACGGAGTACTGGAGAGTCTAATGTTCCACTACAACCAAACACAAATGGCAAATACGTCTTTAGAGGTGGTCCCCATGGGTTCAAAAGGTTACTTTCGTGCATCGTATCATTTTTTGTCTATGTAACACTTAGCACCTACTACATGGCTGAGATTTTATTTGTTGCCCTCGGATTATAAATTACTTTATCCGATACGAGTACTTACACCAGAATTGAGTCACATAATCTCCTTAAGATGGCACTATCCAAACAAACATATACATATGAAAAAAATATCTTACAAAGGTGTCAAAGCCATCATATCTCTGGAACATAAATTATCTAAATGGTACATACATATGTAAATCAGAATCGAACACTTTCATTATAAAATAGACCATTTAAAGAGCCAACTAGATCAAATATATAAATTATCATGAGAATAAAGTTCCAACAAGTTATTGGACTGAAAAGAATGCTATAAAAATTTTATCGGAATTTTTTAGATTGACAATCATAATTTCTAGACATTAAATATATTTTTTAGAGTTAAAAATTCAATAATTAGGATGAAAAATTGCAAGCAGATTCATAAATCAGCTAAACTTGGTGAATATGATAAATACATTATCTGTGAAGTGTCTGCAAAGTTTCATAAATTTCTGAATCGATTTGACATGATTTCGAACTCCCATTTTGATTTTGAAAATCTAACTTTAATACCATTTCAACAACTTAAAAAGACGGTGAATTAAATATTAAATGAGGTTATAAAATTATTTATAAAAGTTAAAAACATCATGGCAAAGGTATCCACAAAATTTGTAAGGTTTGGACATGAATTAAGCGAGATAGATAGTCCGCAAAATGAGAATTCAAAATTGTCAGGACACACTGCATAGGTTGACAAAATATTTATAGAATAAATAGTAAAAAATTATAAGAATATAAAATTATATTAAAATTAAAATTTCAAACTTTAGTCATAATTTAAGATCAGTCTGACATGTGAGAATGGGTATTGGAAAGTTTAACAAAAATTTAGATTATGAACTTGTTTTTCTGACAAGAAAACGGTCAAGTATTTCGACCAAAGCGATTGACTGTTTGTACCGAAATAGAGCTAAAACATAGATTTTTGAGGTTTTATTCAAATCAAAAGGATTTCAAACAATCTAAACATCTTCTTATACATGTTCAAGCTTTAAAAATATCAAAATATTTGATTTTTCTATTAATACAAAATATTTTCCATGAGGGTCATCATCACCTATCTCTTGAAGAACAATAAATCAATCCTTTCCTATAGCTTCTTTGCAATCAAACCTTGGTTTCTTCCCCTTCTAAGTCTTCTTACACATTCTCTATGCTTCCTAAAATCACTAGCAAGTATTAGAATCAAATCCCATGAAGAATAATCCTATCTCCTCTCTTTTCTCTCAAGAAGAACACCATGTACTTACCCACCAAGAAGAAGTGTGGCCCTAAGAACCCTAGCATGAATTCAAGGGCTTATTTATAGTAAATTTTCCTCTTCATAATCACCATTAACTCGTCTTTCCTTCTGGAGTTGAATCTTAACCCTACACGACTTTCTCTCTTAGACAAATTTGCAATTTGAGTTCAAATCAGACTCATTCCGCACTTTGCTTTCCTGAAAACCTCTAAATTCCACCCATTAAATGATAAAATTAGAGACAATTCTCTTCTACAAAGTTGTACATCATTTACCTTATTTCCAAAGATACCAATTATGCAATTTTTAAACTTTTGTGCAAAAAGTTATCTCCATTTTACTAGGCTGTTATCCCACACATTCTGAACCTAGAAATTTGACTAAGTCCACAACTATTGGACTCCGTCGAGGAATACTAATGGGGATTACTCTAATGAGCTTATTGGGCCTAGTTTTATTCTTTTAAGTGTGTTTAAAGTACAACCTGTTAACCAAATAATTAAACACACATAATGAGTTTAATTAATGATAATCCACTAATAAATTAAATGGCTTTGAAACCTAGGGTATTGTATCTTCTCTCCCTTAAAGAAATTTCATCCTCAAAATTTAAAATATCATAACTTACCAAATAAAAATGGATACTTTTTCTTCATTTCTTCTTCCATCTCTCACGTAGCTTCCTCTATGGAATAGTGATGCCACAAAACTTATACCAAAGGAATCACTTTAATTCACAACACCTACTCCTTGCAATCAAGAATGCGAATTGGCTTCCCTTTATAAAATAAGTCTGGCTGCACCTCCAGTAGCTCATACTCAATCACATGAGATGCATCTGATATGTACTTCCTCAACATAGACACATGGAATACTAGATATATATTGGACAGAGTAGGTGGTAAAGCTATCTTGTTGGCCCCCTTACCAACTCGCTCTAAGATTTCAAAGGGTCTAATGAATCTCGAACTCAACTTTCCTTTCTTGCCAAACACATGATCTCCCACCTCAAAAGCCAACTCTCACCTTATGTTATCTATATAACTCTTCTGCCTGTTCTAAGTAGTAAACAACTGTTTTCTGATGATATCAATCTTTTCAGACAATTCTGTATAATCTGCGGCTCCAAAAAACTCCTCTCACCCACCTCAGACTAGTAAACATATAATCTACATGGCTTACCATAGAGTGGTTCATATGATGCTATCTTGATACTAGAGTAGTAATTATTAATATAAGCAAACTCAATGAGTGGTAACTAATCATCTCAACTACCCTCACTCCAAACTACACTCTCTCAACATGTCCTCGAGCGTCTGGATGGTCTTTTTAGGTTGACCATCTATCTGAGGATAAAAAGTAAAACTGAACTTCAGCTTTGCGCCCATTAGTTCTTGTAGACTCTTATAGAATCGAGCTGTGAATTTGAAATCCCTGTTTGAAATAATAAAAGTCGGCACATCATGAAGTGGAACTATTTCATCAATATACAATCTAGTCTACTCTTTCAATGATTGGATCTTGTGAATGGCCAAAAAATGGGTGGACTTGATCAGCTGATCTACAATTACTTATGTCATGTCATGCTTCTTCCTTGTCTTTGGTAGACCAGTAACAAAATTCATCCTGATATGCTCTCATTTTCATTGAGGAATTTTTATCGATTGCAGTAGTCTAGTACGTTTTTGATGTTCTGGTTTCACCTGTTGACAAGTCAAACATCTAGAAACAAAATCTGCATTGTCTTTCTTCATTCCTGACCATCAAAAATTCTTCTTTGAATCATGGTACATCTTTGTGCTCCTTGGATGAATAGAAAACTTCGACTTATGAGCTTCAACCATCAACTTCTTCCTAAATTCCTCATCATTCAGCACACATATCATGTTGCTCAGCCGAATGCCGCCATCCGTTCCATGTACAACATCAAGCTTGCTTATTATAAAAAGAATATCCTGATCCTTCTCTTGAGCATGAATACTTCGATCAACTAGAGCATACTAAATGGCTAAGTGCATCAAATATGACTCCTTACCATGTTCTGACATGAATAATTCGATCAACCAGAGCAGACTAAATGGCTAAGTGCATCAAATATGACTCCTTACCATGTTCACGGAGTGTACTTTCAATGACATCCTCCATAGCCTTCTAATTAGAATGCAATTGTAAAAGTGTTAGCTTTCTACTTAAAGAATCAACCCCCACATTTGCCTTTCCTAGATAGTAGTTTAGAGTAAAGTCATAGTCTTTTAAAAATTCCATCTAATGCCGCTGCCGTAAGTTAAGATCCTTCTATGAGAAGATGTACTTCAAACTTTTATAATCTATGAACACCTTGAACTAAGCACCGTAGAGATAATGCCTTCAAATCCACAAAGCATGAACCACAACAACCATCTCTAAGTCATGAGTAGGATAGTCATACTCATGGTTCTTCAACTGTTACAATGGATATTCCACAACTTTGCCATGTTGCATGAGCACGCACCTGAGACCCTTCTCTGAAGCATCAGTACACATCACAAATCACTTGCCAAAGTAAATACTGGAGCAGTGGTCAACCTCTTCTTCAATTCTTGGAAACTATGCTCACACTCCTCTGACCAAATAAATTTAGCACATTAGCATGTCAATGTTGTTATTGGAGCAGTTAGAAAAAAATTTCATTCTATGAATCTCCTGTAATATCCTGCTAAGCTAAGGAAACTTCTAATTTCAGCAGCAGTCTTCGCAGCCTTCCACTTCAAACAACTTCCACCTTAGATACAACCCCATCCTTGAAAACAACATGTCCCAAAAGCTAGACCTGCTCGAGCCAAAACTTGCATTTGCTGAATCTCACATACAACTGATGAGCTCTAAGAGTCTCAAGAACGATCTTCAAATGCTCCTCGTATGCCTTCTTACTCAGCGAGTAAATTTGCACATCATCAATGAAAATAAGAAATTGGTCAAGGTATGACTTAAAGATCATGTTCATCAAATCTACGAAAGTAGCAGGAGCATTAGTCTATCCAAAAGGCATGACCAAGAACTCATAATGACTGTATCTTGTGTAGAAAGCCGTCTTTGGAATGTCTTCATCTTTAATTTGTAATTGGTGATAACTAGATCGAAGGTCAAACTTAGAGAAAACCTTTGCCGCTTGTAGACACGCTAATTTTGACATCATTTCGAGTAAATTTCATATCACATAATAATGCCTCAGAATGGTCAGATATTTAATCATTGGTTAATTTTTATTGATCTTTTTAAGCTAATTATCTAAATAGTGTCGGGTCAGACATATATGATTTAAGTTAATTAATTAAATTGATTTTAACTCAAATTTCAATTAAAATATGAAGAAATCTAAAAGACGTCGACCTGTGTGGACGCTATTTAGAGTTTATTCATATTTTAATATTTAAATTTGAATTTTAATCAGTAGATTAATTAGCTAAAAGACGTCTGCATGTGACGACGCCATTTAGGCTTCCTAAGTTGTTTCTAATTCTCTTCCGGATGTTTATCCTTATCTTAGTTAGTCTAAAAGGCGTCTGTAAGTGGCGACGCATTTTATCTAATTACAGATAAAGATAAGTTTTTACCGGATGTTTATCCTTATCTTAATTAGTCTAAAAGACGTCTCCCTTGAGCGACGCGTTTTAGATAATTACAGATAAAGATGAATTAATATGTATTTATCTGTTAGTTAAGCTGGATAAATCTAAAGATTTCTTCATGTAAATCCGCGGATGTAAAGAAATCTATAAATACCTCGCCTTTTGAGTGAGTAAAAAAAAAGAAGAAGAGAGTGATGTTGAGTAATTATTTTGGTGGCGATTGGAGCGAAGAAGCTTGAAGACGTCCAAACGCTGAAGTGCTGCTACTACTAGGAGTCGGTATCTGTAGACACGTTAATTTTAACGTCATTTCGAGTAAATTTCATATCATGCAATGATGCCTCAGAATGGTCTGATAATTAATCATTAATTAATTTAATCTTTTTAAGTGTCGGGTTTAACAGATGTGTTTAAGTTAATCAATTGAATTGATTTTAGCTCAAATTTGAGTTAAAATATGAAGAATTCTAAAAGACGTCGACTCACGTGGACGCCATTTAGACTTTATTCTTATTTTAACGATTAAATTTGAATTTTAATTAATTAATTTATTAACTAAAAGGCGTCTGGACATGTCGACGCGTTTTAGGTTTCCTAAGTGATTTTAACTTCTCCTCCGGATGTTTATCCTTATCTTAATTAGTCTAAAAGACGTCTACATAGGTGGACGCTTTTTACCTAATAAAGATAAAGATAAGTTTTCCCGGATATTTATCCTTATCTTAATTAATCTGAAAGACGTCAGCCAAGGTGGACGCGTTTTAGATAATTACAGATAAAGATGAATTAATCAGTATTTATCCGTCGGTTAAGATAGATAAATCTTGGATTTTGCTATGTTAATCTCGAACGCAAGAAATGCCTATAAATACCCTGCATGTTGAAGAGCAAAGAACAGAAGAGAATTGAGTTGAGCCATAGCGTTATAGCGAGTTGAAGATCGAAGCAACAACGTCGTAACGCCGGAGCGCTGCCATTTCCAGAAGTCGGCGCCCTTTCAAGATCTTCATCCTTTCAAAGCTTCAACCGATTGGGCATAAGTTTTTCATTACTGCATTCATTTCATTAGTTTTATTTTTCATATTCACTTCATGCAAACACACACCACAGCATAATCTTTCAAAACCTACTTGATCTAAGGGGTTTTACAACCATTAAAAAAGTGAGTTTGCTGTTTTAAATATGCTTAACATCATGATTAGTTCAGATACTACTTCTATTTAAATTCTCATCATAATTCTTCTTTATTTTGTTTCTGTCTCTGCTGCACTCAACAACAACGAGAGATTCAAAAGGGGGAAATCAAGCACAACTTCTGGACGATCCTCAACCTCAAATTCACAGCAAGAACAAAAGAATCAAAGAAAGGGCTCTCTTTCTTCAGCCGGCTGAGGAAGGGGAACCAAGGACTCAATCTTCCGCGTTTGAAAGGTAGGCGATCATACTCTCTTTTGAAACTATTAAGTTAAAAGTTTCTGGCGATCACTGCACTTTAGTTGCTGTTTTTAATAGGTTAGTTTACACCTAAACAACATAGATATTTCATGTTAATCACACGGTCATTCTAAGCACCTACAGCTTTTTTGGCGATCACGGTGGGACTTGGTCTCGCCATCTTTTAGTTTCTTTTTGTTCTTGCTATCATCATATCGGGCACCCACGGTGCACCATTTGTGTCTCTGGACACGTCCTCACCAATTGGTGAGTGTTTAGTTTAATTAATTTCCCTCGTGCACCACGTGCACACCCCAGTGACAAGATCTTGCCCTCCCCTTGATTAATTCAAAAAAAAGCTGTTTTTGTGATAAAAATGATGTGTGATTGATTGTTTTTCTAGTTGTTAGTTAGTAAATCATCCTGTTTAAAATCTGGAACTAAAAATCTTTGCATGAGTCGATTGTTTACTGCTTTTTTATCTCGTTGGAGGAGGATTCAACCCAGAAAATCCTCCTGGAAAATTGTTTCTGCGAACTGAAAAGCGTCCAGGATCGCTGACGCGTTTCAAAACCGCGTCAACACCCCTAGACGCCTTTCAGGCTTCACAGTTTCTCTGCTGTCTGCATCTGCTTCTGCGAAAAATTAAGTTCTGTTTTGAATAGCGTCGACTACCATCGACGCGATTCAGACAGTTTCTTATTTTTCCAGTTTCCAGATTTCTGTGTTTTGAGTGCTAGCTACCCATTACTTACTAAGCATTAGAGGCCATCCAGGCCACAGGACATACGCATTGAGGCTAATCCCTCCTCTTCTTAGGAACACATTACTCGACGTCAGCAACTCTCTCTGATTGGGTTGGTCCCTTGATCAGACTAGAGAAGTTGACGTTGAGACCTCCATAAGTCCCCAAAATCAAGGTATTCCTCCTTGATCATCGGGCTGGTTGTACCAATTGAAGTCCCGGTTAGATTCTGAAAGCGTTGTGAGAGAAAGCCTTAGAGAATAACGGTGGAAATCGAACTGAAACTAGGATCCTTTCCCTGAGCGAAATTGTGGCTTAATCCAATTCAAATAACTCAACAAGGAATCCTAAAATCACGTTAAGCATCCACTTGTTTGATTAATCTCTGTACAACTTGTTTGATTAAATCTTTGAAAAGGGAATCTAACATCATGTTGCTACGATCAGGTAGGGACTTGAGTGTGGCTCCAGACGCCATGGTTAATTACGAGGGAGATGCTAATGCCCCTCGGGATTCCGAATACAACTATGAGAGTGGGAGAGATGCTGATGCCTCCCGTAGTTCTATCCCCATTCCATATCGTCTAGATGGGAATGTTCGGACACCTCTTTTGCCTCCACGTGATCAATATCCTGATCCTCTTCCGCATGAATATGCGATCCCTAATCCTGATCTTGAGGGGGACATGAATCAGAATGATCCTTCATCCTCTGATCCTACAGATCTCATCAATGCTCTGGGAGTTCTTGCCTCCCGACTGGACCCTCAGCAGTTCGAGGCGATCCAATCTATTTTGAAGGGGAAGGCACCTATGCAGCCTGCCGAGCCGAACCCTGTGGCTCCCCCTGCTGTTCCTCAGCAACCTTCTTTTCCTCCTCCTTATATCCATCAGGCCATGGAGGGCCTTCATATTACTTCTCGGCCAGCTGGGCCGCAACTTTCATCATCTAGGCAACCGGCTAGACCGCAAACGCCTACTTATCAAAATGCCCTCGGGCATGGCGGAAGCGCTGCCGGACCTCCCCTCTATTGTCCACCCTGTCCAACGTACTCTAGGCAGCAGGCCTACCAAGTTCCTCCTCCTCCTCCTCCTCCTCCTCAAGCAGATCTGACCACACAAACGCTGTTGGCCAAAATGGAGCGTATGGATGAGCAATTTAATAACCTCTAGAAAATGATGGGGGTCAAAGCTGTGCTAGAGATCAGTTTACCGAGCCTGCCAGTATTCCATCTGCCACCCTCTGAAATGCCAGTGTACCGAAAGTACAACGGTACTGGTAACCCCTTCACACATCTGAAGGAGTTCATGTATGAATCCTCTTTCTGGCAGAACGACAAGAGGTCGTTGGCCTTCTTGTTCAGGAGATCTCTAGAGGGACCAGCCCTCGAGTGGTTCTTGTCCCTGGAACCCTCAGAAGTAGAAGATTACGGTATCGTTTCACGCAAATTCATTCAACGATACCAGGACAGAGTTGCACCCTCCTTGTCTATCACGGACCTCATTGCAGAAAAGATGAAACCTGATGAGGAGTTTGTCAGTTTTGCTGACAGGTTGCGGGGTCTGGCTGAAAAGGTGAAAGATCACTTGTCCGAATCTGAACAAGTGAAAATGTTAATTTCTAATGCCACGCCCCAGTTCAAGCTCGTCCTCTCCTTGAACAATTTGACTAACATGGCAGAGCTCTATGAAAGAGCACGGTACTGCCAGAATGCTTTCAAGGACGCTACATTCTCTAGCGTCTTTGATCCTCATAGACCTAGCAGGCCTCCGCCTCGGAAGCCTGCAGTGCCGAACTCTCCCAGCACAGGTCCGACTACTGAGGGCACGCTCTCTCATGAGCAAGTGAGTACCATGAACAATAACTCGCCCCAGTTCGTGAGGAGTCAGCAGCAGTACCAGAGGCCACAGCAGCAAGGGTACAGACAGCAGCAGAACCCCCAGTACCAACAACAGTATCAACGGCCCCAGCAGCCGAATCAGAATCAGAACCAGCAACAGCTACAGCAACAGCCGCAACGGCAACAGCAGTACCAGCAACCCCAGCAGCAGCAGTATCAGCAGCAACAACAGCCACAGTACCAGCCGCGCGCACCGCCGGCGTACCACAATGTCCCTCCTCCTGGTGACTACAACCAGCAGAGAAGACCTCCAGGCCCGAAGAGGGCAGAATACCCGGCTCTCCCAGAATCCTTGGCCGATATCTTCAGTGCTTTAATGGCAGCCAATGCCTTAGTTTTGCCAAGGGAAAAGGCCGTCTGGCCTCAAAATGCCGATACGTCCAGGTATTGCTACTTCCATAGGCAACCTGGGCATACCATTGACACCTGCTTCCAATTCAGAGATTATATTCATGATCTCAACGAGCAGGGCGGCATAGACTGGGAGGAAATGAAGAAATACATAACAGCCCTGAAGGCGAGAAGACCGCAACAGCAGCAGCAGCAGCAGCAAGCAAGACCACCAGCACAAGCAGCAGCACCACCCAACATGGGCATAGTGCAGAATCCACTCCCGGAGCACCAGAACCAGAACCAGGTTGCTCCCATTCTAACGAACAGCCAGTCTGAGGCTGGTCGTGGGCAACAATGGAGGATAGAGGACTCTTCCTCTCTCTACTCAACGGGTCACGTTCAAAGTACCGCAGAGCGACTACCACGCCGCACCATCCACATACCCAGACCACAACCCGTCACCATCACCCCTCTACCCACACCCACATATCATTTGCCCGCATCCAATAACCCACTACCACTACCCACCTTCCTTAGACCCATCGCGCCCCGCACTCCTACGCCTCCATCATATACCCCACCGCAAACCAATAACGCGCCCCTTTTACCATCTAGGCCATTATTACGCGTACCATTTCCTACTTCGCCCATTACCACTACCACCTACCCAGATATGCCCCAACCATCCAAACCATTACTACGCGTACCGTTCCCCATGTCACCAACCGCTTACCCATCTACCATCCAACCCTCTAGGCCTTTAATCCGCACCGCGCCATCACCACTTAACCCTACGCCATCATCACCCAACCCAACGCCACCACCTACGCATCAATCCTCCGCATCGCTTACGCCACCCAACTCTGCAGTACTCAAGGTGTCACCCGGATCCTCCACGGTCGAGGAACATGCGCTCCGGAGTGGAAGGATTTTCAACAAGGTCTTTCCTCAGTCCACAGTCAGAGACGGTCCATCACAGCCGACTGAGGAAGCCCATAATGAAGAGAGTGCACCAGGCACTCAATACGACTTGTTGAAACATCTGGACAGAACACCGGCACGAATCACTGTACTGGAATTGATTAAAAGGTCCAAGATTCACCAAGAAGCCTTAATGGAATACCTACAGAAGGTGATGGTTAATGAAGACGTGCCGGTAGAGAAAATTGCAGCACTACTAGTTCCTCAGGGGGATCAGCCCTCAATTACATTCCACACATCGGAACTAGCACCGCCAGTCGCCAGAAGCATGGCTCTGAGCATCACGGTCAATATCTGCAAAAAGGCCGTGGATGCATGCCTGGTTGATACAGGGGCTTCAATTAATGTTCTACCTCCGAAGACCCTGGAGCTATGCGGTGTGCCCAAGGAGAAATGGCTGCCTAGCCCCATCTCAGTTACGGCATATGACAATTCTACCCGTTCCCCTCTGGGAATGGTTTATTTAAAGGTGGAGTTAGGTCCAGTAAGTCATGCAGAGGTCGAATTTCATATTCTAGAAATCGACCCTTCCATAAATGCCATTCTTGGACGTCCTTATATCAAAACTCTTGAGGCGATTCCTTCTACGAATCACCAATGCCTCAAATTCCCTTATAAAGGACGAATTATTAAAGTGACGAGCATGCCGATCCTTGCTGCTGCTCATACATTGAATATTAAATCTGCTGTTTTACCTGGCCGACAACCTTTTCTGTCGGTATTACAGGTCTACCGTCCAGTGGCTGATCCTTTGAAAGCCGCTACTATTTCTCCATACCTATTAAATGCTATCAAAAGGGGGAAGTGCATGAGTACCCCGGGATGGAGGATTATGATGAAGAATGGCTACAAGCCTGGGAAAGGTCTGGGCACACAGTTGCAAGGCAGGACCACTCCTGTTAAAAATCATCGGGCAGTACCTGGAAGCGGTCTGGGCTATAGGCCAATGAAACTGAAGCAAGACAGGGTTCAGCAAGAAGATGGTCAAGAAATCTTGGAAACAATGTCCACACCACTGAAAGAAGGCTGAGATCCCTTAACATGGACTCTATATACACATTTTGTGAAAGGGCCCATACTTAGTCACGACAACATGGTGGTCATTACTTCATGTTTTGACTTCCATGACATATATGGGAGGGATTTGGCCAGACATTGTTCCGAACTACTTACGTACCAATCCTTGGAGGCTCTGCGGCCTATGAAAGGAGGAAATTCCATGACCCTGAATGCGAATGGTACAGATGGTTCGACCTGAGGGACCTATACATAGCACTGAACAGACTATTTCTGGATCCTGCAGAACCCAAGTGGCCGCCGCAGATTGACGAGCTAATTGAGAGCCCTGGCACAATCTTTGACAAGCGGATACTGCTATCTGAACAAACTGATGAAGGGGAGCCAGATGACCCCTATGAAGCTGGTTATACAACAGATCTGCTATGGAGGGGGACATATCCTTCACATGTCTTCATGCTCCATACTCTTTTTCGTACACTACTCTTAACCCCGACTTGGTCGCGGGTCATAATTGACGATATTCCACGGGCTCCGCCCGTTATGATAACTCTGTCCCCTCGGGACTTTATTCCACAATCTCCTCTCAACCTAGAGAGGATGTATGATTTGATCTGGGACATATTGCTATATGATCCCCCTAATCCTCTGGCCTTGGTGCCGCTTCCTCCGTCCGATTCTCCTCCCATTTGTATTCACTCCTGCTTCATGTATAATTCCTCGATGGTCCAAAAAAAAACGCCAATTTTACAACAAATTCTTCCCAAATCATCATCGAGGAAACATCTTGCTTGTCCGATTACACCCCATCGCACGGGTCCATCGGTCAAGATTCTCTCCTAGATCTACTCTGTCCCTCCCCACGGGAGGATTCCCCTGTATTTCCACCTGTATCCCAGGATTTTCATCCTGTTTCATCTTCATTAGGTTATGATAGGCAGTTTAGTGAAGTTAGTAAGTTCAGTTTTAGGCAGGTTAGTCAGGTTAGGAAGTCTAGGAAGCCTAAGGGTAGGCAAATTCCAGAAAGATACCTCCAGGATTTGGCTGATAAATGTTCCTTTTGCTCTTTAATCCCTCAGCTTTTAGAAGATCCAATTCAGATGCCAGAAGATTGTACAGATGATGAGTCGGTCAATGATGGGTACGGGGTATACGAGTTAGTACATGAAAAGGACCCCATTGTTGAAGATGAGGAAGATGATGAGGACGCAGCTGAGGCGTATGCCAGTGGAGTGAAGAGATTTGATGAACCTTCAGCTGCCGTCGAAGAGCCCACAAAAGAAATAAACTTAGGGACTGAAGATGAACCTAAGGTTGTCCTCGTCCGTAAAAATCTTTCTGCAGATGATGAGAAGGCAATGGTACAAGTGCTTAAGGATTATAAGGACACTTTCGCCTGGAGTTATGAGGATATGCCGGGGTTAGACTCATCTTTAGTTGAACACAGGTTAACATTAAAAGATGGAGCTAATCCGGTCAAGCAGAAATTAAGGCGATTCCACCCACAAATGGCTCTAAAGATGAAGGAAGAGGTCGACAAATTACATAAAGCCAAATTCATTAGAGTTGTCCTTTATCCACAATGGGTGGCCAATATAGTCCCGGTTATGAAAAAGGATGGGAAGGTCAGAATTTGCATTGACTTCCGCGATCTAAACCGGGCATGTCCTAAAGATGATTTTCCATTGCCTCATATTGATGTACTCATCGATAACACTGCTGGCTATGAAACGTTATCATTTATGGATGGATTTTCAGGATACAACCAGATTAAACTGGCAGAAGAGGATCAAGAGAAGACTTCATTCACTACACCTTGGGGAACATATTGTTATGTCGTCATGCCATTTGGATTGAAGAATGCTGGAGCCACTTATCAAAGGGCCATGATGGCAATATTTCATGACATGATGCATATAGATTTGGAAGTGTATGTGGATGACTTATTGGTTAAGTCTAAAACGAAGGCTGAGCACGCCAAAGTTTTGGCAAGGGTATTAGAGAGATCGAGAGAGTATCAGTTGAAGATGAACCCTAACAAATGTGTATTCGGGGTATCTTCAGGGAAATTGCTTGGATTCATTGTCAGCAAACGGGGAATTGAGATCGATCCCAATAAGGCGAAGGCTATCAGAGAAATGCCACCTCCCAAAAACTTGAAAGAGTTAAGAGGATTAATCGGGAGGTTACAATTTATTCGCCGCTTTGTCTCCCAGCACTCACAAAGGTGTAAACCGTTTTACGAGCTTACCAAGCCAGGAGTCAAATTCAATTGGGACGATAAGTGTCAGGAGGCATTTGATGGATTAAAGGACTATTTGGCAAGTCCTCCTGTTTTGAGACCACCATCTCCAGGCAAATCATTGATACTTTATATTTCAGTCCTGGATGATGCAGTGGGGGCTGTCCTAGCACAAGAGGATGAAGAAGGAAAAGAGAGGGCAGCCTACTATCTCTCTAAACTTCTCAACCCCGCTGAACAGAGATATACGGCGATGGAGAAAACATGTGCAGCATTGGTTTGGGTTGTCCAGAAATTAAAGCATTATTTTCTGGCCCATGAAGTCCATCTCATCGCTAGGATGAATCCGATTAAGTTCCTTCTGGAGAAATCTGTTCTCACTGATAGGTTAGCACGATGGCAAAGCTTTCTATCCCAATTCGATATCATTTACATTCAACAGAAAGCGATCAAGGGCTATGCCATAGCAGAACATCTCGCTCATCATCCCCTTCCTCGATTTGATCCAGTGCAATCAGAGTTTCCGGATGAGGAACTGATGTCCGTAAATCAAATCAGAGATGATATGTGGACTCTGCATTTCGACGGAGCTCTGAATTCTCATGGAAAGGGTATCGGTATCGTTCTGTTATCACCTGAAGGTGTCACCATTCCACAAGCCTTTCAGCTTGATTTTCCAGTCACCAACAACATAGCTGAATACGAGGCACTTCTTGCTGGTCTCGAGGCTGCTCATTTCCATGGTGCAACCAAACTCAGGATTGTGGGTGATAGCCAACTAATTCTTCGCCAAGTGCTGACCAAGTATCGAACTCTTGATCCCAAGCTTAAGCCATATCAAGAACTTACTTCTTCTTACTCAAAGCTTTTCACAAAATTGATCTTTGTCCATGTCCCTAGAAATCAAAACATCTTCGCTGACGCTCTAGCTTCACTTGCATCTTCCCTTGATTTTCCTATCAGCAAGCAATCTGAATCAATCATAGTTCATAGGCGTCTTTCACCCGCCGTGAAAGATCCTTCATTTCTTAGAACTAAGGAGAAGTTGCTGAAGAAATTCAAAGATGGAAGTATCGTGGAGAAAAGAGAAATCATGTTGATGGAGCTGTTAGAAGAGATGGATGATGAACAGAAGCCATGGTATTATGAAATTGCAAAATATTGTGAAGATCAATCGTATCCTGAAGAAGCTACAACTGAGGAGAAAAGAGCTATCAGGAGAGTTTCTCGACGATACACCCTAGTTGGGGGAGCATTATATAAGAGAGGTTTTGATGGAGTTCTTCTGAGATGTTTAGACGAGGATGAGATTTGGAAGGTTATGGAAGGAGCTCATAGTGGAGTTTGTGGTGGCCATGTCAATGGACAGATGCTAGCAAAGAAGATCCTTAGACAAGGATTTTATTGGCCAACCATGGAAGAAGATTGCGTAGGATATGTCCGTAGGTGTGCCAAGTGTCAACTTCATGCCGACAAAATTCATTCTCCTGCATCTTCACTCCATCCTGTTTCTTCCCCATGGCCTTTCTCCATGTGGGCTTTCGACATTATTGGACCTCTTGGTAACCCAGATTCCGGCATCAAGCAAAAATCTTTCATTCTCACGGCAACGGAATACTTCACCAAGTGGGCAGAAGCTGAAGCGTACGTGGAGATCAAAGCATCAACCGTCTGCAAATTCATTATGAAGAACATCATCACAAGATTCGGAATTCCAAGTACCATCGTCACCGACAACGGACCGCAGTTCGTGTTACAGGAATTGAAGGACCTCTGCAACAGGTATAAAATTGCATTGCATCATTCATCTCCTTATTATCCGCAAGGCAATGGCCAAGCAGAGGCAACAAATAAGACTTTGATAAAAATCATCAAAAAGACGTGTAAATCTAATAAATTCGCAGATTGGCCAGAAAAATTGGTTGAGGCTCTATGGGCCTACCGAACTTCAATCCGCACGCCCACTGGACAAACTCCTTATTCCTTAACATTTGGAATGGAGGCGGTAGTTCCATATGAGACCCTTATACCGTCATTAAGAGTACAATTGAACAAGGAATTCTCTATTGATGAACATCGTTCAGCACTTCTTGCTCAATTGGAACTTTTAGACGAGAAAAGATGGTCAGCTGCTAATCATGCAAAAGTTTATCAAAACAGATTAGCACGTTTTTATCAAAAGAAAGTCATTGAACGAAAGTTCAAAGTCGGTGAAATGGTCGTTAAAAGAATTTTTGTAAAACCTGGTGGTCCGCGTTCTAAGCTCCAACCCAACTGGGAAGGACCTTATGTTGTATCGCACGCTTATCCTGGGAATGCTTATCGTCTTGTTAATGCAGAAGGAGAAGAGCTAAATCATCCTTGGAATGGTTTACATCTTAAGAAATACTACCCTTAAGTTAAAGAGTCGATCAGTATGGTACAGAGACCAGTGGAATCAGAAAGTTTATAAACTCAAATTTCTTTGTTAGTCTGAATAATTTAACTTCAAACCCATTACCGCACACACTGACACGTTTGATTCGTGAGTAACAAGAGATGCCAAGTCCTGAAGAATATCAAAAACTTGACTAAGAGTATGAAGTACAAATCATTCCTTTTAAAATAAAATTCTGTTTTACACTCGGCCCATGATGTCGGAACGAGGCTTAAAATAGACTACCAAGAATACCTGCCATCTTAGTAGGAGGCCGTCATAAAAAAATGGGGGAGATCCGTTCCAAAGCAAAGCAAAGAAAAGAATAGAAAAGCAAAAGCAAGGGAAAAAGCCAAATTCAAATCAAAAGGCCATTACATTACAAACGTTACATCAAGGCCATGAAATGAAACAAAAGGGAACGCAAGGTCGATAAATACCCCGGAAAGAAAATGACCGAACCCCAACAGATATTAGGGTTGGAAAGGAACATCTTTTTAAGTCTCCGGAACCTTCTCATGGGCTTTCTAAATCTGTTCTTCTTTTCTTTCTAAAGAGGTGTACCTCAAGCTTAAGGAATGGCTTAGATTGACTAAGGGTCAAATCATCAAATGGGATCACGAATGGAAACACAAGTTGAAACACGATGGGTTTTAAGTTAAGTTGTTAAAGAACAATTTGGAAATTAAGTTAATAAATGAATATGATCTTTTGATCTAAGTACCATACTGGTCTTTTAGTCAAAAATTCAAAAAAACATGCATATGTCAAAAATTCAAAAAAAATGTATATGTCAAAATTCAAAAAAAATTGCATATGTCAAAAATCCAAAAAAAAATGTATATGTCAAAATTCAAAAAAAATTGCATAGTCAAAAATTCAAAAAAAATATATATATTTTTCAAAATTCAAAAAAAAAAAAATATACAAAAATGAATATTTCAAAACCACAAAAATATTTCAATTAGCATTTGCTTGTGACATTTAGTGTGTTTCATTCATTTTATTTTCAGTGAGCATATGTTTGCTTGTATGTTGCATTTTGCTTAAGTCTGATTATTCTTATTACCTTTGTTAATAAAGGCTATGCCCCTTGACCATTTATTCAAGGAAAAGATTAATTGACCATTTATTTGGTCAGGCAAGGGGCTAAGCCTAAATAGATACTTAACCTGTTTGTTAAGTGTTGTACAGGATGCAAGATAAGCACGAGAACATGAGATTGGAGCCCAAAAGTTTCATGTATATATCAAAAGTATTTTGTACATGATACATGAAAAGGAAAAGAAGTACAAAAGCCCTCAAGGCTGGCTCTCCCCTCCGCCCTCATCCAACTGGCTCTGGGCCTCGTCCTGGGCATCTGGCGGTGGAGCTCTAGGAGCTGGAGGCGGTCCCATCGCACTTGGCCCTGCCTGGCCAGATGATATGGCTATGCTGGCAGTAAAAGCACTTGCCTGACCTCGATCAATAGCTCGCTGGCGGGCTCGCTGATATCGCTCCTCCACCATCTTGCGCTCATGCTCCGCGACTGACAGCCGACCCTGAAGACTCTCCAGTCGAAGGCGGTCGCGATCTCTCTCCTCAGTCACAACCTCCAGGCGAATCTGGAGGCGTGCAAAATCTCCAGTGGAGAGACGCGCCACCTGCTCCTCTAGAGCCCGGATCCGCGCAGCATCAGCTTCGGCGCGAGCCGCTGCAGTACGGGCATGCTCCAGCTCCGCTTCAGCTCTCTGAAGGGCTTCCTGAAGCTCGGCAACCTGAATAAAAGTCGTTGTTAGTTGGCAATCAAGTAATTAAAATCAAATTCAGAAATGAAAAGTTGAAGAACTTACCCGAGCAGCACGATCCTCCTCCGCGAGAGAGGCCCGGTGGATGGCGGAGGTAAGCTGACTCTGGAGGTCAGCCAAGGCAGCGTCATGCGCAGCAGATGATGAAGATGAAGCCCCGAAGGAAGGAGGAGCCGCCTGGGTGTAGACGGCTCGCTGCACCAAAAGAACACTGTCAGTGGTTAATCGCCAAAACAAATAATTAATTAAAACATGCATTCATATTCATGCATACATACCAGATCGAACAATTCTTTTTGGACTTGTTCTAGCTGGGCCTCCGCATCATGTAGGCGGGCCCGGAGGTCGATGATGACCGCATCACGTGCATCCTGCAAGTCACGCATTCATACATTCATTCACCAACATAAATCAATATAATAATAAAATTAAAGACGCGTGAATGCATACTTACATCGAGTGGTCGCAGGAGCCGCAGTTGATCGGCGTAATGGGCCCGGTAATGCTGGAGGTAGCCCTCGCTACTCTCCGCACGGGACTCCACCCGTACGCCGCGGCGGTGCCAATCCTCGTACTGCTCGGGGAATTTCGCACGCCAATCTGTGAGGGCTTGCTTGCCCCTCATGCTCCTCCCGACGTCCTCCGGGACCTCCTCGTCAATCCACTCCTGGTGGAGGCCCAGGGTCCTCATCACAAGCCGGAGGCGGAGGGGCTCGATTTCGTTGAGGCAATGTAGCCACATTTGCCTCCCGAACCTCCTCCTGCCAGCCGTCACCCACGGCTGACCCTCCTCGCCCATACCAAGGTACGGGCGCCAGATCACCTGCATATAGATTAGATGCATTCATATAAATAATTTGCATTTAAAGAATAAAGAATTGCATTTAATAAAATTTTGAATAAATTAAAAACTTACTAGAAGCTCTGGATAGTCCAAGAACTGACGACGGAGGGCTGTCAGCTGGTGGTGCTGTGGAGCCGTGTCCACAATTGGCTGCCAACGGCAGGCCAAGGGGACAGCATCTGGACGAACAATCCGCGCTCTGCCGAGCGGGAAATAGTAGTAGCTCCACACCTGCATGCATATAAGTTAGAAAAAGCATCATATCATATTGCATATCATGAATAAATAATAAAACATTTAATACCTGGAGGAACGGCGAGAAGCCGCTGACAGTAGTCTCGCGGTCCGGAATGACCGCGGATAGATCTGCAAACAGGTGGGCCAGGAGGGCCGCACCCCAAGCGTACTCACCTAAGCTATCTAGGTCATCTAACAAATACAGAAATCTACAGTGGATATGGTCGCCCTTCGTACCGAAGAGCAACCGACCGAAGAAAAAGACAAGAAAGACCCTAAGCTGTCGGTCTACCTCCTCTACCTGGCTAGGGTCCCTGCAATAGACAGAAGAGGATGACTCTGCTAGCCTGTCCCTAAACTCCTCCCGGGTCTCGTCAGACCGACGCCGGGGCTCATCTAATCCAAGGGCAGCCTCTACTTCTACCCTGGGAACCATACTAGACTCCCTACCTATGCTAGATACCTCTATCCCTAATAAGGCCTCTGCTAATCCCTGATAGTTGGGGTAAGTAACCCCACTAACTGGTCGGCCCTCTACCCGGAGGCCAGTGATCCTGGCCACATCCTCTAAGGTGGGGACCATATGTCCCCACGGCATTAGGAAAGCCCGGCTTTCCGCATGCCAACGCTCCCTGAGCGCCTGTAACAAGACTAGATCGAGCCAAAATGGCTCGATGTCTAGTATCTCACCAAACCCCATCCGGCGCAGGCGCACCTTCTGGAAGTCCGGGAGTCCTCTGTAAGCCCCTATGACTAGGTCCCAAGAGATCCTAGCCCTCATCACTCCCTGCAAATGAAAACAACAAAAAAAAAATAGGGTCAGTAATAAAAAAAACAGGAAAATTCACTTTCTGTTTTGAAAGGCGTCAGCACATATAGACGTGTTTCAAAACACGTCCACGTACCTTGACGCAATTCAAAGCTATTTTCTAATAATTAAAAAAAAAAAAATTCGAAATTTGGTTTGAAAGACGTCGACCAAGGGCGACGCCTTTTGAAAGGCGTCACCTGGTCTGGACGCCTTTCAAGTCCAGCTTTCGGGTTCTTGGAAGAACCCCTTTCCTCCCCTCTTTTCCTTGCCCATTCAAACCACAGAGGACTTACCGTGTGGAGGTCGCCCTCCTCTTCCTCTTCCATCGCCATGGGCGCCGGTGGAGGGAGCTCCTCCTCCAAGAAGGCCGCCGCCTCGGCTAACGCCGCCGGCACCTCCTCGGGGACCTCTTCTTCTTGCCTTCGCCTCCTCTTGGCCAAGGTTTTCTTCTTCCTTGAACCCTCGCCGTGTTCCATGGCTCTCTAGAAGGAGTTTTGAGAGAGAGATCACCGGAGGAATCGCCGGAGCTCGGGTGGAGAGAAGGAATTTTTGAGAAAGTGAGGAAGAAAGGAGGGCCTTCGCGGGTCTGTAACGAAAAGAGTGAAAGGCGTCGACTCAGGAAGACGCGCTTCAGCGCGCATAAGTTGAGGCGGTAAAGGACAGCTGTTTGAATTGGTTGAAACACGTCTACACGGGTAGACGCGTTTCAGGTTCTGTTCAGAGCCGTACACAGGAAAATGATTAACGGCGTCTTGTATACTAGACGCGTTTCAGGGAATTAAT
Source organism: Zantedeschia hybrid cultivar (assembly GCA_030544215.1). Lineage (NCBI taxonomy): Eukaryota > Viridiplantae > Streptophyta > Magnoliopsida > Alismatales > Araceae > Zantedeschia > Zantedeschia hybrid cultivar. Next base: position 63,951,581 of record JARZZO010000008.1, on the reverse strand, counting down.
CATGGAATTAATGGCAGAATCCTGGAAAAAGTAGGAGAGAGAGTTGAAAGGCGTCTAGTTAGGTAGACGCGTTTTAATCTTAAATCGGGTTTTTGAGGATTAAATTTCTGGAAAAGAATATAGTTTGAAAGGCGTCTTTCTGAGTGGACGCATTTTGCATTTTACAGAACCCGAACTGTTGAATTTTCAGGAAAAATCAGGTTTTTACTTAAGGAAAAATCATGTGCACATCACAGAAGGTTGAGGAAAGATTCTAAGGCATGAAAAGTCGTTCTTTATTCATTGGAATAAATCTTTATTACATCAAAAAAAAAAAAAAAAAGACAAAGGACATTCAAGGAAGAATATCATGAAGATCTTTAAGATAAGGAGATTTCAATCCTTTATCTCTGTCTTTAGAGGATCTTACACGATAGCTAAAGCCAAGATTCCATAAAGTAATAATGATTTGTATGGCTTCATAATCTTCATCGGACTCCAGGTCACGCTTTTTGATTGGAAGTGTAGGAGAAAATTCAGAGAACTCGCGACGAGCCAAGCTGAGTTGAGTAAGGCACCGGTGTGGATTATACAACACAAACTCAGTGGCTCCAATTAACTTGAGATCTGCTCCTGCTGTGCAGCGCACCCAAACTGGTTTTCCAACGAGAGCAAGCGGAGACGAGTCGAATATGTCGGATGTCATGAGTTTCAAATACTCTCTCCAATCGGCTCGGGTCTTGAGTTTTGGAACCTTGTTGACCATGTACTCATTGAACTTTACAATATTAGCAATGCAATGAATTGGACTATTCAAGAAGATCTGAGATGGATTCAGAGGCCTTTTCTTGCTATGCTCGAATTTGAAGTGAAGTTCTACCCACAAGGCAAAGAGTAGCATGCATCCATATGGAGGACGACCCACAGAAGCTGCAGAAAGTCCACTGTAGAGATATGCTAAGAGAGCAGTGCTAATGGATTTACCTTCGAAAATTGCGCAAATAGCACTGATTTGATCGTCTTCCAAGATGTTATCCTGTGCAGGAAAGAATAAGGCACCAGCAAGGCATGTAACGAGAGCTTTCGTTACATCTTCCGCCTCATCTTCCCTTAGATCTTCAATTTCATAAAGAGTCCACTCAGCTAGTTTTGCGAGATTGATCCCCTTCTTCGTGAGGCATCCTTTAGCTTCTGAAGGATCCTTCATGATAGACGTCAATAGCTGTTGACCGGTGATTCTCTCTTTTGTCAAGGCTATCTTGTCTCTGTTATCTCTGGTCTTAGGGAGACCTAATAGAAGTTCCGCCTCTTCTAGAAGGATTGTGCACTCGAAATCTTGGAAGAAGAACGTATGAGTTTGGGGATGCCACCACTCGATCAAGGCGCCCATAGCCGCCCAGTCTACGTTCGCACTCTTGTAATTCTTAGCGAGCACTACAAGTCCTTGAAGGTCCCACTTGGATATGGACACTTGCATAGAAAGCTTAACACTTTTTGCAAGTTTACGAATCCAAGGGAGAGACGTGAACTTTCTTGGGCCAGGAAATATGGGGTAATTCTGAAAGAGAAATAAAAAGGAAGCATGATGAAGAGCATGATGAAGAGCATGATGAAAGACATGAAGAACATGAAAGAAAGTTGATTGAACTTACTTGAAGATTGGGATTTCTTCCACTAAGGTGATTCTCTATATCTGCAAACATCTCTAGAGACATCTTCATCTTCTTATTTGAGGAATCCATCTCTCTTTTTCGGAGTTTCTCCTTCTTGAAGCTTGGGAAGCTTGAAAACCTTGAAGAAACCTTAAAGATTTGGAAGAAAACTCTCCTTTGGATCTTGGAATTATGATAGGATTACTTAGGAATAACCTTAGGGTGTTTATATAAGAGGAATCGCGATCCTAAGTAGACCTTTTCCGGATTGGAAAAGGGATGTGTATTGATAGAGTTGGAGTTCGAATAGAGAACAACCAGAAATCTGTTTCTGTGAGTAAAAGGCGTCTATGATACTTGACGCGTTTCAAACTTAAATGGCGTCTGCTCGACACGACGCGTTTTAACAAAGCTGCTATTTTCTCGAAATTCTGTGATTTTAAATTGAATATTTGTTTGGAACTAATAATTTTGATTGCAGAAAATTCAAGAAAGTCTGAGCAAAGCTGGAAATATCAAGAAAATCTCACTGTGGAATTCATGAAGTCCCGACCGTGGCTAAAAAGACGGTTATTTCTGTCCTTGTACTTATTCCATGTAATTATTTTGTATTTTACATTACTATATGTTAAGTATTTATTAGATTATATCAAGGACCTTGTGGTTTTGATGAAACTGGAATTTGAGTTCCCCTACAACAAAAACAGTGATAATTCCAGAGGATTCTTAATCGCATGGATAGGCCGTTGGATTGTTAATTAGTGGGGACGATGGTTCCACTTTTGTGAAACGGTGCGTGGATAAACGAGCTTCGGCTTAGCACTGAATTACAAGAATTGGTATCTTGACTCATTAATGACAATTTTACAATATTATCCTTGATTAATTTATATTTTATTTGACTTTATATTTTTCTTTTAGCCCAGCATGCATCATGTAGGACTTTGAAATCATTGTAATAAGAATTAATTACTGATTAAGTTTCAGACCATTAAATCAAATAACTTCAAACATGATATGAAATATTCCATTCCGAATTGAGTATCTTGATTATCTTTGAGGTTCGCTTGAAGATATCCTTGGAATTCTATCCTTGATTGGATTCTTTATCCAATATTCTTGTTTTCTTTTTAAGATCCATCATGGCTGCAGCACGTCCACATTGGCTGGCAAACGCTCCCCATGATGAAACCTGCAGTGTCTACGACCTGGGGTACTTCCCACTCCGCGGAGGTTGATCGACTTTATTTTATTTCCTTGTCTACTTCATCCAGACATGATTGATTCCATTGATCTCCTTGAGCTATCTTCATTGATGATTTCGAGAAAAATTCCAATCATGTGATGTTAAGAGCGTGTCTCATCACACCTTGGCATCACCTTTTCAGTACATTCCATTTCATTCACTCCCTTGCAAAGACGATGCCAAGGTGAGGCAGCTGTAGACACGCTAATTTTAACGTCATTTCGAGTAAATTTCATATCATGCAATGATGCCTCAGAATGGTCTGATAATTAATCATTAATTAATTTAATCTTTTTAAGTGTCGGGTTTAACAGATGTGTTTAAGTTAATCAATTGAATTGATTTTAGCTCAAATTTGAGTTAAAATATGAAGAATTCTAAAAGACGTCGACTCACGTGGACGCCATTTAGACTTTATTCTTATTTTAACGATTAAATTTGAATTTTAATTAATTAATTTATTAACTAAAAGGCGTCTGGACATGTCGACGCGTTTTAGGTTTCCTAAGTGATTTTAACTTCTCCTCCGGATGTTTATCCTTATCTTAATTAGTCTAAAAGACGTCTACATAGGTGGACGCTTTTTACCTAATAAAGATAAAGATAAGTTTTCCCGGATATTTATCCTTATCTTAATTAATCTGAAAGACGTCAGCCAAGGTGGACGCGTTTTAGATAATTACAGATAAAGATGAATTAATCAGTATTTATCCGTCGGTTAAGATAGATAAATCTTGGATTTTGCTATGTTAATCTCGAACGCAAGAAATGCCTATAAATACCCTGCATGTTGAAGAGCAAAGAACAGAAGAGAATTGAGTTGAGCCATAGCGTTATAGCGAGTTGAAGATCGAAGCAACAACGTCGTAACGCCGGAGCGCTGCCATTTCCAGAAGTCGGCGCCCTTTCAAGATCTTCATCCTTTCAAAGCTTCAACCGATTGGGCATAAGTTTTTCATTACTGCATTCATTTCATTAGTTTTATTTTTCATATTCACTTCATGCAAACACACACCACAGCATAATCTTTCAAAACCTACTTGATCTAAGGGGTTTTACAACCATTAAAAAAGTGAGTTTGCTGTTTTAAATATGCTTAACATCATGATTAGTTCAAATACTACTTCTATTTAAATTCTCATCATAATTCTTCTTTATTTTGTTTCTGTCTCTGCTGCACTCAACAACAACGAGAGATTCAAAAGGGGGAAATCAAGCACAACTTCTGGACGATCCTCAACCTCAAATTCACAGCAAGAACAAAAGAATCAAAGAAAGGGCTCTCTTTCTTCAGCCGGCTGAGGAAGGGGAACCAAGGACTCAATCTTCCGCGTTTGAAAGGTAGGCGATCATACTCTCTTTTGAAACTATTAAGTTAAAAGTTTCTGGCGATCACTGCACTTTAGTTGCTGTTTTTAATAGGTTAGTTTACACCTAAACAACATAGATATTTCATGTTAATCACACGGTCATTCTAAGCACCTACAGTATCCTTCTTCATCCGTCTAAGATCCATTGAAGACCAAGGCTTCCAGGGGCCGTCTAGTATTAGCTTTCAATTCATTTCTGCATATTTCTTACGTTTTCATCTCATTAGTCTCACATTCTTCATCACATCACTCTATGCAACACACACAATACTAACATCATTTTCAAAACCTATTTGTTAAAGGGGTTTAAAAGACCATCCCAACAAATGAGTTTTCCTATTTAGTTGTATGTTTAAAATTTTCTCTGGAATGGATATTGCTTCTTCTTAAGTTCTCATCATTGTTCTTCATTTCTTTCTATTTCTTGCAAGGTACAAAGGAGAATCAAAAGAGAGAGAATCAACAACGAACAACAAGGAATTTGGACGATCCTCAGAACTCAACAACAACCAAAGCAAGAACAAGGACAAAAAATGGCTCTCTTTCTTCAGCCGGCTGAAGGAGGGGAACCAAGAGCTCAATATCTCTCACATCCAAACAGGTAGGCGATCAAACCTTCTTTTGAAACTTTTTAGTCAAAAGTTTTTGGCGATCACATCAATTAGTTTCTTTTTAATAGGTTTATTTTACACTTAAACAACATAGTTTTTTCATGATAATCACACACCCATTTTAAAGCACTCACAGCTTTTTTTGGCGATCACGGTGGGACTTGGTCTCGCCATCTTTTAGTTCTTTGTTCTTGCTGTTATTAATCGGGCACCCACGGTGCACCACTTGTGTCTCTCGACATGCCCTCACCAATTGGTGAGTGTTTTTAGTTTAGTTAATTTCCTACGTGCACCACGTGCACACCCTTGTGGCAAGATCTTGCTCTCCCTGTTGATTAGTTGAAAAGCTGTTTTTGTGATAAAGATTGTGTGATTGATTTGTTGGGTTTTCTCGGTTTCTCCGGATCGCTCACGCAGCGGAAAATAAAAAATTTACAGCGATCCGTTCCCATTTCGAAATCTAAAATACGATAATCGGATTATCGAAGTTCTCACCGTGTGCGGATTTGAATCCGCAACCGTTCGGTTCCGTCGGTGCGACACCGCAAGCCGCGCAAGCGCCCGGCCTCTAGCGAAGTCCACGCGATCCTCCCCGCGACGGATATCCTCACGTTCCTCGTTCTTCGCAGCCCACGAAGCCTCTGCCGGTCGCGCGGACGATTTCCCGTCGAACGGGATTCGGAGAAGCGGCGGAGCAGATCTGGATCTGTCTGGACGCCAGAGAAAGACATAAACTGAGGAGGGGCGGCTAGGGTTAGCAACAGCTTGGCCTGCTCAGCCCGTTCGCTATGTTTTATACTAACCGCGTGGTTTTTCATAAAAACCCCCGGTTTGTATAAAACCCACTTATTTATCCATCGCCTTGAGAATCATTTGCGTGTGACCCTCTAGGCCAAAGTACCAGTCCAGTTAATGGCCCAACAAGCCCAGTGACTCCTCACTAGCTTTATTAATCAATTAATAACCCTTTATTAATTAACTAATCAATTGAATTGATGTCGCACATTGAATTCGACCGGGCCTCCGATCACGTTGGGTGCCAAGCAACACCGCGTGAACCCGGAAGGTATTTGGGGTTAAGTAACCCACTCTTGGAACCTTTCCGCCGACAGTTACCGCGTGGATATAATCCTTCATTCGTACAATGCTCTCGAGTCAACACAGGGCATGGCGTGCTGTCAAACCCTAACCGGTCGACTCACTTGGATTGGATGCCGCTGATGAATATCGGAAAACTCCTTTCCCGATATTATCGTCCGCCCTGGTAGGGACTTTCGCACATCCTTGCTAGAGCATTCTCTCTCTAAGTACCGAGAGCGAATGATTCCTTATTGACACACAATTCCTTTCGACGGTATTCCGCTGTGCCCAATCCTTGGCGTATTAGAATCCCGTGGCTAGAGATTCGTAAACCAAGGTCAAAGCACAGAAGTCCACCGACAAGGTGTCCTTAGTGTCTCAGGTCCGAGGACCATCCACGCAACTGCGATAAGAATATGTGTGTTTAAGTGATCAGTTTCATTAGTATGATCTCATCATAATCTGATCACTATAGCACATATTCACGGACTTCATTATGAAACGATAATTAATGCGATTTACACATAATGAATATAATGCCATTTTATTAATAAATGAACGAGATTAACATAGTCAGATTGGCTTGTAGGCCACCTAAAACTAACATGATTGGCATTCTAGTTGTTTATTTTACAAATTATCCTGTTAAAATTTAAAAGAAAAAAAAAAAAAACTTTGCATGAGCTGATTATTTATCGTTTTTTATCCTGTTTTGAGGTGGAATCGATCCAGAAATTCCTCCTGGAAAACTGGATCTGCGACTTGAAAAGCGTCCAGGAACACCGACGTAGTTCAAACTGCGTCGTCAGACCCAGACGCCTTTCAGTTTCATTTTCCTGCTGTCTGCTGTCTGAGCTTCTGCGAAAAAATAAGGTTCTGTTTTAAATAGCGTCGAGTGAAAACGACACAATTCAGACAGTTTCTTATTTCTTCTTCAGTTCTCAGATTTTTGTGATCTGTGTGCTATTAGCCATTATATATTAAGCATTAGAGGCCATCCAGATTACATGTCATACGCATTGAGGATAACACCCTCCTCTTCTTAGGAACACTCTTTTTGACGTCTTCAACTCTCTCTGATTGGGTCGGTCCCTCGATCAAACTAGAGTAGTTAGCGTTAAAGACCTCCGTAAGTCTCCAAAATTAAGGTATTCCTCCTTGATCATCGGGCTGGTTGTACCATTTGAAGTCCCAGTTAGATTTCCATAATGTTGTGAGAGAAAACCATAGAATATAACGGTGGACATTGAACTGAAACTAGGATCCTATCTCTTGAGCGAATTCGTGATTTAATTAAATCCAAATAACCCAACAAGGAATCCTAAAATCACGTTAAACATCCACTTGTTTGTTTAATCTCTGTACAACTTGTTTGTTAATCTCTGAAGAAAAATCTAACATCATGCTGCTTCGATCAGGCAGAGACTTGAGCATGGCTCCAGATGCTATTATCAACTACGAGGGAGATTCTAATGCCCCTCGTGATTCCGATTACAACTTTCAGAACGGGAGAGATGCTGATGCCTCCCGTAATTCTATTCCTATTCCAGTTCGACATGAGGGGAATGTCCGAACCCCTCTCTATCATCCTCATGATCAATATCTTGATCCTCCCCCGCATGTGCATGTGGTTCCTAACCCTATCTTCGAGGGAGACATGAACCAGAATGATCCCTCATCTTCTGATCCCTCGGATCTTGTAAATGCTTTGGGAGTTCTTGCCTCCCGTCTGGACCCTCAGCAGTTCGAGGCGATCTAGTCCATTCTGAAGGGAAAGACGCCCATGCAGTTTGCCGAGCCGAACCCTGCAGGTCCCCCTGCCATCCCTCAGCAACCTCCTCATCATCCTCCCTACATTCATCAGGTTATGGAAGGCCTCCATGTCACTTCTCCGCCAGCTGGGCCGCAACTTTCCTCTTCTAGACAACCGGCCAGACCGCTGATGCCTACTTATCAAAATGCCCTTGGGCATGGCGGAAGCTCTGTCGGACCTCCTCTTTAATGTCCTCCCTGTCCGACGTACTCCAGGCAACATGCCTATCAAGTACCTCCACCTCCCCCTCCTCCCCAGACTGATCCGACCATGCAAGCATTGCTGGCAAAGATGGAGCGCATGGATGAACAATTCAACAACCTCCAGAAGATGATGGGGGTCAAAGCTGCACCGGAAATCAACTTACCAAGCCTGCCAGTGTTCCACCTGCCACCCTCCAAGATGCCAGTGTACTGAAAGTACAACGGTACTGGTAACCCCTTTACCCACTTGAAGGAGTTCATGTACGAGTCATCCTTCTGGCAAAACGACAAGAGGTCGTTGGCCTTTTTGTTCAGGAGATCTCTAGAGGGACCAGCCCTTGAGTGGTTCTTTTCCTTGGAACCCTCCGAAGTAGAGGACTATGGTATCGTTTCCCGAAAATTCATTCAACGATACCAGGACAGAGTCGCTCCCTCCCTATCCATCACTGACCTAATAGCAGAGAAGATGAAACCCGATGAGGAGTTCGTCAGTTTTGCCGACAGATGGCGAGGCTTGGCCGAGAAAGTAAAAGATCACTTGTCCGAGTCAGAGCTAGTGAAGATGCTGATTTCCAATGCTACGCCCCAGTTCAAACTAGTCCTCTCCCTGAACAATCTGACCAGCATGGCAGAGCTCTATGAAAGAGCGCGGTACTGTCAAAATGCCTTCAAGGACGCTACATTCTCTAGCGTCTTTGATCCTCACAGACCTAGCAGGCCTCCACCTCGGAAGCCTGCAATGCCGAATTCTCCCAGCATAGGTCCAACTACTGAGGGCACACTCTCTCATGAGCAAGTCAGCAGTATGAACAACAACTCGCCCCAGTTTGTGAGGAGTCAACAGCAGCAGTACCAGAGGCCACCGCAGGCGAACCAGCAGGGGTACAAGCAGCAGCCGAACCCTCAGTATCAGCAGCCCCAATATCAGCGGCCTCAACAGCCGAGCTAGCAACAGCAACAGCAACAACCACAGCAGCCGCCGCAATGTTAATTGCAGTACTAGCCACCACAATAACAGCAGTATCAACAACAGCAGCAGTATCAGCCGCGCACACCGTCGGCATATCATAATATCCCTCCTCCTACTGACTACAATCAGCAGAGAAGACCTCCAGGTCCGAAGAGGGCAGAATACCCGATCCTCCCAGAGTCCTTGGGGGACATTTTTACTGCTCTAATGGCAGCTGATGCCTTAGTCCTGCCAAGAGAAAAGGCGATTTGGCCCTAGAATGCCGACACGTCTAGGTATTGCTATTTCCATAGGCAACCTGGACACACTATTGACACCTGCTTCCAGTTTAGAGATTACGTCCATGATCTCAACGAGCAGGGCGGCATTGACTGGGAGGAGATGAAAAAGTACATATCTGCCTTAAAAGCAAGAAGACCACCACAGCAGCAGCAACAACAACAAGTGAGAGCACCAGCACAAGCAGCAGCACCACAGAACATGGGCATAGTGCAGAACCTGCTTTCGGAGCATCAAAATCAGAACCAAGTTGCCACCATTCTGACAAATATCCGGTCTGAGGCTAACCGCGGGCAACAGTGGAGGATAGAGGACTCTTCCTCTATCTATTCAACGGGTCACATTCCGAGTACCGTAGAACAACCACCACACTGCACCATCCATATACCCATACCACAGCCCATTACCATTACCCCTATGCCAACACCCGCATATCACTCCCCCGCACCCGCTAACCCATTACCACCACCCGCCTTCCTTAAACCCATTACACCCCACGCCACTACGCCTCCACTAAATAACCCCCCGCAAATTAACTACGCACCCCTCCTACCATCCAGACCTCTACTCCGCATACCATTCCCTACTTTACCCGCTACCACTACCGCTTACCCAGATACCATCCAACCTTCTAAACCGCTATTACGCATGCCGTTCCCCACGTCATCCTCCATCCAACTATCTAGGCCGCTAATCCGCACCACGCCACCACCGACTAACCCCACGCCATCACTTACATACCAACACTCCACGCCATCCGCACCATCCAACCCTGCGGTACTCAAAGTATCACCCGGACCTTCCACGGCTGAGGAACATGCGCTCCGGAGCGGGAGGATTTTCAACAAAGTCTTTCCTCAGTCAACAGTTAGAGACGGCCCATCACAGCCGACAGAGGAAGCACACAATGAAGAGAGTGCACCAGGCACTCAATATGACCTGCTGAAGCACCTTGACCGGACACCGGCACGGATCTCCGTGCTTGAACTGATTAAAAGATCGAAGACTCACCAAGAAGCTTTGATGGAATATTTGCAAAAGGTGATGGTCAACGAGGACGTGCCGGTGGAAAAGATTGCAGCACTGTTAGTTCCTCAGGGGGATCAGCCCTCTATTTCATTTCATATATCGGAACTAGCACCGTCGGCAGCCAGAAGCATGGCTCTGAGCATTACGGTCAATATCTGCAAGAAGGCCATGGATGCATGCCTGGTTCACACCGGGGCTTCGATCAATGTTCTACCTCCAAAGACCCTGGAATTATGCGGTGTGCCCAAGGAGAAATGGTTGCCTAGCCCCATCTCCGTTACAGCATATGATAACTCCACCCGTTCCCCTCTGGGAATGGTTTATTTGAAGGTGGAGCTAGGCCCTGTAAGTCATGCAGAGGTCGAGTTTCACATCCTGGAAATCGACCATTCTTTAAACTCCATTTTGGGTCGTCCTTACATAAAAACTCTTGAGGCGATTCCCTCCACGAATCATCAATGCCTCAAATTTCCCTTCAAAGGACGAATCATTAAGGTTACGAGCATGCCAATCCTTGCTGCTGCTCATACTTTGAATGTCAAACCCATTTCTTCCCCTGGCCGACAACCTTTTCTGTCGGTATTATAGGTTTACCATCCAGTGGCTGATCCGCTGAAAACTGCCACTATTTCTCCTTATCCATTAAATGCCATAAAGAGGGGGAAGTGCATGAGTACCCCAGGATGGAGAATAATGATGAAGAATGGCTATCAGCCTGGAAGAGGCCTGGGCACACAGTTACAAGGCAGGACCACCCCCGTCAAAGACCACCGAGGAATACCTGGAAACGGTCTGGGCCATAGACCGAGAAAAATGAAGCATGACATTGTTCAGCAAGCAGATAATGAAGGCGGCCAGAAAGACTGGGAGACAATGTCTACACCGCCTAAGGAAGGTCGGGACCCCCTAACATGGACTCTATACACTCATTTTATAAAAGGGCCCGTCATAAGCCATGATAACACGGTGGTCATTACTTCATGTTTTGACCTCCATGATATATATGGAAGAGACTTGACTAGACACTGCTCAGAACTGCTTACGTACCAATCCTTGGAGGCTCTGCGGCCTATGAAGAGGAGAAAATTCCAAGATCCTGAATGTGAATGGTACAGGTGGTTTGATTTAAGAGATCTCTACATCGCATTGAACAAGCTGTTTCTCGATCCTGCAGAACCCAAGTGGCCGCCACAAATCGATGAGCTGATCGAAGGTCCCGGCGCTATTTTCGACAAAAGGATACTGCTGTCAGAAGAGACTGATGAAGGGGAGCCAGATGACCCCTATAAAGTTGGCTACACCACGGATCTGCTTTGGAGGGGGACATATCCTTCTCATGTTTTCATGCTTCACACCTTGTTTCGCACTTTACTCTTGACCCCGACTTGGTCGCGGGTCATCATTGAAGACATTCCACGGGCTCCGCCCGTCATGATCACTCTGTCCCCACGGGACCTCATTCCACTACCTCCTCTCGATCTAGAGAAGATGTATGATTTAATCTGGGACATACTGCTGCATGATCCCCCTAATCCTCTGGCCTTGGTGCCACTTCCCTCATCTCATTCTCCTTCTATTCATCTTCATTCTTGTTTTATACTTAATTCTTCTATTGCCAAAAAAAAAACGCCGATTTGGCAACAAATTCTTCCCAGATCCTCATTGAGGAAATCTCTTACTTGGCCGATTATACCCCATCGCGCGGGTCTTTCGGTCAAGATTCTCTTCTAAATCTACTCTGCCCCTCCCTTCGGGAGGATTCTCCTGTATTTCCATCTGTATCCCATGATTTTCATTCTGCTTCATTAGGTCAGAATAGGGAGTCTAGTGAAGTTAGGGAGTCTAGCTCTAGGCATGTTAGTCAGGTTAGGAAGTCTAGAAAGTCTAAGAGTAGACAAATTCCAGATAGATACCTCCAGGATTTAGCTAATAGATGCCTTTCTTGCTCAATGATCTCTCAGTTATTGGAAAATCCCATTCAGATGCCAGAAGACTGTATGGACGATGAGTTAGTCAATGATGGATATGGGGTGTATAAGTTGATACATGAAAAAGACCTCATTGTTGAAGATGAAGAATATGACGAGGACGCGACTGAGGCGTATGCCAGTGGAATGAAGAGATTCGATGAACCCTAGCTGCCGTAGAAGAGCCCACCAGAGAAGTCAATTTAGGGACTGAAGACGAACCTAAGGTTGTCCTCGTCAGCAAGAATCTTTCTGAAGAAGATGAGAAGGCAATGGTACAAGTTCTTAAGGACTATAAGGACACTTTCGCCTGGAGTTATGAAGATATGCCGGCGTTAGACTTGTCATTAGTGGAACATAGATTGACATTAAAGGAAGGAGCTAGTCCGGTCAAACAGAAGCTAAGGCGATTTCACCTACAAATGGCTTTAAAAATGAAGGAAGAAGTCGACAAATTACATAAAGCTAAATTTATTAGAGTTGTCCTCTATCCACAATGGGTGGCCAACATAGTCCCGGTTACGAAGAAGGACGGGAAGGTCAAGATTTGCATTGACTTCCGAGATTTAAACCGGGCGTGTCCTAAAGATGATTTTCCATTGCCTTATATTGACGTACTCATTGATAACACTGCTGGCTATGAGACTTTATCATTCATGGATGGGTTTTCATGATACAATCAGATCAAATTGGCAGAAAAAGATCAGGAGAAGACATCATTCACTACACCTTGGGGAACATACTGTTATGTCGTCATGCCATTTGGATTAAAGAATGCTGGAGCCACTTATCAGAGGGCTATGATGGCAATATTTCACGACATAATGCACATAGATCTAGAAGTGTATGTGGATGACTTGTTGGTTAAATCTAAGACGAAGGCGGAGCATGCCAAAGTTCTGGCAAGAGTGTTAGAGAGATCAAGGGAATATCAGTTAAAGATGAACCCCAAGAAATGTGTATTCGGGGTATCTTCAGGGAAATTACTTGGATTCATTGTCAGCAAACGGGGAATTGAGATTGATCCCAACAAGGCGAAGGCTATCAGAGAGATGCCACCTCCCAAGAACTTGAAGGAGTTAAGAGGATTAATCGGGAGGTTGCAATTTATTCGCCGTTTTGTCTCCCAGCACTCACAAAGGTGTAAGCCGTTCTATGAGCTTACCAAACTAGGAGTCAAATTCGATTGGGACGATAAGTGTCAGGAGGCATTCGATGGATTAAAGAATTGTTTGGCAAGTCCTCCTGTTTTGAGACCACCATCTCCAGGCAAACCATTGATACTTTACATTTCTGTCCTGGATGATGCAGTGGGGGATGTCCTAGCATAAGAGGATGAAGAAGGAAAGGAGAGGGCAGCTTACTATCTCTCTAAACTTCTCAACCCTGCTGAGCAGAGATATACAGTGATGGAGAAAACATGTGCAGCATTGGTTTAGGTTGTTCAGAAATTGAAGCATTATTTTCTAGCCCATGAAGTGCATCTCATCGCTAGGATGAATCCAATCAAGTTTCTTCTGGAGAAATCGGTCCTTACTGATAGGTTAGCGCGATGGCAAAGCTTTCTATCTCAATTCGACATCACTTACATTCAGCAGAAAGCGATCAAAGGCTATGCCATAGCGGAACATCTTGCCCATCACCCCCTTCCTCCTTTTGATCTAGTCCAATCGGAGTTTTCGGATGATGAACTGATGTCCATAGACTAAATCAGAGATGATATGTGGACTCTGCATTTTGACGGAGCTCTGAATTCCCATGAAAAGGGTATTGGCATTGTTTTGTTATCACCCGAAGGTATCACCATTCCACAAGCCTTTCAGCTTGACTTTCCAGTCACCAACAATATAGCTGAATACGAGGCGCTCCTTTCTGGCCTCGAAGTTGCCCATTCCCATGGTGTTACCAGACTCAGGATTGTGGGTGATAGCCAATTGGTTCTTCGCCAAGTGTTAACCAAGTATCGAACCCTTGATCCCAAACTCAAGCCTTATCAAGAACTTACTTCTGCTTATTCAAAGCTTTTCACCAAATTGATCTTCATCCATGTCCCTAGGAATTAGAACATCTTAGCTGACGCTCTAGCCTCACTTGCATCTTCTCTTGATTTTCCAATCAGCAGGCAATCTAAATCAATCATAGTTCATAGGCGTCTTTCACTCGCCGTGAAAGACCCTTCATTTCTGAGAACCAAGGAAAAGTTGCTGAAGAAGGTCAGAGATGGAGATACTGTGGAAAAGAGAGAAATCATGTTGATGGAGCTGTTAGAAGAGATGGATGATGAATAGAAGCCATGGTACTATGAAATTGCTAAATATTGTGAAGATCAATCATATCCTGAAGAAGCCACAGCTGAGGAGAAGAGAGCTATCAGGAAAGTTGCTCAACGATACACCCTAGTTGGGGGAGCACTGTACAAAAGAGGTTTTGATGGAGTTCTTCTGAGATGTCTAGACGAAGATGAGCTTTAGAAGGTTATGGAAGGAGCTCACGCTGGAGTTTGTGGTGGCCATGTTAATGGACAAATGCTAGCAAAGAAGATCCTTAGACAAGGATTTTATTGGCCAACCATGGAAGAAGACTGTGTAGGATATGTCCGTAGGTGTGCTAAGTGCTAACTTCATGCCGACAAAATTCATTCTCCTGCATCTTCACTCCATCCTGTTTCCTCCCCATGACCTTTCTGCATGTGGGCTTTCGATATCATTGGACCCCTTGGTAATTCCGATTCCGACATCAAGCAAAAATCTTTCATCCTCACGGCAACGGAATACTTCACCAAGTGGGCAGAAGCTGAAGCATACACGGAAGTCAAAGTATCAACCGTCTGCAAGTTCATCATGAGGAACATCATCACCAGATTTGGAATTCCAAGCACTATCGTCACCGACAATGGACCGCAGTTCGTGTCACAAGAACTAAATGACCTTTGCAACAGGTACAAAATTGTATTGCATCATTCGTCTCCTTATTATCCGCAAGGCAATGGCCAAATAGAGGCAACTAACAAGACTTTGATAAAAATCATCAAAAAGACGTGCAAATCTAACAAGTTCACAGACTGGCCAGAAAAATTGGTTGAGGCTCTATGGGCCTACCGAACTTCAATCCGTACGCCCACTGGGCAAACTCCTTATTCCTAAACATTTGGAATGGAAGCGGTAGTTCCATATGAGATCCTCATACCGTCATTAAGAGTACAATTGAACAAGAAATTTTCCATTGATGAACACCGTTCAACGCTCCTTGCTCAATTGGAACTCTTAGACGAGAGAAGATGGCCAGCTGCTAATCATGCAAGAGTTTATCAAAATAGACTAGTACGTTTTTATCAAAAGAAAGTCAGTGAACGTAAGTTCAAAGTTGGTGAAATGGTTGTCAAAAGAATTTTTGTAAAACCTTGTGGTCCGCGTTCTAAGCTCCAACCCAATTGGGAAGGACCTTATGTTATATCACATGCTTTTCCTGGTAACGCTATCCGTCTTGTCAATGCAGAGGGAGAAGAGCTAACTCACCCCTAGAACGGTTTGCATCTTAAGAAATACTACCCTTAGGTTAAAGAGTCGATCAGCATGATACAAAGACCAGTGGAATCAGAAAATTTATAAACTCAAATTTCCTTATCAGTCTGGATAATTTAACTCAAACACATTACTATATACACTGACACGTTTGATTCGTGAGTAACAAGAGATGCCAAGTCCTAAGGAATACCGAAAGCTTAACTGAAAGTGTAAAGTACAAATCATTCTTTTTAAAACAAAATCCTGTTTTTTACACTCGGCCCATGATGTCGGAACGAGGCTTAAAATAGACTACCAAGAATACCCGCCATCTTAGTACGAGGCCGTCATAAAAAAAAGGGAGAGATCCGTCCCAAAGAAAAGAAAAGAAAAGCAAAGTAAAGGCAAAAGCCGGACGTCAAATCAAAAGGCCATCACATTACAAATGTTACATCAAGGCCATGAAATGAAACAAAAGGGAACGCAAGGTCGATAAATACTCCGGAAAGAAAATGACCGAACCCCAACAGATATTAGGGTAAGAAAGGAACATCTTTTAGGTCTCCGGAACCTTCTCATGGGCTTTCTAAATCTATTCTTTTTTTCTTTCTAAAGAGGCGTACTCCAAACTTAAGGAACGGCCTAGATTGACTGTGGATCAAATCATCGAATGGGATCACGAATGGAAACACGAGTTCAAACACGATAGGTTTAAGTTAAATTATTAAAGAACAATTTGAGAATTAAGTTCATAAAAGAATATGATCTTTTGATCTGAGTACCATGCTGGTCTTTAGCTTACACCATAGTTCAAAATTAAAAAAAAATACATATTTTAAAATAAAAAAAATACATATTCCAAAATAAAAAAAATATATATATCCCAAAACCAAAAAAAAAAAAAAAAATTCAAAAAAAAATACATATTTCAAAACCCAAACAAAAATGAATATTTCAAAACAACAAAAAATATTCCGATTAGCATTTGCTTGTTGCATCTAGAATGCTTCATTCCTTTCATTTTCAGTGAGCATCTGTCTGCTTGAATGTTGCATTTTTTCTTACAGTTCGATTACCTTTGTTGATAAAGGCTATGCCCCTTGACCCTTCATTTAAGGAAAAAAAGATTGATCGACCATTTATTTGGTTAGGCAAGGGGCTAAGTCTGAATAGATGCTTAACCTGTTTGTTCAAGTCATATACAGGACACAAGGCATGAAAAGAGTTCGAATATGAGTAGAGAACAGCTAGAACCTGTTTCTGCGAATGAAAGGCGTCGTTAAACGGCGACGCGTTTTAGTTGGATTAATGGCGTCGGTTCAACACGACGCATTTCAGGGTTTTCTGTCATTTTCCCGAAATTCCATATTTTAATGCTCGGTCAAACACTTGTTTGAAGTTACTGATGAATTTTTGAGTGCAGGAAAATCAGGGAAATCTGGAAATATCAAAAAGATCCCATTATGGGAGTTTATGAGTCTCAACCGTGGCTAAAAAGACGGTTATTTCTACCCTTATATTATTTCATGTAGATAATTTGCATAATCTCATTACTATATATTAAGTATTTATTAGAGTATGTCAAGGACCTTGTGGTTTTGATGAAACTGGAATTTGAGTTCCCCTACAACAAAAACAGTGATAATTCCAGAGAATTCTTAATCGCACGGATAGGCCGTTGGATTGTTAATTAGTGAGGATGATGGTTCCACTTTTATGAAACGGTGCGTGGATAAACGAGCTTCGGCTTAGCACTGAATTACAAGAATTGGTGTCTTGACTCATTAATGACAATTTAATAATATTATCCTTGATTAATTTATATTTTATTTGACTTTATATTTTTCTTTTAACCCAGCATGCATCATATAGGACTTTGAAATCATTGTGATAAGAATTAATTATTGATTAAGTTTTAGACCATTGATCAAGTAATACCAACATGATATGAAATATTCCATTCTGAATTGAGTATCTTGATTATCTTTGAGGTTCGCTTGAAGATATCATCGGAATTCTCTTCTTTCTTAGATCCTTTATCCAATATTTCTTGTTTTCTTTTAAGATCTATCATGGTTGCAGCACGTCCACATTGGCTGGCAAATGCTCCCCATGATGAGACCTACAGTGTCTACGACCTGGGGTACTTCCCACTCCGTGGAGGTTGATCAACCTTATTTTATTTCCTTGTCTACGTCATCCAGACAAGATTGATTCCATTGATCTCCTTGAGCTACCTTCATCGATGATTTTGAGAAAAATTCCAATCATGTGATGTGAAGAGCGTATCTTATCACACATTGGCATCACCTTTTCAGTACATTCCATTTCATTTCACTCCCTTGCAAAGACGATGCCAAGGTGAGGCAACTGTAGACACGCTAATTTTGACATCATTTCGAGTAAATTTCATATCACATAATAATGCCTCAGAATGGTCTGATATTTAATCATTGGTTAATTTTTATTGATCTTTTTAAGCTAATTATCTAAATAGTGTCGGGTCAGACAGATATGATTTAAGTTAATTAATTAAATTGATTTTAACTCAAATTTCAATTAAAATATGAAGAAGTCTAAAAGACGTCAACCTGTGTGGACGCTATTTAGAGTTTATTCATATTTTAATGTTTAAATTTTAATCAGTATATTAATTAGCTAAAAGACGTCTGCATGTCACGACGCCATTTAGGTTTCCAAAGTTGTTTCTAATTTTCTTCCGGATGTTTATCCTTATCTTAGTTAGTCTAAAAGGCGTTTGTAAGTGGCGACGCGTTTTATCTAATTATAGATAAAGATAAGTTTTTACCGGATGTTTATCCTTATCTTAATTAGTCTAAAAGACGTCTCTCTTGGGCGACGCGTTTTAGATAATTACAGATAAAGATGAATTAATATGTATTTATCTGTTAGTTAAGCTGGATAAATTTAAAGACTTCTTCATGTAAAATCCGCGGATGTAAAGAAGTCTATAAATACCTCGCCTTTTGAGTGAGTAAAAAACAAAAAGAAGAGAGTGATGTTGAGTAATTATTTTGGTGGCGATTGGAGCGAAGAAGCTTGAAGACGTCCAAACGCTGAAGTGCTGCTACTGCCAGGAGTCGGCATCCTTCTTCTTCCGTCCAAGATCTATTGAAGACCAAGGCTTCCAGAGGCCATCTAGCATTAGCTTTCAATTCATTTATGCATATTTCTTACGTTTTCATCTCATTAGTCTCACATTCTTCATCACATCATTCTATGCAACACACACAATACTAACATCATTTTCAAAACCTATTTGTTAAAGGGATTTAAAAGACCATCCCAACAAATGAGTTTTCCTGTTTAGTTGCATGTTTAAAATTTTCTCTGAAATGGATATTGGTTCTTCTTAAGTTCTCATCATTGTTCTTCATATCTTTCTATTTCTTGCAAGGTACAAAGGAGAATTAAAAGAGAGGGAATCAACAGCGAACAACAAGGAATTTGGACGATCCTCAGAACTCAACAACAGTCAAAGCAAGGACAAAGACAAAAAAGAGTTCTCTTTCTTCAGCCGGCTGAAGGAGGGGAACCAAGAGCTCAATATCTCCCACATCCAAACAGGTAGGCGATCAAACCTTCTTTTGAAACTTTTTAGTCAAAAGTTTCTGGCGATCACATCAATTAGTTTCTTTTTAATAGGTTTATTTTGTACTTAAACAACATAGTTTTTTCATGATAATCACACACCCATTTTAAAGCACTCACACCGCTTGCAACTAATCAAACAAGTCTTCAATCCTCGGCAAAGGGTATTTATTTTTGATAGTGACCTGGTTGATCTTGCAATAATCAATTTATAACCACGTTGATCCATCCTTCTTCTTGTCAAAGAGTACAGGTGCACTACACGAAGACACACTAGGACATATGAATCATATCTAACAGCTCTTGAAGTTGTTTCCTCAGTTCAGCCAACTCCATGAGAGTCATACGGTAAGGTGCCTTAGAAAGTAGAGCAGTCCTTGGCATAAGGTCAATAGTGAAATTGAACTTCTGTGACGGTGACAAATTGAGCATATCCTTAGGAAAAACGTCAGGATATTCCTGAATCACCTCAATGTCTTGAATAGTTTTGACTGCGTCAGTATCAATCATCACACTAGCCAAGTATGCCTTACAGCCTTGGCTAATCAACTTATTTGCCTTCAATACAGAGACAAACATCCTTCTTGACTTATATCTTGGGCATTGGTAACAAAAGTCCTTCCGCCCTAGGGCCCAGAATATAACTCTCTTTCTACGACAGTCTAGTGATGCATCATGTTTATCTAGGAAGTCCATGCCCAGTATGACATTGAAGTATGCTATATCTATGATATATGTCATTATGAACATGTATTCATCTTGAATACAAATGTAAAAGTCAGACAAAGCAAGCTCAGTAGTCACAGTTTCTCTCGTAGCAGTAGTACTAGTTAAAGGCAGCACCTCCCATATAACACCCTCCTTATGAGAATCAACATACTTAGTAGAAACAAATGAATGAGTAGCACCATAATCAAATAAGACAAGAATGTGCCCGCCATCAGGCAGAATAGTACATGTTGTCATATCAGGCTCTACTTCAGCATCTTCATTGGTAAGCACATAGACATGTGCCTTACCTTTCGCAGGTGCTTCAACCATAGAATTGTTCTTCATCTTAAGGCATTCATGAATCATATGCCCTGTTTCACCATAGCTAAAGCATTTGCCAGTAGTTCGCCAACACTCCATGCGTCCATGTAGTCATCCACACTTACAGTAGATTGGATATTCCACCTTCTTTGAGCCTGATGTAGCAGCTTGGAAAACTTGTTCTTCTTATCAAATCCCTTGTGTTGAGGTGTGCATCGGTCATCTTTTTGCCTTGACTCTTCTTCTCTTCCACAAAAGCATTCTACTCTTGTTTTACTATATAGGCAGTCTCCAACGTATCCACCATAGTCCGACGTCAAAGTAGAACAACCCTACCTCGAATAGCTCCTCAAAGCCCATACACAAACCTCTTCACCCACTCTTCTTCATCAGAAAAGAAGCGTAGGGCAAAGCACTCGAGCTCCACAAATTTGGCCTCATACTCAGCCATAGATAAACTCCTTTATGTTAGACTAAGGAACTCGAACAGTTTGGCATCATGAACATGAGATGAAAAGTATTTATTCTTGAACTCTGCCACAAACTCCTCTCATGTGATATGTCCCACGTGATCAGTAAAAGTAATCCTCTTGACTGAGGTCTACAAAAAATCAGCACATTCCTTAAGCATGAATATCGCGAGCCTGACCTTACTATCCTCGTCACATCTAATAGTATCAAATATCTTCTCAACCTGTCAGAGCTAATTGTCAGCAGCCTCGGGCTTGCTTTTTCTCTTAAAAGAAGGAGAACCTAGCTTCTTGAACTTGTTTATAATGGTAGCCTCGGAAGTCCTTACTTGAGTCTGTAGTGCGGTCTCAGCTAGCATAGTTTGGACCTTATCTTGAAAAGTCTGCAGAAAGAGCCAAAATTACACTGTGGCGCGGCCATAGGGTTGGCATGAACAACCCCTTGTCCAGGAGTCAGTGCATCACCATGATCTGAGCCTTCCTAGACAGAAGGCTCCTCAGTGCCAATAGCCTGCACAATAGGATCCATAGCTAGCCCCAATACGAGTTCTCTTAGTTATAACCTAAAACCTAATGGAGCCTAATTAGTCCTTATATTCTAAGATCAAACTACCTACATTATATTGCCCTTACTCTTTAAGATTAGTTGGCATGCTTATGATCAGATGGTAATATTTAGAATCTCTCGTAATTCATATGTTATGATACTACAACCAGTCACACCCTTAGTCTAATGACTCACATTGGATTCAAGCCATTTAATAACGAGAATAACCCAACATACAAATTCGTAATGAATTATAAGAGACAATAAACAAAGTATGAAATAAAATGTCAATGACCATCATAATTCTAAATATTCAAATTAAATAGTCAATATCATGTCCATCCAATTACGTCATCTTATATATTAAAAGAAAAATCTTCATCTGATTAATAAAATGAAAATACATCATCTTTCATTATCCCTACTACATCCTTTTAATAAAGCAAACAAACAACTAATTAACTAACAACCTTTTTAGTAGAGCCCAAATCAAACACCTCCTCCAATCACTAATCTACCTCCTCAGTCGACTCTAAAAATTGTTAATTGGTTTATGAGTACAAGTACTCAATAAACATGAAGCCCACAAAATATTAAACGTATAATAATTGAAATATAGTGATAGCTAATATCATGATTTAGCAGTTCTACATATGACTCAATTAAAAGTATGATAGAAAATATGCATATAAGTCTAGCAAATCAAATGTATTTTTAATAGTACGATCAAATCAGATATCATATAATTTATTATGATGGACTTAATAAGATATTCAAGTCAAATTTGTGAAATTTGAAAGAAAGGACTAAGCAAGATAAATGAGGAATCAAATAGTTAATCTGATTTCAAATATCATAACAAAACAACATATTTCAGAGTCTATGCATCAAATATATCAAATATAAACATATCATAATGGATATACATCCAAATCACAATATCATGAGCCAAATATATATCACAAAGCATCTAAGGCATTTCAGTCCACAGGGGGCATGTGCTTCCTGCGCTACTGCCGGTACAAATGGACCGAGATGGACTGAGCCTCCCAACATCCTTTTGCCACCTGAATAGCCCACATAGGGCCTATCCTCTTTCGTTAAATACCCGCTGACATCATCTACACGTCAAAAAGAGTGACGATGATGAGAGAAATGGAGGCGATGGTGTGGATAGGGAAGGACAATTTAGCTTCCCCTACCTCCATGCAAACAACGGGATACTTGATTGGTTTTCTTTCTATCAAGTCAACGGGAGACTTGATTGTCGTGGAATGCTTAAAGAGATAAGCCTTCGGTATCATTTGAAAGTGATTCTAATGTAGAATCCAATCATTACAGTCTCTTATTTTGCTAAAGCATTAATTAGTCATAACATCTACTGACTTTATTTTTTCAATTATTTGTTTCAAAAAACGGGGAAGGGAAAGATTATGGCTCCCACGGCTCCCTTTCTTTTTCAAAGTATCCCAAGGTGAGCCTTTTGAAAGGCCCTAGATGATTTTGCAAAAAACTTCACCAATGGTCCAATGCCTTTGTTATTTTTAATGTCTTTTTTCCCCATTTAAAATTTGTGTCTTAATGCCAGTAAAAGAGTAGGTTTATTAAGCCCAAATTAATTCTATATTTTAATCCTTAAACAAAAATCTAAACTTTCAACAAAATTTTTGTAAAATGCTTTTCGTATATTTTAAAATCAAATTCTACTGAAGCCA
This sequence comes from Zantedeschia hybrid cultivar, assembly GCA_030544215.1. Classification (NCBI taxonomy): domain Eukaryota; kingdom Viridiplantae; phylum Streptophyta; class Magnoliopsida; order Alismatales; family Araceae; genus Zantedeschia; species Zantedeschia hybrid cultivar. Next base: position 63,928,503 of record JARZZO010000008.1, on the reverse strand, counting down.
TATGTATTTTTTGAAAGTGTTCGCAATCCGACCATATGAATCCACGGCCACTTTTTACATTAGAGTTTACCTCTTCTTGAAAGGTCAAAATCCATCGTATGTAGGTTGAACCGTGCGGTTTGATTAATTTTACCGGTGCCTGGTAATGGTATGGATCAACCCGTGGTTTAAGAAATTGGAGAGAAAAAAACAGCAAAATCACCCGCTTTGACCTTGACAAAAAGTCAACCGTTATGTAGCAAAATAACGAGTGAAATGGGGAAGTTTTGTAGCAACAAAATAATTAAGATGGGTCAATTCAAAGGCCTGCACTCCCTCTTCTTAAAAACGAGTAAAAGACCACCAACAAAGGTTCAGCACCCCTTCCCCTTACCAGCCAGCTACTTGGAACTTTAGAAAAGTCAATTCTAAAGCAAGTTAGCGAATCAAGGAGTTGATGGCTTCTAGTTTGATAAAATCTAATTCAAACTGACATTGGCGATATCAACAAAGATACCTACTTTGTAGCAAAGTCGATCACTTTTTTTAGTGTTAGGAATGAAGATTCATATTGGATCGCCTTATCCAATCTCATGCATGAGCTTATTTTTGCAACATCCTATGAAACTGCTATTATGGATGTGTGAAAATTTACGTGTCTCTTCGAACTATTGTCTTCAAAGCAGAAGTGAATTTTTGTCTTTTTTCTTGAAAATAACTCTCGTTGTGAAGATAGGTTGCGCTCTGCTTATAAGTATACATTTATTTTTACAACATCGATGTAAGATTAAAACGATTTGCCATTTTTTTATGCCTCTACAGATGCCATGGCATTGATTGAATATACAGATTAGGTGACAAGGATGAAATATTATCTTGGTCATTAAGCATTTGGTGGACTTTAGTTCAATAAAATTTACATTGAATTAACATTGTCGATATTAACAAAGATGTCTTTTGATCTTGCGGCAGAGTCGATCACTTTCTCTGGATGTTTGAAATAAGGATGCCTTTCGGATCACATAATAGTCTAATCCCATGTATAATTAGCTTTTTAAAATGAGTAATGCTAGTAGGATAGGAAACTTTCCTCGTTTTTCTTGCTCGGTTAAGGAGAGAATGAAGGATAATTGTATTTTTTTACAAATTCACAGGGACTAGTTAATTAAGTGTTTAAGAAAGAAATGCATCCAATGGATCCACATCTGGGTTAAAAAAAAAAAAAAAAAAAAAAAAAAAAAAAAAAATCCTTTTCTATCATGGTAGCATTTTCCTATTAAAATATTGGTGATACCAAGAGATTTTGTGGCATGGATTGGACCGTAAGTCTATTATGGTTGGGTTCGTACACATGGCCAGACATGCATTTTGCACATGAGAGGAGTGAATTGATCTGACGAGATTATATCCCATCACATCATTTTCCATGTGTGTTAGGGACGTAGGGAGGCATAGGAAATGGGACACAGGTAAGCTTGCTTCCTACAATTTTGCTCTTCATCCAAGAGTTCATCTTTCATTATCACCATCAGTAATACGTGCTGCAACGACTTGGATTGCACTTATGCGGTAGTTGATTTGGATAATTCTTTTAAATTAAAAATTTAAGATCATTATGTTAGAATAGACCTATATCTGAAAAATGATAAAATCAAAAAATGTTTAGTAGATGGTGCCTATTCTACTCATAACCTTAAGGTTTTAAGTTGGATGACCCAAAAACTTTAATACGGTATCAGAGTCTATAGTTATGAATTGAACTATGCATTTCATATTTGTGATCCACGTGACAAAGCTTAAAATCGACTTGCACATGAAGAGACGTGTTAGAATAGTCCTACATTAGAAAAAGGACAAAATCAAAACATGTTTAATAGATGGTACTTACTTCACTCATTGTCATAAGGTTTTGAGTTTGATGGCCAAATAACTTCAACATGGTATCAGAGCCCATAATTACGAACCGGACCGCGTATCCCGTATTTGTGGCCAAATAACTTCAACATAGTATCAGAGCCCATGATTACGGACCGGACCGCGCATCCCGTATTTGTGGTCCACGTGACAGAGTTTAAAATCGGTCTGCACGTGAGGGGACGTGTTAGAATAGTCCTACATCGAAAAAATAAAAATATTTAGTAGACAGTGCCTACTCCACTCATAGTCTTAAGATTTTGAGTTGGATGACCCAATAACTTCAACACAGTCTAATTCAACAATTGTATTGTTTAATATTTGATTAGATGATTTCAAAAATCACGCGCGAATGAGGGAACGTGTTAGAATAGTCCTACATCGAAAAAATGATAAAATCAAAAAGTGTTTAGTAAATAGTGCCTGCTCCACTCATAACCTTAAGGTTTTGAGTTGCATGACCTAATAACTTCAACACATTATAATTCAACAATTATATTGTTTAATCTTTGATTAGATGATTTCAAAAAGTGTTGTATGCTCTTCCAAGCATACAAAATACACAAGCGTTAGAATGTTAATTTTACAGCAATGCTTGAGCATCTAGTAAATATTCATCTTTCGTTATTTAAAGTGTTCTTGCCTTTTGATCAGGGTTTACTAATGTAAATGGGATGGCAAAGAAAATGGATATATAAATATTTTAAAATTAAAAATAAACAATTATCATTATCTTTACGAAAACTTTGTTTGCACATATCTCCGCCGTAACTTCTGCCTCCTAAAGTCAAAAAATTCACTGTTAAACCCAAAGGTACAAATAATTAAACTGTCTCTCACAAAAAAAAAGATTGAGAGCTTTATTTGACCCGCCGTAGCGCTGTTGGTTCTAAGGCTGTAAGGCAGGTTAGTCCGGATTAATATCAATCTTAATCCAACTAATGTATAAAGGATCTGAACCTTAACCCGATCCAATTTGACCCCAACTTGACTTCTATCAATCCTAACTCAATCCGTTGATAAATCCTTCAACTTCAACTCAATCCGACTGATGTATTCCAACCCTCATCAGGTTGGATCAGGTTGATCGGGTTGAGCCGGGTTACAACTCACATTCTTAAGCATATTTCTTGTCATAATATTATCTACCTTAACTACGTAATGAAAAGAACGCATAGCAACTTATTTACACGATTTCCTTCCTCTCCACATGCACATTGTCATTTAAGGTACTATAGTTATAAGATAACTTTTATGTAACGGGTTCAAATTGGTCCGAGTTGTCCGACCCTTTAACCCAATCTGACCTGTCTAGTCTTAGATTGGTGACTGCCATAACCCTAACCCAACCCAACCCATCATTTGTCGGATTTGTGAGTCAGGTTTACCCGTGAGGGTTCGGATTAGCCCGCCCAATGTTACAGCCCTAGTTGGTTCACCCCCCTACGGTTTGTGCAGGGGGCGTGGAATCGATCCCACCTTTCACTCCTCCCTGTGGATTTCTCTGCCTTTGGCGGCTTTGTGGAGTAGGGTTTGGGTTGGGGGGGAGGCCACCCAGTCGGTTTCGAACCCTGGGCATCCTGGGGTAGGGTAGATTTATATGAGTTTCTGGCCTATCTGAGCCACTATCCAAAAGGAGAATTTTTATCTAGTAAATTTCTAAGAATGTTTCGCTTGTGAAAATATTCTATTCTTTGATAAATTCTTTTCTCAAATTAAAAGCATTTTAAAAAATAAATTTTTTTCTAATTATGTGTTATTATTAGAAAAAAACTTAAATCTTATATTAGTGGATGTTAAATTTCAACTGTCATTAGGAGAGAGCGAGCTCCCAATCAAAGAACCAAAACTTGTCCTTAACCGTTTATTTTTCCTAAATCATAGGAGGATAACCTTTCCCGTAAATTAGATTTCTCTCCGATTTTCTTAAATCCCTAACCCACACCAAAATGTTGATGGAATGCCTTGGACACCAACTATCAACACTAATCTTATGCCTTCATAAAATGGCCTCTGACTTGTATGGTTTAGAGTATGCTTTGGAGAAATTTTAGTGGGAAGTCAGTTTATGTCTTATTAATTAGTCGGAATAGTAATTTTAATTAACGTGGTACTAGTTTTGATATTAGTAATTTTGAGGTCCACAATGTTACTATTGAAATCAATATTAAAAGCATATGAAGAAGGTTAGTGAAAATGGAAAGAGAGCGTTAATAGTGGGGACAGAGAGAGAGACAGTTTCAAGAGCTAAAAGGTAAATTTTAATATTTCTAATATTAAATATTCTATTAAAGTGATTGTAGAGGTTGAAAACTGATTAGAATCTTAGGATTGATTAAAATCTTAGTAATCAGTTTACAATTTTTCTCTTCCATGGGACCATTGGATGGATGATAAATTGGAACCAAGCCATTGAGATAGATGTGCAACCAAAGTGTATTACAAATGGTGTAATACCTGCTGCACTGATCCTCGGCGTCACTGCAGTGGGTTAAAAAAAACATTGTTTTAAATTTTTTTAGATGGGTCCTAGGGTATTCTATGTGTCCATATAAGTCGATTTTTAATTGGACGACTGAAAAAAATCTAAAAACTAAAAAACTAAGTTTTAATGAACAATAAAAAATACATTTAATGGGTTGAGCCCAATAATGGTTTTTGTTTTTACAGATTTTTTAGATCGTTCGATCAAAAATCGGCCTATACGAACATGTACCTTGGGGCCCACCTAAAAAAATTTCATTTTTTTAAAAAAAAAACCAACGGCACTGACCCTCAATATAAGGATCAGTGCAACAAGTCAGACTCTTACAAAAGAAGTCGCTTCAATGGTGTGAAACTATCCTTATTTAGACACATTACTTATCAGTATGATAACTTGGTAACCACTATAATTTTTAAGATGAAAAAGTAGCATCTAGGGGTCAATTGGGCGGGTCAGCCCCTGGCTTAACCCAGTCTGGACCATATTATAATAAATTGTGCTGGCTCAAATTATCTAAACTGACTTGGGTTAAATTTGGGTTGCCATCAGTCAAATTTGGGTTGAGGTGGGCTGAAATTGGACTGACCCAGTTTGATCTATTGATTTTTACATTAATTCATATAAAAAGTAAAATATTTCTAACAAATTATCCACAAATAAGGCTAACCCAACCCAACCCAAACCAGTCCACTCATTGTGGAAGTTGGGTTAAGTTTGAGTTAAATGTGGATTGAATTTGGGTTAAGTTATCATGAGGACGACAATTTCTGGTCAATAAAATTACTTCAAACAATGCACCAGATGGGTTCCACAGCATGCTCCACTATTCCTTCATGCCTTTCGACACACCTGTGATCCCTGAATGGGGCTGTAAGTGGGCCAATTCTGGATAGACCCAAAACCCAAATGCATTGACCCAAACTCGTTATGGACCCACTAATATTTTTGGGATCAACGGATAAACGGGTCTGCTATCGAGTCTGCCTTTTTTTAATTGATTTTACATGTGAAAGATTTTTCATCTTTCTTGTGCCGTTGAAAATGGGGCCCAATTTTAGGTCCAAATTCATTGAATTTAATTTGAAAATTTAAAACTGACAATAATTAACGTTCTACTATTGAGTTATTGGGTATACTCATGCCCTAATTTACCGAGTCTAACGGGTCGGATCCAGAGACCTGTTTTGACAACCCTCTCAGGAGTCGGGCCCTTAGGCCCTCCCCCGCCTTGATGCTGCCTGGGGCATGATCAATCTGGGAACTAGTATGCAATTCCCCTCAAGCTTGCAGTTGGAGGTTTACTCTCTTCATCTTCTTCTCTCTCCTCTTGTCCACTATTTTTAGACATATTTGGTACAACTTCTAATTGGAAATACATTTAGACTTTTTTTCTGAACTATTATGAGAGAAAAAAGATAAATATCAGAAGCCACTTCTATGGTATTTTAGTTAGTATTTGAGTTCAAACCATAAGCTCCAAATTAGAGCTTCCTAAGTTGAATAAAAAGGAGAATGATTAGGACAGGTCCAACTTTTATAACTACTTAAAATTAATTATAACTACTTCCATCTATTATTTTTTTATGCTGTAGGAAAAAGCTAAAACTAGCTTCGAACCAAAAGCATGTCAAAAATGTCCTAGACTCTGTTTGTGACAACTTCCAATTAGGAATAATTTTGCACATTCAATTAGTTATTTTGAGAGAAAGACATTAGGTCTCAAAAGTCATTTATAGAATATCTTGATTGTGTTTTAACTTCAACCAAAAACTATGAAGTGCAACATCCAGAATAAAGAAAAAAGTGGAGTTGTTAAGGATTGTTTGACTTTTGTAGCTATTTCAAAGTTACATATAAGCACTCTAATCACTCTTTTCCATGTGAAAACTCGAAGTCGAAGTTGCTTTCAACTAGTAAGTTTTGTCAAACACATTCTTCTGATGCTTTCTGACCCCTTTCTTCCTTAGTTGGTATGTAAGAGATCTTGCCCAAGGGCTCTCCTCATCTTCCCCATTAAGGTAGACTCATTTTCCCTTGTAGACACCACACTAAACGACAAGGCCTCCAGGATTTGGTTAAGAGGCTTCCATGGGGGTGCTTCCTATATATGTTCAATCTTTTTTTTTTTGCTATGTGGTTATTGATTCATGTGGTTTTGGTGGGATCTGTGTTGTTTTTTGTTGATATTGTGTGTTCTACAGAGTGACAAGGTTTAGATTTCTTCTTTCTCCAACTTCCTCGTTCGTACGAGGTTCTTTCTTCCTAGGATAAAAAACTACAAAAGTATTATTTTTTTAAAATAAAATTTACCATAATTTTTTGGTCACATGACTCGGGTGGCCAAGTTACATGCAAATTCTTTTAATCGGAAAAGTCCAAATCTCAACTATTCAATAATTTCTCTTAAACAGGAGATTTATTTGCACATAATTCAACAACTTTGCCTATAGAGGCAACAATTTCATTCTACCTATATAGGCACTTGGGAATACCTGAATTCGTGAATTAATTTTCGCACTCTTAATCATTACACAAGGTAGGAATTAAATTTATGACTTCTTTAAAAAATAACAATACTACCAAGTTAATGCAGCTAGCTAGTAGATCATTCAATCTCACCTTGCACCTGCATCACAATTTTCTAGTTCTATAGATTACAAATTATCCGCATCCCTAAGGCCCCATCGAATCAATGCATAAATTAAAGTATCACATACTTTTGTATAATTAATATTCATTTATTAAATCTTAATTGTTCGTTAAGGAATTCATATTCATGTATCTATGCAAGTGTATACTTTACATGACTTTTGTTGTTTGCTCCTCTTTTCATTTTCTCGGATTTGGGCCTCTAATTTTTAACTTCTTAGATATACCAAAAACCATCTCCTAATAATTTCTATTCAAGTATTTTTTATTTTTTATTCAAGAATTATTTTACTCTCGATTGGTCGATGATCACGTAAGTTATCTTTTCATTTATTTTTCTTTGAGTTAACTTGAATAACTTCTATCCAACAATGTCGTACAGTGTTTGTGGTCTTCTTCTAATTTTCCGACCCTAAAAGTCTCAGTCGACACTTATCAAGATTTTTTTCTTGTTTTCTCTAATTAACTTTTGTATTTAGTCACAAGTCACACAAGTCATTCTCAAATTGTTTATTCTTACGATACACAAGGTATCTTTTGATGATTTTGATTTTTCTGAATCATTTTAATCATGTTTAAATACTATTATTTTATTTTTTAGTAGACTATAGTTTGGTAACTACAATACGTCGTCATCTGCATCATGGTAATTTTAATTGAAAAAGAAATTATCGTGACACCAGCTACATTTGCTCAATAAGAAAAGGCCATCCAAGTGTTGTTTTGTTCAGGGACGAAGCCAAATATTTTTATTAGTGAGGGCAAACTTAGAAGTATCATCGGAGACTAACATCATGTAAGACTTAGGTTTGGGTTGGAAACAGTCGAAAAACCAAAAAAAAATTGGGTTGGAAGAGCAATTTCATATTCACTAAGTAATGATAGCACATTGAACACCCAAAAAGGAACCATAAACAACCACAGGAGAGACCCAAACGGTGGGCATTTTGTAAACAAGTTTATTATAATTATTAATCTTTAAAAATAAAATATATAAAAGTCTTAAATTTTCAGTGGGGCAAGTGGCCCCCACTCCCCTAATTTGGCTTCGTCCATAGTTCCGTTTAACATTAAAATGGTATAAAATATTGTATTTATGTTTAAACCAAACAATCTTGAAATGGTATCTGATGCGGCAGAATCCGATTCGGCCCATTGAAGCAGGCCCAAACCCCATTCGGCCCAACAGTAGCAGTATTAGGCCCTCCGGCGGCCTTCGGCCCGTTAGCGGCCCAGCAGCCCTCGGCCCATAAGCGGCCCCGTCGCTCCCGGCCCAGCAGGCTTCAGCCCGTCAGCGGCCCATCAGCCTACGGCCCGGGAACAGCACGGCGGCCCAGGGCCCAGCAGGCTTCGGCCCGTCAGCGGCCCAACCCCCTTCGGCCCGGTAGCTGAATCCGGCCCACTCCGGTGGCGGATCAGACGCTATGGCGGTTTGTCAGTAAGCCTCCTTTTAGTCCTATATCGGCTGCCACCATTAACCATCCGCTACCCTCCGCTATAAGTATCCTGCTATTTGTGGCCAAGGGGGTGGTGGGAAAAACGGATGCCCCCCTAAGCTTCCGAAACCCCTTAAAGGACTACTGTCCGAATAGTGTTCTAACTATTTCTTCTTGCTTCCTGAATCGAATCTTCTTCAGAAGCTAACTTGACCGTCGGAGGGGGTTCCCCAGGGCTGACGCCCGGGACTCCTGCTGACTGGTTCTTCTTCTTCTTTCCCTCCTGCAGGGGCTCGGTTCGAATCATCGCCGACCTCCCCGAGTCGGTCTCGGCCGCCGACCTCGGACACCTCTCCCCGGTCTCGACGCCGAACGCCGGCTGCCCCGCGCCAGGAGACTCGGTCTCACGCTGAAGTAGCCTTCGGACTCGCCGTCCGAGGGCAATCCCGTCGGTCGCCCCGCGCCAGGAGGCTCGGCCTCGCGCTGAAGGCGCCTTCGGACCCCCTCGTCGGAGAGCGAGCCGTCCCCCCGTCCGATCTCGGACTTTCCGACTTCTGCTCCGACGCTCGTCTACCGCTCCGCCGACAGGAGCTCCTGCTCGCGCCGCGCCTTCGTCCGACCGAAGAAGCAGCGGCTCACTATCCAAGAGCAGCTCCGGCGGTAGATCGCGCCCCCCGCGGGCGGATCCTCTTCATTCCGAAATAGCCTCGGCTTCGCCCTGTTGTGGATCCCCGTCGGGTCCCCTCGTCACCGTTCGATCCGGACCGGCTCCGGATCCTCCTTGTTTCGGATCCCCGTTTGCGGGATCCGGTCGTGATAGATCCAGTCTACATCAGTATCCTATGAATTTATCCTATCTCCTCTGGACCTTCGTATGGTGGCGGATGCGAAAATTTTGTTCTGTGAGGTAAGCTGGACAGTAAATTAGTGAGGTCATTCTCCTGAACTAGAATTAGAAAATCAATAAAGTCACTCTATTAGGTTGGGATCAATAGGTCAGTCACTCTAGTAGATTATGAATAGTGGATCCTCTTAAATTTTACAAAATCTAACAGGATCACATGACCCCATTAAAAATAGGCTGATCTGCTACTGCCTTTGGATGTCCATAGGTATACGAGAGAGGATAAATGAGTCAAAAGACATCTTATTTTGGTTTAAGAAATCCTCAAAATCTTATTCTGATTTAAGCTATTATGCAAACAAAGTGAACCTTAGCGAGCCAATTAATACAACTTCAAGAAGGTTCTTTGCTTATGATGATGTTGGCGAATACATAACCACGGCTAGCTGTTCATTATATAGGTAATAATGGTTCAAAATATTTCAAAAGAAGGAAGAAGTTAGATATATTTAGGAGAGATCTGCTGCTATCGGTAGCATAACAAGTATTGTGATACTTACTCAAAAAAAAAAAGTCTATTTGACTTCAAACTTTTTAATGCACGATCATTATTTTTTTTTGTTTGCAAAGTGAAAACTATCTAAATCATTCATTTGAACATCTAAAAGGCATAGACTAAATAGTAGTGCATATGATACTATCTAAATCATTCATTTTATGCACATTTGATGCTTAAGAAATAAGTATCTGTGGAGGTTTTTAATTTTTTAATCACAAATAGCTAATTAGTTGTACAGTACCTTTAATGATTTAGATTAAAGATTAAAGGTCGAAGAGACCGTTTTTAGAATATGTTGTACCGTGCTTATGGGCTTAATCACTAATGACAGTGGAACACTCTGCATAATCTAATAACTTTTAGATCTTCAAATGTCAACTAATTATTAGACGGCAACCTAAAATTCTCAAGAACAGTCCACCGGCGGGGCACCTGCTCAGCCAGGGGCGGGAAGAAAACGGGTTGCGACGACCATGCCCGTCGGCCGTGGCGGCTCCGCGTGGTACGCCCTGTGACCCGTTCGCCACCACTGCGGGAAGAAGGGTGGTGCGCTTCCCGGAATTTTGACAAACATCTGGTGGGCGTTACTGTCTGTCCCCACGATTTCGTTGAAAGTTAACCACCGTGATGACATGGACCTCTGTAGTGGCGGACGTAAAAATTTTGTTCAGCGGGATCATTTGGGCATTAAGTTATGAGTATGATTGGGTCAATAGATTTTTAAGCTAAGTCATATGGAGTCTTGAGTTGAACCAGTATGATCTTGAATTGAGTTAAGGGGATTTCAGACTGGATTATTATGAATTAGGTCAATAAATTTGACAAAATCTAGTGATGTCCCAAGATCTTACTGAATAAATACTAGATTCGCCACTGAATACAAAAGTCTAGATGGAGATTTTAGACCTCCACAGCTTCTGTCAACCTAAAATGATTTTCAGGAGACATGTGAGGGACTGTGAGGTTCAAAATAATTATCATATTAACTATGCTAAAGAGAGGTGGAGGCAAATTAATGGATTGTATCCCTTAAATTTGTTTGGGAATAATTTTACTTTAGATTCTGCATCTTCAGATTCGGGGGAATATGAAAAATGTCATATTCCTCTACTTTTGTTACTCCACTCCATCTTATCAGTCACTCTTTATGGTAAGAAAGAACAGAAATTAGAAGGAAAGAAAATTTCCATTTTCTAAGGATTGTTATCCAACGAAATAAAGCGGAGAATATTTGGTATAGAGAAAGTAAAATGGAAGATCTCGATGTTAAGGAGAAAGGACAAAGCTGGAACAAAGTTAAGCGTGTGGAGGGAAGGGATTAAGATCGTTTCTTTTACTTTTTCTATATTATTTGTACTCCGCTCGAGTCTATTAGCCCATTTGTTATGTTCCAAAAGAAGTATGGCTTAAAAGAGAAGAAATTTTTTGTTTTAGACTAATCAAAATGAATAGAGTATAAATAATATAAGAAAAGAGGAATACACGATGGAGAGGCGTGAAAGGAGGATTGAGGTTTACTTATCCCATTTTATCCCGTTTGCATTTCGTCTAGAATCTTTAAATTTTTTTATAATTTTACTTATCTTCTATCATAATAAATGAGTTTATAAATCAAAAATAGAATATAAATAATATAGAGAAAATAAAATAGAGATCTTAATTTGTGAAAGTAGGAAATATCCGCTCCCAATAACAAGGGCCATCTCTCTCTCTCTCTCTCTCTCAAAGTAACTATTAAACCAAGCCTCTGTCCATGGGTAGGGCTGTAAATCGGATGGGCTTAGATAGACCATTAGTTAGACCAGGACCCAATATAGATCCGATTACATAAATGGGTAAATCAATTAGATCTTGTGTCTACTTTTTTACTTTTTTGTATTAGAAAATAAACGAGCTTAAGAAAGAATTAATTTAAAAATTTATTATACGCCACTTAGATGGGCTTGATTTTAGGACTAGAACCGAGAGAACCTGATTATAAATCCATGTATGCAATGAGTCATTGTGAGTGCGAAGCCATCGGATTAGTTTTGATCGGACGGCTGTAGTAGTAACTCATTTTTTTTTTAAACCTCAGAGGGAGAGGACAGTTCTAAGAGAGTCGTTTGTATTGTCGGATCTTTATAGATAGTTAATTTTTTTAAAATAAAATTAATATTTTTGATTTTTTTTTATATAATTTTTAACTGTTTAATAAAAAATTAGATAATATAAATGACTCTTTTAGAATTACCTTTTCCCTTGACTTTAAAAAAAAAAAAAAACTTGCTGCAATTGAATGGCTGAACATTCTAAATGCAATTGCAACAAGTATTATTCATGCAACAAATAGCAATGTGGCACTTATTGGGTGAATGGGCACATCCGGATCCAAAGTTAGTGGACTTAAATGGATCTGCCGAAGGGTCTAGACCCCTTTTTGAGAACCATGGTGCATAATTCTGATTACCTCGTCACAAATGCTTACATAGGCTGGTCCAGTCAAATGAGAAGCCTTATTTAATAAAAGAGAAGAGATCCTCTTAATACACGTTTAGATTGAAGTCTAACAGTATTAAGATAAAGAGGGTGTCAAACATTGTAAAAATCCCTTCATATAATTTCCAAAGTTAACAAATATTTGAACATTCCTTCTCTCAGTATTGTTGGATTCGAGTCTAAACGAGCGAGGATTTCTTTTCTTAATAGAACGCGTAAAATGTTTAGTATTATCACCATCCCTATAAACTTTAATAGCCTTTCTTTCTATAGGCTATTAGGCTATGATGACGGCAATTAAACAGGGCATCTTCTTCCTTGTTGCTAGGTCAATTCAGAGATGCAGATCCAAGCCACCGACAACCCCATGGACTCGTCAAATGCCCATTTCTCGGTCAGCTGCACCCGTTCCAGAAAGATCCGAACCAGTTGCTGAAAATGGAAAAAGGCTCCGTACCCGCTTCACGAACGAACACAGATTGCGGCGGCCCCCCGGCCGGAGTGCTCCGGCGGCGAAGTCGTCTCTAGATTTCTAGAATTGTTCAGGCACGTCAAGTTGCCTTGAGAAGAAGAGAATAAGTAGCTGCACCAGTCGTAGTCGGTGTTACATCTGACGCAGGTGTTTTTAATGTAATAAAAAGAATAATACATTTTATTATATTTTATATGTTTGTATAATTTGATCTTTAGTTTGACCGTCCAAAAACAGACGAAAAATTAAATATAAATCTTCAAATGAATACTTGGATTATCTGGTTGAAGATTCAATGGGATTGCATTACCATATATGTTATTTTAATTTTTTTAAAATTAAAAACGCCGCTAACTGCTGGCACAAAGAATTAAAAATGACGCCTAGCCTAGGTGGGGTTTATTCTATATATGGTTTGGGTTTGCTTATTTTGATGACTTGCCGTAGCTAACATGCCATGGTAATAGTGGGGAGTTCTTTTTATTAACTTTTTATTTATTCTCGCAAAACCTAAAAGGCTGATAGATTTTGTACATAGAAGTGACATCTATCTCAATCTCAGCAATTTATCTTTTGAGATAACCTAAAATTTTAATGTAATTGGTTCTCATTTATTTACACTATTCCTTTTAGTTCCTTTTTACAATCAAGAGTACTTTAGATCTGTTAAAAGTCAAGTTTACCCAAAGATATAACATGTACCAACCTAAAGAGAGGTCAATTGAAATGCATGATTTGATATTTAGAAAGTAGATAGTTGTTTATGGTAGTAGAATTTCTTTTTTTTTCAATTACTCGACAAAATCGCACACATCTTTTGACATTTTGCTATGTGTTTTTTTTTTTTTTTTTACCTCGACCAATTATAAATGCCAAAGAAGATAAAACATAATAACATCACTTTCGAACAAAAATAAGTAACGTATAGAAGATAATCAAAATAATTTAAGAACAAATATGTTATTATCCTTCTAGGTGGAGGCAGATGGTACCCTTCTTTTAACCTAATTAGAACTTTAAGGAATTTTTCTTGTATCCTTCCCCTTTAAGCAACCATAGGCGGCGGATGTGGTTTTCGGATGACGGCATTTGGCGCGCCCCAGGTGGCTCGTGATCTTGTCATACGCGGAAGCGCGGCGGTACAGTTATTCGCCATCATACGTGAATCGATATCTTTGCCGCGTCGCATCTGCGGAGGACGCGTCGCATCCGCGGAGGACGCGTGGCATCGGATGCGGGGAGGTCACATCAATGCGCCGCCCGAGCTCCAATGGTCGGCCAGCGCATGTCCGTACATTTTGACCTCTAATTATTGGATTAATATTTTTTACAGTTTATTTAAGATTGACTTTTTATTTTCATATTTTTTAGATGGTCCGATTAAAAGTCGAACTATATAGTCATAGGACATAATGAAATTTACTTAATTTTTTTGAAAAATATTTTTTAAGTTAAAAATACTAGCAACTAGTATAATAATGCAGCAAGTGTTTGTCTTATTATATTTTCTGGCTATTTTTAAGCTTTAAATTTAGTTAAGGCCAAATCATGCTTAGAATTTGATGAACTATTGTTTAATTTGTATCTGTCGTAATCTAATTTTGACTAAAGGTGTATCTAAAATGACTCATCCATTATGTCAACCCCCCATATTCTATCGTAACGCTCAAAAGCAGATTTCAACTGCTTTAGAAAAAAGTGAACGTACTGCATGCCTTCTCTATCTTCTTTTAATTTTTTTTGCACACAAACTTGCTTATGAGGAATAGATTCATTTGGAAATGCTCGACATTAGAAGAGATTATGTACGGTCTGACAGTGCAGTATCATGCGTCCAAACGCGTCTTAAGAATTTTATAACTTTCATCCAACTAAAGTCCAAAGGTACGCGTTAGATCACGTGTTTTATAAATATATATATATATATATGAAGTGAATTTTTTTATCCAAACTCGATTTGCAAAAAAAAAATGAATGAAAATAGTTCGATGCAAACTTGAATTAGTTGGAAAATTTTATAATCCTAGTCTACCCTCTTAATAGTCGAGTTGGTTAGTTTAATTGCATCTACATGTAGATACCTTATGGATACCCATACAAAAATATTCTTAATCTTAAAACTTCTCAAAATGCAGTAATTTTACAACTAATAGTTATAAAACCGAAAACGACGGGCAACAGCATCATGATACTGTGCTAAAGAGTTTAGCAGCGTGGGAAGTTACTAGGTAACATTAGAATCAATGGGACTAATATGTGTGAAAGCCAAGTAGACTTCACATCACTACAGCATTACAAGACCTAAGATGTGAAAGGCCATTAGACTTCACATTATTGAAACTTGCAAATGCCAATAAAAGCATAGGTCTCCAAATGTAGGTTGGTCACGTCCTTCTTGCCCGTTTCCTCCAGTCCCCACCGGCGAGCCGTCGCTATCTCTTCTTGAAGTGATGCCGCCCCTCTTCCCATCTCCACATCTCTATCCATCTGTCCATTATATAAGTAGAGAGCAGGACAACCGGCCAAGGGGCCTCATCCACCATTACAGCCCTCCTCATCCTCTCTCCACTGCACAGAGAGAGAAGCCAAAACTACCACCTTCCAACAGAAAGCGGAACCCTCCCAATCGAAAAGGGCTGGCCTTTGCGCAATCTGCGCCTCTCTCTCTCTCCCTTCCGGGGAGCTCGGGGTTGGCCCCATCTGTCCGCCGGATCCTTACCCGCCAAAGCCATCGCCATCCCCATCAGAAAGCAGTTTGCTTTTCTGGGGGAGGAAGGCTAGGGAGGAGAACAACAACGCAGCCGGCGCCGAGAGGTGGGCAAGGGAGGAGCAGGGCGAAGGGGAAAGGAAGGGAAGGGGATTACCTAGCTAAAGAAGGAATCTTTGTGGGTTTCACTCGATTGGGCGAAATGGTGGCTCTTGTCGCGCGCGAGGGGAGGCAGCTGCAGCGTTACACCAGCGGCGGCCACCGCCTTGTCGTCGGGTTCGTCCCGTCCTCCCCTTCCTTGTTCATACGTTTCTGGGTAGATTCGAATCCCATTTTGTGACAATGGGTCTTCCTCTTTCACCATGTTCCATGGTCGATCGAATCTACCGGCGTCGACTTTTTCGCTTCTCTCAAACCCCCAATGGGCGTTCCGTTGTGAATTCCCTTGGCTGTGATATATGCCTCCATTTTTATCAGAAGCTTTCCTGCCTCGTTTCCTTTTTCCGATGACCATTTCCTCTGTGTTTCTCCTCCAACAGATGCATTCCTTACAAATATAAGGCGGACAATTCCGGTGAGGACGCCATTGCCATCGACCAGGCGCTGCAGGTACTCGTCATCAGCTCCCACGGGGGCCAGGAAATATTGTTCCCAAAGGTACGTAGAATCTTCGTCCCCAACTAGCTCCCTCCCTCTCAAGTCTCAACCACCATTTTAATCTGTCGAGATGATAAGCTTTCCCTCTGCTTAATTTTATCATTTCTGTTAGCAGGGAGGTTGGGAGAGCGACGAATCCATAGAAGATGCCGCCTCACGGGAGGCGATGGAGGAAGCCGGCGTCGTGGGGAACGTCGAGGTCAGTGTGCACACCTCTCTCTCTCTCTCTCCACACCCTTCTGCTGTAAGCGACTGCAGCATCTCACAACGAAAAGGAAATCTCCTTGCAGGAAGAACTGGGCAGATGGTGGTACGAGAGCAAGTCGCAGGACTCGCGCAAGCTCGGGGTCATGTTCCCCTTGAACGTGACGGAGGAGCTGCTCCTCTGGCCGGAGATGTGCAGCCGCAGGCGCAGATGGGTATGCCAAAAGGCCTAGAATTGTGAAGAATCCGCTCCTCCGCGGCTGGATTCGATCCGCCATGGGTTTTTGATTCCTTGGGACTGTTCTTGGTCGCAGGTGTCGGTGGCGGAAGCCAGGGAAGCCTGCCGGCAGCCTTGGATGAGGAGAGCCCTTGAGAAGTTGGTGGACCGGGCATTGCCGGCGGGCACGGCTTGTCACCCCTTCGCAGCATTTGTGAACAACCAAGGCAACAACTCCGAAAGGTGAGCAGAAGGGACACTAAAGGATATGTGGGAGGAAGATGAAATCCAAGTCCGCCATGTTGATCACCATGAACTCTGTTATCGCTCAGATGTGGATCGTCCATGGCAGATTCCGAACCAGCAGGAGAACTTTCGGCATTCGGATTCATTACTGGCCACATCAAAGGATGACAAGTTCCTAAATAAAGTCAATTCTGACGCTACGAGAGAATGGGGCTGACTTTTCTAACCTGCAACGCCTGTCACCATCCACTCAATCATGTGATGTCTGTTAATTGAAATTTAGAGTCAACTAGTACGTTGACTAGATCGAAGCCTATGTCATGACCAGCCTAGTTATATGAATCAAAGGATGGAACATGCTGGAGTTGGAGGTCTTAATACCATATGATGGGGAAAGCCGAGTGGGCCCAGCAGATGGGCTGAGAGCTGGCCAAGAGGTCAGGTGGCCCAGGGGCCGATTAGGCCAGATGTACGAGGCCCTTTCAGACTCGGCCCAGTCCGAGGACAGTCGGGATATGGGCTTTCGGCCCAATAGATGAAGATGAGGTCCTTAGCATTTTGGGGATTTGTGTTCTCATATATATGAATAGTCCCATATCGTCTGTCATGAGAAAAGTTCTCTCACCTACCCCTTATAAATAAAATACTGCTTGCATCATAAAAAAGTAAGTGACATAAGTCTTATCTTTCCTCTTAATACACCACCCTTATCCTCTTCAGGTAACTAACTTGACTGTCGGAGAGGGCTCCCCCGGGACTGCACCTGGGGCCCTTGTTGACAAAGCTTCTTCTTCCTACAAGCACCCTCTCGCCCTCCAAATATCTCTCGATCTCGGATTTGCCTCTCGACTACAGATTCCCTTTCAAGCTCTCGGATCCGGTATCTGAGACCCGTCTATGATTGTCTCAGTTGCATCACTTGGCGCCGTCTGTGCAAAAGTCGCAGCCATGGCTCATTGACCAGTGACGAGAGGATGGTCTGGACAGGAGGAGCCAGAACCAAGGGTGACCCCTACTCCATCACTCGGATATGCCGAATGGGTGTGTGCGAACTTGCCGCAAGGATTTGCGCTCCTGGGGGCGCAAGATCATGCTCTTCTTAGGGAGGATAGGGTGGAAGAATTCTTCCAACATGTAGCTAACCTGACTGTGACGGTCTCTTCATTCGCCCCTTTGCGCGACATGGTGTCAGCCATCGCCCAGTATATGGGTTTGCTAAACCCTCCAGCTAGGCCGGCTCTACCGCAGCAGCCTCAGTTCTGCCTGCCCGGTCAGTTCTCGAATGGGCAGTCGGGCCACTCTCAGACTTTTCCCCTTGAGGGGACCTCGTCCTGTGGTGATCCGTACGGGCCCCAAGCCCAGATTCCACGCATCAGGCATCTACCGACTAAGCCAAACATAGCTTCATCCGGCACTCATCCTACGGGGACCGAGGGGCGTTCGCCAGCGGCCACCATAACAACTCTGGAGTTGGATCAGAAGCTGTCCGATATGAGGAAGGAGATGCAGCAGATGGTGTCTCGGTCGTATGGAGCTCCCCTGGCCAGCACTATCCTCGAGCAATCCCTGTTCTCCCCCAAGATCTTGGCGATGGACGTACTACCAAACGCCAAGCTACCGAAAGGACCATTGTATGATGGGATGACTGATCCGGTCAATTATTTCCAAAGGTTCAACTCATACCTCTCAGTCCGAGCGGTGCTCGAAGCGGTCCGCTGTCAACTCTTTCCCCTCACTCTTGAGAAAATAGCTACTACTTGGTTTGAAACATTGGTTTCCAGTTCCATTCACTCCTTAGTGCAACTCGGTCAATTGTTCATCGACCAGTCTTATGATGTCACTCGGCAATGTAAGACATCAGCCAACTTGCTTGCTAATCGACATGAACCGATCGAGACCCTCCGGAATTATTTTGCCAGGTTCCGCGCCGAGGTCGCACAAATTCCAAACCTGGATAGCTCCATCGCGGTCTTGGCCATCATAAGCAGCTGCACTGACATGGAGTTACTCAGTTGTATAAGGAAGAGGCACCCCCCGACGTTCTAGGATTTGGTGGCTCGGGCGCACATCAACTGAGAGGCACTGATGTTGGCCAAGGAAAAGAAGGTTGTCAAGCCACCCTCGGAAGTCACCCTACCGACAGTCCGCCAGTGCTTGAAAGATTTCGATTCCTCCTGAAAGAGGTTCAGGAGGGACGAAGATTGGAGCCGTGAGTAGTATCATCCTCATCGTCCTCAACACTTACCTTTACCAGCTCCTCCCTCAAGACTTCTTATGGAGGTCAATGGTATGCTCCGCCCCGGAGTGCATCAAGACAGACCCTCGGTGGAAGGACACCCGCAAGTACTGCGAGTACCATCAGGAGATGGGCCAGTCGACGGACGAGTGTCGTCATCTCTACTAGGAGATAGCGCGCCTCATCCGTGAAGGACGATTGCCCCTATATAGCCGGGACATGCAGCCGCAACAACAACAAGCTGACGTCCCTCAATCGGTGTCGAAGTAGCATCAACACCCGTCCAAGGATGGGCCTCAACCAAAACTTGCCCCAACTGCAGAGGCTTTACATCAGTGGCCGAGTGTTGGGTACATCATGCTCATCTCTGGAGGGCCAGGTGAAGTACCTCACAGGCGCGGACGAGACGAGGCATCCTCGGCCGTTGCAGTCGAGCCAAAGCACTCTCGGCGGGAGGACATCACCTTCACAGATGGTGATCTCGAAGGAGTCCAAGTTCCTCATGACGATGCTCTCGTCATTAGCGCTGTAATAAAAAACTATGATGTCCATAGTATTTTCGTTGACAATGGAAGTGCACATAACGTGCTTTTCTATGATTGTTTTCTCAAACTTGGCCTGACTGATTGGACAGATTGGAGCCGTACCTTCGTCCTATCACCAGAAGCTTAAGTTTCATACTGACTTCGGAGTCGGAGAAGCCAAGGAAAATCAAAAATCATCCCGACAATGTTATATGATCTCGGTGACGGGCAAGGCAGCAACCGAGTCACTGTAAATCGAATCTTCAGTCGATGCTTCCCCGGGCAAAGAGCTGATTGCCATCCCCATCCCGAGGGGAGAAGGCCGAGTGCTGCAGATAGGTTCCGGCCTCCCAGCAGACGAAGCCAAAAAGATGATCCACTTCCTGAAGGAGAACTTTGATGTATTCGCCTTGTCGCCTTCAGACACGTCGAGAATCGACCCAGAAGTAGTTGTGCATCGTCTTCATGTTGATCTGAGTCACCCTCTGGTCAAGCAGAAGCGCCGAAGCTTCAATCTTGAGAGACGAATGGCAATCCAAGCAGAAGTACAAAAGGGTTGGATGCTGGACATCTTCGGGAGGCTCATCACCCCGAGTGGGTCACTAACGTCGTAATTGTGCCTAAGAAGGACGATAAGTGGTGGATGTGTGTTAACTTCACTGACATCAATAAAGCTTGTCCGATGGACGGTTTTTCGCTTTCTCGGATAGACCAGATGCTGGACGCCACTTCTGGTCACAAGCTATTCAGCTTCCTTGATGCTAACTTGGGATATCATCAAATCCGAATGCATCCGGAGGACCAAGACAAGATCCGCTTCACCACTGATCTCGGCCTCTATTGTTATACTCGGATACCATTCGTCCTGAAGAACGCCGACGCAACTTATCAGCGCCTCGTTAACAAGATATTTGCTCCTCAACTTGGCTAGAAGATGTAGGTGTATATTGATGACATGCTGGTGAATAGTCGAGTTACCTCTAACCATTTGGCCGACTTGGCCGAGACCTTTTCTGCTTTGCGCAGGTATCACATGACGCTAAATCTAGCCAAGTGTGCTTTCGGAGTGGCGTCCGGGAAGTTCCTTGGTTATTTGGTGACTCGCCGCGGGGTGGAGGTAAATCCAGCAAAGGTGGCGGCCATCCTTTAGATGCGCCCCCTGGCAACGTCCAAGAGGTCCAAAGGCTCAGCGGAGGGGTGGCTGCTTTAAGCCGCTTCATGTCGATGGCAGCGGATAAGTGATTCCCCTTCTTTAAGGTGCTACAGAAGACTGACGATTTTTAGTGGACGGATGAATGTCAACTGGCCTTTGATCAGCTCAAAGGTTATCTTTCTGAAGTTCCCGTCTTGGCTAAGCCGGTCGAGGAGGAACAACTCTTCCTATATCTTGCTGCTTCCGAAACTGCGCTGAGTACCGTCCTTATCTGAGAGGAGGCCGGCGTTCAGAAACGAGTCTACGACATCAGCCGGGCACTTCACGGGGTGGAGCTTCGGTACAAGGCGTTGGAGAAATTGGCACTTGCTTTAGTCGCGTCCACGAGGAAGCGTCGGCCTTATTTCTTAGCACATTCTGTTAAAGTACTCATAGATCAACCTTTGCGACGGGTTCTCTCTCATCCAGAAGTACACAGTCGGCTTGTGAAGTGGGCCATCGAGTTGGGCGAATTTAACATTAGCTACAGGCCCAAGACCGCTATTAAAGTGCAAGTTCTTGCCGACTTCATCGTTGAGTTGACTCCTGAGGGAGCCTCGGCGTAGAATCCGGCCGAAGGTGGAGGACCTAGCCCCTCTCCCTCTTCCCTTTCGGCTGACAACCTCTTGGCTGAATCATCTGACTCAAGCAACCGGCATCTCTTTGTGGACGGATCCGCGTGCGCCTCCGTCAACGACGTCGGATGGATCCTGGTGTCTCTTAACTAGGTGGTCGCCGACTATGCTCTGTGCTTCGCCTTCCTTGACACCAACAACGTGGTGGAGTATGAGGCCCTCATATTAGGCCTCCAAGCCGCAAGGCGACTCGGTGTGTAGGAGTTAGATGCATATAGCGATTCTCAGTTGATCGTCAGCCATGTAACCGGGGAATATGATGCCCAAGACGCTCTGATGACGGCCTACCTGCAGGTAACAAAGAATATCCTTATTGAGTTCAGTTATTTTAGAATCAAGCGGATCCCTCGGTCCAAGAACATCCGAGCCGACGCCCTCTCCCAGCTGGCATCCACTCATAACAGCGGAGGGAGCTGGATGGTACTCATAGAGGAACTTGCTATTGCCAGTGTCAATCGACCAGAGTAGGTAATGCAAATTGAACTCTCATAAGTCGAGACCTAGATGACCCCATTACTGAATTATATCCTCCGAGGGGAACTCCCGGCCGAGGTATTCGGCTGCACTCCACCCAATTCCTTCATATAGAGGGTCTGTTATATAAAAGATCCTTCGGCCGAGCCCTTCTCTGGTGTCTCAACTCGGCCGAGGATGATTACGCCCTTTGAGAAGTTCACGAAGGAGTGTGCGGAGGACATGCCAGGGGCCGGGCCTTGGCCCACAAATTACTAAGGCACAGATTCTGGTGGCCAACCCTTCAGCAAGACGCGACTGAGCTCATCCGCCACTGTGACCAGTGCCAACGGTTCAGCCCTCTGATTCACCAGTTAGCTACATTGCTGACACCCTTATCAGATCCATGGCCTTTCACCCAGTGGGGCATAGACCTTCTCGGCCCTTTTCCCATAGTAACTAGTCAAAGGAATTTTCTTATTGTCACTGTTGATTATTTTACCAAGTGGGTAGAGGCCGAGCCACTCGCGACCATCACATACAACAATGCCTGGAAATTTGTTTGGAAGTCTATTACCTGCTGATACGGTGTCCCCCGGATAATCATATCAGATAACGGCAAACAGTTTAATAGTACCTGGTTCAAAGGCAACTGTGAGAGCTTCGGTATTCTACACAAATGCACCTTAGTAGCCCATCCTCAGACGAATGGGTAGGCCGAGGTCACCAATTGTTGTATTTTGCAAGGGTTGAAGGTACATCTCGGCGAACCTAAAGGCTGATGGGTCGATGAGCTACCCAGCGTATTATGGGCCTATTGGACAACAAGCCGAGCCCTACATGGAAACTCCTTTCCGGATGGCTTATGGTGTCGAGGCAGTGATTTCGGTGAAAATCGGTGTCCCGTCCTCGAGGGTTCTTGCCTACGACCCGGCTACCAATGATGTAGTCTTAAAAGATCAGTTGGACCTCATTGAAGAGACAAGAGACCTGGCCCGTATCTAGCTCGCGGTGTATCAATGGTGTATGGCCAGATATCACAATGTCCGAGTGAAGCCTCGAAGTTTTGATGCCGAGGACCTAGTGCTTCGGAATGCTCATGCCTCCAAACCGGTCGAAGCCTTTGGAAAGCTGGCTCCTAATTGGGAAGGACCCTGTCGAGTGAGGGAGGTCAGCCGACTAGCGGCGTACCGATTGGAGACCCTCTCAGGGCAACCCCTTCCTCGTACTTGGAATGTGGAGTGACTTCATCGCTATTTTATGTAAAACTCACTCGGCTTCATCCGGATGTAAAGTCATGGCAATTCAATAAAAAAGGCACAAATTGATGGCAAATCCAAGGCACTATTCTAAGTCTATGCAAACCATACAAGGGGCGGCTTCAACCGTGCAATCTATATCAGGAGCGGCACTATTCTAAGTCCGTGCAAATCGTACCGGGAGCAGTTTTGGCTGTACAAATTGTATCGGAAAAGGAATTATTCTAAGTTTGTGCAAACTGTACCGGGAGCGACTTCGGCCCTGCAAATCATATCGGGAGCACCATTGTTCTAAGTATGTGCAAACCGTACCAGGAGCGGCATGAGCCGTATAAATCGTATCAGGAGCGGCACTATTCTAAGTCCATGCAAACCGTACCGGGAGCTACTTTGGTCGTGCGAACCGTATCGAGAGTGGCACTATTCTAAGTCCGTACAAACTGTACTGTGAGCGGCTTCGGTCGTGCGAATCATATCGGGAGCGGCACTATTCTAAGTCCGTGCAAACCGAATCGGGAGCGGCACTATTCTAAGTCCGTGTAAACCGAATCGGGAGCGGTACTATTCTAAGTCCATGCAAACCGTACCAAGAGCGGCTTCGGCCATGCAAACCGTATCGAGAGCGGTACTATTCTAAGTCCGTGCAAATCGTACTAAGAGCGACTTCGGCTGTGCAAACTGTATCGGGAGCAGCACTATTCTAAGTCCGTGCAAACTCTACCAGGAGCAACCTCGGCCATGCAAACCATATCAGTTGCGGCCCTATTTCCAAGTCTGTATCAACTACGCCGAGTACTATTTAGGCTAAGCAAATGATATCGGGAGTAGCCTTATCTTCTAAACTGCGAGCAATATCAAAATAAGACGCAAAGAATTCAGGACGAACCATACACGGACATAATTGAGAGCAACTTACGCAAGTGTGATCAAACCATATTTTCATATTCAAAAGACAGGAGCTAAGGTCTCGGATTACAAAAGTATCGGTTGTACAAAAAAGATGGTCGAGATACCGATTGCTCAGAAAAAAAAGAAAGAAAAAAAGAGAGAGAAAAAGGAACTACCGTACTCAGCTACTAACTCCTCCCCGTCAGAGCTGAGGAGCGAGTTGCCCAGAGTATCCGAGGTCGAGGGAGACGCGTCGCCTTTGGGGGTCGCCGCGGCCTGCTGAGGGGCCGCAAAGGCATTCTTGGCCTTTAGCTTGGCCCACCAGTCGAGCAGCTCCATCGCCGCTGCTTTATCTAGAAGGGCGAGACCAGTCAGATCCAACCCCGGGCAAGCCTTTTGAGCAACGGCAAGCCCGAAATCAAAGACCATCTGCGCCGCGTTGGCCCCGGCCATGAGCAGTGTCTTTGCGTACTGGGGGCCGGACTTATATGGCTCGACGGCTGAGGGTGCATCCTCCTCAGCCTTGCGCTCTCTCTCCTCGGCCTTATTTGCCCGATCATTGGCGGCGAGAAGGGCGTCAGTGTGTTGCTCCTTCCCTTCATCAAGTTCACTTTGAAGCCAAGTGATGGTTCCATTCTTTTTAGCCAGCAGCACGCGAAGTCCGTCCGACTCCTTCTCGGCCCTCTCCCAGGCCTCCTTTGCCAGGCAGTTCTCCTCTTTTTGATTTGTAAGCTCGGTGTCGAGCCGAGCATTCATATCGAGGAGGGCGTCGATGTTGCCCTCCTGGTCCCTCTTAACCAAGGCCAGTTTGCCTGCGGCTAAGTAGTCCGCGGCCTTGTCCACGTCCTTTAGCTTATCCTGGATGTGGGTGAAGCGGTGGATGAGAGCTTCGCAAAAGGTTGCAGCCTCAAAAAAGAAGAGTGGGTAAGCATCACAGTTAAGACTGAAACAACGAAGCAAGGCTGAAGCATCCTTACCTAAACCGCATGGCACACGCACTGCGCCGTGAGGCCCTTGGTTGATATAGATCTCAGCTCGTCCTGGGCTGCCGGAAGGGTGAGACCCTGGGCCAATTTAAGACAAGTCCTGGAATCGTCTAGGGACTCGTCCGCGAACATGCCAAGATCTGGGCGCTATGGCTCATGCCCATACTCCCGGGACATGTGCATCCTGGCGGGCCGAAGGGAAAGGACAACGATGTCTCCCTGGCAGAAATTGACGACATGGGCACCGATTCTGGTAGATGAGGGGACGAGAGTGGTGCGTCCCTTGCCACTGTCATTTTCTTGGCGGCGCGAGCCGCCTCGCATTTGGGCTTCCGCTTCCTCCTCTCGGACAGGTCGCCTTCGTGGACGACGAACTTACCTTTATCTGCATTCTCCCGCTTTGCAACGGTGGCGGCCGCACAGCCTTCGAGGGAAGCAGTTGTTTGTGGGGTCGACAAGGCTGCGCTTGTCGCCCGAAGCCTCCCTATCAGGGATCTAATGCCAAGAGACATATCTACAAACAAGAAAAGACAATAAGCAAAAGGAGATTAGTATTATTAAGAAATGGAAATGGCCCGAGACCTACTTGCCCTCGGCATGGGGCAGCAGTGTCCTCATTGCTGGACACTTCATGGACTTCAGCCAAATACTCGGCCACAGGTACTACAATCGGTGCCGAGGCAGTTCCGGGGGCCTCGGTCTCAGCTGCCACTCTCGGCCGAGGTAAGTAAGGACCCGCTTGAGCTGGCATCTTTTCGAGGTTCGGCCATGCTCCCATTGCAATTAGCCTCCATTCGTTCGCCAACAGTTCATTCACATCCACAGGAGATTCATCTATTATTTTTCTAGCATCGGCTAGCTCCTGAACACTAAGTTTGGGGGCGTCCTCAACACCCTCAGCTAGCGGCTTCCACTCGATAGGGAAAGGCCAGATGCTTTCTTCCCCTTCCGGGAGACAGGCAAAGAAGTACCCTTCCTTCAAGTGATGGATGGACAAGGGCTTCCCGGAGAAGATCGCTCGGCTTGACCGGATGGTAAAATAGAACCAAGAGGATTTCCCTTAGAGTTTTATTTTGAAGAGGTAGCGAAAAATAGCTATCGAGGGGGCTAGTCCTAAGATAGAACAAAGGACGAGGTATCCATAAACGGTCCGCCAGGTGTTCGGGAAGAACAGCGAGATCGTATATACAAAGAAGGTTAATTATGAAAGGGTGAAGGGGGAGCCGAAACCCCGCTTGAAAACTTTGTTCATAGATGGAAACATTGCCCGATCGAGGGAGTTCGCCCTGCACTCCGCTCGGAGTTTGATCAAGCGGATCCAGTCCGGGACGTCGTGATGTTCCCACATCTCAGTGACTGCCTCCAACAGAGGTTAGATGGTACATCCGAGACTACCTCGGTCGGTCTGCAGCTATACCCGACTGGCTCGGTTTGCTAGGTTCCAATAGGTCCAGACATATTTAGGGACCGTGGTGGCTTCGTCCGCCATTACAAAAATAAAAGAATTAATGGAAAATAAGGATGAGAGAGAAGGCTGGGCTGGATGTGGTTTAGAGGAAGAGCAAGAGCTCGAGAAGAAAGAAGAAGAAACAGACATGAAATGGCTAAAGACAAGATGTAGTCGGAGGCTTACCCTCGAACTTATTGTTTTTCCACTGCTCGAAAAGATGCACTCGGGCCACCCCTGATGCGCTCTGTTGCCGAGACTTCAAGGATGAAATGATCAAATGAGGATCCCCTGTAGCGCCTAGCGGGTATTTATAGGGGCTCTTGAGGGGCCTGATGAACGATCAGCGGCAAGGATCATGCGACCTTTCGGTTACCGCCTCGGATGAACGCCACGTGTCGCAGCTCTTCATATGGCGTGCCGGCGAGCAGTAAAATTCAAATTTATTGCCGCCTTAATTTGGCACCCTTGTTTTTCAATGCGACAGTCAAGATTATGCTTCGGCCTGGTCAATCGGCCGGTCATGCGGTTCCCTTCTTCTTGGCTCAGGACAAAAGCTTCCCCCAGTCTGAGTACATCGGTCACATTCTCCCAGCTCAGGACGAAAGCTTCTCTCAATCAGAGTACATCAGTCACATTTTTCCTGACAACAAACTTACTATCTAGCCTGCTATTTCGATTAGTGTTCAAAAGAGCATGACCTTACTCTCAGCATCTTGTCAATCTAAGGCATGCCGAGAGAGGGGGCCTTGTGATGGGGTAAGCCGAGTGGGCCCAACAGATGGGTCGAGAGTTGGGCCGAGAGCCAGTCAGGAGGTTTGGTGGCCCAGGGGCCGATTGGGCCGAGAGGTATGAGGCCCTTTCAGACTCGGCCCAGTTCGAGGATAGCTGTTATATGGGCTTTCAGCCCAAAAGATGAAGAAGAGGCCCTTAGCATTTTGGGGATTTGTGTTCTCGTATATATGAATAGTCCCATATCGTCTGCTATGAGAAAAGTTCTCTCACCTACCCCCTATAAATAGAATACTGCTTGCATCAGAAAAAAGTAAGTGACATAAGTCTTATCTTTCCTCTTAATACACCACCCTTATCCTCTTCAGATAACTGACTTGACCGTCGGAGAGGGCTCCCTCGGGACTGCACCTGGAGCCCTTGCTGACGAAGCTTCTTCTCCCTGCAGGCACCATCTCGCACTCCGGATGCCTCTCGGTCTCGGATCTGCCTCTCGATCACGTATTCCCTTTCAAGCTCTCGGATCCGATATCTGAGACCCATCCGCAATTACCTCGGCTGCATCACCATATTAATTCAAAGCGTATCATCATCAACTTTAATCGGTGGCAAGTCCCTCGTGCATGGAGCCATTCTCCTTCGGCATGGTTATTATCGCTTAAAGCTTGGCATGCACAAGACAGGACGCCGTCCCCATCGTAGCAACTGTACTTCGTGGACCTTATCAGCTAGAGATGTCATGCAGATCAAAAATTATTTTTTAACTCATGTTTATACTGTGGCTTAAAGCAAGGATACTGGGCACATTTGTTTTTTAGTTTCTTAGATAAGGATAAAGATACCATCCTTATATATATTTTTTTAAGCATACAGGGATACTCGTTTCTAAATTATTGTATTCATCGGTTCTACATCTTGATGATCTTTTTCAGTCATTACATGGCTCACTTAAACGACCAGATAGCTTGGCTTTATAATTTTTACTTATATATTTAAATCCTAGTTGAATTTCGTAAACTTATTGAAATAATCTAAAGCCCACTATTATTCATCTTACAAGCTTCATGATCGTACTGTCATGCTGTCTTAGCTTAGAGAAGGAATTGTATCTTTTAGGACTAGAGTATACTGCATGAATAGGTTGAGACATCGTATTATCCACTAATTGAATCTCTAACTATGCTTTCAACCATTTCTAAGGATAAGGAGAAGGACAAGGACAAGGATATACGAGGATATGAATAAGGGTAACTTCGCTTGTCCATGTATCCTTCGACACTACTATTGTAAGCTAACACCAGTCCTCATTTTGGGTCATTTCGCACGGTGGGGGATGGGTATCCATGGCCCCTTCTAAATCTCACTAGAGAAGGAAAGTTTTTAACCTTAATTTGTTTGCAGAATAGATTATCCAAAATTATATATTTAAAAATAACGTATACTGGAATAAGGGACGCTTAGTTTTGATGATTTTGTGGGATCACTGATGGAATATGAAGAATAAGCAATTCTTAGATGTAGAATCGGATTGTTTATTCTTCTTATTCGTATAAACTATTCCGCCCATCAAATCAAAATTAGTCTTATTATAGGAATAAGACTCCTTATTCTACTCGTATTCTCCTATCAAACCGATGAAGAGAAATATTTGTTGGTTAGAGAAATACTTGCTGCTATGGTACAGCACAACTGTTCGACCATTGGTGGATTAGATGGCATGCATATTTTAACATCTGTTGCTTCTTCTATGGAGCATTAGAGCAAGTATTTCTTAAGCTGTTAAAAGGCCCGTGATTGTTTTACTAAGTAAATTGTGCTGAACCCTGGCTCTATAAATTCGAAATATTGATACATCTTCTGCAAGGAAAAAAAAATAAAAAATCTTTTAATGGATATCAAAACGCATCCAGGTACATGTTCTTCGAGTCAAAGTGCATGTTCAAGAGCCCTAGCCTAGCATAGGTCTGACAAATGGGGTTAAGATAACCTCTGACACCTAGCTCTATCAAGATCCCCTAAAGGATGCTACCAAGGCTACCCGCACAAACAACTTATTCAACTATTTTGGAAAAGAGCTTCTAGAGAGCTAGAGCGGCCTTATCTAACCTGATCACTCAGTTCAGCCACAGCAACCTTGTCAGCTTTTAATGCATAGAAAATAAATAGACGTGTCAATAGATTGGGCCTAGTTAATCCCGGGCCCAACTTTGAGCTTCGGGGAAGTTTTGGGCTTAGTAGAAGGCCTGGTCAAGGCCATTCCTTCAGGTCCTAATCTGGCCAATCGATGCCATCTTCAAAGAAGCCCACCCAAGCAAGGGGCAAGTCCTCCCCCTCAACTCACCTAAGAGCCTTTTATCTCCACAGGCTTCTGGTGCTGCAATGAGGATCAGTGCAGTTGGTAATATATATATATATATATATATATATATATATATATATATATATATATATATATATATTACCAACTCTCTCTCTCTCTCTATATATATATATATTGAATTTTTTTAGGTAGGTCCCGAGGTATCCTACACCTCCATATAGGTCAATCTCTAATCATATAAGCCAAAACAAATTTGAAAAATAAAAAATTGTGCCCTAATGAACAGTAAAAATGCCTTAATTGGATTGAGCTCAATAATAATTTTTAATTTTTTATATTTCTTTTGAATCATCCGATCAGAGATCGGCTTGTACAAATGTATAAGGTACTTCGGGGCCCACCTAAAAATTCAAAAAAATAAAAGAATTTTTTTTACCCACTAGGATTAGTTCAGCAAGTGTTACTCATAAACTTCAACTAAATGGGTGGTCGACAACCACTAGGGATTGGTTGAGATCGAGATGAAGGAGTAGTAGGTGAGGGGGGAAAAAAAAAAAAACAGGCGATAGAGGTTAACTAGAAGGGGGTGAGGATGTAGAGGGTCAGACAGATGGAAGATTTAGAAGGTAAAGAGAGAAACGACGGGATAGGTCAGTTGATGGGGACATGAAAGGGGGGATTGATTGGAGAAGAAGGAAGCAGTAACAAGAGGAAACATGCGAATTGCAGAGGGAAAAACAAGGTGATAGAGGATGAAGAAAACAAAAATGAGCGAAGCTGAAGGAAGGAAACTTAGGGAGGGGAAGGAAAGGGAGGAAGTGGTGGAAGAGAAGGAACAATCAAAGACGGAGATAAAGATGAAGAAGGGGGAGGGGGAGAGCCATCCCACTGGGACTCCCCCCTCCCATAAGAAACGTCGACGGAAGACCTAGCTATCGACACCGATGAACATCTCCGCTTTCTCCCCAGAGAGACGAACCTTCTAGAGTTGGGATCTGATAGCGACAAAAAAAGAAGTAATACTTGCTGCACAATCTGAAGGGATGCCTAAAAATGAATTTTTTAAAATGTTTCATAGTTGGCCTCATCATATTTTATATGTTTGTGTAATAAGATCATCAATAAGATGATCCACAAAATTAAGAAAGTAAAAAATTGAGCTTCAATGAATAGAAAAAAAGATTTTAATCAGTCAAACCCAACAAAATGGAGTTAGATTTTTGATTTTGAAGATTTTTAGGTATTCTGATTGGTGATTAAAGTATATGAACATATAGGACATGGTGAAACCAACTATGATAAAAATTTAAAAGAAAATTTCCTCATTTTATGGGCGGCAGCAAAAATTATTCCAAACAAAATTGCTTGGAGTTCTTGGGTTGGGTCCCCTTTGATTTACAGATTAGTTATCCTAAACATGCAATTCGAGATTAGATATGCCTCTTCTTTTATTTTGAGACAAAATTACTATTCTATATGAAACACAAAATAAATTAAAATAATAACAAATTAAAAATAAATTAAGTAAAAAATAAATATCATTATTATTTTTTATTCAAAGCTTTTAGCAGGATCACTTATAGTTTGTTTGGGAATAAGTGGTTCTAATCGGAATAAATAATTCGGACAACCAAAATGGATAAGCTTGAATAAGACGGATATTAATTCTATTTTCCGGATGCTGTGTAAAATTGCTGTAGAACATAATTCCGAATCCGAGAGAAGAAAAGGCGCGGTTTTACACCGATTAAGATATTTTACTTCAAACCAAACACAAAATAAATAATTAGAGGAACGCGTCCCCGTGACTCCGCCCGCCCATGCAGGCGTCATTTAATTCCGGCCGAAGCAACCGGACGTGACCATGCCGCCGGAAACCTGCTAGGAATGCGGAAGCCGAATTGGACGCGGCCTGCACACCGCGGCGCCGCCGCAATCCGAGCTCGTTCCCGAAGGCCATGCTTCCTGCCTTCTAAGCGACTTGTTCCCGGAGCTGGTGTAGCTGACCAGAAATAATAAGCATTCACCGGGTCCTCAGGGTCGTTGGTGCAGCGTCCCAGAGTTGAACCGGCAACCGGATTCCTGGGAAGAAGATGCCCTGTACTCCTGTTTAATGAATTAACTATCATATATAGAAAGGAAAGCCATTAAAACTGTATGGAGAGGGTGAAATCAGTCATATTCAATTACCAGTTGGATTATTAAATAAGGTTAATCCTGACCCGGCTACGTGGGGGTTTCGGGCGAGGGACCCAACCCACCTACCCGTTAGCATTGCGAGGAGGGATCAGCATTTAGACATCATGATATGCATGTTTCGGTTGGGTAAGTTCATGATCACCGGCGGTTGATGAGTTGTTAGCTGAGTGCATAGACACTCAGCTGCCTTCTTTCCATCTTTAATGCGATGAAGAAGTTTTCAACATTCAACTATAGGAAATGGGAAGAAGTTTCGTATGTATGCAAGAGAGAGGTTGTCTTGTCTGGTGGCAGTCGTGGAAGCAGGAACATCCACCGTGGAGGATTCATGGTGAACAAATAAGAGAGTAGCTGACCAGAAATAATAAGCATTGACCGAGTCCTTACGGTCGTTGGTGCAGCGTCCCAGAGTTGAACCGGCGACCGGATTCCTGGGAAGAAGATGCCCTGTACTCCTGTTTATGTTAGAAACCGTACCTTGTGAAAGTCGAATATTGCAGCTGCTGGGAACGTCCACGCATGCAGAGATAATAACTTTTGTCTTCGAGCTTCAAAGCTGGAAACTCCCATGTACGCTAGCAAACACATGCGGGTAGAGAATGACGTAGAGAGTAGGAGGAGAGGTGGACATAGAATACTATTGTTTATTCAATAACCATCATAACATAAACTCTCTTGTAACATGCGTTGGGTATTAGACCCCATATATAAAAGAAGGATAAGGACGGCTTTGGGTAATCACACTAGAAGACAAAGTCTTCAATTTGACTGAAGGTGATGGAGATGGAGAAAGAGCAGATAATATGGAGGTGGAAGATAATGGAGAAGGAGAACTAGGAGGACTTGGAACTTCTTCTCTCACATTCACCGTCTCTTCTTTAAGTTCAATGTTTACATCATATTTCTCTTTCTCTTCTTTTGTCCAGCCCCAAATTGCAGTCTCATCAAACTCTACATCTCTACTCAATATGACCTTCTGAGTAGCAGGATTGTACAATTTGTAAGTCTTGATATGTCCACAGTAACCCACAAAGATACACTTGACACTATTATCATCTAACTTCTTTCTGTTCTGCTTTGGCATATGTGCATAAGCTATAGATCCAAACACCCTAAGGTCTCGAATCGATGGCTTCTTCCTGCTCCATGCTTCTTCAGGTGTCTTTTTAAATATATTTTTTGTAGGACATCTATTCAACACATAAACTGCACAAGGGGTTGCTTCATCCCAAAATATTTTAAGAAGACCTTTTTCAATTAACATGGTCCTCACCATCTCCACAATAGTTCTATTCTTCCTCTCTGCTACACCGTTCTGCTGAGGAGTATAAACAGTTGTGCTTTGGTGCTCAATTCCTTGCTTACTGCAAAACTCATTAAACTGTGAAGAGAAATATTCTCCTCCACCATCAGATCTCAAAACTTTCACATAATAGCCACTTTACTTTTCAACTAGTGACTTGAACTGACAGAAGATATCAAAGGCATCATATTTTTCTTTCAAGAAATAAATTCATGTCTTTATACTGAAATCATCAATAAAAGTCATGAAATATCTGTACTTTCCAAAAAAGAGAGTACCCATCTCACATAGATCAGTGTGAATTAACTGTAGAGATTTCTTTGGTCTAACTGACTCTCCTTTAGGAAAAAGACTTTTATGTTGCTTTCCACGAATGCAACCTTCACAAATCTGATTTCGATGATTAATGTTAGGTAACCCTTTTACCATGTTTTGTCTAGCAAGATTTTTTAGTCATTCAAAATTCAAGTGACCAAATCTCAAGTGCCAAAGTCAAGACTCATCATGAACAATTGTTTTAAAATATGATAAAGCGGCATTTTCAATATTTATCGGAAACATCCGATTTTTGGTCATGAGTACTTTAGCAATTAATCTCTTCTGTTTATCCCTCAATTCACAATTCCCTTTCTCTAAAACCAGACTATAATCTTTTTCTTGTAATTAACCAGCACTCAACAAATTACATTCTTGTCCGGACACGTAATAGACATCTGATAGGATAAGATGATCATCATTACGTGTACGAGTTAGAATATTTCTCTTTCCTTTGATTGGAATTTTACTATTATCTCCAAATCTAACCATAGTGCTAACTGACTCATCCAGATCTACAAACATATCTTTCTTTCCACATATGTGATTACTATGTACCATAAGTTCTTGTTACTAGACTCAGATGAATTACAAATTAAAAGTAATAGGACATCATCATTATTCTCAACAAAGTTTGCATTACTTTCTTCTTCTACTGCCTTCTTTCTACACTCATACTGATAATGACCATATTTATCACAATTATAGTATTAGATCTGAGATTTGTCATACCTTTGATAGTTTGATCTATCTCTTCCTCTGCCTCTGCCTTTGTCTCTATTATTGTTCGGCTTCTCTTCTTTGTCATTTGATGTTGAATCCTCTTGACTATGGCCTCTACCACGTCCACAGCCTCGGCCGCGTCCTGATCTGCCACCTCTATTTCTTTGCTGAGCTTTGTCATTCACCATCAGTTGAGTTTTGAGAGCTTGCTCAACTGACTGCACTGATCTCTGCTGTAACATGTGCTCATGGGCTTACAAAGAACCCATAAGACCTTCTACTGTCAAATCATCAATTTCTTTTGACTCCTCAATTGCACAAACAACATGATTAAACTTAGCCGTCAGTGTTCTCAAAATCTTTTCTACAACTCTTGTGTCTGGAATATCCTCTCCATTCAGACGAATCTGATTAGGGACGGAGATCACCCGACCAAAATATTCAGAGATCGACTCATTATCTTTCATCTTTAAAGTTTTAAATTCTCCTCTAAGTGTTTGTAAACGTACCTTTTGACTTTTTCTTCTCCTTTGTAACTCTTCTCCAACAAGATCCATGCCTCCTTTGCAGTGGTCGCCCTTGAGATCCTCTCGAAGACTACTTCATCTACCGCCTGGTAAATGAAAAATAGTGCATTTTTGTCTTTCTTGCAGCTTTCTCTCAGTGCATCTTTGCGCGCTTGCGGAAGAACATCAAACTCCTGTTGATGTGCCACCTCGGTGTAGCCCGACTCCACGACATCCCACAACTTTTGGGATGCAAACAAGCATCGTATATGAGTGCTCCAATACTCAAAGTTCTTCTCTGTGAACTTCGGCAGTTGTGGTTGGATCACGTTATTTGTCGCCCGGATCAACCACTAACAACGGTGGAGTATGAACGTCACCAACCTTTTCCGCCTCTCCCAAGAGACCGAACTGCAACAACAACGTTGGGATGGGCCGACAATCAAAGTGGCTCTGATACCACTTGTTAGTATATAAAATACCAGAAGCATATAAAATACCATAGCTAATGGTTCATTTTATGTAGCGCAAAATCCTCTTCGCTGCCTGCAAGTGGATTTGAGTTGGCTTCTCCATGTATTAGGAGCACAGGTTTTGTAGCAGTCTCATGGGCTTGCTATAAGATCCGATACGATACATAATGTCAGGTCTTGTAGCAGTCAAGTAGCAAAAACTCCCCACTAGTTGCTTGAAGAACGTGGGATCTACTAACTATCTATCACCTTCCTCCACCAGTCCATCTACATCTCACTCCTCTCCTCCAGTCAGAAGGAATCCTCTACGGAGTGCAACAAGGCCCTCCAGATTTGATGATTTTATTATTGATGATGATGATATTGGTGAGCTAACCCAATACATCATGTTTTTAGATTGCGATCCTCTCAGATGCAGTCAAAGAAGAAAAATAGAGAAAAGCCATGAATGAATAAATTGATGCTATTAAAAGAAACAATACATGGGAGTTGACTAAACTTTCAAAAGTCAAAAGGCCATTGAAGTCAAGTAGGTATACAAGACAAAGCATAAGCAAGATGGTTCTGTAGATCGTTACAAAGTAAGACTTGTGGTGAAAGGATACAAGCAGAAGCCAGGTATTGATTACCATGAAGTGTTTTCCCCTGTTGCCAGATTGGAGTCTGTGAGGCTCCTGATTGTATTAGCAGCTCAGAAGCAGTGGAAGATTCATCAGATGGATGTGAAGTCCGCTTTCTATAATGGATTTCTAGAAGAAGAAGTGTATGTAGAACAGCCTCTAGGCTTCATACACAAAGGTGAAGAATATAGAGTCTACAGATTGAGAAAGACTCTCTATGGCTTAAAGCAAGCTCCACAGGCATAGTACACTCGTATTGACTCATACTTTTTAAAGAATGGTTTTATTAAGTGTCCATATGAACATGCTCTTTACATTAAGCATAGTAGTCATGGCAGTGTGTTATTTGTCTCGTTATATGTTGATGATTTGATATTTACTGGAGATGATGATAATAAGGTGGATGAGTTTAAAAAGAGTATGGTTCATGAGTTTGAGATGACTGACATGGGGTTGATGTCTTATTATCTTGGTATTGAGGTGTCTCAAAGTGAGGGAGGAATTTTTATTTCTCAAAAGAGGTATGCAGGTGAAATTCTTGACAGGTTCAAGATGGTTAACAATAAGCCAGTTGCTACTCCTGTAGAGACTAGTTTGAAGTTGCGTAAAAAAGGTAACGGAAAGTTAGTAAATCCCACGTTCTTCAAGCAACTAGTGGGGAGTCTTCGCTACTTGACTGCTACAAGGCCTGACATTATGTATGGTGTCGAATTGATCAGCAAATACATGAAGAAGCCAACTCAAATCCACTTGCAGGTAGCGAAGAGAATTTTGCGCTACATAAAAAGAACCATTAGCTATGATATTTTATATGCTTCTGGTGATGATTTAAGGTTGGTTGCATACACCGACAGTGATTGAGATGATGACATGGATGAAAGAAAAAGTACATCACGTAATGCATTTTTTCTTGACAGTAGTGTATTTACTTGGTCTTCAAAGAAGCAGGATATTGTGGCGCTTTCAACAACAGAAACCGAGTACATAGCTGCATCGACTTGTACAATTCAGGCAGTGTGGCTGAGAAGGATGCTTGGAGAACTAGATGCTACTCAAGATGTTTCTACGAAGATTTACTGTGATAACAATTTTGCTATATCCATTGGGAAGAATTCTGTCTTTTATGGAAGAAGCAAGCATATTGAAGTACGTTTTCATTATATTAGGGAGCTGATTAAGAACAAAGAAATTGAGTTATTTTACTGCAGAAGTGAAGATCAAGTTGCAAATATTTTTACAAAGTCTCTAAAATTAGAAACTTTCATCGAGCTGAGAAAATTACTTGGCATGCAAGAGTTTAGATTAAGGGAGGATGTTGAAAGTTAATCCAAATTGAAAGCCGACTAATTTGGAGTTCGGTTAGTATCCAAGTTGGATTTTACTTGAAGTATATCACGTAGATGTCTAATTTATCTAGTAGTCTTAGATTTTATCCAAACACTATATCAACATTCAACTATAGGAAATGGGAAGAAGTTTCGTATGTATGCAAGAGAGAGGTTGTCTTGTTTGGTGGCAGTCGTGGAAGCAGGAACATCCACCGTGGAGGATTCATGGTGAACAAATAAGAGAAGAACAAGAAGATTTCATGTGATTTGGTCCAATTAATCAGACGTATGTCTAGGGGGGTCGAACCAACCGTGTGGGACAGTTGACTTCATCATGTGCCTTTTTTTTACGGGATCTCAAGTTCGATTGTGAGTGGAAGCCTAAGAACTCCCCTAGTCATACAGTCAAAAGTGTTGCAGGGGTCTTATCTCCTAGTTCATAGGATTACATCCCTAAATAAATAGGTGGACCTAATAAGGCGGATTTCTCGGCCAACTTGAAAATATCTCCAATTCTGATGGATCTATTGGATTTGATCTGGATTTGATCTTTAATCACTTGTATATATCTATACGTATTTGACCAACTGAGCAATCTGTCAAACAAAAAAAAGAAAAAAAGACTATGTAAGTCACAGGGAAAAGGAGGTCATGTTGAATGAGCGTCCCTCTCATCCACACAGCCCATAATCCTTATTTGAACGCTCACGTAGCTCTTCACCCATTGTATCAAACTTGCTTCTCTACCAAATGTGTAATATATCTCATGAATTTGGTACAAAATCTTTGAACTTGATCATGATTATATCTCTTTTGGAGCATCACAATTAAGTTTATGATGCCTACTACAAATGCCCTATTACCAACAGCAACACTGGCTGCCAACTACGAAAACAAGTATCTAGATTGTGTAGTCAAAATAGAAATAGGTGTTTCTACTTGTGTCCCTATATCAAAAAGCAAAAGTAGAAATGAAAATACATGTTTTTGTTTTCACATCCATTCCCTATTTAGAAGTAAAAATAAAAATGGAACTGTCCTCCCCCCCCACCAAATATATATATTGACAGTCGCGATTAACATGCAAATTAAGTTGATATCTATTACAGGTTTCATGCAATGTGCATTGTTATCCGTTGTGCATTGTTAAAGAGGCCCGAACTCGAACTTAAAACCTAGGTATTGAGTTGAGGGAATCCTCAACATATATAGAGGGAAGGGGCCCATAGAGAATCGGATATAGGACTAAACTTCAACACCCCTCCTGGCGCCGAATCCGAATGGTTATGACATAATTGATACTATGAACAGATCGGGTGGAATAGAACAACCCATCAGGAAAGGCCCGCTCTGATACCATGTTAAAGAGGCCCGAACTCGAACTCAAAACCTAGGTATTGAGTTGAGGGAATCCTCAACATATATAGAGGAAAGGCGCCCATACAGAATCCGATATAGGACTAAACTTCAACAGGGGCTTCGCAGGGGGTGACCGGATCCTCTTATCAGGATGATGCCCAACCAACCAGCCTTCCTCTTGCACGCTACACTGGGACAGAGTCAAACAGTGCATAGGAAGGACAGTGCAAGGCGT
The DNA here is from genome assembly GCA_030544215.1 of Zantedeschia hybrid cultivar. Lineage (NCBI taxonomy): Eukaryota > Viridiplantae > Streptophyta > Magnoliopsida > Alismatales > Araceae > Zantedeschia > Zantedeschia hybrid cultivar. The sequence goes on along the minus strand of JARZZO010000008.1, from coordinate 63,889,923 downwards.
GAGGGCCTGTACGAAGGACAGTGTTGGCATGAGAACCGGACACCCGCGAGGAGGAAGACGGTGAGGTAAGACTCGCATAGAGGGCCTGCAGGAAGGATAGTGCCGATGTGAGAACTGGATCACCCGCGGGGAGGAAGACGGTGAGGTAAGACTCGCTCGCAGCCCGTTGGAAAAACTCTGGACACCGGTGAGGAGGAAGACGGTGCCACGTGTTAGTTTTAGTTGGCCTACAAGCCAATCTGACTATGTAATTCTCGTTCATTTATTAATATAATGGCATAATATTCATTATGTATAAATCGCATTAATTATCGTTTCATAATGAAGTCCGTGAATATGTGCTATAGTGATCAGATTATGATGAGATCATACTAATGAGACTGATCACTTAAACACACATATTCTTAATCGTTCATAGTCGGCGAATATCCGAGAAGGACATCGGATATCCAATTAGACTAGTACAGATTACTCCTGCTCATATGATGATGGTGATTGATCTCATAAGTCACTTGTGTGGAGACACTAAGGCGAATCTGTAGGTGCTCATTGGAGAATGAGTTCACTGAACTAATTCGACTGAATCGCTGGACGGTATTGTACCTCACTGTCAACCAGCTTGATTCTATTGTCGCAGTTGCGTGGATGATCCTCGAACATGAGACACCAAGGACACCTTGTCGGTAGACTTCTGTGCTTTGACCTTGGTTTACGAATTTCTAGCCACGGGATTCTAAAACGCCAAGGATTTGGTACAACGGAATACCGTCGAAGGGAATTGTGTGTCAATAAGGAATCATTCGCTCTCGGTACTTAGAGAGATAATACTCTAGGAAGGATGCGCAGAAGTCCCTGGCCAGGGCGGACGATAATATCAGGAAATGAGTTTTCTGATATTTATCAGCGGCATCCAATCTAAGTGAGTTGACCGGTTATGGTTTGATAGCACGCCATACCTTGAGTTGACTCGAGAGTATTGTACGAATAAATGATTATATCTACGCGGTAATTGTCGGCGGAAAAGTTCCAAGAGTGGGTTACTTAACCCCGATACTTTTCGGGTTCACGCGGTGTTGCTTGGCACCCAACGTGATGGGAGGCCCGGTCGAATTCGATGTGCGACATCAATTCGATTGATTAATTAATTAATAAAGGGTTATTAATTGATTAATAAAGCCAGTGAGGAGTCACTGGGTTTGTTGGGCCATTAATTGGACTAGTACTTGGGTCTAGAGGATCACACTCAAATGATTCAAGGCGATGGATAAATAAGTGGGTTTTATACAAACCGGGAGTTTTTATGAAAAACCGCACGGTTAGTATAAAACATAGCGAACGGGCTGAGCAGGCCAAGCTACTGCTAACCCTAACCGCCCCTTCTCTGTTTCTCTCTCTCTTTGGCGTCCCGGACAGATCTAGATCTGCTCCGTTGCTTCTCTGACTCCCGTTTGACGGGAAATCGTCCGCGCGTTGTGGCGACCGTTGCGGCGACCGGCGGAGGTTTCGTGGGCTGCGAAGAACGAAGAACGTGAGGATATCCGTCGCGAGGAGAATCGCGTGGACTTCGCTAGAGGCCGGGTGCTTGCGCAGCTTGCGGTGTCGCACCGACGGAACCGAACGATTGCAGATTCGAATCCACACACGGTGAGAACCGATAATCTGATAATTAACAATACATTGTCAGAATATATATCGAAAGTCATATGCGAAAATGAGTGTCTCTATTTTGGCATCTAATTTATTATCAAAATATCTGAATTCAGAAATACTTATATATTGAAAAAGAGCAATTTTTTTGCACTTCTACATCTATTCCTAAAATATCAAAAAGAAACAGAGAATTGAATAGTGAAAGTACCATTTATATCCCTAGTTGATCTCATACAATCCAATGCAAAAAACGCAATGTCGCTTGTGCTTGAAGCCAGGAACCAAACATAGTCTTGGATTACAAACAACACTATATATTCCACATTGCATCTCACCGTGTCAAATTCTTACAAACTACAAAACTCAAGTGTTAAGTTTAAAGGGCTCAAAGCATTGGTCGCAACTAAAATTAACTGATGTAAAATTATTATATAATCGCTCCAACACAAACAAATCCATTACTAGTTGACATCGTCCAACTACTAGATTTTCTGTCGGACTTCATACTCATGCCAGCGACTCCATTGGTATCGACAAACTGCCCTCGTGCAACTAGACCTTGTCTCCGACCATTCAACTTACTGTGCCATATTTTCTGTTGGCGGACCCTTTCGAATCCACAAGTAAGATTTCAGCAGTCCCCTTCCTCTATACGTGTGAAATCCTTTGAACAATAGTCACAAAGTACAAACAGAGGGACCCAAGACACTGGGTTCCCGTTTTAAGATTTAATCAATCCTCTCCCACAGTATGAGTGAAATTATGATTTCACTCTGTTTGCAGAATTTGGTAGAATAAGACTTTTTTATTTTCAAAATAAGTCAAATTCTGATTTAATAGGAGAGATTTGATATTTCTGTCCAGAATAAGTTATCTTTTAGAATTAGCAATAAAGTACTCTTTATTTTAGAATAAAACAGTCTAAAATAATTTATCTTGTTGCAATCTATTCTCTTATCAAAGGGAGGCCGTGAATAGGGGTGCAAACTCGTCAAATCTGGCTAGGATCCGACCTGCATCCTAATGAGATATGGATCAATATTGTTGAACCAAGATCCGGATTCTAAAAAATCTCCATTTTAACGTCGGATCCATGTTTGAACTCAAGAGGCGCCGAGACCGTGGGTCACGACGCTCCTTCGAGTCCTCCACCTGTCGCAGCACCAATAGCGGATAGGGCAGCGGGGTGTGCAATCTGCCTGAACGGAGAGGATGCGACGGCAGTGGTGGGATGAGACGTGCAGCGTCGCACCATCGACGGCCCTCAGGTCCCTCGGCTTCTCCCCTCCTTGTCGCCGTCGTCCGCCACCGGGCCGTGATTATTTCTGCATCCTTCGAGTGCCTCTGCTACGGAGCGCAGCCTCGGCGCCGCCAGCGGATCAGGCCATGGCTTCCAACACATGAGGCAGGGGTCCTCGACTCTAATCCCCTGATGGACACCAACGTCGACGAGGGGTGGCAGGATGCGGTGGTCGGTGGCAGATCGTCCTCGGCCTCTGAAGAGAAGGCCCTCCCTGAGGAGAACATCTGCAGAGGGCAGGGAGGGTCACAGTGCTCTCCGCAAGCTTGTGGAGCCAGGCGGCCTCATGTGCAACGTCGGCGAGTAGGGCAGGAAGGGAAGGGGGTCGGGGAAGGAGGAGAGGGCGCGGAAAAGGGCGTCAGAGTAAGTTGGGGGGGGGGGGGGGGGGTGGTGTTGGGCGGCCGACCAGGGCTGGATGAAGCGATGGAGGGTGCAATTCGGCGGCGGTGGGATAGGACCTATTGAAATTATTGAACCATTTAACTTAAAACTTTAAGATAATAAGTCCAATAGGCATCATCTACTAAATATTTTTTATTTAATTTTTTTTTGATATAAAATTATTTTAACATATTTTTTCAAATGTAAGTGGACCACAAATACAGAGTATGCGACTCGATTCGTAATCATAGATTCTGATACTATGTTGAAGTTCTTGAACCATCCAATTTAAAATTTTAAGATAACGAATGAAATAAGCATCATTTATTAAATCCTTTTTTCTACCGCAACCTGCATGGTGGCGGGGCAAGTGCTGTGGCTAGTGAGATCAAGTTAGGCTAATGATATTGGTGCAGAGCCTTCTCGGCGACTTCATGGAAGGAGGATGATGAGGAAGAAGCGGGGAGAGGGCAGCGATGCTGCAGGAGAGTGGAGAGCTAGTGACGGCAGACGGCAATGGCATATACAGTGGCGACTAGATTTGGGCAGCAACTAGAATGAGAGTTGGCAGCAGTGGCGGCACATAGAGCAATGATCAGAGTAGGACTGGTGGCGGCGCGGAGAGCAACGACTAGAATAGGGAGGCGACTAGAGAAGGGCTAGCGGCCACAAGAATGGGGGGGGGAGAGTCGATTGTGTTTTCTTGGGGCGACGAGGGGCAGCGGTGGACGCTCGAGGGAGGCGGCAGGGAAAGACGTGTGGGTGCCACACTGTGTAAAGTCCAGAAATCGCAGGGTCAAAGAAGCCGGAGGGAGGTATTAAATTTCCAAGACAAATGCTTGCTGCACCTCGCTGTGCAGTGTAGGATTTGTGTCTTGCATTGCACGATGCAAAGTTGTCTGATCTTAAGGATCGGACGGTGTGGCAGATTTTCTTTTTCTGATTTTTTTCTCAAACTTTTTATTTTAATTTTTTTCGAGCAACGTCTAACCAAAAATTTGACATGCAACTAGTGAGTTCGGATTAGTTTCGAGTCGGATTAAGTGCTATTGGGATATTTATCTTTTGATATGTAAGATTATTTTTTCGAAAAATTAGTTCAACTTAGAATCTTCGCCTAATTAGACGGAACTTTCGACTGTTTCGAAATTATCTCCAAATATTTGGAAGATATCTCAGATTCCACTTGGTTAGAGTTTTGATCGCTTGTAAATACTTGTACTCGTGGCCTCTGAACCACCCTTCAAAAAAAAAAAAAATTATTTACAGTCCGGGTATATGAGGTGATCCATACCCACAAAATATGAATATGCACAAGCTGGATCCGGACCCATCCGCCCCGGTTTGCACCCCTAGCCGTGAAGAATAGTTACAGAAACAGACAAACGGACACGGGTCCTTTTTTTTTGTTTTCTTAATCTTGAAAGTTACTTCCAAAAATACGTACTGAGTCTTGCGAGTTCACATGCTGACAGAACCACGTGCTCAACACAAAGTCTTCGTTATATGTCTTCTAATCTCTCGTATTGGTCTTAAAACTTGAGCCTAGTTCACATGCTGACGTCACCACGTGCTCAACGCATATTCTTCCCTAACCTTCTTCTTCTAGTCTCCTCCTCTTTCTAGTCCAAGTTTTCCCAAGAATCCTTCATGTGGACTTTCTAAGCTTACCCAGTCACCAACCCCATAACATGTGCCTGCACAGATCCGAACTTTCCCGTTGTGGAACCATGCAACCTTCTCCCACTGGTGTCTGGTTAGAAACAACTTATTCAACTATTCTGGAAAAGAGCTTCTAGAGAGCTAGAGTGGCTTTGTCTAACCTGATCACTCAGTTCAGCCACAATCTTGTCAGCTTTTAATGCTATAGAAAATAAATAGAGGTGTCAATAAATTGGGCCTAGTTAATCCCGGGCCCAACTTTGAGCTTCGGGGAAGTTTTGGGCTTAGTAGAAGGCCCTGGTCAAGGCCATTCCTTCAGGTCCTAATCTGGCCAATCGATGCCATCTTCAAAGAAGCCCACCCAAGCAAGGGCCAAGTCCTCCCCCTCAACTCACCTAAGAGCCTTTATCTCTACAGGCCTCTGGTGCTGCACTGAGGATCAGTACAGTTGGTAAAAAAAATAAAAAATAAAAAAAAATAAAAATATATATATATATATATATTAAATTTTTTTAGGTAGATCCCGAAGTGTCCTACACCTCCATATAGGTCATTCTTAATCATATAAGCCAAAACAAATCCGAAAAATAAAAAATGGTACCCTAAAGAACAGTAAAAATGCCTTAATTGGATTGAGCCCAATAATAATTTTTAATTTTTTATATTTCTTTTGAATCATTCGACGGAGATCGGCTTGTACAAAGGTATAAGATACTTCAGGGCCCACCTAAAAAATTTAAAAAAATAAAAGAATTTTTTTTACCCACTAGGATTAGTTCAGCAGTGTTACTCATCCCCTCAAATGCAGGGCTCCATCCACCTCTAACCGTTACCTCTTTGCTGGCATTTGCCACTCAAAAATGTGCAGAAAGATTGATTGTCCTACTATTGTCCTACTCATTTATTTTCCAGTTAATTATTTTCAACCTATTAACCACTGATTTCAATTAGACGTGAAAATTAGCTCCTATGGTATAAATTTCTAAATATAGGACCAATGTTGGCATGAAATCTTATTCGATTTTCTAATATTTAGAATTATTATTCTGAGTATTTCAAAGGAAATTTCATGATGCAAAGATTTTTTATTTTTGAGATTTAAAGTTTAAAAGTTTTGTAGATTTTATGTATTTCTACAATCCACAGTTGACTCTAAATTGTTTCATATGTTGAAACAATAATTTTCACGAGTTTATAGAGTAAAATAATATTAAATCTCTTTGATCATATCTTACACCGCTTAATAAATATATTGGCATCTTTGACTATTGTAAGATATGTGTAACCTATATGTGAATCATAAATATGGAGTGCTATTTTAAGAAAATTGTAGGGACCGATCACCAGTATGCCTCCGTTTGTGTAAGGTCATTGGCATATTGTAGGTGATGAGTGTACAATGTGGAAGATGAACTTTAGTTTGGTATATGATGGAATTAAGGGTCCTTGGTTCTGCTAGTGGCCAAGGTCAAGTACTACTTGCCTAACTACTTTGTACGTATAGTTCCTTATATTTGTAAGGATCCAGGCAAGAGAAACAGAGATACATCGGAATACAAATTCAATTAATTAAAAATCTCCCACCATACCTGATCCGTTTCGACAAATAAAATAGAAAGGTGATCAAGCATCACCTTGTGTGAAGTCGAATTTGCAATCGTTTGATTCCGATGAAGTGATGTTACTAGCCACGCAAGTGTTTGGCTTCTAGTGTTATCCACACGATCTTCCAGTTGATTGTTTGTCCTCGATCTCTTAGTATGTTCAATGTGTTCACCGAGATTCCTTCTCTACAATGATGCCTGTGGCATGCGCACAAGGCTCCCGATGATCGTGAAGCAAAGCGGTAGAAGAGAGACAGAAGCGGCCGACCTGTTCGAAGGAGGGCGGCTAAACAGGGAGAGAGGAAGGGGGTGGCCAAATATGAGTGGAACCCTAGAGCTCTTCCCAAAGTTCCTTCTTGACTATTATTTATTTTAAAGTAGGTGACTTTTCACAAAAAATCTCTAAATTAATATAAATCTTACTTGCATACCATCAATCAAAAATCTTTGTACGTGTGACCCTCTAAACCCAAATGTCAATTTGATTTTTAGCCCATTAAGTCTAGTAACCTCTTACTAGTTTAAAGTGATTAATTTTATATCTTATATTAAATTATTACTTAATCGATTTATTATCTCATAATAACCGATTGGACTTCCGATTAAGTTGAGTTACAAATAATACCATATAATCCCAAAAGGTAACAAGGTTAAGCAACTCGCTTAAGAAACTTTTCCATCGTCAATTACCGTGTCATTATAATCTTTCATTCGTACTTATGTTCTCAAACAAATCTAAGATATGGTAACTATCAAATCCTAACAGGTTTGCTCACTTGGATTAGATGCTCTAATACAATATCAAAAAACACATTTTTCTGATATGCTGTTTGTCCTGTCCCACTTGCATACCATCAGCCAAAAATCTTTGTACGTGTGACCCTCTAAGTCCAAATGTCAATTTCATTTTTAGCCCATTAAGTCTACTAACCTCTTATTAGCTTAAAGTGATTAATTAAATATTTTATATTAAATTATTACTTAATCGATTTGTTATCTCATAATAACCGATTGGATTTTCGATTAAGTTGAGTTACAAACAATACCACATGATCCCAGAAGGTAACAAAGTTCAGCAACTCGCTTAAGGAACTTTTCCATCGTCAATTACCGTGTCATTATAATCTTTCACTTGTACTTATGTTCTCAAACAAATCTAAGATATGGTAACTGTCAAATCCTAACAGGTTTGCTCATTTAGATTAGATGTTCTAATACAATATCAAAAAACACATTTCTCTGATATGCTGTTTGTCCTGTCTTGGGACTCCTGAACATCATTTCCAAAGCCTTTTATATTTAATTACTCAGAGCGAATGATCTCATATTGAACACTCAATCACCTTCGAAAGTATTCCGTTGAATCTAGTTATTTGGCTGATTAAGATCTTATGATTAGAAATCTATTAACTAAAGTCAAAATTTAGAAATCTACCAACAAAGTGTTTTTGGTATTTCAGATATGAGGACTAACCATACTATTGTGACGATAAATTAAGCTGACTTACAGTTAGGCAATTTATCATCTGACGATTTAAGTCGGATCAGTTTATTGAACTCATTCACTAATGAGCACTTACAAGTTCGTCTTAGTCTCCGCACAAGTGACTATAATACTAGTCATCCTCTTCATGTGAACATGAGTAACTTTTACTAGTCTCACCGAATATTTAATGTTCTCCTCAAATATCTTCTGATTAGGAACAATTAAAAAAATGTATTTAAAAAATATTAATCTCATTATTACGATCTCATCATAATTTAACATATATTGCACACATTCATGTACTTCATACTTCATTATTATAGGTCGAGAACGATCACCGAGCAAGACATCCCATGAACTGCACACATTGTGTGAAGGAGGATTTTCATGCACCCAATGGACCTCATATCTACAAGTCTAAGGAAGTTATTCTTTACCAACTAATCGGCAAGTCGGTGGTGCAAAATATACGTGATCACTAAACATGAAAATATGATCTTTAATATGTTAATTTGGCCATGACATGGTATGTTATTCAGATTTGAATCATGTTTAAAATATGCTCTATCATGCCATGTTGTAGCCATCATGCCACATTAAAAGACTGACATGCTTTGTATACGCTCTGATTTAGACTATATAAAATTGATCAAATCACATATTTACTTACTTACCATCTAAATTGCAAGGTTTATTGCATGATAGGTCGTGTAGAATTTTGATATCTATTAAGTTCATATGAACTCATTTTTAACGGTATTTATATTCAATTCAAATTGAAAAGCAAACAGAACAAGCTCATTCAGTTCAGCTTGAGATCTTTAGAAAAAATATTTTGAGTTGAAAAGCAAACTGAATAATAAAATTTGATTTAGTTTAGTTTCCACTCTTCATAAACCAAAATTGAACAAAGTGAATTACATAAATGGGAATAAGGATAAACTTTTAATAATGTATATATTTAAGTAAAATCATAAAGTATAATGTGCTAATCCGATCCTCCATTAAATTAAAAATATCATCCTCCATCTAAATAAGGCATATTATGGTTTTCTATGTTTAAAATAAAGTTTAAAGGGCAACATGATATTCTATTTTAAATTGTTTACGTTTATCCTTATGGTAAACTTTTATTTTGTATTGTCTAAACAATTCATTAGAATTATTTAAACAATATCCACTACAAGAAAAGTAAAGACCTAGCATCAGCTTAAAGCCATCTCTAAAAGTCATTATGTCATCTCTAATACGATTAAAGATGGTTTTAGCCTTCTCCAAAGCCGCATTGAATAACTCGGTCAATAAAAGTAAAAGAAATGAATTTTATAATCGTCCCTAAATGTTCTATAAGGGATGGCTTTCAGCCGTCTCAATATAAATACTTATTAGGGACGTCATTTTATCTATTTTTTATTAAAAATATTTGGACATTACAACTATCTTAAAAGCAATTATTAGAGTTAGTGATTCCACCATCTCTTAAGAACCTATTATAGGTGACTTAATGTCTGTCTGTACTAATTTTATACAGAAATCTGAAATATATATACTTCTCACTTTTGATATTCTTCCATAAAACCTTGAGAGCACGTCTAATGAGCAATGTGATCATTTTTTAGTCGTCCCAAAAGACGCCATAAGGGACCGCTTTTGCTTGTCTCAATAAGAAACCTATTAGTGACACTTTTAATGATAAATATTTGTGATTGATGCCATTATCCCTAAAATAATTATTAAGACAGCTTAACATCTGTCTCATAGCCATCCTTAAAAATTGAAAACAACATCTAACGAGCAACAGGGTCGGCATTTAGTTTTCTCTAAAGATTATAGGAGATGCTGAAAGCAATGTCAAAAGTGGCTTTTAGGGGTGCCTATAGCTATCTCTGATAAGCTTTTAGTGAGAAGAAATTATTAAATTCTATTTTATATATTTTAACCGTGTAATAAGAATATAATAATTTAGAGATTAACAGTACTTCTCATCATGAACATCTCATAAATTAAAAAACAATTTATTTATTAAACGTATAGAAGATAAGTCCTAAAATTAAAATAAGTAAAAAAAAATCGTTTGAAGGGAAAAAATCTCAGATCGACAAAATGTCTGAGAACTTCATGAAAAAATCATGAAAGATGCGTTAATTTTTTAATATATAAAATGTAATTTTAAAATATGAGATACAATTTTAAGGATATATATTATAAAAATGAGTGAGTTAATTTCATAAAGGTATACTTTTTTTTGAAAAATACATGATTAAAGCATGATTAAATCAATACTTTTTTATTTATGAATATTTTAATGATTCTTCTAGTATATTGGAAATTGTTCATGAAAAATACATCAAGATGAAAAAGTGTGATTAAATCACAATTTTTTTCAAAAAATCGCAGATTTATGTTACACCGCATACGCCAAGTGTACATGCTAAAATTAAAATAAACATTTTATACATCAAGTTTGCATGATAAAGTTAGAATAAGACATACATGTCAATCGTCATCCCGATTCTCTACATCTCCATTATCCTTCTCATCCTCATAGTCCCCATATTCCTCCTCCTCATCGCCAATGGTAGCGGTAGTGGTGTAGCAATCAAAAGTTCCTCAAGTTGGTACAGCCCTTTTCATATTTTTTTCTCTCGTCTGTATTTGTAATTTTATGTGTTGTGTTTGTTTATTATGCATGTTCAGTTCGAAGTTATCGGAAGCCACTATTATTACTGCCATCGGAAGATTCATAGAATGCATTCAACGTCTCATTAAAATCCCAGCAGCAAATAGGATTGGGTCTATCTAATCCCGCCACTTCAATGAAAGTATGTTTTGGTATATGCACAGTGCCTATGACATCACTTGCATCTAAAGGCAACATTAATTGTGTCATCCTCTCTTATATTATAACTCATTGCAAGTTTCCTCAAGAGATAACTCTTCATCAGAACTAAAATCTAAAGTGAAAGGAGGAGTACATGTTACATGATGAGTGCTGCCAGCTATTAGAGCAAGATTTGCTGTCTTCTCTTCTTCATCTAAGCTAGATGAAGTTGAGGAGTCTTCCTCATTATTCCAGGCTATTGTCTTTACTTTTCTTTTGAAGAACTTGGACTTCTTGATGTATTCTTTCTTCTTGTCCTTCTTCTTTAGTTGAGGGCACTCTGTTCTCATGTGCCCTAGTTGTTCGCACTCATATCAAGTTGGTTCCTACTTCTTTTCTTTAAGAGTCTTCTTTTTGTAGTATCTGTGACTGTTTTGATATTTCTTTTTCTTCAGAAACTGTTGACAATCTTCTAGATGGCAATGTTTCTTCCTTACTGTCAGCATCAATGTCTTCACTTAATGATGTTATCTCATTGATGCTTGGTTGTGAGGTCTTTTGAGTTGTAGAAACTTTTCTCTTAGAGGTATCCTCCCCAAATCTTTCCATGTTTATCTCATGAACCATGAGAGAGCCAATGAGCTTCCTCAATAACTGTCACTTTAGGTGTCCATTGGCTGGGGAGAGACCTTAAGATTTTTCGGATAAGGTCATAATTGGTACTCCTTTCAAAGAGCCATCAATCTATTAGTGATGTTTGTGAATCTTGAATACTTCTGGGTGATGTTCTTAGTTGGCTCTATTTTGAACTTCTCGTATTGAAAGACCACAATGTCTATCCTAGTTTTCTTGACTTTCTTTGTCCCTTTATATACTAGTTGAAGTTTCAGTTACATTTTTTTAGCAATTTTATAGGTAGAGATCTGGTCAAACTCCTTCTTTGCTAGAGTATAACATAGGATACTCTTGGTCCTGTTATTAAAAGAGATTAAATACTTTCATTATTTGTCCATCTCTCTTTGGGAATAGTTATGACAAAGTCTCCGTCCTCAAACACATTTCACAGATCAAAGTCGGCCCCCTTAAGGAAATATTCTATACAGCATTTCCAGTAGGAGTAGTCTTCCCCATCAAATAGTGGAGGACGGTTGATAGACTGACCTTCAGCATAGTTGTTTGTCATAGCTATTACACTTTTGATTGTTAAGTCAAATAAATGAGAGACCAAACTCTGCTACCACTTATTGCCCAAGGTTAGACTAACCTAGAGGGAGGAGGGTGAATAGGTTATTAAAAATTACTCTAACTAAAATTAAATGCAAAGGCTAATAAATAAACAGAAGGAGATAGAAATAAGAAAACAATCATACAATAAATGCACAAAGGATTTATACTAGTTCAGTTTATCTAGACCTATGCCTAGATCTCAAGAAACCACTTGGGAGTTCCACTAACAGTAAGGATCCAACCCCTTGCAATTTATACATAATAACCTCTTGCAACTGTAGGCCCTCTCTTCAACAAGAAGAGGAATACCCTTCTACTTCCAACAGTCTCTCTCCCACAACTAGAAAGAAGGACAAAGCAAGTATAGAATACATAAAGTGCCTATCACAAAAAACACAGTACAGTCAAGACAGAAAATAAATAAATATGTTGCTTAGGTCTTGATCTGAAGAGGATCTCCAAGAGCTTTTTATCAGAATGATGAAGCACAGTTCTTGAGATCTTCAAGCTCTTTCTCTTAGCAGGCTAGGCAAGTTGGCTCTTGTTCAGACTTAAATGTATATTTCTCATGTATCTATGTTATATGTCTGTGTTCTTCTGGTGAAGGGCTTCTATTTATATCTCTTGTTCAAAAATAATCCGTTAGACTAATTTGCTTTAAGAAGGATTCTTCCTGTCCATATCTAATATTCAAAATTCCAAAAGAGAAGCTGGAGAGAGAGCATGATATATCTGCTGCGTTACTGGACTCAAAGTGGTTGAATTAATGCATAGAAGCTTCCTTGGATACAGATCATGTGCTCTCAGGTCAGACCTGCAAAAACTAAAAAGGTAAGATTACTTTTTCCTGTCACTACATCAGTGTCTAGCAGAAGTCTAAGATAGTACAAGGTGCATAAAAACTCTAACAAATCTGTTAGATAAAAATATGACAGAGACCTCAGTCAAAAAGTATATATAAAATATAACCTAAGAGGACCAGCTAATGTAAATTGAATTCAGTAAAGAAATTATTAGCCGATGTTACAAGATAATTGGAATGATAATTCTTTAATATAAATCATAAATGAACTCTAATCGAATTGAGAATCTGGCCACTAACCGAAGTCAGTAAGTGAGTGTTAGCTTGACTCAAAAACAAACTATTAATCAAAGTACATGTGGCTCTCACTCATATTAAAAGAATGACTTAACTTAAATGCAAGAAACAGTTAATCGAAGCGATAACTAAAGCATTAAACGAAGTCTTAATCGATATGGTAAAACTTGAGTAAAGTCTCTCGTTAATTGAAGTCTCAATTTGTTCAGTAATTATAGTGATACTTATGATCAGTAATCGAAGAGTCACTTAAATTTTTACAGACTAAAATACATCGTTAGTCGAAGCAAAGCTACAAACATTAATCAAAGTGAAATTACAGTGTTACTCGAAGTGAAGTCCGAGAGCGAAACTTCGATTAGCGTTACAACGGTAATCGAAAGGAAATCTCAAAATCACTAATCGAAGTGAAACTTAAAACTCTATTTCAATTAAGACACAAAACGTAACTCTAAGTTGAGTTTCAATTAACGTTATCAAGATAATCGAAAAGATTGCTTAAACGTTAATCGAAGTCAAACTTAGACAGACTCGAAGTGAAAACTTAAACAATAATTGAATGTCACTATAAAATGTTAATCGATAAAGAACTTAAAATGATAATCCATAGAAGACTTATAAATCTAATCGATAGGAAACTTAAAGTTCTTTACTCGAAGAGAGTAAGTCAACGTTAATCAAAGTAAAATTTCATCTCCTAATTGATAGAATATTTAGAGAAACTGATTGATTAAAAATAGAGAGTGATGTTTCGATTAGTACTGAACCAACTACAAGCTACTAGAAGTCCTTAAGCTTAATCGAAGTTCTAATTAGTTTTTTAATCATAAGAATTGAGTAACCCTAAAAGCGATAAAGTTACAGAGCTTATACAACTTATGACAGAAACTGTTAGCAACTAAACTAATGAAACAAAGAGATTTTTTTTACTCTCATAGAAACAAAGTCCTGATATTTTCATAATATGTTATTGCTAAAATATGAGGAATATGAAAACACAAATTATTCAACACAGCCTTGTAGAATTGTAGACATTCTTGGGATTCATTGTTGACTTGGTTTCCCCAGTGAAATCTACCTCATTGTGTATCATGCTCCTTGTTATAGTCGTAGAGTATAGTATAACTCTCTTTGTTCGACAAATCTTCTCAATCAGTTCTTGTATAAGACCTCCCAAAGACACTAGTATGTCACAAATCAAATGATATATAAGCACTAAATGCTCATGAGTCACCTCATCTCTACTACCAGCTTTAGGAATGATAATGGTAGTAAGCATTTGATGAAATAACTTCTAGAGTGGTGGGAAGTCATTCGCATTCAACTTTGCTTGGTCCAAAGTGTCTCATCCGAGAAAGTATAGGGTAGGACATCTTCTCTTTTGAAGTATGCAAGAACTATCAAATCTGTAAGTGGCCCGTAGAGAAATCTTCTTCCCTTTCACAAATATGTAAGGAATCCTTTCCACATAGTAGATATTAGAGAAGAACTATCTAGTAAGAACCAGAAGCCATAACCCAACAAAGCTCAACCATCCTTGTACTGTGAACATAGCAATAATTTTTAGAACCAAATAGTCAAATTCATACACATCAATCCTACTCGGAGACATAATCTTTCTATTTGCAAACCTTTGATCAAACATTGCCTTCGCTTAGGCATTCTTGAAGTAGACATGCCCTCGGACCGTTCCATGTTCCTCTCTAGCCTTCCTCCTTCATTCCCCTCCTACGTAGGTCTTTGTCTTCCTCATTTCTTGATGTTTTGAGGTAAGGGAAGTTGTGTGGAGGGAGCGAGAAGAGGAAGAGCAAGGTTCTAGGGATGTAAGATGAAGCTAGGGTTGAGATATAGGTGAGGGAAATCAAGGGATGTTATAGGGGAAAGAAGGGGATGAAATGGGGGGTGTGAAGAGGGTGAAAGGCATCTCTGGTTCATCCAAGAGAGGGATTGGAAGTATATATAGATGGGTGGTCAAGAACTGTAACTGCATGGCTCAGTTCGGAATTGGTTGACTGTTTCGAAGCAAATGGTCGACCGTTCTAGCATCCAAAAGCAATATGCTTTTATCTGCATTTCGATCGACCATTTGATGGGTACTGATTGATCGTTTTAGCATTCAGAAGCAATATGCTTCTATTTGCAGCTCGGTCAATTGTTTGATGGGTATAGGTCGACCGTTTTAGCATCCAAAGTTAGTATGCTTATGGTTGCAATTCGATCGACCGTTTGATGGGTACTGGTCTACCGAACTACAAACAGAAGCATGTGCTTCTATTTGCAGTTTGGTAGACCGTTTGATCAATACCGGTCGACTGTTTTAGCATCCACAAACAGGATGCTTGTATTTGCACTTCAGTCCACAGCCAACTACATAGCATCAAATAATGTTAAGGTGAAGTTGCAATTCACCCATTCATGCATCACAAGTCACACATGGCCACATATTCATCACCAATCACATATAGTCATTCACATTCACATTCACATTTCTCCCCCTCGTTGTCATCAACAACGAAGGGGTTAAATTGCACAAATAGTCATTCACATTCACATTTCTCCCCTTTATGTCAAAGTATCATTGTTAAAAAAATTTCTAAATCTAGAAAAAATTAAAACCATTATATGTTTATATTAAAGTTTTTACATAATTAATTTAGCCTAACATATGTTGTTTGGGATTCACCTAAAATGATTAGCCCTGAGATATTTTGTTTAGACTTCAGCTATACTAATTTTCCCTAACATACAAATATTTACCCTATATATTGTTTGGACTTCATATAATGATTAGGCCTAACATATAAATATTTGCCCTAGTATATACTGTTTGGAATTCACACAGTGATGAGTGCATAACTAACCAACATAAGAGCCTAAACGACTTAACATGTTCATAAACACATTTACAAATCATAAACATTACATGTTTAGTAACAATCTCATGGGTTAACCTATTCATAAACACGTTTACAATTCATAAACATCACGTGTTTAACAACTCTCATGGGTTAAGCTGTTCATAAGCACATTTACAATTCACAAACGTCATGTGTTAACAATAATCTCATGGTTGAAGGCCTGATCGTCGCAATAGATCCACCGCAAGTTGCCCTCTATATAGGGGCATCATTTCTTGTCCAAAATCTCATTTTCTTGTCTTATGTACGATGGTTTCAATAAATCAATAGCGTATAATTCAAATATAAGAACATTTCTAAATACTATAGATATAGACACTTTAAAGAAGTTAATAAAAAATTGATTATATATATGCACTTGATGAGGGAGAATCCGATTAGGCCCAACGGCTGAGGCCAGTCCAACAGAATGGGCCGAGAAGTATTCGGTCCATGAAGCCAATTAACAGATTCGGCCCAGATGCCTTACTAGGTCAGCACGGGTCCAGCCTACACATGACAGGCTCAATTACCAAATGACAGTATTCGGCCCAACCCAAGCGCACGATGGGCCGAAATGGGTCCGACCCATTTTGGTCGACCGCTGGCGGGCCTTCAATCTATTAACACAGGGTATTCTCGCAATTTCCTTTCAAACTCCCAAGCATAGTCCTACATCGACTGCCACAAGAAAGGAACCCTCATCCCTTGCTATAAAAGAAGCGCTATTCACTGCAAAAAAAGGTACACCACAAGCACTCAAGCTTCTCCTTTCTTCTAAATATTAAGTCTTTCAGCCGAGACTGACTTAACCATCGGAGAGGGTTCCCCTGGGCCGAGACCTAGGACCCTTCCTGACTGGTTCCTTCTTCGTGCAGGAGTTTCGGCCCCCGTCTCCGCCCATCTTTTGGTCCGGATCCCTCTCGATTACTGGTCATCCGGCTGACATTCGGACTCTGCTCCCGGAGTCCGATAGTTATTGCCTCGGCAACATCACTTGACATCGTTTGTGGGAAAGTCTTCAGCCATGTCTCATCGACCGGTGACGAGACGATCTGGCCAATACGAGTGGAAGAGCTCCAGCAACAGGTAGCCACACTAACGGCTACCGTAACCTCTCTGTCACTGCTACGCGATATGGTATCGGCTATCGCCCAGTGATCGCTCGAAATTATGTGTCGTTAAGCATATTCGAACATCAATCTTAAAATTCCAATTTCCACATATAATTATTTGAAAAATAGCAAGTGGTGAGATTGGGTCGAATCCACAGGGAAATAGATTTTTAAAGTTGAAAACTTTGAGTTTTTAGAGGAAAAATAGAGAAGAAAGAAGAGGGAGCATGATGATTTGATTTGTTAAAAATCAAAATTAACCGGACTTACTATGAACTCACAAAAAGAGCACTCCTAAATGAGCATAATAAGACCATTTACTGAACTAAGACTACCTCTAAAACACTAATTAAAAGTAGAATATAAAATTTGAGTAGTGTCAACAGAAGAAAAAATAAAAGTTGTAGAACAAAAAGATGGAGAAAAGATAACTTTTTTCAAAGGAGCTACTATCATTCATTATCAGAACAATATGAAATTTTACAAAGACATTGAAAATAAAAAATTAATATAACTTTCATAAGAAAACTTTTACAGAAAATATTCGAAATACAGTGTAACTGGAGAACTCAAAAACTAGAAAGAGATAGTGGAGAGAGAAAATTGATGTTTGCAGCCGCCGTAGCCCTTCGCGTGGATCCTTGGTAGCCTTGGACTCCTTCCAATGGTCAGTTGCAATGCCTCGAATCCACCTCTTGCACTAATAGCCGCTGGTTTGAGAGAGATGTAGAGAGAGAGAGTGAAAGAGAGGGAGAAAGTGGGAGAGAAATTGAGAGAGAGAATTTCCAAAAAAATCAGCTTTTTTTTTCCTCCCCCTTCCCATGGTTTTATAGAAGAGAATTCTTAATTCAAATTTTGAATTTCAAATAGGGTAATAAATCGGCTATTAAGCTCCCCCTTAATTAGTGGATCTTCTTTTAAGTCCATAAAGATTATTTTGAATTTTGAATTTCGAAATAAATATCTTTCTTTTTAAATTTCAGGATTCCCTCCTCCTCTCTCTCTTGATTTCATAGAAGAGAATTCTTAATTCAAATTTTGAATTTCAAATCCTCTAATAAATGGGCACTTAATTGCTCGCATTAAGCTCCCCTTTGATTAGAAGATTATCCGTGAATGCATATTTGAAATTTAAATTTGGAGAGAGATATTTCAAAATTCGAATTTTGAATTGAAGAATAAATGTTATTTTCGAGATTTTGAAATAACATTTTTGAAATTCGAATTTCGAAATTCCCTCTTCTCTTTCTTAGTTGGCTTGTGGTTCCCCTTTTAAGACAAAAAGAAATACAATCTTGTTCCTTCTAGGATTTGAACCCTGGTCACTTCCTTAAAATCTAAGTAGTCCAACCACTATGCCATCTGCTTGTTCATGTCCTACATTCACATAAAATAACAGTTAAGTTCATGCGGCAATAAATCATCCAACTACACATTAAATAATTGTCGAGAAAATCTTATTTGAGAATGAAATTGCTACCCTTCTTCAATCTATGGAGTGATGATATTTGAAATTCAGATTTTTTTTTCAAAATTGATATGTTTGAATGCACAAATGATTTATCTATCATTCCATGTGATTTTGTTCATTAAATTGATAGCAAAGTATGTAAATTTCATCTGTTATTTATGTAAAATTGTGAACTTATCACACCCCCCAACTTAATCATTGCTAGTCCCTTAGCAATACAATCATTTGAAAAATTAGGACTACCTTGATCAGTAAAAAGAATCACACTTCATTTTAAACGATATCTATTGCAAATGGTAGGTAATTTGAATTCAAGTTTTCGTTCTCCCGCCCACCATACTTAGAATCATGACAAGTGATTGTGCATATCATTTGAGGTGCTTGAAGTTCATTTCTATCCTGTTTGGTATATCGTTGCCTTCACTGACTCTTGGAGTATAATTACCCAGGGGAGAGAACAGAAAAAGAGATCTCTGGATTAGTTGGGTAGGTTCGCTTTTCGGTTTTCGCCCCGACTTAAAACTTTTTAGGATTTAGTCTTATTTTGTTGTGAAGGACTTTAGCACGATTGTTTTGTGCTTTGAGAGTGCGTACTTTTTGTCACTCTCTTTATTTTTTTGTCTGAGGGGAGGTGCATACTTTTTGCCACCGTCCTTCCTTTGACTCTTTTGAAGCATATTTATTTGATTTTCACGCTTCTGATTGTCCTTTTTTCGAAGTGACCGCCTCCTTAAAGTGTTAAGTGGTTTGATCTCCTATTACGAATCCTAACTTTCCGTTCGTTTGACCTAAAAGTAAAAATAGAATGGGTAATTCTACACTTCGGGTAACTCCAGCAACTCTACACTTTCAGGATCTTCCACTCTTTCCAAGTTACCGTGTGTGTGTGAAAATCATCCCGTCGTGATTCTTTGTAGAGAGGGGGGTTAATTCAAACTTTTACTCAACTTCCTAACTCAATTTTGATCAAGATTCCCTAAATGAATTATGATAGATAAGAATTTCTGTTGGAGTGTGAAAATGAAACTTCCTTTTTTTTTTTTTTTTTTTTTTTGAAAATTTGTGTGAAAAAAGAAAAAAATTCAAAACTTTTGTTCATTTTAAACGATTTTATTCAATATACATTATGATTCTCCCCCCAACTTGAATGACATTGTCCTCAATGGCATAGAAATGCACAACAATTATTTAATATGGAATTCATGATGAGGAGAGATACAACCTGAGGTGTGACGAGGCTTCTCTCTGTTCTCCAAGGTAGATTTTATGAGTTTTCTAAAAAGAAAAGAAAAAGAGAATAATCAGAATAAAAATGAGAAGATTGGGTTGCCTCCCAATAAGCGCTAAGTTTAACGTCTTCAGCCAGACGCATGTGAGTTCTTATCAACCTGGGTCAATTGATTTGTTGGTATCATTTTGTGTGCCCTGCTCAGATATTCTCAGAGCCATACTTTTCCTACTCATGAAGTGATGATTTGTCTGATTTGACCATTTGATTACCTCATTCACGCCTACTTCACTTAGACCTTGGTTCATGTGTAATTCTCCTCTTGACTTAGCATGTCTCACCATATGAATGTCGTGCATGCGATCAGACTGCAAGTAATTGTGCTCAAATTCAGGAAGAGATATAGGAGATGGCAGTGTTGGCCTAGGGTGCAATTTTGGTACAGGTTCAATGATAGGCCAAGGACTAAGCGAGTGAGGCAAATTGTGAAGTAAATCAATGTCCTTCGTGTAGGATAAAGACTGTTCAAACTCCAAATTCTCTTCTAAGGGAAAGAGGAATTGTTCTAAATCTGGACTATCATTTACTATATTATCCATGGCATGCACTGTATAACAACCCTCATTCCGATCCAAGTACTTAGGAGCTTGAAAAATATTGATCCCAATCTGCCGGTCCCCAAAAGATATGCCCATCTTACCTGTCGCACAATTGATATTTGCTTTTGCTGTAGATAAGAATGGACGTCCTAGAATGATTGGAGTGTGATTCAAATATGAGGATGGGGCCATATCCAAGATAAGGAAGTCCACGGGGAAGTAGCAATCTTCGATTTGGACAATTACATCCTCAATGAGTCCTCGTGGCACTTTAACTGATCGATCTGCCAGTTGGAGAATAATAGGAGTGGCCTTCAGTTCTCCAAGATCTAGTTGTTCATAGGCAGAAGTGGGCAAAAGGTTTACGCTAGCCCCAAGATCAAGAAGTGCCTTGTCAAATGTAATTCCTTCAATAACACAAGAGATAAGTGGAGCCCCAGGATCTTTCATCTTTTTAGGCAGTTGGTTGAGCAAAATGGCACTCACTTCTTCAGACAAAAAGACTTTCTTAGGATTTGCTTTAGGCTCTCTCTTATGAGTGCAAAGTTCTTTCAAAAATTTGGCATAGGCTGGCACATGTTTGATTGCATCAACCAATGGTATGTTAATGTGGACTTGTTTAAATAAGTCCATTAACTGTTCATTTTTTGCTTGGATTTGATGCTTTCTTTTTTCGTTGCCATTTTCTAAAGCTTGTGGAAAAGGGATTTTTGGTTTATAATTCTCAGGACATTCCTCTATTTTTCCTTTTCCTTGACTGATATTGGGTTGTTCATTCTCATCTTCATCTTCTTCTTCTTCTTCTTCTTCATTCTGTTCAGGATTGGGCTGACTAGATCCTTGATTTAGGTAAGGATCCGGCAAGACTTTACCACTTCTTAAGGCCAAAATTGCTTTCGCATTTTCTAACTGTGGGCCTCTTGGTGGATTTGAACCCATTTGAAGTTGGGCTTGAGGATTAGGTAGGATTGGTTGATGTTGGAAATCCGGAGGATAGTTTCGCGGGTTTGCAATGGGTTGACTTGGTAATGAGCCCACTTCCCTCCTCATGGTTGTATCAGCCATTTGACCCAATTGGGCTTCTAATTTTGAAATGGATTGTTGTTGAGAGATGACCAATTGTTGCAATTGCTGCTGTTGTTGTTGTTGATTCATGAGTAATTGTTGCAACATATTGAATTTGTCATCATTTTGATTTGATGGCTGATGTTGTGGGATTTGATATGGAGGTTGAGAGAACATATTCTGGTTGTTATTGGGTTGAAAGTAAGGAGCTTGAGCTTGGGACTGGATAGGTTGATTTTTATTGAAAGATTGATTTGGATAGTAATTCTGTTGATGGGCCCTGTTCTGAAAATTTTGTGCTTGTGGATTTGGAGCTTGGACTTGTTGAGATTTCCATGAAAAATTAGGATGATTCTTCCAACCAGGGTTATAGGTGTTAGAATATGGATCATGATTGGGCTTTGAATAACCTTGGGCTGCTTGAACTTGTTCTTGGATGAACGGTGGCAATTGGGCTGCCGTGGGACATTCACTAACATGGTGAGTTGGGCTGGCACAAAGACTACAAGCTTCTTGATAAGATGGAGAAGATTCAGGGTCAGGTCTTGATTGTGCATGGATATTAGATCTTTGGTTATTCGAAGCTAGGACTTGGTCTAGCTTTTGGGCCATAAGATCAATTTTGCTCATTTGTTGGGCCAGAAGCTCCACCTTATCCAACTTTTGGGCCAAGACATTAATATCCATCTTAGGTTCAAATTTTCCTCTATTTCTTATTTCATAAACTCCAGTCCGTTTGGATGTTCCCACAGATCTTTCATATGATGAAAGTGAAGCATGATTTATTGAATTTTCACTTAGCATTTCAAACAAATCATATGTTTCTTCCTCACTTTTGCTCATGAATGCTCCTCCACAAGATGCATCTACCATTTGCCTGTATTGTGCATCTAAACCTTCATAGAATGCTTGCACAATTTGCCATCTAGACAATCCATGGTGTGGACATTTTCTCAACAATTCTTTCAATCGTTCCCAAGATTCATGAATTTGTTCTCCCGGTAATTATGAGAATCCAGTTATAGCCCTTCTCATTGTATTTGTTCTCCCAATAGGATAGAATTTCTTTAGGAATTCTTGTTGCATTTCAGGCCAAGTCCTAATGGGCTTCCCTATCGTTCCAAGCCAATATTTGGCTTTGTCCTTAAGTGAAAAAGGGAATAGGGTAAGTCGAAGGGCATCTTCCGTGAAATCTTGAATTTTCACGGTTGAACAAATCTCAAAGAATTCATCCAAATGTTTATATGGGTCTTCATTGGTATTCCCATAAAAAGATGGGAGCATTTGGATGGTGCTTGGCTTGATCTCATAATGGCTAGCATGGACATTAGGCAATTGGATACAAGATGAAGGATTATAATATTGAGGAATGAAGTATTCCTTCATTTGTTTTGGCATTTGTTGATTGTTTCCAGCCATTTGATGTTGAATGTTGGTTTGGTGATGTAGGTATCTCTCAATTTCTTGAATGGGTTTGATAATATATGGCTTTTGAGATCTTCTACCTAGCATACACTAGACCAAGATGAGATGAGGATGGTTATTTTTGTGATTTTTATTTTTATATATATATTTTTTATGTTTATGTATGCAAAGACAAACAAGTTAATGACAAATTCCTAATGACCTAAGTGTGTCCTAGACTTAAAGATGAGATTTCTCACAAGATGGCTAGAATTCACTATGAATCACCCCTACAATAGATCAATCGGCCAGGTAAGAGGTGGGATAGTGGGAGGCTCCCCCTACTTTCGTAGGGACCTAATTAAATAACCACTTGTCCACTTAGGCGTTTGCCTTTGTAACCTCTAGCCTAGACACCGTTGTCCAAAGTAGAAATGAATTCAAAGCTCGGTCCAATCATAGTGTGAACCCTAGGTGCAATTGCTATTTGATTTTTTATTGGGCTTGGGACAATGCAAGATGGAATGTTTGTGGTTTGTGGGCCAAGGAAGGGTGATGAAATCCCCACCTTATCTTATTATGAAGATGCCCTTAAATTATTTTCTCAATGAGATGCACACCACAATTCAATCAAGTTTGTTTTGTGCAATAATGAAATGACAATGCATGAACATGTTATTTGCACAATATTGAAAAACTTACCTTGCCTCCCGCACTCTTCAACATGAAATAAATGACAAAAATTTAAAACTAATGCATTCCTAAATGATGCATGTCCTAAAACATGGTGGTTTGGTTTCTAATCTTGAAATGCAAAAAAAAATTTTAATTTTGTTTTTCTGATTTTTTTATTTTATTTAATGAGGGCTATATCTATTTTAAGCAAATCTAAACATAAAAATATTAAAAAGATTGGAACAAACTCACCAAGTTGAGCTTTCCTTTTGTATTCTTTTTTTTTTTAAATTCCTGCAAAAAGAGAAAATGAATGTGAGTATGGATTTATACAAATGGACCCAAAATGATCAAAATTAAAATTCTAATTCCCCGGCAACGGCGCCAAAAATTGATCGCTCGAAATTATGTGTCGTTAAGCATATTCGAACATCAATCTTAAAATTCCAATTTCCACATATAATTATTTGAAAAATAGCAAGTGGTGAGATTGGGTCGAATCCACAGGGAAATAGATTTTTAAAGTTGAAAACTTTGAGTTTTTAGAGGAAAAATAGAGAAGAAAGAAGAGGGAGCATGATGATTTGATTTGTTAAAAATCAAAATTAACCGGACTTACTATGAACTCACAAAAAGAGCACTCCTAAATGAGCATAATAAGACCATTTACTGAACTAAGACTACCTCTAAAACACTAATTAAAAGTAGAATATAAAATTTGAGTAGTGTCAACAGAAGAAAAAATAAAAGTTGTAGAACAAAAAGATGGAGAAAAGATAACTTTTTTCAAAGGAGCTACTATCATTCATTATCAGAACAATATGAAATTTTACAAAGACATTGAAAATAAAAAATTAATATAACTTTCATAAGAAAACTTTTACAGAAAATATTCGAAATACAGTGTAACATGGAGAACTCAAAAACTAGAAAGAGATAGTGGAGAGAGAAAATTGATGTTTGCAGCCGCCGTAGCCCTTCGCGTGGATCCTTGGTAGCCTTGGACTCCTTCCAATGGTCAGTTGCAATGCCTCGAATCCACCTCTTGCACTAATAGCCGCTGGTTTGAGAGAGATGTAGAGAGAGAGAGTGAAAGAGAGGGAGAAAGTGGGAGAGAAATTGAGAGAGAGAATTTCCAAAAAAATCAGCTTTTTTTTTCCTCCCCCTTCCCATGGTTTTATAGAAGAGAATTCTTAATTCAAATTTTGAATTTCAAATAGGGTAATAAATAGGCTATTAAGCTCCCCCTTAATTAGTGGATCTTCTTTTAAGTCCATAAAGATTATTTTGAATTTTGAATTTCGAAATAAATATCTTTCTTTTTAAATTTCAGGATTCCCTCCTCCTCTCTCTCTTGATTTCATAGAAGAGAATTCTTAATTCAAATTTTGAATTTCAAATCCTCTAATAAATGGGCACTTAATTGCTCGTATTAAGCTCCCCCTTGATTAGAAGATTATCCGTGAATGCATATTTGAAATTTAAATTTGGAGAGAGATATTTCAAAATTCGAATTTTGAATTGAAGAATAAATGTTATTTTCGAGATTTTGAAATAACATTTTTGAAATTCGAATTTCGAAATTCCCTCTTCTCTTTCTTAGTTGGCTTGTGGTTCCCCTTTTAAGACAAAAAGAAATACAATCTTGTTCCTTCTAGAATTTGAACCCTGGTCACTTCCTTAAAATCTAAGTAGTCCAACCACTATGCCATCTGCTTGTTCATGTCCTACATTCACATAAAATAACAGTTAAGTTCATGCGGCAATAAATCATCCAACTACACATTAAATAATTGTCGAGAAAATCTTATTTGAGAATGAAATTGCTACCCTTCTTCAATCTATGGAGTGATGATATTTGAAATTCAGATTTTTTTTTCAAAATTGATATGTTTGAATGCACAAATGATTTATCTATCATTCCATGTGATTTTGTTCATTAAATTGATAGCAAAGTATGTAAATTTCATCTGTTATTTATGTAAAATTGTGAACTTATCACCCAGCATATGGGGCTACTGAATCAGCCTACGAAGTAGGGACCGCCCCAACCGCAGCACATCCCAACTACGCAGTTCTCAACTGGGCGTCCAGGGCCCTCTTGAGCATATGTTCCCGAAGGGATATCTGCTGATGGCGAGCAATATGGGCCGCAATGCCATGGTTCGCAAACCAGTCAATTGCCGACTGAACCGAATAAAGCTTCGTCCGGTACCCACCTTACTAGAGCCGAGGGACGTTCAGCTAACGCCACCGCGAATACAACTCCGTAGATGGACCGAATGCAGCAGATGGTATCTCGACCATACGAAGCTCCTCTGACCAGCACTATTTTAGAGCAAACTCCCTTCTCTCTCGAGATCCTTGCCACTGAGGTGCCTCCAACCTTCAAACTACCAAAGGGACCTTTGTATGATGGCATGACAGACCCGGTCTGTCATTTCCAGATATTTAACTCCTATCTCTCTGTCCGAAGGGTGCCTAAACAGTCCGTTGTCACCTCTTTCCCCTTACCTTGGAAAAAATAGCCTCTACTTGGTTCGACACCTTGACTCCAAACTCCATCCATTCATTAGTACAACTAGGTCAATTATTCATTGATCAATTTTATGACGCCACCCGGCAGTGTAAGACCTCGGCCAGTCTGCTTGCCATTCGGCAGGGACCAGTCGAGACGCTCCAAGAATATTTCACTCGGTTCCAGACCAAAGCAGCCCACATCCCAAATCTGGATAGTTCTATTGTGGTATCGGCTGTGATCAGCGGCTGCTTGGACGAAGGGTTACTCAGTTCCATTGGAAAGCGACATCCTCCGACTTTCCAAGACCTGGTGGAATGGGCACATAAATATATCAACCGGAAGGCCCTAATAATGTCCAAGGGCAAGAACACTGCTGAAACTACATCGGCTACATCTCTGCCAGCCGCGCGGACGTGCACCGAAGATCAAGAATCCTCCTGCAAAAGATACAGGAGAGAAGAAGACTGGGGCTGAGACAGGCCCCGGCCTCCGCAACACCAGCATCTGTCGTTGCCGGCTCCTCCTTCCCGAATGCTTATGGAGGTGAAGGGCATGCTCCGACGGCCGAAGCGAAAGAAAACGGATCCTCGTCGAAGGGACTCCCAGAAATTCTGCGAATATCATCGGGAGACGAGACACTCAACTGACGAGTGCCGTCACCTCCGGGAAGAAATAGATCGCCTCATCCGGGAGGGGTGTCTGCCGCAATATCGCCAAGTGCAACCTCAGCAGCAAAGTCAAGGCCAAGACCCTCTGGCAGCGCCCAGGCAACCTCAACCTCCAGTAAAAGAGGCGCCTCAGCCTAAAGCTGCACCAATGACGAAAGCCTCACATCAGCGCCCTAGTGCGGGGTCTATCATGGTGATATCCGGGGGGTTGAGAGAATCAACTCACTGACATCAGCGAACCGAGAGAGCTTCGGACGTCGCAGTAGTTGACATAGAATCGAAGATGGCTCGGCAGGAAGACATCATCTTCGGTGAAGATGATCTGGAAGATGTTCAAGTCCCACACGACAATGCCCTCATCATGATTGTTGTAATGAAAAACTACAATGTTCATCGTATTTTCGTTGACAATGGGAGTGCACCAAACGTGCTTTTTTATGATTGTTTCTTAAAACTTGGCCTGACCGATGCCGATATGAAAGCGCATCAGGGCCCTTTGTTTGGGTTTAATGGGGCTCCCTGTCGAGTGGAGGGCATTATTAGACTGCCTGTGTCCCTCGGTATGGCACCAAAGCAGCTTACCGTGGAGACGGACTTCGCCTTGGTGAAGATTGATTCAGCCTACAATGCTATCTTCGGTCGAAGGTTGATCGGGGGGATCGGTGTTGTACCTTCATCTTACCACTAGAAGCTTAAATTCCACATCTGCCATGGGGTCGGCGAGGCTAAAGGCAACTAAGAAGCGGCCCAACATTGTTACATGATCTCTGTAACGGGTAAAACCGGGGTCGAATCCCTTGCTATCGAGTCCTCCGCCGAATCATCTCCGGGGGAAGAACTTGTGACTATTCCAGTCCAAGGAGGTGATGGTTGAACCTTGCAGATCGGTTCCGGTCTTGGCAAGACTGAAGCAAAAGAGCTGGTAGAATTCCTCAAGCAAAATCTCAACGTCTTCACATGGTCCCCTTCGGACATGCTGGGAGTCGATCCGGAGGTAGCTGAACACCGCCTACACGTTAATCCAGAGCATCCTCCAATCAAGCAGAAGTGGCGAACCTTCAACCAAGAGTGGAAAATGGCGATCCTGGCCAAGGTGCATAAAGGCCTGGACACGGGGCACCTCTGGGAGGCACATCATCCTGAATGGGTGGCCAATGTGGTGATGGTACCAAAAAAGGATGGCAAATGGCGAATGTGCGTGGACTTCACCAACCTCAACAAGGCTTGTCCGATGGACAGTTTCCCGCTGCCTCGAATTGATCAAATGGTGGACGCACCTCTGGCCATGAACTGCTCAGTTTCCTTGATGCCTACTCCGAGTGACGAAGACAAAACAGTTCTTCACAACGGATGCCCTTCGGCTTAAGGAATGCAGGAGCAACATATCAGCGTCTCGTCTGTTGGGTTTCTGGGGTTTCTCCGGATTGCTCAAGCAGCGGAAAATAAAATAAAACAGCGATCCGTTTTCCCGTTTTGAAAAACTAAAATCGATTATCGGATAATCGAAGTTCTCACCGTGTGTGGATTCGAATCCGCAACCGTTCGGTTCCGTCGGTGCGACACCGCAAGCCGCGCAAGCACCCGACCTCTAGCGAAGTCCACGCGATCCTCCTCACGACGGATATCCTCACGTTCCTCATTCTTCGCAGCCCACAAAACCTCCGCCGGTCGCCGCAATGATCGCCGCAACGCGCGGACGATTTCCCGTCGAAAGGGATTCGGAGAAGCGGCGGAGCAAATTTGGATCTGTCTGGACGTCAGAGAGAGAGAGAAACAGAGGAGGGGCGGCTAGGGTTAGCAGCAGCTTAGCCTACTCAGCCCGTTCGCTATGTTTTATACTAACCGCGCGGTTTTTCATAAAAACCCCCGGTTTGTATAAAACCCACTTATTTATCCATCGCCTTGAGAATCATGTGCGTGTGACCCTCTAGGCCCAAGTACCAGTCCAGTTAATGGCCCAACAAGCCCAATGACTCCTCACTGGCTTTATTAATCAATTAATAACCCTTTATTAATTAATTAATCAATCGAATTGATGTCGCACATCGAATTCGACTGGGCCTCCGATCACGTTGGATGCCAAGCAACACCGCGTGAACCCGGAAGGTATTGGGGTTAAGTAACCTACTCTTGAAACCTTTCCGCCGACAGTTACCGTGTGGATATAATCCTTCATTCGTTCAATGCTCTCGAGTCAACTCAGGGCATGGCGAGCTGTCAAACCCTAACCGGTCGACTCACTTGGATTGGATGCCGCTGATGAATATCGGAAAACTCCTTTCCCGATATTATCGTCCGCCCTGGCCAGGGACTTCCGCGCATCCTTCCTAGAGCATTCTCTCTCAAAGTACCGAGAGCGAATGATTCCTTATTGACACACAGTTCCCTTCGACGGTGTTCCGTTGTACCCAATCCTTGGCGTATTAGAATCCCGTGGCTAGAGATTCGTAAACCAAGGTCAAAGCACAGAAGTCCACCGACAAGGTGTCCTTAGTGTCTCAGGTCCGAGGACCATCCACGCAACTGCGATAATAGAATCAAGCTGGTTAACAGTGAGGTACAATACCATCCAGCGAATCAGTCGGATCAGTTCAGTGAACTCATTCTCCAATGAGCACTTACAAATTCGCCTTAGTGTCTCCACACAAGTGACTTATGAGATCAGTTACCCTCATCATATGAGCAGGAGTAATATGTACTAGTCTAACCGGATATCCGATGTCCTTCTCGGATACCCTCCTACTATGAACGATTAAGAATATGTGTGTTTAAGTGATCAGTCTCATTAGTATGATCTCATCATAATCTAATCACTATAGCACATATTCACGGACTTCATTATGAAACGATAATTAATACGATTTACACATAATGAATATTATACCATTATATTAATAAATGAACGAGATTTACATAGTTAGATTGGCTTGTAGGCCACCTAAAACTAACAATCTCCCACTTGGACTAAAGCCAATCACCTTTATACAATAAGCCTATAGACTCTAGGTGACGCTCAAACACAATTTGAGCCAACGGCTTCGTCAGTGGATCTGTTACATTATCGACGGATGGAACTCTTTCCACTACTACATCTCCTCTGGATAAGATGAAAGCGCCTCAGAAGATCTTTCAATTTCTGATGAGACCACGACACTTTCACTTGTGCAATATGATGGATATAGGTGTCCTCTAAGCCAATCATAAGGCACCTATTTCAATTTGGTTCACTAATAAATGACATTAAATTCATTATGTAGATTGGCATATTTGTATTTACGCATAATGAAGTCCATGAATATGTGCAATAGTCATCAGATTATGATGAGATCATAATAATGAGACTGATGACTTATAAACACATATTCTCAATTGTTCCTAGTCGTAGGATGTTTGAGAAGGACATCAAACATCCGGTTAGACTAGTACAGGTTATTCCAGCTCATGTGATGAGGGTAACTGATCTCGTTAGTTACTAGTGTGGAGACACAATGGTAAACCTGTAGGTGCTCATTAGAGAATGAGTTCACTGAACTGATCCGACATGAATCGCCGAATGGTAATTTACCTGACTGTCAATCGGCTTGATTCATTGTCACAGTAGCGTGGTTGATCCTTGGACTTGAGACACCAAAGACACCTTGTCGGTGGACTTCTAGACTTTGACCTTGACCTACGAATCCCTATCCACGGGATCTCAAATAGTCAAGGATCGGGTCCAGCGGAAGACCTTCGAAGGTGATTGTGTGTTCAATAAAGGATCGTTCGCTCTCAGGTAACTAGAGAGAGAATGCTCTAGAGTAGATCCGCAGGAGTCTCTGGCCAGAGCAGAAACAATATCAGAAAAGTGGTTTTCGGATATTGTACAGCGGAGTCTGATTCAAGTGAGTTGACCATCTAGGGTTTGACAGTTGACCATACCCTAGGTTAACTCGAGAGCATTGTACGAACGAAGGATTATAGCCACGTGGTAACTGTGGACGGACAGGTTCCATGAGTGGGTTGCTGAACCCCATTACCTTCTGGGATCATGCGGTGTTGCTTGGCACCCAACTTGATCAGAAGTCCGACCGAATTTACATGCGATGATAATTCGGTTGAGTAATTAGTTAATATATAGATATTAATTAATTACAATAAGTCAATAACTAGTTATTGGACTTAACGGGCTGAAAACCGGACTGGTAAATGGGCCTAGAGGGTCACACGCAATAAGATTCTCAGTCGGTGGTACATAAGTGGGATTTATATTAACTCGGGGACTTTTGTGAAAAGTCGCGCCGACTTAATATATATGCACGTTGTTGAGAAACCCTGGGCCAAGCTCCAGGATTTCCCTTGCTGGCCGTCATCCCCCCTTTCTCTCTCCTCCTCTGGGCGTCCCGTTCGACGCGCCAGAACAGCTTCCGTCTCCGCCGCGTGTGATTCCTGAAAGTCGGGAATTCCCGTCGGCGGGATTTCTGCAATCGTTGCGGCGACGGATCTTTAGCGAGCGAGCTGAAACGGATGAGGGATCGAGGACGAATCACCGCAGAGGATCGCGTGGATACCGCTGGAGGCCGGACGCTTGTGCGGCTTGCGGCATCACCTCGACGGAACCGAGACGGAAGCGGATTCGAATCCGCGCACGGTAATCGGATTACTTCTCGTAGTTTTCGGTTTGAGTTTTTCGTTCCGAATCGGATCAGCGGGCATCGGGCGGGTTTAATTTTTGTTCTTCGTTTCCGCTGCGTTCTTCGCGTCCCGCCTGGATCCCAACACAATAGTCCCATTGTTGTCGTACAACAGCGGAACATGATCAAGGATACCGAGAGCTGTGTCAAGGTCGGTGATGAACTTCTTCAACCACACCATTTTCTTGAAAGCTTCAGTTGCAGCGATGTGCTTAGCTTCAGTCGTCGAATATGTAGTGGTTACCTGCTTGGAACTCTTCCAGCACACTGCGCCTCCGTTCAAAGTAAACACGAATCCAGATGTAGACTTACTATCATCTGGATCAGACTGGAAACTCGCGTCAGTAAAGCCTCGCAGTTTCAAGTCACCTCCTCCATAGACAAGAAACATATCCTTAGTTCTTCTCAAGTACTTAAGGATACATTTCACTGCCTTCCAGTGCTCTTCGCCTGGATCAGCCTGAAATCTGCTCGTAACACTTAGAGCAAATGCAACATCAGGCCGTGTACATAGCTTGGCATACATGATAGATCCTATGGCAGAGGCATAGGGTATTCTATCTATGAATGCCCTCTCATCAGGAGTCTTAGGAGACTGCTCCTTTGAGAGACTAATTCCATGTCTCATCGGTATGAGACCTCTCTTGGAATTTTCCATGCCAAACCTTTCGACTATGGTATCTATGTACAAGGATTGGGTCATTCCAAGCATCCTCTTTGATCTATCTCTATAGATCCGTATTCCCAATACGTAGGATGCTTCTCCCAAATCCTTCATGGAGAAGTTTTTCGATAGCCAGATCTTTACTGATGACATCATAGCTACATCATTCCCAATGAGTAGTATGTCATCTACGTAAAGAACTAGAAAAGTGACTGCACTCCCACTGGTCTTCTTGTACACACAAGGCTCATCTTCATTCTTAATGAAGTCATAAGACTTGACAGCCTCGTCAAATCTTATGTTCCAGCTCCGGGAGGCCTGCTTTAGTCCATAAATGGACCTCTGAAGCTTGCACACTTTATCTAGAGATTCTGTAGATGTAAAACCTTCTGGTTGTATCATATACACCTCTTCCTCAAGATTACCATTGAGGAAGGCAGTCTTTAGATCCATCTGCCATATTTCATAATCAAAATGTACAGCAATGGCAAGTGTGAGTGCTTAAAATGAGTGTGTGATTATCATGAAAGATCTATGTTGTTTAAGTGCAAAATAAATCTATTAAAAAGAAACTAAGTGAAGTGATCGCCAGAAACTTTTGACTTAAAAGTTCTAAAAGAAGGAGTTTGATCGCCTACCTGTTTGAACGTGGGAGATGTTGAGCTCTTGGTTCCCCTCCTTCAGCTGGCTGAAGAAAGAGAGCCCTTCCTTTTCCTTTGTTCTTGCTGTTGAGTTTGAGGATCGTCCAGAGTTCTTGTGATTTGCTTGTTGATTTCCTCCCCTTTTGATCCTTTGCAACTTGCAGAAAATAGAAAGAGAAATGAAGAAACAATGAGAATTCAGACAGAAGTAGTATCCATTCTAAATAGAGTTTTAAACATGCAACTAAACAGAAAACTCACTTGTTGGGATGGTCTTTGAAACCCCTTTATCAAATAGGTTTTGAAAATGATGCTAGTATAGTGTGTATTGCATGGAGTGATGTGATGAAGAATGTAGAATTAATGAAGTGAATATGAAAAGTGTAGAAATGAATTGAAAAACTTATGCCGGTTGGTGAAGAATAGAAAGCTTGATCTTGATTGGATGAAGATTGGATGAAGAACGGACGCCGACTTCTGGAAACAGCAGCACTTCGGCGTTTGGACGTCGTTGCTTCGATCTTCAATTCGATGTCGCCTCAATCTTAACTCATCACCAACTCTAATTCTAACTTTGATTCAACTTTTTTCATCCATTCAAGATGCAGGGTATTTATAGACTTCTTCCGCGTCCGCGGATTTACATGGAAAATTTTGGGATTTATCCGCCTTAACCAACAAATAAATACATATTAATTCATCTTTATCTGTAATTATCTAAAATGCTTCAACCATGGAAGACGCCTTTCAGATTGATTAAGATAAAGATAAACATCCAGGAAAACTTATCTTTATCTGTATTAACTAAAAACGTGTCTACATGTGTAGACGTCTTTTACACTAATTAAGATAACGATAAATATCCGGAAGAGAAGTAGAAATAGCTTAGGAAACCTAAAACACGTCATGTCTCATAGACGCCTTTTAGCTAATTAATCAATTGATTAAAATTCAAATTTAAACGTTAAAATAAGAATAAACTCTAAATGGCGTCCACATAGGTCGACTTCTTCATATTTTAACTGAAATTTGAGTTAAAAATCAATTTAATTGATTAACTTAAACATGTCTGTTAAACCCGACACTCAAAAAGATCAATAAAAATTAATCAATGATTAAATATCAGACCATTATGAGGCATTATTATATGATATGAAATTTACTCGAAATGACGTCAAAATTAGCGTGTCTACAGCTGCCTCACCTTGGCATCGTCTTTGCAAGGAAGTGAAATAAAATGGAATGTACTGAAAAGGTGATGCCAAGGTGTGATGAGACACGCTCTCAACATCACATGATTGGAATTTTTCTCAAAATCATCAATGAAGATAGTTCAAAGAGATCAATAGAATCAATCTTGTCTGGATGAGGTAGATAAGGAAATAAAATAAGGTCGATCAACCTCCACGGAGTGGGAAGTATCCCAGGTCGTAGACACTGTAGGTTTCATCATGGGGAGCGTTTGCCAGCCAATGTGGACGTACTGCAGCCATGATGGATCTTAAAAGAAAACAAGAAATATTGGATAAAGAGTCCAAAAAGGATAGAATTCTAAGGATATCTTTAAGCGAACCTCAAAGATATTCAAGATACTCAATTCAGAATGGAATATTTCATATCATGTTTGAATTATTTGATTTAATGGTCTAAAACTTAATCAGTAATTAATTCTTATTACAATGATTTCAAAGTCCTATATGATGCATGCTGGGCTAAAAGAAAAAAATAAAGTCAAATAAAATATAAATTAATCAAGGATAATATTGTTAAATTGTCATTAATGAGTCAAGATACCAATTCTTGTAGTTCAGTGCTAAGCCGAAGCTCGTTTATCAACGCACCATTTCACAAAAGTGGAACCATCATCCCCACTAATTAACAATCCAACGGCCTATCCGTACGATTAAGAATTCTCTGGAATTATCACTGTTTTTGTTGAAGGAGAACTTAAATTCCAGTTTCATCAAAACCACAAGGTCCTTGACATGCTCTAATAAATATTTAACATATAGTAATTATGATGATGCACAATAATTACATGAAAATAGTACAAGGGTAGAAATAACCGTCCTTTTAGCCACGGTTGAGACTTCTAAACTCCCACAGTGGGATCTTCTTGACATTTTCAACTTTACTCGGGTTTTCTTGAATTTCCTGCAATCAAAATCATTAATAATTCCAAACAAATATTAAGCTTAAACATCAAAAACAACAGAATTTCGGATAAATAACAGAATTGTTGAAACGCGTCATGTCGCGCCGACGCCATTCAACATTAAAACGCGGCGGTTCTCCTCGACGCCTTTTGCTCACAGAAACAGGTTCTTCTATTCGAATTCCAACTCTACCAATGCACATCCCTTTTCCAATCCGGAAAAGTCTTCCTAGGATCGCAATTCCTTCTATATAAACATCATTAAGTTATTCCCAAGCAATCCTACCATAATCCAAAGATTCTAGGTTGAGTTTTCTTCCAAGGTTTCAAGGTTTTTTCAAAGTCTTCAAGGTTTCCAAGCTTCAAGAAGGAAGAAATCCAAAAAAGAGGATGGGTTCTTCAAACAAGAGGATGAAGATGTCGTTGGAAAAGATCTCTGACGTGGAGAATCACCTCATCGGAAAAGATCCCAATCTCCAAGTAAGTAAAATTAATTTCCCTTCAATTTTTCTTCTTGTTCTTTCATGTTCTTCGTGTTGATCTTGTTCTTCAAACTCTTCAATCCTTCCTTTTGTTTTCAGAATTACCCCATGTTTCCCGGCCCAAAGAGATTCACCTCTCTCCCCTGGATTCGTAAAGTTGCAAAAAGTGTTAAGCTTTCCATGCAAGTTTTCATCTCCAAGTGGAACCTTCAAGGACTAGTGGTGCTTGCCAAACACTACAAGAATTCGAACGTAGATTGGGCAGCTATGGGTGCTTTGATTGAATGGTGGCATCCCCAAACTCATACGTTCTTCTTTCAAGACTTTGAGTGCACTATCCTTTTGGAGGAGGCAGAGCTTCTATTGGGTCTCCCAAAGACCAAAGATAAGATGGCTTTAACAAGAGAGAAAATCACCGGTCAACAATTGTTGACATCAATCATGAAGGATCCTTTAGAAGCTAAAGGATGCCTTACCAAAAAGGGGATCAATCTTGCAAAGCATGCTGAGTGGACTCTATATGAAATTAAAGATCTAAGGGAGGACGAAGCGGAGGATGTGACGAAAGCTTTCGTCACATGCCTTGCCGGTGCTCTATTTTTCCCTGCGCAGGACAACATTTTGGAAGATGATCAGATCAGTGCTATTTGCGCAATCTTTGAAGGTAAATCCATTAGCACTGCACTCTTGGCTTATCTTTACAGCGGGCTTTCTGTGGCATCTGTGGGTCGTCCTCCCTACGGGTGCATGTTACTCTTTGCTCTGTGGGTTGAACTTCACTTTAAATTCGAGTACTTGAAGAAGATACTTCCAAGACCATCTCAAATTTTTATGAATAGTCCGATCCACTGTATTGCCAACATTGTAAAGTTCAACGAGCACATGGTCAATAAAGTCCCAAAGCTCAAGACCCGGGCCGACTAGAGGGAGTATCTGAAACTCATGACATTCGACATATTTGACTCGTCTCCACTCGCTCTTGTTGGAAAGCCTATTTGGATGCGCCGTGCAGCGGGAGCGGATCTCAAGTTGATTGGGGCCACCGAGTTCGTGTTATACAATCCTCATCGGTGCCTTATTTGACTCGTCTCCACTCGCTCTTGTTGGAAAGCCTATTTGGATGCGCCGTGCAGCGGGAGCGGATCTCAAGTTGATTGGGGCCACCGAGTTCGTGTTATACAATCCTCATCGGTGCCTTACTCAACTTAGCTTGAGCCGTCGTGAATTCCCCGAGTTTTCCTTCACATCCCCGATCAAGAAGCGTGCCTTGGAATCTGACGAAGATTATGAAGCCACAGAAATCATCACCACTTTGTGGAACCTTGGCTTCAGTTACCGTGTAAAATCCTCTAAAGATAGAAATAGAGGATTGAAATTTTCATACCTCAAAGGTCTTCATGAAATTCTTCCT
This sequence comes from Zantedeschia hybrid cultivar, assembly GCA_030544215.1. Taxonomy (NCBI): domain Eukaryota; kingdom Viridiplantae; phylum Streptophyta; class Magnoliopsida; order Alismatales; family Araceae; genus Zantedeschia; species Zantedeschia hybrid cultivar. The sequence goes on along the minus strand of JARZZO010000008.1, from coordinate 63,853,027 downwards.
TAAATGTCCTCTTTCTTTTTCTTTTTCTTTATGATGTAATAAAAGATTTTATTGAATAAAGAATCATTTTTCATGCCTTGAAATCTTTCTTCAACTTCCTGTGATGTGTTCATGATTTTTCCCTTAGCAAAAACTGGATTTTTCCTTAAAATATGACAGTTCTGGTTATGTTAATGCAAAACGCGTCCACTCAGAATGACGTCTTTAAACCATAATTCATTTTCCAGAAATTCAATTTAATCCTCAAAATCCCTGATTTAACCTTAAATTGCGTCTACCAGACAAGACGCCTTTTAATTCTCTCTCCTACTTTTTCTAGGATTCTGCCATTAATTTCGTGATTAATCCACTAAAACGCGTCTGGACGTTAAGACGCCTTTCATCATCATGCTGTGTACGGCTCTGACCAGAATTGGCGGTAACCTGAAACGTGTCAGCGCAGGTGGACGCTTTTCAATTAATTTCAAACAGCTGTCCTTACCGCCTCAACTTATGCGCCTTAAAACGCGTCTATCTGAGTTGACGCCTTTTAGCTTTTTGCTTACAAACCCGCGAAGGCTCCCTTTCTTCCTCACTTTTCTCAAAAACTCTCTCCCTCCTCACTCCGAGCTCCAGCGATCTCCTCCGGCCACCTCGCTCTTCCTCTCTCAAAAGCTCTCTTTTCCAAGTTTCATGGAGCACGGCGAGGGATCTCGCAAGACCAAGGCCCTAGCCAATAGGCGGCGAAGGGCGGCTCGCGAGGAAGAAGCCCCGGAAGAGGTGCCGGCCGCTCTCGCTGAGGCGGCGGCATTCTTGGAGGAAGAAATCCCTCCACCGGCGCCCGTGGCCATGGAGGAAGAAGAGGAGGGTGACCTCAACACGGTAAGCTTTCTATGGAATGAATGGGGCGAGAAAAAGTGGGGAGAAAGGGGTTCTTCAAAGAACCCGGAATCGGGTCTTGAAAGGCGTCCAGACCAGGTGACGCCATTCAAAAGGCGTCACCTTCGGACGACGCCTTTCAAGGCTAAATTCTGAATTTTTAATTAGGCAGAAAATGAATCTTAATTACGTCAGGACACGTAGACGCTTTTCAATGAGCGTCCATGGGTGTTGACGCCTTTTAGACAGAAATGTTTTAATTCTGTTTTTATCCGTTACTGACCCCATTTTTTATGTTTTTATTTGCAGGGAGTGATGAGGTCCAGGATTTCATGGGACCTAGTTATAGGTGCATACCGGAGACTCCCGGACTTCCAGAAGGCGCGCCTATGCCGGATGGGGTTCGGCGAGGTCTTGGATATCGAGCCGTTTTGGCTCGATCTAGTCCTGCTGCAGGCGCTCAGGGAGCGTTGGCACGCAGAGAGTCGGGCATTCCTAATGCCCTGGGGACATATGATCCCCACTCTAGAGGATGTGGCTAGGATCATTGGCCTCAGGGTAGAGGGCCGACCGATAAATGGGGTGACTTACCCCAACTACCAGGGACTGGCAGAGGCATTGCTAGGTATAGAAGTGTCCAGCCTAGGCAGAGAGTCTAGGATGGTCCCTAGGATAGAGGTGGAGGCCGCCCTAGGATTAGAGGAGCCCCGGCGTCGATCAGACGAGACTCGGGAGGAGTTTAGAGATAGGTTAGCCGAGTCTTCCTCCGCCGTATACTGTAGCGACCCTAGTCAGGGGGAGGAGATAGATAGACAGCTTATGGTCTTTTTAGTTTTTTTCTTTGGCCGGTTGCTCTTCGGTACGAAGGGTGACCATATTCATTGTAGGTTCTTGTACTTGTTAGATGATTTAGACAGCCTAGGGGAGTATGCATGGGGTGCGGTCCTTCTGGCCCACCTGTTTGCCGATTTGTCCGTGGTCACGCCTGACCGTGAGACTACCGTCAGCGGCTTCTCGCCGTTTCTCCAGGTATTAAGTGTTTTATTATTTGCTTATGCAATGCCATGTGATATGATGTTTTACTAACCTATACGTTCATGAATGCAGGTGTGGAGCTATCACTACTTCCCGCTCGGCAGAGCGAGGATTGTACGTCCTGGGGCTGTCCCGTTGGCCTGCCGCTGGCAGCCGATAGTGGACACCGCCCCTCAGCACCACCAACTGACGGCCCTCCGCCGTCAGTTCCTCGACTATCCAGAGCTTCTGGTGAGTTCTTAACTTGTTCTAATTTTATTCATTAAATGCAAGTTATTTATATGACTGCATCTAACTTATATGCAGGTGATCTGGCGCCCGTACCTTGGTATGGGCGAGGAGGGTCAGCCGTGGGTGACGGCTGGCCGGAGGCGGTTCGGGAGGCAAATGTGGGTGCATTGCCTCAACGAGATCGAGCCACTCCGCCTCCGCCTCGTGATGAGGACGTTGGGCCTCCACCAGTGAGGAGGTCCTGGAGGGCGTCGGGAGGAGCATGAGGGGCAAACAAGCCCTCACCGACTGGTGTGCCAAGTTCTCGGAGCAGTACGAGGACTGGCACCGCCGAGGCATACGTGTGGAGTCCCGTGCGGTAAGTAGCGAGGCCTACCGCCAGCAGTATCGGGCCCACTACGCCGATCAGCTTCAGCTCCTCCGACCGCTCGATGTAAGTATGCTTTTATGCGTCTTTAATTTTATTATTATCTTGATTTATATTTGTGACTGAATGTATGTATGTGTGATATGCAGGATGCGCGTGATGCGGTCATCATCGACCTCCGGGCCCACCTACATGACGCGGAGGCCCAGCTAGAGCAGGTCCAGAAGGAACTATTTGATCTGATATGTATGCATGAATATGAATGGATGTTTTGATTAATTCATTGTTTTGGTGATTAACCCTGACGGTTGTCTTTTGGTGCAGCGAGCCGTCTACACCCAGGCGGCTCCCCCTTCCTATGGAGCATCATCATCCTCTACCACCCATGATACTGCTCTGGCTGACCTCTAGAGCCAGCTTGCCTCCGCTATCCACCGAGCTTCTCTTGCGGAGGAGGATCGTGCTGCTCGGGTAAGTCCTTCCCCTTCGACTTTTGAACCTGATTTTGATTACTTGATTGCCTTGAACTGACAATGACTTCTTCTCAGGTTGCTGAGCTTTAGGAAGCCCTTCAGAGGGCTGAAGCGGAGTTGGAGCATTCTCGTGCGGTAGCTGCTCGTGCTGAAGCTGACGCTGCGCGGATTCGAGCTTTAGAGGAGCAGGTGGCCCGTCTCTCCAATGGAGATCTCGTACGTCTCTAGGTTCGCCTGGAGATCCTGACTGAGGAGAGAGACCGCGACCGCCTCCGACTGGAGAGTCTTCAGGGTCGCTTATCGGTAGCTGAGCACGAGCGCAAGATGGTGGAGGAGAGGTATCAGCGAGCCCGGCAGCGGGCCGCTAATCGTGGTTTGGTGAGCGCTTTTACTGCCAGAGTCGCCATGTCGTCCGGCCAAGCAGGGCCGAGTGCGATGGGACCACCTCCACCTCCCAGCCGAGGACCAGCACCGGATGCGCCCGACGAGGCTCAGAGTCAGCTTGATGAGGGCGGAGGGGAAAGCCAGCCTTGAGGGCTCATGTATTTTCTTTTCGTGTATCATGTACAAAAAACCTTTTAATGATATACATGAAACTTTTGGCCTCCAATCTTGCGTTCTTGTGTTTGCCTTGTGTCCTGCATGTCACTTAACAAACAGGTTAAGTAAGTATTTAGGCTTAGCCCCTTGCTTGACCAAATAAATGGTAGATCAATCTTTTCCTTCAATAAATGGTCAAGGGGTATAGCCTTTATCAACAAAGGTAATTGAACCACAAGTAAACTTAAGTAAAATGCAACATACAAGCAGACAAATGCTCACTGAAAATAAAAGGAATAAGACATATCAAATGCAATAAGCAAATGCTAATTGAAATATTTTTTTGTTGTCTTGAAATATCTCTTTTTTTGGTTTTTGAAATATGTTTTTTTTTTGAATTTTTGAAATATGTATTTTTTTTGGATTTTTGACATATGTATTTTTTTTGGATTTTTGACATATATATTTTTTTTGGATTTTTTGAAATATGTATTTTTTTTGGATTTTTGACATATGTATTTTTTTTGGATTTTTGACATATATATTTTTTTTGGATTTTTTGAAATATGTATTTTTTTTGGATTTTTGACATATGTATTTTTTTTGGATTTTTGACATATATATTTTTTTTGGATTTTTGAAATATGTATTTGAACTAAAAGACCAGCATGGTACTCAGATCAAAAGATCATACTCATTTATGAACTTAATTCCCAAATTGTTCTTCAACAATTTAACTTAAACCCATCGTATTTGAACTTGTATTTCCATTCGTGATCTCATTTGATGATTTGACCCTTACTCAATCTAAGCTATTCCTTAAGTTTGGAGTACGCCTCTTTAGAAGGAAAGGAAGAATAAGTTTAGAAAGCCCATGAGAAGGTTCCGGAGACCTAAAAAGATGTTCCTTTCCTACCCTAGTATCCGTTGGGGTTCGGTCATTTTCTTTCCGGGGTATTTATCGACCTTGCGTTCCCTTTCATTTGGTTTCATGGCCTTGGTGTAATGTTTGTAGTGTAATGGCATTTTGATTTGACGTTTGGCTTTTGACTTTTGTTTTTGCTTTTTCTATTCTTTTCTTTAGGACGGATCTCCCCTATTTTTTTATGATGGCCTCCTACTAAGATGACGGGTATTCTTGGTAGTCTATTCTAAGTCTCGTTCCGACATCATGGGCCGAGTGTGAAACAGATTTGCTTTAAAACGAATGATTTGTACTTTACACTTTTAGTCAAGCTTTCGGTATTCCTTAGGACTCGGCATCTCTTGTTACTCACGAATCAAACGTGTCAGTGTGTGTAGTAATATGTTTGAAGTTAAATTATCCAGACTGATAAGGGAATTTGAGTTTATAAATTTTCTGATTCCACTGTTCTTTGTACCATGCTGATCGACTCTCTAACCTAAGGGTAGTATTTCTTAAGATGTAAACCATTCCAGGGATGAGTTAGCTCTTCTCCTTCTGCATTAACAAGACGATAAGCGTTACTAGGAAAAGCGTGCGATACAACATAAGGTCCTTCCCAGTTGGGTTGGAGCTTAGAACGCGGACCACCAGGTTTTACAAAAATCTTTTTGACAACCATTTCACCGACTTTGAACTTACGCTCAATGACTTTCTTTTGATAAAAACGTGCTAGTCTATTTTGATAAACTTTTGCATGATTAGCGGCTGACCATCTTCTCTCGTATAAGAGTTCCAATTGAGCAAGGAGTGCTGAACGATGTTCATCAATGGAAAATTCCTTGTTCAATTGTACTCTTAATGACGGTATATGGATCTCATATGGAACTACCGCCTCCATTCCAAATGTTAAGGAATAAGGAGTTTGCCCAGTAGGCATGCGGATTGAAGTTCGATAGGCCCATAGAGCCTCAACCAATTTTTCTGGCCAGTCTGCGAATTTGTTAGATTTGCACGTCTTTTGATGATTTTTATCAAAATCTTATTAGTTGCCACTGCTTGGCCATTGCCTTGCGGATAATAAGGAGAGGAATGATGCAATGCAATTCTATACCTGTTGTAGAGGTCCTTCAATTCTTGTGATACGAACTGCGGTCCGTTGTCGGTGACGATGGTACTTGGAATTCCAAATCGGGTGATGATGTTCTTCATGATGAACTTGTAGACGGTTGATGCTTTGATTTTCACGTATGCTTCGGCTTCTGCCCACTTGGTGAAGTATTCCGTTGCCGTGACGATGAAAGATTTTTGCTTGATGCTGGAATCTGGATTACCAAGGGGTCCAATGATGTCGAAAGCCCACATGGAGAAAGGCCATAGGGAAGAAACATGATGGAGTGAAGATGCAGGAGAATGAATTTTGTCGGCATGAAGTTGGCACTTAGCACACCTACGGACATATCCTACATAGTCTTCTTCCATGGTTGGCCAATAAAATCCTTGTCTAAGGATCTTCTTTGCTAACATCTGTCCATTGACATGGCCACCACAAACTCCACTATGAGCTCCTTCCATAACCTTCCAAAGCTCATCTTCGTCTAGACATCTTAGAAGGACTCCATCAAAACCTCTCTTGTACAGTGCTCCCCCAACTAGGGTGTATCGCTGAGCAACTCTCCTGATAGCTCTCTTCACCTCAGTTGTAGCTTCCTTAGGATATGATTGATCTTCACAATATTTGGCAATTTCATAGTACAATGGCTTCTGTTCATCATCCATCTCTTCTAACAGCTCCATCAACATGATTTCTCTTTTTTCCACGATAACTCCGTCTCTGACTTTCTTCAGCAACTTCTCCTTAGTTCTAAGAAATGAAGGGTCTTTCACGGCGGGTGAGAGACGCCTATGAACTATGATTGATTCAGATTGCTTGCTGATTGGAAAATCAAGAGATGATGCAAGTGAAGCTAGAGCGTCAGCTAAGATGTTTTGATTCCTAGGGATATGGACAAAGATCAATTTCGTAAAAAGCTTTGAGTAAGCAGAAGTAAGCTCTTGATAAGGCTTGAGTTTGGGATCAAGAGTTCGATATTTGGTCAGCACTTGGCGAAGAATCAGTTGACTATCACCCACAATCCTGAGTTTAGTGGCACCATGGAAATGAGCAACCTCGAGGCCAGCAAGGAGTGCCTCGTATTTAGCTATATTGTTGGTAACTGGAAAGTCGAGCTGAAAGGCTTGTGGAATGGTGACACCTTCAGGTGATAACAGAACAATGCCGATCCCCTTTCCATGAGAATTCAGAGCTCCGTCAAAATGCAAAGTCCAAATATCATCTCTGATTTGACTTACGGACATCAATTCCTCATCCGAAAACTCTGATCGTACTGGATCAAATCGAGGAAGGGGATGATGAGCGAGATGTTCCACTATGGCATAGCCCTTGATCGCTTTCTGCTGAATGTAAATGATATCGAATTGAGATAGAAAGCTTTGCCATCGCGCTAACCTATCAGTAAGAACAGATTTCTCCAGAAGGAATTTGATCGGATTCATCCTAGCGATGAGATGGACTTCATGGGCCAGAAAATAATGCTTCAATTTCTGAACAACCCAGACCAATGCTGCACATGTTTTCTCCATCGCCGTGTATCTCTGTTCAACGGGGTTGAGAAGTTTAGAGAGATAATAGGCTGCCCTCTCCTTTCCTTCTTCATCCTCTTGTGCTAGGACAGCCCCCACTGCATCATCCAGGACATAAATGTAAAGTATCAATGGTTTGCCTGGAGATGGTTGTCTCAAAACAGGAGGACTTGCTAAATAGTTCTTTAATCCATCGAATGCCTCCTGACACTTATCGTCCCAATCGAATTTGACTCCCGGCTTGGTAAGCTCGTAGAACGGCTTACACCTTTGTAAGTGTTGGGAGACAAAACGGCGAATAAATTGCAACCTCCCGATTAATCCTCTCAACTCCTTCAAGTTTTTGGGTGGTGGCATTTCTCTGATAGCCTTCGCCTTGTTGGGATCGATCTTAATTCCCCGTTTGCTGACGATGAATCCAAGTAATTTTCCTGAAGATACCCCGAATACACATTTCTTGGGGTTCATCTTTAACTGATACTCTCTCGATCTCTCTAATACCCTTGCCAAAACTTTGGCATGCTCCGCCTTTGTTTTAGATTTAACCAATAAATCATCCACATATACTTCCAGATCTATGTGCATCATGTCATGAAATAATGCCATCATAGCCCTCTGATAAGTGGCTCCAGCATTCTTCAATCCAAATGGCATGACAACATAACAGTATGTTCCCCAAGGTGTAGTGAATGACGTCTTCTCTTGATCTTCTTCTGCCAGCTTAATCTGATTGTATCCTGAAAATCTGTCTATGAATGATAAAGTTTCATAGCCAGCGGTGTTGTCAATGAGTACGTCAATATGAGGCAATGGAAAATCATCTTTAGGACACGCCCGGTTCAGATCGCGAAAGTCAATGCAAATTCTGACCTTCCCGTCCTTCTTCATAACCGGGACTATGTTGGCCACCCATTGTGGATAAAGGACAACTCTAATAAATTTGGCTTTATGTAATTTGTCGACCTCTTCCTTCATCTTTAGAGCCATTTGTGGGTAGAATCGCCTTAATTTCTGCTTGACTGGGCTAGCTCCTTCCTTTAACGTCAACCTGTGTTCAACTAAAGATGAGTCTAACCCCGGCATATCTTCATAACTCCAGACGAAAGTGTCCTTATAGTCCTTAAGTACTTGTACCATTGCCTTCTCATCTTCTGTAGAAAGATTTTTGCTGACGAGGACAACCTTAGGTTCGTCTTCAGTCCCTAAATTGATTTCTTTGGTGGGTTCTTCTATGGCAACTGAGGGTTCATCGAATCTCTTCACTCCACTGGCATATGCCTCAGCTGCGTCCTCGTCATCTTCCTCATCTTCAATAATGGGGTCTTTTTCATGTACTAACTCATATACCACATACCCATCATTGACTGACTCATCGTCCATACAATCTTCTGGCATCTGAATCGGATTTTCTAAAAACTGAGGAATTAAAGAGGAAGAAAAGCATCTATCAGCTAAGTCCTAGAGGTATCTATCTGGAATTTGCCTACCCTTAGACTTCTTAACTTGACTAACTTGCCTAGAACTAGACTGCCTAATTTCACTAAACTCCCTATTATAACCTAATGAAGATGAAGCAGGATGGAAATCCTGGGATACAAGTGGAAATACAGGAGAATCCTTCCGAGGGGAGGGGCAGAGTAGATCTAAGAGAGAATCTTGACCGAAAGACCCGCGCAATGGGGTGTGATCGGCCAAGTAAGAGGTTTCCTCAATGAGGATATGGGAAGAATTTGTTGCCAAATTGGCGTTTTTTTTTGGACAATGGAGGAGTTAAGCATAAAACAGGAATGAATACAAATAGAAGGAGAATTAGATGGAGGAAGTGGCACCAAGGCCAAAGGGTTAGGGGGATCATACAGCAGTATGTCCCAGATCAAATCATACATCCTCTCTAGATCGAGAGGAGGTGGTGGAATGAGATCCCGAGGGGACAGAGTAATCATAATGGGCGGAGCCCGTGGAATATCTTCAATAATGATCCGCGACCAAGTCGGGGTCAGGAGCAATGTGCGAAACAAAGTATGGAGCATGAAAACATGAGAAGGATATGTCCCCCTCCAGAGCAGATCTATGGTGTAGCCAGCTTCATAGGGGTCATATGGCTCCCCTTCATCGGTCTCTTCTGACAGCAATATCCGTTTGTCAAAGATAGCACCGGGACTTTCGATCAGCTCATCGATTTGCGGCGGCCACTTGGGTTCTGCAGGATCTAGAAACAGTCTGTTCAGTGCAATGTAAAGGTCTCTTCGATCGAACCACCTGTACCATTCACATTCAGGATCATGGAATTTTCTCCTCTTCATAGGCCGCAGAGCCTCCAAGGACTGGTACGTAAGTAGTTCTGAGCAATGCCTGGTCAAGTCTCTCCCATATATATCATGGAAATCAAAACACAAAGTAATGACCACCGTGTTGTCGTGGCTAATTATAGGCCCCTTTACAAAATGAGTGTATAGGGTCCATGTTAGGGGATCTCGACCTTCTTTGTGCGGTGTAGACATCGTCTCCCAGACTCTTTGGCCATCTTTATTCTCTGCCTGCTGGACAATGTCTTGTTTCAGTTTTCTTGGCCTATAGCCCAGGCCGCTTCCAGGTGCTCCTCGGTGATCTTTGACAGGAGTGGTCCTGCCTTGTAATTGTGTGCCCAGACCTCTCCCAGGCTGATAGCCATTCTTCATCATTATTCTCCATCCTGGGGTACTCATGCACTTCCCCCTTTTTATGGCATTTAACGGGTAAGGAGAAATAGTGGCAGTTTTCAGAGGATCAGCCACTGGATGGTATACCTGTAATATCGACAAAAAAGGTTGTCGGCCATGTAAAGAAGCAGGTTTGATATTCAAGGAATGAGCAGCAGCAAGGATCGGCATGCTCGTAACCTTAATGATTCATCCTTTAAAGGGAAATTTGAGGCATTGATGATTCGTGGAGGGAATCGCCTCAAGAGTTTTTATGTAAGGACAACCCAATATGGCATTTAAAGAAGGGTCGATTTCCAGAATGTGAAACTCGACCTCAGCATGACTTACAGGGCCTAGCTCCACCTTCAAATAGACCATTCCCAGAGGGGAACGGGTGGAGTTATCATATGCTGTAACGGAGATGGGGCTAGGCAACCATTTTTCCTTGGGCACACCACACAGTTCCAGGGTCTTCGGAGGTAAAATATTGATTGAAGCCCCTGTGTCAACTAGGCATGCATCTACGGCCTTTTTGCAAATATTGACCGTAATGCTCAGAGCCATGCTTCTGGCTGCTGGCGGTGCTAGTTCCGATGTGTGAAATGAAATGGAGGGCTGATCCCCCTGAGGAACTAATAGTGCTGCGATCTTTTCCACCGGTACGTCCTCGTTGACCATCACCTTCTGCAAATATTCCATCAAAGCTTCTTGGTGACTCTTCGATCTTTTAATCAGTTCAAGCACGGAGATCCGTGCTGGTATTCGGTCTAGATGTTTCAACAAATCATACTGAGTGCCTGGTGCACTCTCTTCATTGTGTGCTTCCTCTAGCGGCTGTGATGGGCCGTCTCTAACTGTTGACTGAGGAAAGACTTTGTTGAAAATTCTTCCACTCCGGAGCGCATGTTCCTCAACCGTGGAAGATCCGGGTGACACTTTGAGTACCGCAAAGTTGGGTGGTGTAGGTGATGCGGGGTGTTGGTATGTAGGTGATGGTGTAGGGTTAGGTGATGGTGGCGTGGCGCGTATTAAGGGTCTAGATGGTTGGATGGTGGATGGGTAAGTGATTGGGGTGGATGAAGTAGGAAATGGTACGCGTAGTAGTGGTCTGGATGGTAGGATGGTATTTGGGTAAGTGGTAGTGGTGGCGGGTGAAGTAGGAAATGGTACACGTAGTAGCGGTCTGGATGGTAGGAGGGGTGCGTAGTTGGTTTGCGGGGGGTTATTTAGTGGAGGTGTGTTGGCGTGGGGTGTAATGGGCTTGAGGAAAGCGGGTGGTGGTAGTGGGTTATTGGGTGAGGGTGAGTGATACGCAGGTGTCGGTAGAGGGGTGATGGTAATGGGCTGTGGTCTGGGTATGTGGATGGTGCGGCGTGGTGGTTGTTCTGCGGTACTCGGAACATGACCCGTCGAATAAATAGAGGAAGAGTGCTCTATTCTCCACTGTTGCCCACGGTCAGCCTCAGACTGGCTGTTTGTCAGAATAGGGGCAACTTGGTTTTGGTTTTGATGCTCCGGGAGCGGGTTCTGCACTATGCCCATGTTTGGTGGTGGTGCTGCTTGTGCTGATGGTCTTGCTTGCTGCTGCTGCTGCTGTGGTCTTCTTGCCTTCAGGGCTGATATGTATTTTTTCATTTCTTCCCAGTCTATGCCGCCCTGCTCGTTGAGATCATGAATGTAATCTCTAAATTGGAAGCATGTGTCAATAGTATGCCCAGGTTGCCTATGGAAATAGCAATACCTAGACGTGTCGGCATTCTGAGGCCAAACTACCTTTTCTCTTGGCAAGACTAAGGCATTAGCTGCCATTAGGGCATTGAAAATGTCTGCGAAAGATTCTGGGAGGACTGGGTATTCTGCCCTCTTTGGGCCTGGAGGTCTTCTCTGCTGATTGTAGTCAGCAGGAGGAGGGACATTACGATACGCCAGCGCTGCGCGCGGCTGATACTGCTGTTGTTGTGGCTGCTGGTACTGCAATTGCCGTTGCGGCGGCTGCTGTGGCTGTTGCTGTTGCTATTGCTGGTTCGGTTGCTGGGGCCGCTGATATTGGGGCTGCTGATACTGAGGGTTCGGCTGCTGCCTGTACCCCTGCTGGTTCGGCTGTGGTGGCCTTTGGTACTACTGCTAACTCCTCACGAACTGGGGCGAATTGTTGTTCATACTACTGACTAGCTCATGAGAGAGCGTGCCCTCAGTAGTCGGACCTGTGCTGGGAGCATTTGGCACTGCAGGCTTCCGAAGTGGAGGCCTGCTAGGTCTGTGAGGATCAAAGACGCTAGAAAACGTAGCGTCCTTGAAGGCATTCTGACAGTACCGTGCTCTTTCATAGAGCTTTGTCATGCTGGTCAGATTGTTCAGGGAGAGGACTAGTTTGAACTGGGCCGTGGCATTGGAAATCAGCATCTTCACTTGCTCCGACTCGAACAAGTGATCATTCACTTTCTCGGCCAAGCCCCGCCATCTGTCGGCAAAACTGACGAACTCTTCATCAGGTTTCATCTTCTCTGCTATGAGGTCAGTGATGGACAAGGAGGGGGCAACTCTGTCTTGGTATCGTTGAATAAATTTTCGAGAAACGATACCATAGTCCTCTACTTCGGAAGGTTCCAAAGAAAAGAACCACTCGATGGCTGGTCCCTCTAAAGATCTCCTGAACAAAAAGGCCAACGACCTCTTGTCGTTTTGCCAGAAGGATGATTCGTACATGAACTCCTTCAAGTGGGTGAAGGGGTTACCAGTACCGTTGTACTTCCGGTACACTGGCATCTCGGAGGGTGGTAGGTGGAACACTGGCAGGCTCGGTAAATTGATCTCCGGTGCAGCTTTGACCCCCATCATCTTCTGGAGGTTGTTGAATTGTTCATCCATGCGCTCCATCTTCGCCAGCAATGCTTGCGTTGTCAGATCTGCCTGGGGAGGAGGAGGAGGTGGAGGTACTTGATAGGCCTGTTGCCTAGAGTACGTCGGACAAGGAGGACAATAAAGAGGAGGTCCAGCAGAGCTTCCGCAATGCCCGAGGGCATTTTGATAAGCGGGCGTCAGCAGTCTAGCGAGTTGCCTAGAAGATGAAAGTTGCGGCCCAGCTGGCCGAGAAGTGATATGGAGGCCTTCCATGGCCTGATGAATGTAAGGAGGATGAAGAGGAGGTTGCTGAGGGATAGCAGGGGAAGCCGCAAGGTTCGGCTCAGCAGGCTGCGTGGGTGCCTTCCCCTTCAGAATGGACTGGATCGCCTCGAACTGCTGAGGGTCCAGACAGGAGGCAAGAACTCCCAAAGCGTTGACAAGATCCGAAGGATCAGAGGACGAGGGATCATTCTGATTCATGTCTCCCTCGAAAATGGGATCGGGAATCGCATACTCATGCGGGGGAGTATCAGAATATTGATTATGAGGATGAAAAAGAGGGGTTCGGACATTCCCATCAGAGAAATAAGACTGAAAGGCGTCTGGGTATGACGACGCAGTTTGAAACGCGTCGCTGTTACTAGACGCTTTTCAAGTCACAGAAGCAGTTTTCCAGGAGGAATTTCTGGGTTGATTCCTCCTCAAACAGGATAAAAACAGTAAATAATCAGCTCATGCAAGATTTTTTTTAGTTTCAGGTTTTAACATGATGATTTTACTAATTAAACAATTAAGATATCAATCAATCACACAGCATTTCATCACAAAAAGCAACTTTTCAACTAATCAACGGGGAGGGCAAGATCTTGCCACTGGGGTGTGCACGTGGTGCACGTGGGAAATTAACTAAACTAAAAACACTCACTAATTGGTGAGGATGTGTCGAGAGACACAAGTGGTGCACCGTGGGTGTCCGATTGATAACAGCAAGAACAAAAAGAACTAAAAGATGGCGAGACCAAGTCCCACCGTGATCGCCAAAAAAAGTTGTGAGTGCTTAAGATGTGTGTGTGATTATCATGAAAGATCTATGTTGTTTAAGTGCAAAATAAACCTATTAAAAAGAAACTAAGTGAAGTGATCGCCAGAAACTTTTGACTTAAAAGTTCTAAAAGAAGGAGTTTGATCGCCTACCTGTTTGAACGTGGGAGATGTTGAGCTCTTGGTTCCCCTCCTTCAGCCGGCTGAAGAAAGAGAGTCCTTCCTTTTCCTTTGTTCCTGCTGTTGAGTTTGAGGATCGTCCAGAGTTCTTGTGATTTGCTTGTTGATTTCCTCCCCTTTTGATCCTTTGCAACTTGCAGAAAATAGAAAGAGAAATGAAGAAACAATGAGAATTCAGACAGAAGTAGTATCCATTCTAAATAGAGTTTTAAACATGCAACTAAACAGAAAACTCACTTGTTGGGATGGTCTTTGAAACCCCTTTATCAAATAGGTTTTGGAAATGATGCTAGTGTAGTGTGTATTGCATGGAGTGATGTGATGAAGAATGTAGAATTAATGAAGTGAATATGAAAAGTGCAGAAATGAATTGAAAAACTTATGCCGGTTGGTGAAGAATAGAAAGCTTGATCTTGATTGGATGAAAAACGGACGCCGACTTCTAGAAACAGCAGCACTTCGGCGTTTGGACGTCGTTGCTTCGATCTTCAATTCGATGTCGCCTCAATCTTAACTCATCACCAACTCTAATTCTAACTTTGATTCAACTTTTTTCACCCATTCAAAATGCAGGGTATTTATAAACTTCTTCTACGTCCGCGGATTTATATGGAAAAATTTAGGATTTATCCGCCTTAATCAACAGATAAATACAGATTAATTCATCTTTATCTGTAATTATCTAAAATGCGTCAACCATGGAAGACGCCTTTCAGATTGATTAAGATAAAGATAAACATTCGGGAAAATTTATCTTTATATGTATTAACTAAAAACACGTCTACATGTGTAGACGTCTTTTATACTAATTAAGATAAGGATAAACATCAGGAAGAGAAGTAGAAATAGCTTAGGAAACCTAAAACGCGTCATGTCTCACAGACGCCTTTTAGCTAATTAATCAATTGATTAAAATTCAAATTTAAACGTTAAAATAAGAATAAACTCTAAATGGCGTCCACACAGGTCGACGTCTTTTAGACTTCTTCATATTTTAACTGAAATTTGAGTTAAAATCAATTTAATTGATTAACTTAAACATGTCTGTTAAACCCGACACTCAAAAAGATCAATAAAAATTAATCAATGATTAAATATCAGACCATTATGAGGCATTATTATATGATATGAAATTTAATCGAAATAACGTCAAAATTAGTGTGTCTACAGCGAGTAGAACTCTGATCGACTTTATCATAGCAACTGGTGAGAAAGTCTCGTCATAGTCAATTCCTTGCTTTTGACGATATCTCTTTGCCACCAACCTTGCCTTATAAGTGTCGATCCGTCCATCAGTACCGATCTTTCTCTTAAAGATCCACTTGCAACCGATGGGTACAATACCCTCAGGCAAGTCCTCCAAGTTCCAAACTTGGTTGGTATGCATGGACTGGATTTCTGAGTTCATGGCTTCTCGCCATTTTTCGGATTCTGGTCCCTCTATGGCCTCCTGGTAGGTTTTAGGATCATCATCCTCATTATATTCTACCTTCGACTCACCTTCAGCGATATGTCCCACATATCGTTAGGGTAGTCCAGGGAATCTTCCAGATATGCGAGGCTCATGTGTGTGTACCTGAACAGATTTAGGAACCGATATCTCATCTGATGATAATGCATCTGTTTAGGGATATGGAACCTCTTCTAGTACTATTTTACTCCCATTGTCCTCCTGGAGAAGGTATTCCTCTTCCAGGAATAGAGCTTTCCTGGTGACAAACACCTTTTGTTCACCAGGATGGTAAAAATAATATCCAAAGGTTTCCTTTGGATATCCCACAAACCTGCAATTATCAGTTCGTGATTCCAGCTTGTCTTGATCATGCCTCTTTACATGAGCAGGACAACTCCAGATTTTAACATGTTTAAATTATGGTTTCCTGCCTTTCCATATCTTATATGGAGTAGAGGCCACAGACTTGCTGGGTACTCTGTTCAGTAGGTATGTTGTTGACTCTAGAGCATACCCCCAGAGGGACACTGGTAATCCCAAAAAGCTCATCATGGATCGCACCATGTCCAACAAGGTGCGATTCCTCCTTTCTGATACACCATTCATCTGTGGTGTATATGGAGGGGTTAGCTGAGAAAGGATACCATTATCCTTTAAGAATTGTGTGAAATTAGTACTTAAGTATTCTCCTCCTCGATCTGATCGAAGAGCTTTAATACTTTTTCCTAATTGCATCTCTACCTCATTCTTGAACTCCTTGAACTTCTCAAATGCTTTTGACTTGTACTTCATTAAGTATACATAACCGAATCTTGAGAACTCATCGGGGAACGTGATGAAGTATGAGTAGCCACCTTTGGCTTGGGTAAACATAGGACCACATACATCCGAATGTATTAGTTCCAGAATGTCCTTGGCACGTTCTCCATGTCCAGTAAATGGAGATCTTGCCACCTTTCCCATAAGGCAGGATTCACATGTTGCAAACGATTCATAATCGAATGCTGTTAAGTAACCATGCTTGTGCAACTTTTGCAACCTGCTTTCGCCAATGTGCCCAAGTCTACAATGCCATATGTAGGCTTGGTTCACACAATTCTTGCTCTTCGTAAGAGCATTATCAATTTGAAGATTGTAATAAGAAACATCTAAGAGATATAGACCGTTGACTAAAGATGCTGAAGCTATTGATTTATTACCATAATAAATCGAACAACTTCTATTTTCAATAGTCAACCTATATCCAATCTTGTCCAAACAAGATACTGATATGATGTTATTTATTATGCTAGGAACATAATAACAATCTTCTAATGGTAAGGCGTCTCCTGATGGAAGCCTGAGGTTCGCTGTCCCAACAACAATCGCCGCAACTTTTGCGCCGTTTCCTAACCTCAATTCCACCTCGCCTTGTCTCAGCTTGTGCTTATTTGTCAGCATCTGTGCATCATGACAGATATGAGAAGCACATCCGGTATCCAATACCCAGGATATGGAATCTCTAACTGACAAGTTGATATCTATCATATAGATATCTGAAGCTTCAGACAGCTTCACTCTTCCATGAGCTTTACCATGAAGGAACTCCCTGCAGTTCCTCTTCCAGTGACCATACTGCTTATAGTAGAAGCAGTCACCCTTCACTACTCTTTTGCCTTTGTCTTTCGATCTTTTATCGTTAGCTATCATCTCTGCTTCAGGGGCATCCAATGCCGATTCAGCAGGAGGATCAGCTCCAGGGACAAAGTCAATGTGCTCAGATCTGAAGACATTCTTCAGGTTTCTGAACCAATCCGAGTAGATCAGGTAAGTCAAAAGGGCATCAAGTATGCCACGGAGTGGGTTATTCGACGACATAATTCCCTACAGGAGATAAGTAAAATCTATTTAGCAGATGTTCAATTATTAAAATTTAAAACAAGACATGGTCTTTTGTTCAAGTTTAACTCCCACTAATTTTCGACGGACTGTATAACCCTCAGTTATACAGAACGGGTGTAAGGACTGAGGTTTTCGGATTCGGTTTTCGGGGTCGGACCCTGTAGTCCTGGCCCTAGTGGGGTCTGGAACTCTATGTTGTTTCGCGTCGAGCCGGGCTCGACGCGGTTTAAACGGCGTCCACCATGGCAGACGCGTTTCAGGTTCTGCCACGTGGGTGCCACGTGGACTGACTTTGAACCGCGAGCGTACGGCCCTGTCAGGTCGTCTGAACGGCGTCCGTGTGGGTCGACGCCTTTTAGACTGAGACTCTGGGTGTGTCAGAGTACGGCCCTGACAAATTGTCTGAGTGGCGTCTGTGAAGGTCGACGCGTTTCAGAATCTTGTCAGAGCAGCCGTCTTGTCACCTGATAGGCGTCCGTGCATGTCGACGCGTTTTAGCCAGCCTCTGGTTAACCCCGCGAGCCCTCCTTCTTTCCCTCATTTTTCTCCTTCTCCCTTTCTCTCTTTCCCTCCGGCGATCTCGACGACAATCCTCCTTCTCCCTCTTTTCCTCACACCATTTCGCCTCTCCCTCCACTCCATCCTCTACCTGGTTTCTACCCCTACCACCTCCACTTCCACTGCGGCGTTCTGCTCTCCGGACGGCGGCCGACGTCACGGTGGGGCTAGGACGACCTCGGCGGTACCGGCGGCGGCGTGGGGCGAGACAGGCGGCGGCTTGAAGCTCGGAGGCGTTCGAGTGTCCGGTAGGGTGACGTTCCCCGTGGCACTGTGTTTAAAATCACGTTTTCGTCAATATGCATGTGGTAGATCTTCGGTTTTGGGGGTTAGAATGAGCATGTTTAGGAATTCTATGGGGGTGTTTGCCTATGAATTGTCTTGCTCTTCGTTTCCCTCCAGTTTGAATGATTTTCGGAGTTATTTGGAATTGGGAAGGGAGCCCTCGGGTTTAGGGCGTTCCTGGTTCCTGGGCTTGAAAGACGTCGTGCATGGACGACGCCTTTTTGAAGGGCGTCGGGCCATCACGACACCTTTTAGACAGGAATTGACTGACAGACAGTCTGTCCGGTTGGAATCTCTGTGGCTAAAAGACGTCATGGGTAGACGACGCGTTTTGAACGGCGTCGGGAATCCATGACGCGTTTTAACCACAGAAATACCCTGGTTAAGGCCTTGGGAATTCCGGATTTTCGTGTTGAAAGACGTCTGGGGATGTCGACGCCGTTTGAAAGGCGACCATGAGGGTCGACGCCTTTTAAGGCCAGATTCTGAAGACTGATTTATGTGAACCTGTTCATGGAGCTTGAATGGCGTCGACCTCGGTCGACGCGATTCAAGACAGAATTCCACTAATTCATGCCAGTAAAATGTGTTCATACTGTTAGATGATGGTTAGTGCATGTTTTAGTGTACCCGGTGGAGATGGATTCTTCACGACCGGATGATGTCACATGTGTGTTATACGATCGCGGACTTTTCACGTGACCGGATCGTACAGTGCTGAGTTTTGGTGGTTTCGTGTTACTGTGGACCTGGAGTGACATTGTAGCGATTTATCACCCTGTGCTGGTGGGGGCGTGAGCACAGCGCCGGTGGGGGCGTGGGCGGGGTGACGCCTAGTGAGAGAGGGTCACCTGGTGAACCCCGGGGTCAGCTAGTACCGGTGGCGGAGTGGTACATTCGGAGAGTCACTCATGCTGAGGGAAGGGGTAGTCACCTGAGCCGGTTGGGCCGGAGTAGCGAGCGTGCTATCCGAGGGGCTACTCCTTGGTCTCAGCGGGTCGAGGTTTTTCCCACCGTTGTTTGTACGGTTGGCGGGTTCTATCGAGACTACAGTTGTGGATTTTCTAACGGTTGGCTTAAAATGTGCATGATTATTATATTTCGATTGCATGTGTTCTCACGTAGAGAATTAGACATTGTACCTGCCACTACACTTGTTACTTTACTGTTAGCTGCACTTTACACTTGTGGGTGTGTGCGTGGGCAGTGGGGATCGAAGGATCCCTACTGAGTCTTGTCTTGAGACTCACCCCTTGCGGTTTTCAGGTAAGGACTCCCAGCAGACCTAGAGCAGCGTGTGCGGCCGTGAGCTGTGCGTCTTCGGCAGTTGTTCCGGGGTATGCCCCGATGTAGTTGTTATTCATCTTTGGCCTGTATGTTTAATTATTTCCTTCTGTTGGAGAATGTAATTATTTGCTGCATCAAGTCGCATTGTAATAATTTTAATTCCTGCACTTTTATTTCAATTCAATGCGATGTGAATGTTTAGCTTAGTTTATTATTTATTTCCCAGACTTACTAGATCCTGGTTTGGTCCCAAAATTAATGATTCGGTACCCATTTAGTAATCGGATCCCCGATTATAGGGTGGCGGGTCGTTACAACGGGAGACGCCGACAGTCTCCTAGTGGGGATCAAAATCTCAATGACTTGCACTACAGCCTTGTGGATAGCACAACAAACTGTAATACAATCAAAGAGCACCCAACTCATGGGACTTGCAACTCCTTGCAATATCTGATCATGGCTTCGGTCCCCAGAGATTTAATGGCCTTGTGGATAGCACAACAAACCATTAATCCTAGTCTAAGCTAACCATCATTACGCGACGAGCATAGATTTGCATGCAGCCCTTGTGGATAGCACAACAAAGCTACATGGTTCCTCTACCCCGATCATATAGGCATCTAATACCATAACCACAGTTTCTCCTCTCAATTAAACATGCCTTGTGGATAGCACAACAAACCTGCTTAAAGTGATTCAAATCCTATGACTATAATGATGGTGGACCACGCGGTAAGTTCTTAACTACTCGCATTACGGCTTAGAGTTTATCTGAGGGTATTTAGGTAACTTTTATCTTGGTCTCTCCTAGGTGATAGTATATAAATATATCGTATATATTTACTAAATACTATACCTACTTTGATTCATAATCAAAAGAAAACAATGCATCTCATACATGTCATTAGTGTGGTCGTGGATAGCACAGTGGGTTTGACTGGAGCCAACAGTCAAACGCACACACAATCTAACACAATAATTATATTAGATAAACCTGCAAACACATAGGCAAAGGATCTTCATCTTTTCGCCTTCCTGGTTGCAGCTGTGGATCGTTCTCGCTCCTTCCTCGGTTGCCTCGATCATATTACAATAAATTCTAGAATTTACAGGTAAATTGAAGAAGGCCTTATGGCGAGTACAAGAGTGAGGGAGGAAGAAATACATCAAAGAATGAGAGAGGGAGAGATACGCAGATCTCTATTTATTAAAAATTAATAAACATCCATCATTCATCCACGATCCACACAAACACATCATTCGTCACATGAACAATTAAATAAGTGCATATCCATGACCACGGTGTGTTTTAAACATCCCACACATGATTCAGTGCATCATATGGCTAAAATAAAAGAGTTTTCAAAATATATAATTTTGGCTTTCAAAAAGCTGGTATCCAATCAAAATTGGTATTTGAATTTCGAAAACACTTTTATTAACTTAATATGCAATTAAATCAAAATTTAAAAGCAGTAATCATACATCACATGCGCACACACTCCGAATTAATAATTCCATATTATTCCATGCAAATTAGAACATTTCTAAAATTAAATAATCTAACACTTAGATCAAACCACATTAATAATCTAACAATTAGACTATTAATATTATATACTAATCTAACTCTTAGATCAGTAGATTAAAATTAATCATTAATTTAACACTTAAATTAATAATCAACTTTAATAAGTCATTAACTATTAACCTAACTCTTAGACTAATCAAATAATTAATGTTAATAACTAATTTAACTCTTAAACTAGTAATTAGCACAAATTATTCATTTAACCAGTAATCTAACTCTTAGATTATTAGATTAATATTAATTATTAGTTTAACATTTAAACTAATAACTAATAACTCCTAATTAAACCTTTATATTAGTTAATTAAAACTAATTATCAATTTAACATTTAAACCCTATCCGACGTCGACCGGGCGCCGGCAGGCAACAGTCTCCCCGGCGACGGAGCTGGCTTCCAACCCAGCGCCGGTGGATGCCTAAAAAAGGCTCCGGTTCCCCTTTCTTTGCTATTTTCCGGTTCTTCAAGCTCAAGGATATGAAGGAAGAAGAGGAAGGGAAGCTCTTCAATCCGGCCACCTCAAGCAACTTCTCCGACACCTGCAATGAGGCCAGGAATAACCAGTGATCCTTCTCCAAGGATCTGGGGTACAGGCCAACCCTTCCCAACGCTTGGGATTCCCCAACGAAGTCGCTCGAACATCATTGTTCTTCGTCTCACGAAGAACACTAAAGCCCCAAGTTAAAATCCGAAAAATTATAGAAAAATAATCTTATTATTAGATTCATCTAATGAACAAATTTCTATTATTTTATTCGGATTAAACGCATGGAATAACACAAAGAATAATTATTTCGAAGATCGAAACGGGACGAGAAACAGTGGAACCTGGCTCTGATACCACTGTTGGATTTCTGGGGTTTCTCCGGATTGCTTACGCAGCGGAAAATAAAATAAAAAAGCGATCCGTTTTCTCGTTTCGAAAAATTAAAATTGATTATCATATAATCGAAGTTCTCACCGTGTGCGGATTCGAATCCGCAACCGTTCGGTTCCATCGGTGCGACACTGCAAGTCGCGCAAGCGCCCGGCCTCTAGCGAAGTCCACGCGATCCTCCTCGCGACGGATATCCTCACGTTCCTCATTCTTTGCAGCCCACGAAACCTCCGCCGGTCCCCGCAATGATCGCCGCAACGCGCGGACGATTTCCCGTCGAACGGGATTCGGAGAAGCGGCGGAGCAAATCTGGACCTGTCTGGATGTCAAAGAGAGAGAGAAGCAGAGGAGGGGCGGCTAGGGTTAGCAGCAGCTTAGCCTGCTCAGCCCGTTCGCTATGTTTTATACTAACCGCGTAGTTTTTCATAAAAACCCCCGGTTTGTATAAAACCCACTTATTTATCCATCGCCTTGAGAATCATGTGCGTGTGACCCTCTAGGCCCAAGTACCAGTCCAGTTAATGGCCCAACAAGCCCAGTGACTCCTCACTGGTGTAGACACGCTAATTTTGACATTATTTTGAGTAAATTTCATATCATATAATAATGCATCAGAATGGTCTGATATTTAATCATTGGTTAATTTTTATTGATCTTTTTAAATTAATTATCTAAATTATGTCGCGTCAGACAGATATGATTTAAATTAATTAATTAAATTGATTTTAACTCAAATTTCAATTAAAATATGAAGAAGTCTAAAAGACGTCGACTAGTGTAGACGCCACTTATACTTTATTCCTATTTTAATGTTTAAATTTAAATTTTAATCAGTAGATTAATTAGCTAAAAGACGTCTGCAAGACACGACGCAATTTAGGTTTCCTAAGTTGTTCCTACTTCTCTTCCGGATGTTTATGCTTATCTTAATTAGTTTAAAAGGCGTCTTTAAGTGGCGACGCGTTTTATCTAATTACAGATAAAGATAAATTTTTCCCGGATGTTTATCCTTATCTTAATCAATCTGAAAGGCGTCTCTCATGGACTACGCGCTTTAGATAATTACAAATAAAGATGAATTAATATGTATTTATCTGTTAGTTAAGCTGGATAAATCTCAAGATTTCTTCATATAAATCCGAGGATGCAAAGAAGTCTATAAATACCTCGCCTCTTGAGTGAGTAAAAAAAAAAAAGAGTGATTATTTTGGCGGTGATTGGAGCAAAGAAGCTTGAAGGCGACGTCCAAACGTTAAAGCGCTGCTACTACTAGGAGTCGGTATCCTTCTTCATCCGTCCAAGATCCATTGAAGACCAAGACTCCAGGGGCCATCCAGCATTAACTTTCAATTCATTTCTGCATATTTTTCACATACTTCATCACATCACTTCATGCAACACACAATACTAGCATCATTTTTAAAACCTATTTGTTAAAGGGGTTTAAAAGACCATCCCAACAAGTGAGTTTACCTGCTTAGTTGCATGTTTAAAATTTTCTCTGGAATGGATACTACTTCTTCCTGAGTTCTTATCATTGTTCTTTGTTTCTTTCTACTTTTTGCAAGGTACAAAGGAGAATCAAAGAGAGGGAATCAGCAGCGAACAACAAGGAATTTGGACGATCCTCAAAACTCAACAGCAGCCAAAGCAAGAACAAAGACAAGAAAGGGCTCTCTTTCTTCAGCCGGTTGAAGGAGGGGAACCAAGAGCTCAATATCTCCCACGTCCAAACAGGTAGGCGATCAAATCTTCTTTTGGAACTTTTTAGTCAAAAGTTTCTGGCGATCACA
Organism: Zantedeschia hybrid cultivar; assembly: GCA_030544215.1. Classification (NCBI taxonomy): domain Eukaryota; kingdom Viridiplantae; phylum Streptophyta; class Magnoliopsida; order Alismatales; family Araceae; genus Zantedeschia; species Zantedeschia hybrid cultivar. The sequence goes on along the minus strand of JARZZO010000008.1, from coordinate 63,829,507 downwards.
TCACTTAGTTTCTTTTTAATAGGTTTATTTTACACTTAAACAACATAGTTTTTTCATGATAATCACACACTCATTTTAAGCATTCACAGGTTTTTTGGCGATCACGGTGAGAGTTGGTCTCGCCATCTTTTAGTTCTTTGTTCTTGCTGTTATTAATCGGGCACCCACGGTACACCACTTGTATCTCTCGACACACCCTCACCAATTGGTGAGTGTTTTTAGTTTAGTTAATTTCCTACGTGCACCACGTGCACACCCCTGTGGCAAGATCTTGCCCACCCCGTTGATTAGTTGAAAAGCTGTTTTTGTGATAAAGATTGTGTGACTGATTGGCATTCTAGTTGTTTATTTGACAAATTATTCTGTTAAAATTCGAAACAAAAAAAAATCTTTGCATGAGCTGATTATTTACCATTTTTACCTTGTTTTGAGGAGGAATTGATCCAGAAATTCCTCCTCGAAAACTGCATCTGCGACTTGAAAAGTGTCCAGGAACAGCGACGCATTTCAAACTGCGTCGTCATACCCAGACGCCTTTCAGTCTCTTTCTCTGATGTCTGCTGCCTGAGCTTCTGCGAAAAAATAAGATTATGTTTGAATAGCGTCGACCAACGGCGACTCGATTCAGACAGTTTCTTATTTCTTCTTCAGTTCTCAGATTTTGTGATCTGTGTGCTATTACCCATTATATATTAAGCATTAGAGGCCATCCAGGCTACAGGTCATACGCATTGAGGCTAACACCCTCCTCTTCTTAGGAACACCCTTCTTGACGTCTTCAACTCTCTCTGATTGGGTCGGTCCTTCGATCAGACTAGAGTAGTTGGCGTTAAAGACCTCCGTAAGTCCCCAAAATCAAGGTATCCCTCCTTGATCATCGGGCTGGTTGTACCAATTGAAGTCCCGGTTAGATTTCCATAACGTTGTGAGAGAAAACCATAGAATATAACGGTGGACATTGAACTGAAACTAGGATCCTATCTCTTGAGCGAATTTGTGATTTAATTAAATCCAAATAACCTAACAAGGAATCTTAAAATCACGTTAAACATCCACTTATTTGTTTAATCTCGGTACAACTTGTTTGCTAATCTCTGAAGAAAAATCTAATATCATGCTGCTCCGATCAGGCAGGGACTTCAGCGTGGCTTCAGATGCCATGATCAACTACGAGGGAGATGCTAATGCCCCTCGCAATTTTGATTACCATTTCGAGAGCGGGAGAGATGTTGATGCCTCCCGTAATTCTCTTCCTATTCCAGTTCGACATGAGGGGAATGTCTCAACCCCTCTTTATCATCCTCATGATCAATATTCTGATCCTCCCCCGCATGTGCATGCCGTTCCCAACCCTATCTTCGAGGGGGACATGAATCCTGATGATCCATTATCTTCTGATCCCTCAGATCTTGTAAATGCTTTAGGAGTTCTTGCCTCCCGTCTGGACCCTCAACAGTTCGAGGCGATCCAGTCCATTCTGAAGGAGAAGACGCCCATACAGTCTGCCGAGCCGAATCCTGCGGCTCCTCCTGCCATCCCTCAGCAACCTCCTCATCATCCTCCCTACATTCATCAGGCCATGGAAGGCCTCCATGTCACTTCTCGGCCAGCTGCGCCGCAACTTTCCTCTTCTAGGCAACCGGCCAGACCGCTGACGCCTACTTATCAAAATGCCCTCGGGCATGGCAGAAGCTCTGCCGGACTTCCTCTTTATTGTCCTCCTTGTCCTACGTACTCCAGGCAACATGCCTATCAAGTACCTCCACCTCCCCCTCCTCCCCAGGTTGATCCGACCACGCAAGCGTTGCTGGCAAAGATGGAGCGCATGGACGAACAATTCAACAACCTCCAGAAAATGATGGGGGTCAAAGCTGCACCAGAGATCAATTTACCAAGTCTGCCAGTGTTCCACCTGCCACCCTCTGAGATGCTAGTATATCGAAAGTATAACGGTACTGGTAACCCCTTCACCCACTTGAAGGAGTTCATGTACGAGTCATCCTTCTGGCAAAACGACAAGAGGTCGTTGGCCTTTTTGTTCAGGAGATCTTTAGAGGGACCAGCCCTCGAGTGGTTCTTTTCCTTGGAACCCTCCGAAGTAGAGGACTATGGTATTGTCTCCCGAAAATTCATTCAACGATACCAGGACAGAGTTGCCCCTTCCCTGTCCACTACTGACTTAATAGCAGAGAAGATGAAGCCCGATGAGGAGTTTTTCAGTTTTGTCGACAGATGGAGGGGCTTGGCCGAGAAAGTTAAAGATCACTTGTCTGAGTCGGAGCAAGTAAAGATGCTCATTTCCAACGCTACGCCTCAGTTCAAACTAGTCCTCTCCCTGAACAATCTGACCAGTATGGCAGAGCTCTATGAAAGAGCGCGGTACTGTCAAAATGCCTTCAAGGACGCTACGTTCTCTAGCGTGTTTGATCCTCACAGACCTAGCAGGCCTCCACCTCGGAAATCTGCAGTGTCAAATTCCTCCAGCACAGGTCCGACTACCGAGGGCACGCTCTCTCATGAGCAAGTTAGCAGTATGAACAACAACTCGCCCCAGTTTGTGAGGAGTCAACAGCAACAATACCAGCGGCCACAACAGCCGAACCAGCAGGGGTACAGGCAGTAGCCAAACCCCCAGTATCAGCGGCCCCAGCAGCCGAATCAGCAACAGCAGCCGCCGCAACGGCAGTTACAGTACCAACCTCCACCACAGCAATATCAACAACAGTAGCAGTGCCAGCCGCGCTCACCGCCGGCATATCATAATGTCCCTCCCCCTGCTGACTATAACCAGCAGAGAAGACCTCCAGGCCCGAAGAGGGTAGAATACCCAGTCCTCCCAGAGTCTTTGGCAGACATTTTCAGTGCTCTAATGGCTGCCAATGCCTTGGTCCTGCCGAGAGAAAAGGCAATCTGGCCTCAAAACGCCGATACCTCCAGGTATTGCTATTTCCATAGGCAACCTGGACACACTATTGACACATGCTTCCAATTTAGAGATTACATCCATGATCTCAACGAGCAGGGCGGCATTGACTGGGAGGAGATGAAAAAGTACATATCTGCCTTAAAGGCAAGAAGACCACCACAGCAGCAGCAGCAAGTGAGAGCACCAGCACAAGCAGCAGCACCACCGAACATGGGCATAGTACAGAACCCGCTTCCGGAGCACCAAAATCAGAACCAAGTTGCCCCCATTCTGACAAATAGCCGGTCTGAGGCTAACCGCGGGCAACATTGGAGGATAGAGGACTCTTCCTCTATATATTCAACGGGTCACATTCCGAGTACCGCAGAACAACCACCACGCCGCACCATCCATATACCCAGACCACAGCCCATTACCATTACCCCTATATCAACACCCGCATATCACTCACCCGCACCCGCTAACCCATTACCACAACCCGCTTTCCTCAAACCCATTACGCCCCACGCCACTACGCCTCCACTAAATAACCTCCCGCAAACCAACTACACACCCCTCCTACCATCCAGACCTCTACTTCGCATACCATTCCCTACTTCACCCGCTACTACTACCGTTTACCCAGATACCATCCAACCTTCTAAACCGCTATTACGCATGCCGTTCCCCACTTCATCCACCATCCAACCATCTAGGCCTCTAATCCGCACCACGCCGCCACCTACTAACCCCACGCCATCACCTACATACCAACACTCCACCCCATCCGCACCATCCAACTCTGCAGTACTCAAAGTATCACCCGGACCTTCCACGGTTGAGGAACATGCGCTCCGGAGTGGGAGGATTTTCAACAAAGTCTTTCCTCAGTCAACAGTTAGAGACGGCCCGTCACAGCCTTCGGAGGAAGCATACAATGAAGAGAGTGCACCAGGCACTCAATATGATTTGTTGAAACATCTGGACCGAACACCGGCACGGATCTCCGTGCTTGAACTGATTAAAAGATCTAAGATTCACCAAGAAGCTCTGATGGAATATCTGCAGAAGGTGATGGTCAACGAGGACGTGCCAGTGGAAAAGATTGCAGCACTATTAGTTCCTCAGGGGGATTAGCCCTCCATTTCATTTCATACATCGAAACTAGCACCGCCAGCAGCCAGAAGCATGGCTCTGAGCATTACGGTCAATATTTGCAAAAAGGCCGTAGATGCATGCCTAGTTGACACAGGGGCTTCAATCAATATTTTACCTCCGAAGACCCTGGAACTGTGTGGTGTGCCCAAGGAAAAATCGCTGCCTAGCCCCATCTCCGTTACAGCATATGATAACTCCACCCGTTCCCCTCTGGGAATGGTCTATTTGAAGGTGGAGCTAGGCCCTGTAAGTCATGCTGAGGTCGAGTTTCACATTCTGGAAATCGACCCTTCTTTAAATGCCATATTGGGTTGTCCTTACATAAAAACTCTTGAGGCGATTCCCTCCACGAATCATCAATGCCTCAAATTTCCCTTCAAAGGACGAATCGTTAAGGTTACGAGCATGCCGATCCTTGCTGTTGTTCACTCTTTGAATGTCAAACCCATTTCTTCACCTGGCCGACAACCTTTTCTGTCGGTATTACAAGTTTACCGTCCAGTGGCTGATCCTCTGAAAACTGCCACTATTTCTCCTTATCCATTAAATGCTATAAAGAGGGGGAAGTGCATGAGTACCCCAGGATGGAGAATAATGATGAAGAATGGCTATCAGCCTGGAAGAGGCCTGGGTATACAGTTACAAGGCAGGACCACTCACGTCAAAGACCACCGAGGAATACCCGGAAGCGGCCTAGGCCAAGAAAACTGAAGCAGGACATTGTTCAGCAAGCAGAGAATGAAGGCGGCCAGAAAGTCTGGGAGACAATGTCTACACCACACAAGGAAGGACGGGACCCCCTAACATGGACTTTATACACTCATTTTGTAAAGGGGCCCGTAATAAGCCATGACAACACGGTCGTCATTACTTCATATTTTGACCTCCACGATATATATGGGAGAGACTTGGCTAGACACTGCTCAGAACTGCTCACGTACCAGTCCTTGGAGGCTCTGCGGCCTATGAAGAGGAGAAAATTCCAAGATCCTGAATGTGAATGGTACAGGTGGTTCGATTTAAGAGATCTCTACATCGCATTGAACAGGCTGTTTCTCGATCCTGCAGAACCCAAGTGGCCGCCACAGATCGATGAGCTGATCGAAGGTCCCGGTGCTATTTTCGACAAAAGGATACTGCTGTCAGAAGAGACTGATGAAGGGGAGCCAGATGACCCCTATGAAGCTGGCTACACCACGGATCTGCTTTGGAGGGGGACATATCTTTCTCATGTTTTTATGCTTCACACGGGCCCCGCCCGTCATGATTACTCTATCCCCACGGGACTTCATTCCACCACCTCCTCTCGATCTAGAGAGGATGTATGATTTAATCTGGGACATACTGCTGTATGATCCCCCTAATCCTCTGGCCTTGGTGCTACTTCCCTCATCTCATTCTCCTTCTATTCATCTTCATTCCTGTTTTATGCTTAACTCTTCTATTGCCAAAAAAAAACGCCAATTTGGCAACAAATTCTTCCCAGATCCTCATTGACGAAACCTCTTACTTGGCCGATTATACCCCATCGCGCGGGTCTTTTGGTCAAGATTCTCTTCTAAATCTACTCTGCCCCTCCCCTCGAGAGGATTCTCCTGTATTTCCATATGTATCCCATGATTTTCATTCTGCTTCATCTTCATTAGGTCAGAATAGGGAGTCAAGTAAAGTTAGACAGTCTAGCTCTAGGCAAGTTAATCATGTTAGGAAGTCTAGAAAGTCTAAGGGTAGACAAATTCCAGATAGATACCTCCAGGACTTAGCTAACATATGCCTTTCTTGCTCAATGATCCCTCAGTTATTGGAAAATCCCATTCAGATGCCAGAAGACTGTATGGACGATGAGTTAGTCAATGATGGATATGGGGTGTATGAGTTGATACATGAAAAAGACCCCATTGTTGAAGATGAAGAAGATGACGAGGACGCAGCTGAGGCGTATGCCAGTGGAGTGAAGAGATTCGATGAACCCTCAGCTGCCGTAGAAGAGCCCACCAAAGAAATCAATTTAGGGACTGAAGACGAACCTAAGGTTGTCCTCGTCAGTAAGAATCTTTCTGTAGAAGATGAGAAGGCAATGGTACAAGTTCTTAAGGACTATAAGGACACTTTCGCCTGGAGTTATGAAGATATGCCGGGGTTAGACTCGTCATTAGTGGAACACAGATTGACATTAAAGGAAGGAGCTAGCTCAGTCAAGCAGAAATTAAGGCGATTCCACCCGCAAATGGCTTTAAAAATGAAGGAAGAGGTCGACAAATTGCATAAAGCCAAATTCATTAGAGTTGTCCTTTATCCCCAATAGGTGGCCAACATAGTCCCAGTCATGAAGAAAGATGGGAAGGTCAGGATTTGCATTGACTTCCGAGATCTAAACCGGGCGTGTCCTAAAGATGATTTTCCATTGCCTCATATTGACGTACTCATTGATAACACTGCTGGCTATGAGACTTTATCATTTATGGATGGGTTTTCAGGATACAATCAGATTAAATTGGAAAAAGAAGATCAGGAGAAGACATCATTCACTACACCTTGGGGAACATGCTGCTATGTTGTCATGCCATTTAGATTAAAGAATGCTGGAGCCACTTATCAGAGGGCTATGATGGCAATATTTCACGACATGATGCACATAGATCTAGAAGTGTATGTGGATGACTTGTTGGTTAAATCTAAGACGAAGGCGGAGTATGCCAAAGTTTTGGCAAGAGTGTTAGAGAGATCAAGGGAGTATCAGTTAAAGATGAACCCCAAGAAATGTGTATTCGGGGTATCTTCAGGGAAATTACTTGGATTTATTGTCAATAAACGGGGAATTGAGATTGATCCCAACAAGGCGAAAGCTATCAGAGAGATGCCACCTCCCAAGAACTTGAAGGAGTTAAGAGGATTAATCGGGAGGTTGCAATTTATTCGCCGTTTTGTCTCCCAGCACTCACAAAGGTGTAAGCCGTTCTACGAGCTTACCAAGCCGGGAGTCAAATTCGACTGGGACGATAAGTGCCAGGAGGCATTCGATGGATTGAAGAATTATTTGGCAAGTCCTCCTATTTTGAGACCACCATCTCTAGGCAAACCATTGATACTTTATATTTCTGTCCTAGATGATGCAGTAGGGGCTGTCCTAGCACAAGAGGATGAAGAAGGAAAGGAGAGGGCAGCCTACTATCTCTCTAAACTTCTCAACCCCGCTGAACAGAGATATACAGCGATCGAGAAAACATGTGCAGCATTGGTTTGGGTTGTTCAGAAATTGAAGCATTATTTTCTAGCCCATGAAGTCCATCTCATCGCTAGGATGAATCCGATCAAGTTTCTTCTGGAGAAATCTATCCTAACTGATAGGTTAGCGCGATGGCAAAGCTTTCCATCTCAATTCGATATCACTTACATTCAGCAGAAAGTGATCAAAAGCTATGCCATAGCAGAACATCTCGCTCATCACCCCCTTCCTCGTTTTGATCCAGTCCAATCGGAGTTTCCGGATGAGGAACTGATGTCCATAGACCAAATCAGAGATGATATGTGGACTTTGCATTTTGACGGAGCTCTGAATTCCCATGGAAAGGGTATTGGCATTGTTCTGTTATCATCCGAAGGTATCACCATTCCGCAAGCCTTTCAGCTTGACTTTCCAGTCACCAACAATATAGCTGAATATGAGGCGCTCCTTGCTGGCCTCGAGGCTGCTCATTCCCATGGTGTTACCAAACTCAAGATTGTGGGTGATAGCCAATTAATTCTTCGCCAAATGTTAACCAAGTATCGAACCCTTGATCCCAAACTCAAGCCTTATCAAGAACTTACTTCTGCTTATTCAAAGCTTTTTACCAAACTGATCTTCGTCCATGTCCCTAGAAATCAGAACATCTTAGCTGACGCTTTAGCCTCACTTGCATCTTCTCTTGATTTTTCAATCAGCAGGCAATCTGAATGAATCATAGTTCATAGGTGTCTTTCACCCGCCGTGAAAGACCCTTCATTTCTGAGAACCAAGGAAAAGTTGCTGAAGAAGGTCAGAGATGGAGATATCGTGGAAAAAAAGAGAAATCATGTTGATGGAGCTGTTAGCAGATATGGATGATGAGCAGAAGCCATGGTACTATGAAATCGTCAAATATTGTGAAGATCAATCGTATCCTAAAGAAGCCACAGCTGAGGAGAAAAGGGCTATCAGGAGAGTTGCTCAACGATACACCCTAGTTGGGGGAGCACTGTACAAAAGAGGTTTTGATGAAGTTCTTCTAAGATGTCTGGACGAAGATGAGCTTTGGAAGGTTATGGAAGGAGCTCACGCGGGAGTTTGTGGTGGCCATGTTAATGGACAAATGCTAGCAAAGAACATCCTTAGACACGGATTTTATTGGCCAACCATGGAAAAAGACTGTGTAGGATATGTCTGTAGGTGTGCTAAGTGTCAACTTCACGCCGACAAAATTCATTCTCCAGCATCTTCACTCCATCCTGTTTCTTCCCCATGGCCTTTCTCCATGTGGGCTTTCGATATCATTGGACCCTTTGGCAATTCCGATTCCGGCATCAAGCAAAAGTCTTTCATCCTCACGGCAACGGAATACTTCACCAAGTGGGCAGAAGCTGAAGCATACACAGAAGTCAAAGCATCAACCGTCTGCAAGTTCATCATGAGGAACATCATCGCCAGATTTGGAATTCCAAGCACCATCGTCACCGACAATGGACCACAGTTCGTGTCACAAGAATTGAAAGACCTCTGCAACAGGTACAAAATTGCATTGCATCATTCATCTTCTTATTATCCGCAAGGCAATGGCCAAGCAGAGGCAACTAACAAGACTTTGATAAAAATCATCAAAAAGACGTGCAAATCTAACAAATTCACGGACTGGCCAGAAAAATTAGTTGAGGCTCTATGGGCCTATCGAACTTCAATCCGCACGCCCACTGGGCAAACTCCTTATTCCTTAACATTTGGAATGGAGGCGGTAGTTCCATACGAGATCCTTATACCGTCATTAAGGGTACAATTGAACAAGGAACTTTCCATTGATGAACATCGTTCAGCACTCCTTGCTCAATTGGAACTCTTAGACGAGAGAAGATGGTCAGCTGCTAATCATGCAAGAATTTATCAAAATAGATTAGCACGTTTTTATCAAAAGAAAGTCATTGAACGTAAGTTCAAAGTTGGTGAAATGGTCGTCAAAAGGATTTTTGTAAAACCTAGTGGTCCACGTTCTAAGCTCCAACCCAACTGAGAAGGACCTTATGTTATATCACATGCTTTTCCTGGTAATGCTTACCGTCTGGTTAATGTAGAAGGAGAAGAGCTAACTCACCCCTGGAACGGTTTGCATCTTAAGAAATACTACCCTTAGGTTAAAGAGTTGATCAGCATGGCACAAAGACCAGTGGAATCAGAAAATTTATAAACTCAAATTTCCTTATCAGTCTGGATAATTTAACTCAAACCCATTACTACACACACTGACACGTTTGATTCGTGAGTAACAAGAGATGCCGAATCCTGAGGAATACCGAAAGTTTGATTGAAAGTATGAAGTACAAATCATTCTTTTTAAACAAAATTTTGTTTTTACACTCGGCCCATGATGTCGGAACGAAGCTTAGAATAGACAACCAAGAACACCCGCCATCTTAGTAGGAGGCCGTCATAAAAAAAAAATGGGGGAGATCCGTTCCAAAGAAAAGAAAAGAAAAGCAAAAGCAAAAGGCAAAAGCCAAACGTCAAATCAAAAGGCCATCACATTACAAACGTTACATCAAGGCCATGAAATGAAATAAAAGGGAACGCAAGGTCAATAAATACTCCGGAAAGAAAATGACCGAACCCCAACAGATATTAGGGTAAGAAAGGGACATCTTTTTAGGTCTCCGGAACCTTCTCATGGGCTTTCTAAACCTATTCTTCTTTTCTTTCTAAAGAGGCGTACTCCAAACTTAAGGAATAGCTTAGATTGACTGAAGGTCAAATCATCGAATGGGATCACGAATGGAAACACGAATTCAAACACAATGAGTTTAAGTTAAATTATTAAAGAACAATTTGGGAATTAAGTTCATAAATGAATATGATCTTTTGATCTGAGTACCATGCTGATCTTTTAGTTTACACCATGGTTTAAAATTAAAAAAAAATACATATTTCAAAATAAAAAAAATATTTCAAAATCCAAAAAAATACATATTTCAAAATCCAAAAAAAATACATATTTCAAAATAAAAAAAATACATATCCCAAAATCCAAAAAAAGGCATATATTTCAAAAAAAATAAAAAATAAGTACATATTTCAAAACCCAAACAAAGATGAATATTTCAAAACAACAAAAAAATATTTCAATTAGCATTTGCTTATTGCATATAGTGTGCTTCATTCTTTTTATTTTCAATGAGCATCTGTCTGCTTGTATGTTGCATTTTGCTTATAGTTCGATTACCTTTGTTGATAAATGCTATCCCCCTTGACCCTTCCACTAAGAAAAAAAATTGATCGACCATTCACTTGGCCAGGCAAGGGGCTAAGCCTAAACAGATACTTAACATGTTTGTTCAAGTCATATACAGGACACAAGGCATGAAGAGAGTTGGAATCTGAGTAGAGAACAACCAGAACATGTTCCTGCGAATTAAAAGACGTCGTGGGACACCGCCGCATTTTAGATAGTTAAAGGGGGTCGGCTCGACACGACGCATTTCAAGCTTTCTGTCATTTACTCGAAATTCTATATTTTAATGCTTAGTCAAACACTTGTTTGAAGTTACTGATGAATTTTTTGAGTGCAGGAAATTAAGGAAAACCTAAATGAAGCTGAAAATATCAAGAAGATCCCATTATGGGAGTTTATAAGTCTCAACCGTAGCTAAAAAGATGGTTATTTCTACCCTTGTACTATTTCATGTAAATCATTTGCATTAATATATATTAAGTATATATTAGAGCATGTCAAAGACCTTGTGGTTTTGATGAAACTGGAATTTAAGTTCCCCTACAACAACAACAGTGACAATTCCAGAGAATTCTTAGTCGCACGGATAGGCCGTTGGATTGTTAATTAGTGGGGATGATGGTTCCACTTTTGTGAAACAGTGCGTGGATAAACAAGCTTCGGCTTAGCACTGAATTACAAGAATTGGTATCTTGACTCATTAATGACAATTTGACAATATTATCCTTGATTAAATTATATTTTATTTGACTTTATATTTTTCTTTTAGCCCAACATGCATCATATAGGTCTTTGAAATCATTGTGATAAGAATTAATTACTGATTAAGTTTTAGACCATTAAATCAAATAATTCAAACATGATATGAAATATTCCATTTTGAATTGAGTATCGTGATTATCTTTGAGGCTCGCTTGAAGATATCATTGGAATTCTATCCTTTCTTGGATTCTTTATCCAATATTTCTTGTTTTCTTTTAAGATCCATCATGGCTGCAGCACTTCCACATTGGCTGGCAAACGCTCCCCATGATGAAACCTGCAGTGTCTATGACCCTGGGTACTTTCCACTCCGTGGAGGTTGATCGATTTTATTTTTCCTTGTCTACCTCATCTAGACATGATTGATTCCATTGATCCCTTTGAACGATCTTCATCGATGATTTTGAGAAAAAATTACAATCATGTGATGTTGAGAGTGTCTCATCACACCTTGGCATCACCTTTTCAGTACATTCCATTTCATTTCACTCCCTTGCAAAGACGATGCCAAGGTGAGGTAGCTGTAGACACACTAATTTTGACATCATTTTGAGTAAATTTCATATCATATAATAATGCCTCAGAATGGTCTGATATTTAATCATTGGTTAATTTTTATTGATCTTTTTAAATTAATTATCTAAATTATGTCGGGCCAGACAGATATGATTTAAGTTAATTAATTAAATTGATTTTAACTCAAATTTCAATTAAAATATGAAGAAGTCTAAAAGACGTCGACTAGTGTAGATGCCATTTATACTTTATTCCTATTTTAATGTTTAAATTTGAATTTTAATCAGTAGATTAATTAGCTAAAAGACGTCTGCAAGACACGACGCAATTTAGGTTTCCTAAGTTATTTCTACTTCTCTTCCAGATGGTTATCCTTATCTTAACTAGTTTAAAAGGCGTCTTTAAGTGGCGACGCGTTTTATCTAATTACAGATAAAGATAAATTTTTCCCGGATGTTTATCCTTATCTTAATCAATCTGAAAGACGTCTCTCATGGACGACGCGTTTTAGATAATTACAGATAAAGATGAATTAATCTGTATTTATCTGTTAGTTAAGTTGGATAAATCTCAAGATTTCTTCATATAAATCCGCGGATACAAAGAAGTCTATAAATACCTCGCCTCTTGAGTGAGTAAAAAAAAAAAAGAGTGATTATTTTGGCGGTGATTGGAGCAAAGAAGTTTGAAGGCGACGTCCAAACGCTGAAGCGCTGCTACCATCAGGAGTCGGCATCCTTCTTCATCCGTCCAAGATCCATTGAAGACCAAGGCTTCCAGGGGCCATCCAGCATTAACTTTCAATTCATTTCTGCATATTTTTCACATACTTCATCACATCACTCCATGCAACACACAACACTAGCATCATTTTCAAAACCTATTTGTTAAAGGGGTTTAAAAGACCATCCCAACAAGTGAGTTTACCTGCTTAGTTGCATGTTTAAAATTTTCTCTGGAATGGATACTACTTCTTCCTGAGTTCTTATCATTGTTCTTTGTTTCTTTCTACTTTTTGCAAGGTACAAAGGAGAATCAAAGAGACGGAATCAGCAATGAACAACAAGGAATTTGGACGATCCTTAAAACTCAACAGCAGCCAAAGCAAGAACAAAGACAAGAAAGAGCTCTCTTTCTTCAGCCGGCTGAAGGAGGGGAACCAAGAGCTCAATATCTCAAACGTCCAAACAGGTAGGCGATCAAATCTTCTTTTGGAACTTTTTAGTCAAAAGTTTCTGGCGATCACATCACTTAGTTTCTTTTTAATAGGTTTATTTTACACTTAAACAACATAGTTTTTTCATGATAATCACACACTCATTTTAAGCACTCACAACTGGCTTTATTAATCAATTAATAACCCTTTATTAATTAATTAATCAATCGAATTGATGTCGCACATCGAATTTGACCGGGCCTCCGATCACGTTGGGTGCCAAGCAACACCGCGTGAACCCGGAAGGTATTGGGGTTAAGTAACCCACTCTTGGAACCTTTCCGCCGATAGTTACCGCGTGGATATAATCCTTCATTGGTACAATGCTCTCGAGTCAACTCAGGACATGGCGAGCTGTCAAACCCTAACCGGTCGACTCACTTGGATTGGATGCCGCTGATGAATATCGGAAAACTCCTTTCCCGATATTATCGTCCGCCTGTCCAGGGACTTCCGCGCATCCTTCCTAGAGTATTCTCTCTCTAAGTACCGAGAGCGAATGATTCCTTATTGACACACAATTACCTTCGACGGTATTTCGCTGTACTCAATCCTTGGCGTATTAGAATCCCGTGGCTAGAGATTCGTAAACCAAGGTCAAAGCACAGAAGTCCACCGACAAGGTGTCCTTGGTGTATCAGGTTCGAGGACCATACACGCAACTGCGACAATAGAATCAAGCTGGTTGACAGTAAGGTACAATACCATCCAGCGATTCAATCGGATCAGTTCAGTGAACTCATTCTCCAATGAGCACCTACAGATTCGCCTTAGTGTCTCCACACAAGTGACTTATAAGATCAGTCACCCTCATCATATGAGCAGGAGTAATCTGTACTAGTCTAACTTGATATCCTCCGACTAGGAACGATTAAGAATATGTGTGTTTAAGTGATCAGTCTCATTAGTATGATCTCATCATAATCTAATCACTATAGCACATATTCACGGACTTCATTATGAAACGATAATTAATGCGATTTACACATAATGAATATTATGCCATTATATTAATAAATGAACGAGATTTACATAGTCAGATTGACTTGTAGGCCACTTAAAACTAACATCGTCAATAAGATGTTCGCCCCCCAACTAGGCCGAAACATGGAAGTCTATATCGATGATATGTTGGTAAAGAGCCGAGCCGCATCCAGCCATTTGGCCAATCTAGCAGAAACCTTCTCTACCTTACGCAGGTATAAAATGAAGCTGAATCCAGCCAAGTGCGCTTTCAGCGTAGCTTCTGGGAAGTTCCTTGGTTATATGGTCACTCGCCGAGGGGTAGAAGCAAATCCCGCGAAGGGCTCGGCAATTCTACAAATGTGTCCCCCGGCCAACATCCGAGACGTGCAGCGACTTAGCGGACGAGTGGCCGCTCTATTCCGCTTTATGTCCAAAGTGGCAGACCGTTGTTTTCCTTTCTTCAAGTTGCTAAAGAAGGCGAACAGTTTCTTGTGGACGGACGAGTGCCAATCGACCTTCTAGCAGCTCAAAGCTCATCTCGCTGAAGTCCCTGTACTCTCAAAGCCTATCGAGGGAGAACAATTATTCATATATCTCGCTGCATCCGAAGCTGCTCTAAGCGTCGTCCTTATCCGGGAGGAAGATGGTGTCTAGAAGCCTATTTATTATATAAGCTAAGCACTTCATAGAGCAGAGCTTCGGTATCCATCCTTGGAGAAGCTGGCCTTAGCCCTCTTCGCATCTGCAAGAAGGCTCCGGCCTTACTTCCTCGCACATTCAATAAAAGTCCTCACTGATCAACCTCTGAGGCAGGTTCTCTCTCGGCCAGAAGTGTCTGGGAGACTAGCCAAATGGGCAATCGAGTTGGGGGAATTCGACATCTCCTACGGACCTCGAACTGCAATAAAAGCTCAAGCCCTAGCTAACTTCATCGCAGAGTTAACTCCCGAATCATCCTTGGCTCCCCCACCAGGAGAAGCAACCATCTCCATCAAAATAAACCCTGAAGCTGCAGGCACCTCGGCATCAATATCCCCCTCAACCAGTAAATGGTAATTATACGTAGATGGGTCCGCTTGCTCTTCAGGCAGTGGCGCAGGGTAGATCCTAGCATCCCCGGAAGGAATCGTCACCGAGTATGCCCTACGCTTCACCTTCCCGGCCACTAATAATGCCGCTGAATACAAAGTCCTTATATCAGGCCTTCAAGCCGCAAGAAGGCTTAGCGCATTCAAAATAAAGGCATTCAATGACTCTCAGCTTATCGTCAGCCAGATTATTGAAGAGTACGAAGCCCGAGACGCATTGATGGCATCTTACCTTCAGGTAACCCAAAAGATCATTGCCGAGTTCGCTTCCTTTGAAATCATGCGGATCCCCCGGTCCGAGAATACTCGAGCCGATGCCCTCTCTCGGCTGGCATCGACCCATGATGGGGGAGGGAGCCGAATGGTCCTGGTCAAAGAACTGTCTGAGCCCAGTCTTCAAGAATCTAAGGCAATGCAAGTAGATACTTTCGAAGGCAAGACCTGGATGACTCCAATAATTGCTTTTATCCTCCGAGGGGAGCTCCCATCTAAGGTAAAAGAAGCAAGACGCATCCGACAACGCTCTACTCAGTTCTTAATTCTAGAAGAAATATTGTACAAAAAGTCTTTCGGCCGGCCGATCCTTCGGTACCTCGGCCCCTCCGAAGCTAATTATCCCCTTCGAGAAATACACGAGGAAATTTATGGAGCACACGCAGGAGGACAAACCCTGGCCCATAAACTCATAAGACAAGGATATTGGTGGCCAACCCTCCGAGAGGACGTAGCTAGTCTTGTCCGCCACTGTGACCAATGCCAAAGGTTCAACTCTCTTATTCATCAGTCGGTAAACCATACTAACACCTCTATCGGATCCTTGGCTTTTCACCCAATGGGGAATTGATATTCTAGGTCTATTTCCCATAGCCACCGGCCAGAGGAAGTTTCTTATTGTAGCAGTAGATTATTTCACGAAATGGGTTGAGGCCGAACCCCTTGCATCTATCACTAATAATAACGCCTGGAGCTTCGTATAGAAGTCTATTATCTGCCGCTATGGTATCCTTTGGGCAATTATATCAGACAATGGCAAACAATTCGACAACAACCGGTTCAGAGGCAACTACTCAAGCTTCGGTATTCTACACAAATTCACTTCGGTGGCTCACCCTCAGACGAATGGTCAAGCTGAAGTCACTAACCAAAGCATATTGCAAGGGCTGAAAACTCGTCTCGATGAGGCTAAAGGCCGATGGGTGGAAGAATTACCAAGCGTATTGTGGGCTTATCGAACAACGAGCCGAGCCCCTAGTGGAGAAACTCCATTCCGAATGGCTTACGTAGTAGAAGCGGTCATCCCGGTCGAAATCGGCCTACCATCGCCAAAGGTCCTCGCTTATAATCTGGAAAGCAATGACCAAGCCATGAGAGATCACTTTGATCTCGCGGAAGAGACTAGAGATCAAGCTCGCATCCGGCTGGCTGCATACCAACAACGTATGGCTAGATATCATAATGCTTGAGTAAAGCCACGAAATTTTGAAGTCGGGGACCTCGTGTTGCGGAATGCCCATGTTTTGAAGCCGGCCGAAGCCGCAGGAAAGTTATCTCCCAACTAAGAAGGCCCTTACCGAGTGAAGGAAGTCATTCGACGAGGGACTTATCGGCTGGAGACCCTCTTGGGCCAGCCTCTCCCTCGCACCTGGAATGTGGAGCGCCTTCGGCACTATTTTATGTAAAATGTTCTCCCAGCTTAAATCCGGATATATGTTGTGAATTAATACAAAGGCATCAAATGAATATATCATTCTGAAATATTGTATCCGACACTATTCTAAAACCGTGTAAATCGTACCGGGAGTGGCTTTGGCCATACAAACCGTATCGGGAGCGGCACTATCCTAAGTCCGTGTAAACCGTACTGGGAGTGGCTTCGTCCATGCAAACCATATCGAGAGCGGCACTATTCTAAGTCCGTGTAAACCGTACCGGGAGTGGCTTTGGACATGCAAACCGTATCGGGAGCGGCACTATTCTAAAACCATGTAAACCGTACCGGGAGTGGCTTTGGCCATGCAAACTGTATCGTGAGCGACACTATTCTAAAACCGTGTAAACTGTACCAGGAGTGGCTTCGGCCATACAAACTGTATCGTGAGCGGCACTATCCTAAGACCGTATAAACTATACCGGGAGTGGCTTCGGCTATGCAAACCGTATCGGGAGCGGCACTATCCTAAAGACCGTGCAAATCATATCGAGAGCAGCATTATTTTTAAAGTCCATAAAAATGTGCCGGGAGTGACCTCGGCCATATCTGGAACAAGTTTAGTGAGAGCTGACCAAAAGATATTCAACAGTCATAGAGATGACGTTGAAATTCGCCATGACCAAACCAGGTTTTAGGCTATTCGAGAGTTCGTCCTATAGTTGATCCGCACACAGGATAACTAATACCTTAGAATGTTCAAACGATACCGAATGTAGAAAGACGATAAGAATTCTTAGTCGAAACATGTCTGGATAATTTCCAAAAAAAGAGTTCCTTTTATATATATGAGGGAAGAACAAAAGTCGGTCGCTCACTCAGTGCCAACAACTCAAAAATAATAACCGGGACAAGCCCCCAAATCAGTTATACATCAGCATCCTCACCTTCTAAATCGATGAGAGAGTTGCCCGGGGTCGTCGGAGGAGAAGAAGCGTGATCAGCATTGGCCGCAGCGTCTTCTGGAGAAGCCGGGATCCTCTCGGCCTTCAACTTCTGCCACCAGTCCAAGAGCTGGTAGCTTTCGGCTTCATCGGGAAAACCAAAACCAGTCAAATCCATATCTTGAGAAGCCCTTTGGACAATGGCCATCGCCAGATTGAACATGGTTTCGGTCGCTTTAGCCCTGGCCTCGAGCATCGCTTCGGCATACTCCGGACCTTCCTTGGAGCTCGCGACGGCCACGAGCGCGACGTCCTCGGCCTCTTTTGACTTGGCCTCCAAGTCGGCTTTCAGAGACGACACGACTTCGGCATGCTCGCGGCGTTCTTTTTCCCGCTCCCCCTCCAACCGAGCTATCCTCTCGGAGACTTCGTCTTCCTTCCTCTAGAGCTGAGCCTTCCAAGGCTCGGCCTCCGTGCTGGCCTGCTCCAGTCGACTCTCGGCCCTTTCCTGGGCCTCGATGGCTGCTCGGACCGCCTCCTTATGGCCGTCCAGATCAGACCGCAGCCGAACGTTCGCCCCGATGAGGGCGTCGATGTTGGCCTCGAGGTCTCGCTGCACCGAGGCTACCTTTCCCGCGGCTAAGTGATTCGCAGCCTTGTCCACATCCAAGAGCTTTCATTGGATGTGAGCTTGACGACGAGCGAGAGCCTCGCACAAGATCGCGGTCTAAAACGAGGAACAAAGATGTAAGATGAAACAGTAAGTGAAGAAATGAGAGGCGAAATAGAGCCAAAGAGCTGAAGTCCGCTCACCTGGACGGCGTGGCGAATGCACTGTCGCGAAAGACCCTCCGAGGACAGTTCTCAAATCTCATCCCCGGCCATTGGGATGGCCATACTCCGGGCTAGGCACATGCACGTCCGGGAGTCCTCCAGAGCGTTGTCTGTGAAGACCCCTATGTCCGGGCGCCAGGGTTCATGCCCACTGTAAGGACTGAGGTTTTCGGATCCGGTTTTCGGGGTTAGACCCTATAGTTCAGGCCCTGATGGGGCTGAGACTCTATTCTGTTTCGCGTCGAGCCTGCTCGACGCAGTTTAAACGGCGTCCAGCATTGTAGACGCGTTTTAGATTGTGCCACGTGGGTACCACGTGGGCTGGCTTTGGGCCGCGAGAGTACGGCCCTGTCGTGTCGTCTGAACGGCGTCCGCAAGGGATGACACCTTTCAGACTGTGACCCTGGGTTGTCAGTGTACAACGCTAGTCTTGTCGTCTGAACGGCGTCTTGGATGGACGACGCGTTTCAGAGTTCTGTCAGAGAGGCCCGTCATGTCGACTGATAGGCGTCCGTACAGCTCGACGCGTTTTAGCTAGTTTATGGTTACCCCCGCGAACCCTCCTTCCCTTCCCTCATTTCTTCCTTCTCTCTCTCTCTCCTCCCTTCCTCCGGCGATTCCGGCGACGCCTCCTTCCCCTCCCTCTTTTCCTCCCACCATTTCATCTCTCCCTCCACTCCATCGACCTCCTAACTCCCACCACTACCACCACCACCTCCTCCGCGGCGTTTTCTCTCCGGACGGTGGCCGACGTCCCGGTGGAGTAACGACGACCTCGGTGGTACCGGCGGCGGCGTGGGGCGAGACGGGTGGGCGGCTTGGAGCTTGGAGGAGTTCAAGTAACCGGTAGGGTGACTATCCCCAGTGCATTTTCGTTTGAAAACCATGTTTTCCAGCATTTGAAGCATGCTTTGGGGTGCTTTTTGGGGTGAAAACGCTAAGTGCATGTATGAGAAATTGGGTGTTCTAATGGGTAGATGGATTCTCCTCCTTCCCCTCTATATTTTGTGCCTTTTCTACGCGTATTGGGGGAGAAATCCCACCTCGAGGATTGGGGGAAGCAAGGACAGAACCTGTCTGTCGGGGCTAAATGGCGTCGAGGTGAAGCGACGCCTTTTAGAAAGGCGGCGCCAACACACGACGCGATTTAACCCATTAACAGACCCTGTTCCCGGACTGATAAGCGTCCAGGGACAGTGACGCCTTTTCAATAGGCGACTGGCGTCGACGACGCGTTTTAGTGAAATCACCTCATTTCATGTCCCTGTTTTCGGTCGCTAAAAGGCGACGAGGGACAGCGACGCCTTTCAAAAGGCGGCTACTTGTGGCGACACGTTTTACGCCAGGTTCTGTGGCCGAGTTTCTGTGAACCAGTTTAGGAGACTTGAATGGCGTCGGCCTTGGGCGACGCGATTCAAGACAGAATCACACTAATTCGTGCCATTAAAACATGTTACACTGTTAGACAGTTGTTTAGTTAGTTAAATACATGCTTTAAATTATACTCTATGGTGATGGATTCATTGTAACCGGATCGTACGCGTGGTGTTGCATGCGACTAAGGAATTCTTACTGTGCTGTGTTTTGAGCTACTGTGGACCTAGAGTGACAGTTGTAGCGCTTTATCACCCTGTGCTGGTGTGGGTGGAGCACAGCGCCGGTGTGGGTGTGGCGGGGTGACGCCTAGTGAGAGAGGGTCACCTGGTGGACCCCGGGGTTAGCTAGTACCGGTGTGGGTGTGGTACCTTTGGAGTGTCACTCGTGCTGAGGGAAGGAGTAACCACCTGAGCCAGTTGGGCCGGAGTAGCTAGAGTGCTATCCGAGGGGTTACTGTTTGGTCTCAGCGGGTCGGTGTTTCTCACCTTTGTTCGTATGGTTGGCGTGTTTTGCCGAGACGTTGGTTGTGGGTCTGGTAGACTGGTTTTAGAGATATGCGTGTTATGTACTTCGAATGCATGTGATTCATATCGAGATTTAGGAGTAGTAATTACTACTGTACTTGTTACTTTACCTTCAGCTATACTTTGCACTTGTGGGTGTGTGAGTGGGCAGTGGGGATCGAAGGATCCCTACTGAGTCTTTTCGTTGAGACTCACCCCTGCGGTTTTCAAGTGAGGACTCCAGGTAGACTTAGCGGGGGGTGTGCTGCTGTGTGTCGCGCGCCGTCAGTTGTTGTTCCGGGGTATGCCCCGACGTAGTTGTTATCTTTATTTCTGTCCTGTATGCTTAATTATTTATTTTCTGTTGGAGTATGTAATTAATTGCTGTATCGAGTCGCATTGTAATAACTTTTAATTCTTGCATTTTTCCTTTCAATTCAATGCGATGTGAATGTTTAGCTTAGTTTAATGTTTATTTCCCAGACTCACTTAGATCCTGGTTTGGTTTCAAATTAATGATTCGGTACCCATTTAGTAATCGGATCCCCGATTATAGGGTGGCGGGTCGTTACACCCATACTCCCGGGACATGTGGGTCCCTGTCGCTTCGAACGGATACGACAGCCGGTGCCCGTCACTGTCGCCGTGGCCGAGGGAGAGTCGCCCCTCTACGGTCGGGGAGGGGATGCCACGAGCGGCGCATCCCGCCTCGCGACCGACTTCTTGGTCGCCCGGGCAGACTCCCTCTCGTTGTGGTCTGCCTGCCTCTTCCTCCTTTCGGAGTGCTCACTCCCGTAGGCGACTGCCTTGCCCTTGTCCTACCGCTCCCTCTTGATGGTAGCAACGACTGCTCGTCCCTTGGCGGAGGCAGCCGTCTGTCGGGCCGAAGACGCATCCGACACCGATATGACATCGGCTGACCTCCCTTCAGCGGGCCGAGGCTTGGACGACCGGGAAGGCAGACCACTGAGAGAGCCAAGCCATGAGCGAGCCAAGACCGGACATCTCTGAAAATAAAGCAAAATGAATTAGACTTGAAACTCGGCAACAATTAGACGACCCAAAGCCGACTTACCCTCAGCGAGAGCTTTAGCACCCTTGTTGAGTAGGCGGTGGGCCTCAGTCGAAGCCCTGGGCGTGGTCACGGCGGCCCTCGCCGAGGTAGTCTCGGGAACCCTCGCCGCGGTTTCTCCTCCCGGAGCTCAACCGGGAGGTATATAAGGAGCAGCTCGGGCGAGAGGGTTCGACGGATCCGGCCAGGCCCCCATTCCGATGAGCCTACCCTCGTCCTCTAAACGCTCATTAGTATCGAAGGGGGCCTCGTCCGTGAATAGGTGTGCGTTGGCAAGTTGTTCGAGGCTGAGTGTGGGGGCCGCAAAAACCCCCTCGGCCAAAGGCCTCCACTCGGTGGGAAAGGGCCAGACACCCTTGTGCCTCTCCGGGAGAGAGATGAAGAAGAAACCCTCCTTCCAGTGATGGATGGACAAGGGCTTCCCGGAGAAGATACCACGGCCAAAGTAGGGGATGAAACAGAACCAAGAAAACTTCCCCTGGGGTTTGATCTTGAAGAGATAGCGAAAAATGTTTACAGAGAGGACGAGACCGAACTTGTAATTAAGGGCTAGGAAAGAGTATACAGTTCGCCAAGAGTTTGAGAAAAAATGGGACGGAGCCAGCCCATAGAAATTTAGGAGATTTATGATGAAAGGATGAAGGGGAAGACGAAACCCATCCCAGAAGCTGTGCTCGTAGATAGAGAAAGAACCCGGCCGGGAAGAGTTGGCTCTCGTCTTCTTCCCAGGTCAGACCGGCGTCATCCAAGACGGTAAAAGATAATGAGTTGATGCATCAATCACCGCTTCGACGCTAAGGTTAGAGGCCACGTCTGAGACGTGTTCGGCCGAACGACGGCCAGATCCGGAAGGCTCAGCGGGAGCAGAGATCAATTCAATTTCGTCTGCCATATCGGAAGGGAAGGAATTCAAGGAAAAAGGAGACAAAAGAGAAGGCTGAGGAAGAACAGGTTTAGACAAAGAGCAGGATGAACTGCTGGACATATATTGAAAACAAAACGAGACTGGAGCTGAGGCTTACCCTCAGATCAGGAAACCCCTGGTGATCGATGGGATGCTCTCGGATGACATCGATGGAACACTTGCGGGCGAAGATGAAGGGACGCTCGTAGAGTTGCTCGCAGGATCGCTCTGGCGCAGAAACTTCAGGGGAGGGAGACAGCACAGGAACAATTCTAAAGCAAAAGAGCCGGTATTTATAGGGAGGTCTCGAGGGGTTGGATGGCAGATCAACAGTTGAGATCCTTCAACCCTTCGGCTACTCCCCGCTCGAATGTCCGCCATGTGTCCCGTCTTTCCTAATGATGACGAATGGGCTGCCGGTTCGAAAAGAGGCAATCAACGGCCGAGAATGACCTAACTTTCGGCTATCCCTCCGGATCTTCGCCACGTGTCCCTGATCCTCGTGCAGAGAGCTGAAGTGGCGGTAATCCGAGTGAGAACAGTCAACGGTAGAGATCTCCCGCCCTGCGGCAACCCCTCAGATGCTCGCCGCGTATCCCATGCTCCTCGCGGGGCGAGCCTATCGGCGGGAAATTCAAAATTATTGCCGCCTTCACTTGGCGTCCAAATGTTTAAACACTCCTACCACCCCTCAACTTCGGACGAGGGCCACTTGCTCCGCAAGCGTTGGTCACAAGCTCTCGATTTCAGACGAAGGTCGTCTATCGTCCGGACCCTAGTCGTATTCTTCCATAAATATTCAAATCTTACTCTCAACGTCTTAGAACAGTAAAGTACACCGAAAGTAGGGGGCCCTGTGATGGGGGAGAATCTGATTAGGCCCAACGGCTGAGGCCAGTCCAACAGAACGGGCCGAGAAGTATTCAGTCTATGAAGCCAATTAACAAATTCGGCCCAAATGCCTTACTAAGTCAGCACGGGTCCAGCTCACACATGACAAACTCAATTATCAAACGGCAGTATTCGGCCCAACCCAAGCGCACGATGGGCCGAAATGGGTCCGGCCCATTTTGGTCGACCGCTGGCAGGCCTTCCATCTATTAACACGGGGTATTCTCGCTATTTTCTTCCAAATCCCCAAGCATAGTCCTACATTGACTACCATAAAAAAGGAACCATCATCCCCTGCTATAAAAGAAGCGCTATTCATTGAGGAAAAAGGTACATCACAAGTACTCAAGCTTCTCATTTCTTCTAAATATTAAGTCTTTCAGCCGGGACTGACTTAACCATCGGAGAAGGTTCCCCTAGGCCGAAACTTAGGTCCCTTCCTGACTGGTTCCTTCTTCGTGCAGGAGTTTCGGCCCCCGTCTCTGTCCATCTTTCGGTCCGGATCTCTCTCGGTTACTGGTCATCCGGCTGACATTCGGATTCTGCTCCTAGAGTCCGACAATGATTGTTTTGATAGCATCAGCACTCATGTCATCCACGATGTAACGTCCAAAAAGAATATTGTGAACATGCTTGCGCTTCACGTTGCCGCTAAATTTATTTCTCAAGACTAGTGTACCATTGAAATGAAAAGGATAAAGTTTTGAGTTTTAAGTCAACAACTACATGATCAGTTAGTTTATTAATACTTGTCAATCGAGAATGCAAGAAATGTATCCACTAACTGCACGTCTTCAGTCGACAGCAAATCATGCCCACAGAATTTTCTACTCTTCTTAATGAAGGGTTGCAAGGTGATAAGATTCAATAACATATCTAATAAAATATGTATACCTATCTTTCAACACTTAAAAAGTGAATTACCTTGTCTATTTGTATGGGTGTAGGATGCAACTCCCCTCGGATTGCTTTCACTTCTTTGGCGAATTTTGAGAGCGCAACAATCACCCTGGAAGGAGTTCTCTCCTTCCTCTGCTCTCTTGACTGTTCATAATTTTTCTCTTCCTTTTCCTCTCTTCTCCAACAGGCCCTTCAGGAGCCACTTCTCCTGGTACTCACACTCCATCTTCACCACAATCTGTTCAATATTGGGAGAATACATGTCATACAAACATTGAGCAATATATGAAAATAATAGCCCGATCAAAGCATATTTGAAATAACAAAATACTACCTCATGTGGCTTCGATGTTGTAATGCCAATCTGTCCCTTCTTAGATGATGATTCCCACCTTAGGATGCGGAGAAAAATTGTCTGTGTCCGGGGCCTCTGAATTGTTATGTGCTCTAATATATATAATTAAGCTTACAAATGAATGATACAAAAAATATATCAATTTATAGCATATAAAATTACATATATGTATACTTACACATAAAGCTACAGAGCAACCAAATAAGAACCGAATGCCTTTTGCATCTGCTTCTAGCTTTTCACTCTTAGGGAGTGTCTTTACTCCCTTCCTCCAATTCCTCGATGCCTCTCTAGCATCATCGAACTAATGTAATATAAGGCGATGACATGCATCCGTCCAAGTATACTTTCTGTGCCATTTTGATTGGAGAATAGGAGATGAATAAGGGCCAATAAACGGAGAATAAACTTAATTTTGTTTTGACAAGTGGAATGACTTAAATCGGTGTAGAATAGCGTATTCGAAGAATAAAGAGAATAAACTATCTCATCTTAGACTTAAAAATTACTTATTCTTCTTATTCTGTCAGCAGGCCTCATAAAACTATCAAACCGAAACATCTCTTATTCTGGTATACGTCATTCCGTCAGTGAATCCCATGTAATAACTTATTCTGCAAACAAAGTGGGGCTCAGACTATCTAGAGATTCTACACAAAACAACATCTGCGGCAGACACGTTAGGGATGTCCTTGGAGCAAGGAACATACTCAAAGTAGTAAAATCCAAAGTCTAACAGTGTCTGTCATGTCTGTCGGTTCATCTGAATCCACTAACATAGAATTTTTTTCCTTAATGAATTTTCAGCTTAAGGTTTTACCCTTCCCATGTCTCTCATCTAAAATGGAAGACCACACACTCCCATCAATACGTACATGCTGCCCGACAAATGGAAGACCGAGGATCAAGACAACATCATCGATGTCTGTGAATGCCACATCTGTCTTGCCAAGACTGAATGCTGCCATGCAACATTACCTATATATAGGGCAAAGAGAAGAGATGCTCTACGGTCCTGGACCGTAGAGCATCAGTAATGAGAGTGGGCGCGGGACCCCTCCTCCCCGTGTATTCGTGTTTCCGCACCCCCCTCCCTTATTATTGATGTTCTACAGTGCAACGAGATCCTAGGGCAAATGGTGTTCTCCTCATTAATGCCTTGTAACATTCCCAAAATGTCATTTGGTCTCTGTCATCACAATAAATCTTCATAGAGCAGCGGGTGATGAGAGGGTTAACTGGCCCTCTCTTCCTCTTCTTTTCTACAAAATCAGAAAGTGCAAATATATATTAGATATCTGCATTTATATTTGCAACGGTCTATATGTATTTGCAAACAATCACATCTATCTAAAAAATAACATATGTGTGAAAACTGTGTCTACATGCAAAGGCACATAAGTTAGTGCAAATACATATAAATCAATATAAATGGACGCATATCGTGCACATACACATGATGTTATAAATAGAAAAAACATTCAAGAGCACATAAAAATATGAGAAGATGAGCACTTAGATAGTTTCCCTTTGAAAAAGAAAGGAAAAGAATCAATATAAACTTAGTCTAAAATCAGTTTAAAGTCACCAAGATGACTTTGTTTGAGCCTTATAAGTTCTTCCATGTTTGAGCCTTATAAGTTCTTCCATGCATTTACTTTGTTCGAACTCAAAACTTAGGTCTTGAGTTGAGAGTATTCTCAACATATATAGAGGGAAAGCGTCTATAAAGAATCAAATATAAGACTAAACTTCAACACGCCCGATGGATGGCGGAAGAGGATGGGGGTAGACTGGTGAGCACACCCTCCTTCGACACACGTAATTGCCATATGGAACACTTCTATTAGGTGTGCAGGCCGATGTGGCCATCTTACACACCCTAAGGTGTGCACCAAGAGCTTTCCTAATAACACATAGATGTAAAGATATACATATTTTGGACGCCCAACCGATTAAGGTATTATTTGGTTTGATATAAAATGCCATAAAATATCATACAGCATCAGGTTTTTGCGAATACGATTCTTTACATAAAATAAAATAACTTTGACCGTTGAATTAAGTACCTAAAAGGATATTTTATTTAATTAACATTTTGACCCAAGATCTTTGAGAGTACACCAAATGAAGGGCTTTTTGCGACTCGGAACATTGATTGTCATGCAAGAAGGTGATCATATTCGGACACATTGCTTTTACAAATACCAACTGCACAAATTATACGTTACTTGTAAACTTGGTTACTTCGGACTCGCAAACCAGAATCCCATGCAGCTAACTGCGGCGTGGGGACGTTTGCCTCGTCTTCTACATCGCGACAGCGACCAAAAAACGCCGGCGGCAGCTGCATGCATGGGTTGTGCTGGTTACGTGCATAACAGTCTCGACCTCATTTAACCGCGGCTGCTGCTTCATCTTGAGTTTGGATCGTCTCAGTATAATATTGAATTAGATTCTAATAATAATCAGTCTTAAGATGTCACGTGTAAAGTAGATTTGCCATTCGAGACGTATCCTACCAAAGTTAGTAATTTTTTCTTTCTTCCCAATTTAGTATATTTTTAATATAGCGCAGAATATTTAAATAATACCAAAAGTACAAGATTACAACTATAACTTAAAATACACGTTAATGTGCACCTGCATATAACATAAATCATTGCACGAATATCACATTATGGAGTATTTTAAATCATGGTTGCAGTTTTGTGCTCTTAGTAGTATTTAAGTGTTATGTGTTATATTATATTAATGTATTTTCAATTATAGTTGTAATCTTATACTCTTCGTGATACTTAAACGTTCTGCGTTGTAGTGAAAAAACCTTTGAACCGGAAATAAAGAAAAAATTGTCAACTTCGATAAGATAAATCTTTAATGACGAACTTACTTTACGTATGACATTTTAGTACTGACATCTTAATACTGCTCGAATGCGATCTAATGTTATATTGAGACGGCCAATTATCTATGAAATGGTTGAGGGTCGTCTTCTCCTCTATCCGAGATGCTTCTCAGCTCTGACTGTGACCTGCCACGGACCGGAGTAGGTGATGATGTAGACTGGATCTATCACGACCGGATCCCGCAAACGGGGATCCGAAACAAGGAGGATCCGGAGCCGGTCCGGATCGAGCGGTGACGAGGGGATCCGACGGGGATCCACAGCGGGGCGAAGCCGAGGCTCTTTCAGAGTGAAGAGGATCCGCCCGCGGGGGGCGCGATCTGCCGCCGGAGCTGCTCTTGGATAGTGAGCCGCTGCTCCTTCGGTCGGACGAAGGCGCGGCGCGAGCAGGAGCTCCTGTCGGCGGAGCTGTAGACGGGCGTCGGAGCAGAAGCCGGAAAGTCCGAGATCGGACGGGGGGACGGCTCGCTCTCCGACGAGGGGGTCCGAAGGCGCCTTCAGCGCGAGGCCGAGTCTCCGGGCGCGGGGCGACCGACGGGATCGCCCTCGGACGGCGAGTCCGAAGGCTACTTCAGCGTGAGACCGAGTCTCCTGGCGCGGGGCAGCCGGCGTTCGGCGTCGAGACCGGGGAGAGGAGTCCGAGGTCGGCGGCCGAGACCGACTCGGGGAGGTCGGCGATGATTCGAACCGAGCCCCTGCAGGAGGGAAAGAAGAAGAAGAACCAGTCAGCAGGAGTCCCGGGCGTCGGCCCTGGGGAACCCCCTCCGACGGTCAAGTTAGCTTCTGAAGAAGATTCGATTCAGGAAGCAAGAGAAAACAGCTAGAACCCTATTCGGACAGTAGTCCTTTAAGGGGTTTCGGAAGCTTAGAGGGGCATCCGTTTTTCCCCCCTTCCCTCCTTGGCCACAAGTAGCAGGATACTTATAGCGGAGGGTAGCGGATGGTTAACGGTGGCAGCTGATATAGGACTAAAAGGAGGCTTACTGATAAACCGCCATAGCGTCTGATCCGCCACCGGAGTGGGCCGGATTCGGCTACCGGGCCGGAGGGGGTTGGGCCGCTGACGGGCCGAAGCCTGCTGGGCCCTGGGCCGCCGTGCTGTTCCCGGGCCGTAGGCTGATGGGCCGCTGACGGGCTGAAGCCTGTTGGGCCGGGAGCGACGGGGCCGCTTATGGGCCGAGGGCTGCTGGGCCGCTAGCGGGCCGAAGGCCGTCGGAGGGCCTAGCACTGCTGCTGTTGGGCTGAATGGGGTTTGGGCCTGCTGCAATGGGCCGAATCGGATTCTGCCGCATCAGGTGAGAACACATCTTTTTGTATTTATGGATATGTTCTCACAGGAGAAAATTAATAATTTTTCAATCTCAATACGGTTAATTTATTCTTAACTCAAACAAAATCGAATGAGATTACTCAACGTTCAAAATCAGTTACTTTTGATAATCTTGATTGATTGTAGTTCACCGTGACTTAAAAAATACGGGGAAATTAACCCGAGATCTCTATTAGACAGGCGGACTTATTTTCTGGTCTCTGACAACAAATTACATAACTGAAGGTTCTTACTTTTTGTTTGACTTATTTTTCAATCCTTGTACTTGTCCACTCTCTCCTCACTCGTGAAACCTCACTTTATCTTTCCTTTTTACATTCTTCTGCGAGAACATACATCTAATAATTTGGGTGCACGGGTGATGTGTAGGTTATTTCTTCTTTTTTTCTTGTTGAAATTTTAATTTTTTTTGGAGAATCTGATGAAGAATCCGACGGTATAATTAATAAGCTCAGAGTTGGCCTGAGCTTGTGCCGTATTTCCCTTTTGGAGGAAAAAAACTCTTTTTACACTTGCAAACAGAGGTATGCACAAAAATGTTCTTTTTTAAAAAAATAAATATATAATGAGCTCGAGACCATCTTGAACTTGTTAGCAATATTATCCATTTTTAGATCAAACATTCTGAAAATTTTAAAAAATAATAAAAATTAAAAAACGTCCCAATCTTATGTCGCATGACCCATTAGATTTTTTATTTTTTTATTTTTCTTAGAATTTTTAAATTTTCTTGTAATATCCGATCAGTCGGATGGTACAGTCAACAAATTCAAGTTGGCCCTGAGCTTGTCGTATATTATTTTAGAAAAAAAAATTGTACACACAAATCGAGGTATGCACAAATAAATTCTTTTTTTCAAAAAACGAATATACAACAAGCATGGGGCCGATTCAAACTTGTTGACAATATCATCCAAATTTTAATGAGACATCCAAAACAATTAAAAATTTCTCGGAAGAAAACTACAAAAAAGAAAAATCGGCCCCCCACCCTGCTAGGGTGTGTGACAAGATTAGTGTTGTTAGTAACATGTGTCGATAATTAGTTGTGGGTCATATATAATGTAACTTTTTGCCTCGAAGGAAAGAAAGAAAAGAATGTTAGTTATCGAGGGAGTTACTTACGAGGGACAAAAGTGACCAAACAAGTAGATAGTTTGAAAAAGATTTGTAAAGAATTTATTTTTTTATTTATAAAATTGGAAAAAAAATTAAATGAAGTGTAAGTATATTATTTTTTTAAATAAAAATTGAAAGAGAAAAAGTTAAAAAAAGTGTAGTCTAACACTTTATTAGACCCAGTTATAATCGAGGACTGAGAAAACAATATGACAACTATGTGACCGATAATTAATTATGCATTAGATGTTACCTCTAACATTAACCTTAATAATGTGCCTTGGCGGGTTTGGGGTCAATTTTTTTTTCTTATTTTAATTTTCTTTTTAGAACATTTTAATGGTGGTTGGCGTACTTGTGAAGAGGTCGGAGCCATAATGGGGGGGGGGTAAAGAATGCAATTAGATAAAGGAGGGCCGCATGCAGTTAATGGGAGCAGTTGTTGATGCATGTGATTAGATGCCACAATGTTATTTTCGTGTTGGCGAGCTTGGTGTTGTTTCATTGGGGGTGGATGTTCCAAAAAATTAATTTTTTTTAGGAAAAATAAAAAAATCCCCCCGACCTGTCAAGGTGCACAGCTAGATTAATGTTATCAATAACATATAATATAAAATTAGTTATCGGTCACATAGTAGTCGCAACTTTTTTTAGTTCTTGAACCTAACCGTGCCTAGCAAGATGTTTGACTACACTTTTTTTCGTTCTTTCTCTCTCAATTTTTTTTAAAAAGAAACTACTACTCAAACTTCATTTCAATTCTTTACAAGTTTCCTTCAAAATAACTAACTTGTTTGGTCACTAGACTAATAATTAACGTATTTATATTTCTCTTCTCCATAATTAACTTGATTCTCTCTTTTCTCTCCCTCGATAACTAACATTTTTCTTTTTCTTTCTACCAGTGAAAAAGTTATATTATGTGTGACCGATAATTAATCATACATTACATATTATCAATAACATTAATCCGGTCATGCGCCATAGTGGGGCTAAGGACCAAATTTTCTTTTTTTATAGTTTTATTCTTACTTTTTTAAAAAAAATTAGAGCATCTGATAAGAAATTGGACGAATATATTTTGCAAGCTCGAATCGGCACTGAGCTTGTTGTATATTTTTTTTCAAAAAAAAATAACTTTTTGTGTATGTTTCGATTAACATGTACAAAGAAAAAAATTCTAAAAAATATATGCTGCAAGCTCAAGGCTCCCCGTACTCTTGGGGAGAAAGACCCTCTTATGCCTAACTCAGGTTCTAAAAGAGACAGAGAATTCTCTGGAGTTCAATGTAGTAATGGACATACCTCTTTCAGAAGAGGACCAGAAATATATCTAATCCCTGCATTGTGCAGCATCATAGGGGCCATTGCCCTTGGGGAGTTAATTAACCCATAGTTCACGCCCTTTGATCTAGTGGGATCGTAGGATATTAGGGTGGAAGGAGAGATCTTCTCTCGTGATCGAGGAAGCGAATAGTGGGGATCTGTCTTATGTGGGCGGTTATGTTATTAGACCGTAAGATTTGCCTGATGATGAGGTGGAGTTACGGATTGACCTTGGGGACTTTCGTACTCTCGAACAATTGGGAGGCAGTGACTTTTGAGTCCAGGCACTTAACTTCCCTTTGTTAAAACGACCTTTGGATTATCGAGAGAGTGGGCTCCTCTCAGCGCTCAGTAGTTATGACTGAGACATCACTGATCTCGAGAATTACCAACTGAGATGCCAGTCTTCTTGACTTTGCTCTCCTGAGACTTAGAGTCCATGCATCTCAGGTCCCAACCTTCATCTTGCTAGTCAAGATATCGGGAGAACTTACGTGGCACCTCCGCATGTGGTCCTGTGGGCTGCGGATCCTTGGGCCTTCAGTTAGTTAAGCTTGGTTGAGTTAGATCCCAATCACCCCTCATCAGAACCTATTTACCCTTTGGCTGCAAAGAAACAACCGAGCTTTGGGTAGGATGGTTGACTGGATGGGGGTAGGAGACACTAAAAAACCTTATTGAAATATGGAGGCTAAGCTGCCTGCTGTTTAGAGCTTCAACAACTGCTTTCACTCTCTGGAGATGGAGGCCAAGGAGAAATGA
This sequence comes from Zantedeschia hybrid cultivar, assembly GCA_030544215.1. Taxonomy (NCBI): domain Eukaryota; kingdom Viridiplantae; phylum Streptophyta; class Magnoliopsida; order Alismatales; family Araceae; genus Zantedeschia; species Zantedeschia hybrid cultivar. The sequence goes on along the minus strand of JARZZO010000008.1, from coordinate 63,797,571 downwards.
GGCTGTTTGATTGAATCTAACTCATCTAACGTCGGGTTGAAGGAACCTTTAACTCTAATTCAATTTGACAAGAGTGGCGAAAAGGGGTGAAAGGGGGGCCAATTGCATTCCCCTTAAAAGCTGCAAGTTTATTATTCATTCCCTTCCCCCCCAAATTATGGGGACTCCGTAAATTCGACACATGCATATCTGCACGTTTCTCAACTCTAAACTTTCAATGGATGGGAGGATAGCTACCTTGTAACTGTGTATACTTACCACCTTCTTCCACAGAGGACATCATACGTATGACATTTCAAAAAAGCGAAGTACATGCTGCAGACTTGGAGATGTGCAGTAAGTAGTGCACACCTAATGAGTGTGTGTTAATGTATGGATGAGGGCATCTTCGTCCATAAATTAACATACACCCCATTAGATAAGTGCGACACATGGCATGTATACAACTCCACGAAAATTATGGCTCTTCTCTTCAGAAAATTATGGCTCAGTACTTGGTGGTCGGCAGCCTTCCACGAAAGCATCCTCATTCAAACAATATTTTATGGGCCCTCAATGAACTGTCATATAAACCGATCTACGGCAATATATGTACAGACCCCCAGTTTCCATGAACGCAAGGGTACTCTACCGGATGAAAGAAAAAAGATGGTTTGATTTCATACAAGTCTTTAAGACTGTTTGTTTTTCCTACTAAAACAATTACAATTTTGTTTGGTGAAAACCCTCCTAGTAAATGCATGGGAAAATGGAACTCCACCAGTCCTTAATCTCTCAATTTAATGCTGTGAATGGAGTTTCTATTTTTGATTCGGATAACAAAATCATGTTTTCAATTCTGATTCCAATAAAATTAGAGAATGGTATTTGCATTACCGTTTCTTATCCGATTCCGATAATATTGGAAATCGAGATATTTTCTGAAAATTATCGGGAAACATTTTAAAGTGCCGTCAATTCATATCTTCTTCGTTATATGTATCTTTATTAAAAGAGTAATACTTGCTTCACCGCATTCTGCTACACCAAGAGCGGACAAGGACGGCTGTAGCAGCAGTAAAAAATTATTTTTTATTTTTTGATTTATTTTAGGTCGACCCCACTATGACGGACACCTTTTGTATAGCCTGATTCCCCATCTGACGACTCCAAAAAATCTAAAAAATATAAAATCAAACTGTTCATTGAGTTTGATTTTAATTTTTAAATTTTTTTAGATCCTCCAATGGAGGATCGGTCTATACGGACGTATCGACCATGATGGGCCCGACCTAAAAAACTTAAAAAAAAAAAAAAGGGATGCACCCTACACGCAGTGCAACAAGTATTACCCTTATTAAAATAGAACCCATCCAATGTTTAGTAAAACATATATATTATAATTGTTAATTAGAATTTAATATCTAACGGAGTCAAAAATCAAAATTAGGACACAGAAATAACAATTTCCAATTTCAATTTTGATAATTTATTGGGAATTTTCAATTCCAACAGTTATTGGACAAATGTTTTTTATCCGAATCTACTTTATAAAATTGGAAATGGGTCGAAAAGTTAATACCTCCGAAATCTTGAGAAAGGTTGCAATTATATTACTTTGTCAAAATAATGTAAACTCCAACTGAATATGTCAAAAAAATTCTTTAAATCCTAATAATGTCAAGGGTACATATACAAATAGGTATATATGCAAAATATTAATGAATTTAAGAGTATATATGCAAAATATCTAGGTTTGATTTAACAGGGCATTCTAAGGGATATAGCCGCAAGCTTTCTGTAGATTTCAGGAGTATTGATAACAATATATGAGAGTTGGAGTATAGATCTAAATATAATACATTTTTAGGTGTATATATATATAATTTTTAAAAAAATTATTAATATATATAAATAATTTTGTTAAAATTTAAATTCTATTTTGCCTCCCTCTCCTCTTAAAATTTTCTAGCTCTACCACTATAATTCAACCTTAACTTGGTTGGATTCAACTCCATCCAACCATCAGATTAACCCACTCAAATGACCTACCAAAATTACAATCCTAATTTTAAGCTCTGTTTGGAACCACAGGAGAAGTCAAAAAAATCATAATTTTCCAAAATATTCACCTTCCATAACTTTTTCAAAGTCTCATAATCATTATCCTATTTTCTCTATCTCTCTTCTTTCGATCTAATCTCATGCAGAGAAACTTAGGAAACTGTCTATTTGAGTAACATCGTGTGATAAATTATAAGGTAACCCTGACATATAGGCAGCGTCACCAAACACAGCCTCTGACTTTAAATGAAATCATTGTAAAACATTCCCCAGACAAGCACAAAAAGTCAAAAGCAAGAAGGTCTTGGCATATTAAGTTTGATGGGTCATCCGTGCTCAATGTAGCTGTACTCGGTACCAGTGGTGGACGCAGAAATTTTGTCTAGTGGAGTCACTGGAACATTAAATCGTAAATAAAGTTGGGTCAATAAAATGTTAGACTAAATTATATGGGGTCTTGGATTAAGCCAGTAGGGTCCTAGACTAAGTCAGTGAGATCTTAGACATACTACTTTACATTAAGACAATAGACTTACTAAAATTCAGTGGGGTCTTAGGACACCAATGAATATGGCTGCATCCGCCACTGCTCGGTACTGGAACCAACCAAGCATGTCGGTTGGTTTTATTCTTTCACTTCTCTTTGAGTAGCCACAAGTCTAAGTTGATTGAGAACCAGCTGCCTAGGGCAGTTGGTTCACCACTTCCCTTCACAATGGGAGGTTTCAGGTTCGAACCTGATTGGAGCCTAAATAACTCTCCAGTCATATAGTCTTGGTGCTGTTGGGATCTTTATCTCCTGGTCTGTGGGATTACTTCCCCAGAAATCAGACGGATCTGAAATTATCGCCTAATTAGGCGGACCCATCAACCTGACCGAAATTATCTCCAATTATAGAGGAATATCTCGAATTCTAAATTAGAACCGCTTGTAAATAAGTGTACATACCTGACCACTAGGCCACATTCAAAAAAAAAAAAAAAAAGTCTAAGTTGATGGGAAGTCAAAATTTTCGTGTAGTTTAGTCAAAGATCTTCTGTGGGAATATGTCTCCAGTCCATGGATTAATTTCTCAAAAAATAGATTTGACTAAATTATTGTCTAAATAGACAGAATAACCAATATGAACAAAATTATCTGTCCATTAAAAGACAGATATCAAATTTTTATCTACATATGCTAGGCCAATTAAGTCAACTTTCAAGAAAAAAACTGTACACGTACTGAAACGAGTAAGAGGCCAGCCTTAACAACAAGGTTGACCGTCTCTTTTAGTTCCATCTTTATCATCATAAAATAAAAAGTTTACGTATATAAATGTTTGAGAAGTTAATATAATTGTTGCATATAAACACACAGAAAATTACTGCTTTTACGTATAGATGCATTTGTTTGCGTGTCCCTTATGCATGAAAATGGCTTCAAGATGCCGTTACAATAATCTGACCATTTTCTAACTTAATTAACGTGCTTGGATTAACATCTAAGTGCACTTTTGAATGACAAAAATAGGTTTATTTTTACCATCTTTTCCTCCTTTTCACTCTCCTTTTGAATGACAAAAATAGATTTTAAAAAGTTAATTAGCACATGAGCAGAGAATGCATGAAATGTTAGCACCTACCTCAAGGGTGAAAATTAATCTAAAACTATTTTAACTTACAAAGGATATAAGTAGGAATGTAAATTGGACGGACAAGACTGGGTTATGTGATAATTTGGTTATAACCCAAATTCAAAATAGTCTAACCTAATTTTAACCCAGTCCAAATTCAATCTAAATTCAGTCCCAATTTAATAGTAAGTAAGTTGGGCCAACCTGTGATTGCATTGGGCTCGTCCTGTTTTTAAATGGTTTGTTAGAAATGTTTTACATTTTATATTAATTACTGTAAAAGTCAATAGATTAAATTGGGCTAACTCGTTTTCAGTCCAACCTAATCTAGATTTAACTAATATCAACTCAAATTTAACCCAACCCAATTTATATAACTTGGGCCAACCCGATTTTCTTTAATATGGACTGAGTTGGATTGGGCCACGGGCTGGCCCGCCCGATTGACACCCAAATGGCGGCACAATAAAGACAAGACTCCCTATTAAATTCTAATTTCTAATTCAAACAACTAAACTCACTAAAGAACTATTTATAAATCAAAAATCAAATGCATTTGTTATCTTTTTTTTTTGGCACTAAAGATATACAAAATGGATGATCAAAATAATATCATATATATTATTGTCTAATCTATGATTTCTAGATGTCAAAACTAAATAATTTTTATCTATATATTGTCTTCATATTGTAGAAGAAATTTAATAATTACATTAAGATTTAAATTCACATAGATTATTTTTAGAGTAAATAGCACGGTACTTATTATACCACCAACGGTAGTGGCGGGGTGGTTGGGTTGTGGGGAAGGTGGCCGATGGCTCTCCCTTTATCCATTGTTGGTGGTGAAGAAAGCTAGAGATAGAGGTGGGGGAATCGAGTTAAAATTAAAACCCTGTTAAGAAGAGATACTGAAAAATATGGTTGAAAGCTCCGAAGACTGAAAAGGTCCGGCTTCCTTGAGGAACCTTTAAAACACCCCACCTTCGATTTAATTATAAGATATAGAATAGTGTTTTATATGCAAGAAGGTGACATATTTGGATACACTGTTTTCCCAATTCCAACTTCTCAATGTTTGATTTGCCAAGGGCTTATTTGAGAAGAGATCCTCTTAGTACTGGAATCCAGCAATACTTCAGGATTGTCGAATTCTTCCATGGCACGGTCGTGGGGCCACAATCGAAGCCTTTAGAACGTCCGTACGCTTGGGCTTCTTCAGTTGCTAGCCGTCTTCCAGAAATGGTTTCCCCTTTGGTGGCGTGTTCATCTGCTTCTACCTGGCGACAGCGACCAGCAAACACCAGTGACAGCTGCAGCATGGCATACAATACACGAAACGCAGAGGTAAGCGCATGACAGTCTCGGTGGGTTTGTAACCGCGGCTGCTTCATCCCGAACGATTCCAGAGAGAAGGGTTTGAGAGCGACGGCCGCGTCGACGAGACAGCCAACTATGAAAAAGGTTGAGGTTCGTCTTCTCCAGTATCCCATATGCTTCTCAGCTCTGACCGTACAGACCGGAGTACGTCAGATGGGAATCATGGGATCCCTTGCATTCAATCACCGAGATCCGCTGACGACGTCAGAACCAGCTGCTCAGGGCAGTTGGTTTACCACTTTTTTTTGCAAAAAGGAGGTCTCGGGTTCAATTCTAGTTGGGCCTAAAAATCTCTAGTCATGCAGCCTTCTGGTGTTGTTGGGATCTTTATCTCTTGATACGTGGGATTACATCCTCAAAAATCAGACGGACCTGGAATCATCGTCATATCAGGCGGACCCATCGACCGATCCGGAATTATCTCCAACTTTAGAAGATTATTTCAGATTCTCGATTAGAATTTCGATCGTTTGTAAATAAGTTGTACATAATCGGCATCTGGCCCCATCAGGGAAAAAAAAAAAAAAAAAAAAAAAGAAGAAGAAGAAGAAGAAGAAGATCGGCTGACGACATTAACATACATGGATGGGCAGACTTATTAAGTTGACCTATAAGAAGTACTAGTTCATTGAGGGGCAGGAAGAAAACGATTGGACCGCCACTACGTACATGGATGGCTACGTACTTCATGCGGGAGTAGTGGCGGACGTAGATATTTTGTCCAGTGAAGTCACTCGGACATTAAGTTATAATATAATTGAATCTTATGAGGTCTTGGACTAGATCATATGAAATTCTGGAGTAGATCAGTGGGTCCTAAATTGGATCAGTGGTCTTAGGCTAGATCATTTGAATTAAATCAATAAATTTGACAAAATTCAGTAGATTCCAAGACTCCATTGGATAAACATTGGATCCGTCACTATGTGAGAGGGCATTCCCACTCCCTTGAGATTTCGTTGAAAATTAAGGATTGGGATGACCAACTAGATGAATGCATGAAGACTAAGCTATTATGATAGAGATTAAAAATGACCCCAACAGCTAGCTACTCTGAAGTTAATTTAATTAGGACTTAATTGTATATATATATGGTTCTTCTACGGTTCTGTACGTATTATATGAGTTTTGCCACAGTTCTTAGAATCAGTCAAGAGTGTCAGGAATATATGTATGTGGGGACCGAGTCAAAACGTGTTAGGAGGTGTGAAATGGTGGTAGCATGCATCCTTAATTATACCGTACATATTTGAGGAAGCTAAGATTTATCACGGCACACCGGTAAATGGGTTTAAAGAATAACTTTTACAACTTTTTTTAAAGGCCAAATTACAGTCATTTATTTATTATAAATAAAAAAAAATGCACCACTGATCTATGAGCCGTCTAAGGAAAATTTATGGGTAGAAAATGGTTTCGTATATTTAAAATAAATAACTTTAACAGGATTCCCTTTTATGCAGCAATCAAAAGTGTGTTTTCGGTGCGATCTGCTTAAAGTGGGCTCATAAAGCTTTTTTTTTTCATTGGAAAGTGAAATTCTAAGCTGGTTAATTAATCCATAACCTTGTGCACCCATTGATCTGCAATAACCATAAAATCTTGATATATATATATATATATATATATATATATATATATATATATATATATATATATATATATATATATATATATATATTTAACTAGTACAAAGAGAATTCTCTCTGGGCCGGGGGAACGAGGGATGGCAACCCAACATGTATATCCGCAAACAGGCGGCTTTGTTAAAGCTTCAAATTTATAGGAATGGTTTAGAGTTGGGTCATCAAAAATTAGTTTAACCTATATATACCAGTGTCGTGTACAGAGGAAAGCAAGCGATGCATACGACTTCGTCATATATACTTAGAGTGACGCTTGCAGGCACCTTACCATTACAATGGCATGCATGGAAAAGACTGAGAAGGGTTCAGGGCACCAAGAGGCCACGTACACATTAAGAAGAAATGATCAGGAAAGAGCATCTTGACCTCTAATTAAGCACATGCAAACCGACGCCATTTGGTCGGTGAAGGAGAGTTCAGTTCTGACCAGACACCAGAGGGGGATGGTTGCATGGTTCCACAACGGGAAAGTTCGGACCTGTCATGGGGTTGGTGACTGGGTAAGCTTAGAAAGTCCACATGAAGGATTCTTGGGAAAACTTGGACGAGAAAGAGGAGGAGACTAGAAGAAGAAGGTTAGGGAAGAATATGCGTTGAGCACGTGGTGACGTCAGCATGTGAACTAGGCTCAAGTTTTAAGACCAATACGAGAGATTAGAAGACATATAACGAAGACTTTGTGTTGAGCACGTGGTTCTGTCAGCATGTGAACTCGCAAGACTCAGTACGTATTTTTGGAAGTAACTTTCAAGATTAAGAAAACAAAAAAAAAGGACCCGTGTCCGTTTGTCTGTTTCTGTAACTATTCTTCACGGCTAGGGGTGCAAACCGGGGCGGATGGGTCCGGATCCAGCTTGTGCATATTCATATTTTGTGGGTATGGATCACCTCATATACCCGGACTGTAAATAATTTTTTTTTTTTTTGAAGGGTGGTTCAGAGGCCACGAGTACAAGTATTTACAAGCGATCAAAACTCTAACCAAGTGGAATCTGAGATATCTTCCAAATATTTGGAGATAATTTCGAAACAGTCGAAAGTTCCGTCTAATTAGGCGAAGATTCTAAGTTGAACTAATTTTTCGAAAAAATAATCTTACATATCAAAAGATAAATATCCCAATAGCACTTAATCCGACTCGAAACTAATCCGAACTCACTAGTTGCATGTCAAATTTTTGGTTAGACGTTGCTCGAAAAAAATTAAAATAAAAAGTTTGAGAAAAAAATCAGAAAAAGAAAATCTGCCACACCGTCCGATCCTTAAGATCAGACAACTTTGCATCGTGCAATGCAAGACACAAATCCTACACTGCACAGCGAGGTGCAGCAAGCATTTGTCTTGGAAATTTAATACCTCCCTCCGGCTTCTTCGACCCTGCGATTTCTGGACTTTACACAGTGTGGCACCCACACGTCTTTCCCTGCCGCCTCCCTCGAGCGTCCACCGCTGCCCCTCGTCGCCCCAAGAAAACACAATCGACTCTCCCCCCCCCATTCTTGTGGCCGCTAGCCCTTCTCTAGTCGCCTCCCTATTCTAGTCGTTGCTCTCCGCGCCGCCACCAGTCCTACTCTGATCATTGCTCTATGTGCCGCCACTGCTGCCAACTCTCATTCTAGTTGCTGCCCAAATCTAGTCGCCACTGTATATGCCATTGCCGTCTGCCGTCACTAGCTCTCCACTCTCCTGCAGCATCGCTGCCCTCTCCCCGCTTCTTCCTCATCATCCTCCTTCCATGAAGTCGCCGAGAAGGCTCTGCACCAATATCATTAGCCTAACTTGATCTCACTAGCCACAGCACTTGCCCCGCCACCATGCAGGTTGCGGTAGAAAAAAGGATTTAATAAATGATGCTTATTTCATTCGTTATCTTAAAATTTTAAATTGGATGGTTCAAGAACTTCAACATAGTATCAGAATCTATGATTACGAATCGAGTCGCATACTCTGTATTTGTGGTCCACTTACATTTGAAAAAATATGTTAAAATAATTTTATATCAAAAAAAAATTAAATAAAAAATATTTAGTAGATGATGCCTATTGGACTTATTATCTTAAAGTTTTAAGTTAAATGGTTCAATAATTTCAATAGGTCCTATCCCACCGCCGCCGAATTGCACCCTCCATCGCTTCATCCAGCCCTGGTCGGCCGCCCAACACCCCCCCCCCCCCCCCCCAACTTACTCTGACGCCCTTTTCCGCGCCCTCTCCTCCTTCCCCGACCCCCTTCCCTTCCTGCCCTACTCGCCGACGTTGCACATGAGGCCGCCTGGCTCCACAAGCTTGCGGAGAGCACTGTGACCCTCCCTGCCCTCTGCAGATGTTCTCCTCAGGGAGGGCCTTCTCTTCAGAGGCCGAGGACGATCTGCCACCGACCACCGCATCCTGCCACCCCTCGTCGACGTTGGTGTCCATCAGGGGATTAGAGTCGAGGACCCCTGCCTCATGTGTTGGAAGCCATGGCCTGATCCGCTGGCGGCGCCGAGGCTGCGCTCCGTAGCAGAGGCACTCGAAGGATGCAGAAATAATCACGGCCCGGTGGCGGACGACGGCGACAAGGAGGGGAGAAGCCGAGGGACCTGAGGGCCGTCGATGGTGCGACGCTGCACGTCTCATCCCACCACTGCCGTCGCATCCTCTCCGTTCAGGCAGATTGCACACCCCGCTGCCCTATCCGCTATTGGTGCTGCGACAGGTGGAGGACTCGAAGGAGCGTCGTGACCCACGGTCTCGGCGCCTCTTGAGTTCAAACATGGATCCGACGTTAAAATGGAGATTTTTTAGAATCCGGATCTTGGTTCAACAATATTGATCCATATCTCATTAGGATGCAGGTCGGATCCTAGCCAGATTTGACGAGTTTGCACCCCTATTCACGGCCTCCCTTTGATAAGAGAATAGATTGCAACAAGATAAATTATTTTAGACTGTTTTATTCTAAAATAAAGAGTACTTTATTGCTAATTCTAAAAGATAACTTATTCTGGACAGAAATATCAAATCTCTCCTATTAAATCAGAATTTGACTTATTTTGAAAATAAAAAAGTCTTATTCTACCAAATTCTGCAAACAGAGTGAAATCATAATTTCACTCATACTGTGGGAGAGGATTGATTAAATCTTAAAACGGGAACCCAGTGTCTTGGGTCCCTCTGTTTGTACTTTGTGACTATTGTTCAAAGGATTTCACACGTATAGAGGAAGGGGACTGCTGAAATCTTACTTGTGGATTCGAAAGGGTCCGCCAACAGAAAATATGGCACAGTAAGTTGAATGGTCGGAGACAAGGTCTAGTTGCACGAGGGCAGTTTGTCGATACCAATGGAGTCGCTGGCATGAGTATGAAGTCCGACAGAAAATCTAGTAGTTGGACGATGTCAACTAGTAATGGATTTGTTTGTGTTGGAGCGATTATATAATAATTTTACATCAGTTAATTTTAGTTGCGACCAATGCTTTGAGCCCTTTAAACTTAACACTTGAGTTTTGTAGTTTGTAAGAATTTGACACGGTGAGATGCAATGTGGAATATATAGTGTTGTTTGTAATCCAAGACTATGTTTGGTTCCTGGCTTCAAGCACAAGCGACATTGCGTTTTTTGCATTGGATTGTATGAGATCAACTAGGGATATAAATGGTACTTTCACTATTCAATTCTCTGTTTCTTTTTGATATTTTAGGAATAGATGTAGAAGTGCAAAAAAATTGCTCTTTTTCAATATATAAGTATTTCTGAATTCAGATATTTTGATAATAAATTAGATGCCAAAATAGAGACACTCATTTTCGCATATGACTTTCGATATATATTCTGACAATGTATTGTTAATTATCAGATTATCGGTTCTCACTGTGTATGGATTCGAATCCGCAATCGTTCGGTTCCGTCGGTGCGACACCGCAAGCCGCGCAAGCGCCCGGCCTCTAGCGAAGTCCACGCGATCCTCCTCGCGACGGATATCCTCACGTTCTTCGTTCTTCGCAGCCCACGAAACCTCCGCCGGTCGCCGCAACGGTCGCCACAACGCGCGGACGATTTCCCGTCAAACGGGAGTCAGAGAAGCAACGGAGCAGATCTAGATCTGTCCGGGACGCCAAAGAGAGAGAGAAACAGAGAAGGGGCGGTTAGGGTTAGCAGTAGCTTGGCCTGCTCAGCCCGTTCGCTATGTTTTATACTAACCGTGCGGTTTTTCATAAAAACTCCCGGTTTGTATAAAACCCACTTATTTATCCATCGCCTTGAGAATCATTTGAGTGTGACCCTCTAGGCCCAAGTACTAGTCCAATTAATGGCCCAACAAGCCCAGTGACTCCTCACTGGCTTTATTAATCAATTAATAACATTTTATTAATTAATTAATCAATCGAATTGATGTCGCACATCGAATTCGACCGGGCCTCCGATCACGTTGGGTGCCAAGCAACACCGCGTGAACCCGAAAAGTATCAGGGTTAAGTAACCCACTCTTGGAACTTTTCCGCCGACAGTTACCGCGTAGATATAATCCTTTATTCGTACAATACTCTCGAGTCAACTCAAGGTATGGCGTGCTATCAAACCATAACCAGTCAACTCACTTAGATTGGATGCCGCTGATAAATATCAGAAAACTCATTTCCTGATATTATCGTCCGCCCTGGCCAGGGACTTCTGCGCATCCTTCCTAGAGTATTCTCTCTCTAAGTACCGAGAGCGAATGATTCCTTATTGACACACAATTCCCTTCGACGGTATTCCGTTGTACCAAATCCTTGGCGTTTTAGAATCCCGTGGCTAGAAATTCGTAAACCAAGGTCAAAGCACAGAAGTCTACCGACAAGGTGTCCTTGGTGTCTCATGTTCGAGGATCATCCACGCAACTGCGACAATAGAATCAAGCTGGTTGACAGTGAGGTACAATACCATCCAGCGATTCAGTCGAATTAGTTCAGTGAACTCATTCTCCAATGAGCACCTACAGATTCGCCTTAGTGTCTCCACACAAGTGACTTATGAGATCAGTCACCATCATCATATGAGCAGGAGTAATCTGTACTAGTCTAACTGGATATCCGATGTCCTTCTCGGATATTCGCCGACTATGAACGATTAAGAATATGTGTGTTTAAGTGATCAGTCTCATTAGTATGATCTCATCATAATCTGATCACTATAGCACATATTCACGGACTTCATTATGAAACGATAATTAATGCGATTTATACATAATGAATATTATGCCATTATATTAATAAATGAACGAGAATTACATAGTCAGATTGGCTTGTAGGCCAACTAAAACTAACACGTGGCACCGTCTTCCTCCTCACCGGTGTCCAGAGTTTTTCCAACGGGCTGCGAGCGAGTCTTACCTCACCGTCTTCCTCCCCGCGGGTGATCCAGTTCTCACATCGGCACTATCCTTCCTGCAGGCCCTCTATGCGAGTCTTACCTCACCGTCTTCCTCCTCGCGGGTGTCCGGTTCTCAGGCCAGCACTGTCCTTCGTACAGGCCCTCACGCCTTGCACTGTCCTTCCTATGCACTGTTTGACTCTGTCCCAGTGTAGCGTGCAAGAGGAAGGCTGGTTGGTTGGGCATCATCCTGATAAGAGGATCCGGTCACCCCCTGCGAAGCCCCTGTTGAAGTTTAGTCCTATATCGGATTCTCTATGGGCGCCTTTCCTCTATATATGTTGAGGATTCCCTCAACTCAATACCTAGGTTTTGAGTTCGAGTTCGGGCCTCTTTAACATGGTATCAGAGCGGGCCTTTCCTGATGGGTTGTTCTATTCCACCCGATCTGTTCATAGTATCAATTATGTCATAACCATTCGGATTCGGCGCCAGGAGGGGTGTTGAAGTTTAGTCCTATATCCGATTCTCTATGGGCCCCTTCCCTCTATATATGTTGAGGATTCCCTCAACTAAATACCTAGGTTTTAAGTTCGAGTTCGGGCCTCTTTAACAATGCACAACGGATAACAATGCACATTGCATGAAACCTGTAATAGATATCAACTTAATTTGCATGTTAATCGCGACTGTCAATATATATATTTGGTGGGGGGGGAGGACAGTTCCATTTTTATTTTTACTTCTAAATAGGGAATGGATGTGAAAACAAAAACATGTATTTTCATTTCTACTTTTGCTTTTTGATATAGGGACACAAGTAGAAACACCTATTTCTATTTTGACTACACAATCTAGATACTTGTTTTCGTAGTTGGCAGCCAGTGTTGCTGTTGGTAATAGGGCATTTGTAGTTGGCATCATAAACTTAATTGTGATGCTCCAAAAGAGATATAATCATGATCAAGTTCAAAGATTTTGTACCAAATTCATGAGATATATTACACATTTGGTAGAGAAGCAAGTTTGATACAATGGGTGAAGAGCTACGTGAGCGTTCAAATAAGGATTATGGGCTATGTGGATGAGAGGGACGCTCATTCAACATGACCTCCTTTTCCCTGTGACTCGCATAGTCTTTTTTTCTTCTTTTTTTTTGACAGATTGCTCAGTTGGTCAAATACGTATAGATATATACAAGTGATTAAAGATCAAATTCAGATCAAATCCAATAGATCCTTCAGAATTGGAGATATTTTCAAGTTGGCCGAGAAATCCGCCTTATTAGGTCCACCTATTTATTTAGGGATGTAATTCTATGAACTAGGAGATAAGACCCCTGCAACACTTTTGACTGTATGACTAGGGGAGTTCTTAGGCTTCCACTCACAATCGAACTTGAGATCCCGTAAAAAAAAGGCACATGATGAAGTCAACTGTCCCACACGGTTGGTTCGACCCCCCTAGACATACGTCTGATTAATTGGACCAAATCACATGAAATCTTCTTGTTCTTCTCTTATTTGTTCACCATGAATCCTCCACGGTGGATGTTCCTGCTTCCACGACTGCCACCAGACAAGACAACCTCTCTCTTGCATACATACGAAACTTCTTCCCATTTCCTATAGTTGAATGTTGAAAACTTCTTCATCGCATTAAAGATGGAAAGAAGGCAGCTGAGTGTCTATGCACTCAGCTAACAACTCATCAACCGCCGGTGATCATGAACTTACCCAACCGAAACATGCATATCATGATGTCTAAATGCTGATCCCTCCTCGCAATGCTAACGGGTAGGTGGGTTGGGTCCCTCGCCCGAAACCCCCACGTAGCCGGGTCAGGATTAACCTTATTTAATAATCCAACTGGTAATTGAATATGACTGATTTCACCCTCTCCATACAGTTTTAATGGCTTTCCTTTCTATATATGATAGTTAATTCATTAAACAGGAGTACAGGGCATCTTCTTCCCAGGAATCCGGTTGCCGGTTCAACTCTGGGACGCTGCACCAACGACCCTGAGGACCCGGTGAATGCTTATTATTTCTGGTCAGCTACACCAGCTCCGGGAACAAGTCGCTTAGAAGGCAGGAAGCATGGCCTTCGGGAACGAGCTCGGATTGCGGCGGCGCCGCGGTGTGCAGGCCGCGTCCAATTCGGCTTCCGCATTCCTAGCAGGTTTCCGGCGGCATGGTCACGTCCGGTTGCTTCGGCCGGAATTAAATGACGCCTGCATGGGCGGGCGGAGTCACGGGGACGCGTTCCTCTAATTATTTATTTTGTGTTTGGTTTGAAGTAAAATATCTTAATCGGTGTAAAACCGCGCCTTTTCTTCTCTCGGATTCGGAATTATGTTCTACAGCAATTTTACACAGCATCCGGAAAATAGAATTAATATCCGTCTTATTCAAGCTTATCCATTTTGGTTGTCCGAATTATTTATTCCGATTAGAACCACTTATTCCCAAACAAACTATAAGTGATCCTGCCAAAAGCTTTGAATAAAAAATAATAATGATATTTATTTTTTACTTAATTTATTTTTAATTTGTTATTATTTTAATTTATTTTGTGTTTCATATAGAATAGTAATTTTGTCTCAAAATAAAAGAAGAGGCATATCTAATCTCGAATTGCATGTTTAGGATAACTAATCTGTAAATCAAAGGGGACCCAACCCAAGAACTCCAAGCAATTTTGTTTGGAATAATTTTTGCTGCCGCCCATAAAATGAGGAAATTTTCTTTTAAATTTTTATCATAGTTGGTTTCACCATGTCCTATATGTTCATATACTTTAATCACCAATCAGAATACCTAAAAATCTTCAAAATCAAAAATCTAACTCCATTTTGTTGGGTTTGACTGATTAAAATCTTTTTTTCTATTCATTGAAGCTCAATTTTTTACTTTCTTAATTTTGTGGATCATCTTATTGATGATCTTATTACACAAACATATAAAATATGATGAGGCCAACTATGAAACATTTTAAAAAATTCATTTTTAGGCATCCCTTCAGATTGTGCAGCAAGTATTACTTCTTTTTTTGTCGCTATCAAATCCCAACTCTAGAAGGTTCGTCTCTCTGGGGAGAAAGCGGAGATGTTCATCGGTGTCTATAGCTAGGTCTTCCGTCGACGTTTCTTATGGGAGGGGGGAGTCCCAGTGGGATGGCTCTCCCCCTCCCCCTTCTTCATCTTCATCCTCATCTTTGATTGTTCCTTCACTTCCACCACTTCCTCCCTTTCCTTCCCCTCCCTAAGTTTCCTTCCTTCGGCTTCGCTCGTTTTTGTTTTCTTCTTCCTCTATCACCCTGTTTTTCCCTCTGCAATTCGCATGTTTCCTCTTGTTGTTGTTTCCTTCTTCTCCAATCAATCCCCCCTTTCATGTCCCCATCAACTGACCTATCCCGTCGTTTCTCTCTTTACCTTCTAAATCTTCCATTTGTCTGACCCTCTACATGCTCACCCCCTTCTAGTTAACCTCCATCGGCTAATTTTTTTTTTTCCCCTCACCTACTACTCCTCCTTCATCCCGATCTCAACCATTCCCTAGTGGTTGTCGACCACCCATTTAGTTGAAGTTTGGAGCTAGAGATCCCGAATGTATTCCATGTGTCCATGTCGACGCATATTTTCGAGTCTCCACTAGTTCAACTACGAAAGTGATGCAATACTCTCGGCACATCCCTTGCCGACATCTCCGTGGAGATCTTCCTCCGTTCAGAGGAAGCCACATACCTAATTGTACTTGGTGCTCTGTTCATCTGATGGTCGAAGGTTCCTAGGCGAGTCGTTGCTATCCTTTTGTATTGTGCTTCCTTTAGACTGTTATATGTATTGTGTCGTGCTGATTGTAACATGCCCTAGTGTTGCTAGTTATTTGTGTTTTCGCCTCACCATACTGTCAGCTTACCCTTTTTTTCTTAACATTCACACATCCTACGATCATATATTAAAATATAGAGAGAAGTATATAACGCTTACAGGAGAGTCTGACAAACAAAAGATGACATGAAAAGAGAAACAGTGGATACAGATTAAGACCATACATAGGTCGATTGAACGGATACAACAGCTAAGACCAGAGGGCAAAGCCCATGTAGCACAGCAAAAAGGACCAAAGGTTGCACGAGTGATTAACACCAGAAAAATGCATGAACACCAAGCTGAGGAAAGAGAGAAAGATCTATGGTTTTCCGTATCCTTATGTACTATATATATTTGTTTAAATAAAAGGCAGCTTTCGCTTATTGTTTAAAAAAATATTACTTCTTTGTTTGTAGGCTTTCTTTTGTTGCTGACGTACAGGGTCGTTTTCCCCTTTTTCCGGTGCCCTCAGTTTTGAAACTTTTGAATCTTTGATAGTATTAAAAAAGTGTGAAAAATCACTTCAGCTTTGCTGATGGCGGCGTGCACCTCAGCCGGTCCTACGCGGAAGTGCGGTGTCGCTTCTGCGGACGACACGTGGTTTATGACGCCATGCAATAACGTCACCCGCGGTCCCGAGCCCGCCGGGCCCATGTGTACGTATGCGGTTTGCCGTGAAAAATATATAAACGTGGTCAGAAATTATTTAATCTAATTTAGAGTTTTTTGCATATATACGTCTGTAAATTAACATATTTGTATTTGTACCTCCACCTTTTATGTATTATACGAAACACTGTCAAAATTTCAGAAATGTTGCGGTTAATCCTTTCGTCAAATGCCGTAAACTTCAACCGAATATGTCGAAAAATTCTGTAAATATCAGTAAAAATAAAGATTTCTATACAAAATTTTAATAAATCTAAGAATATACTTTACAAAAGTACATAAAATATTTTTAAATATTTTGTTGGAGTTTACGGTATTTTGATGAGGAGTATAACGGCAATGCCTTTAAAGTTTTTTAAAGTACTTTACATAATATATGTGAGTTGGGAATATAGATACAAATATGCTAATTTACAGGGACACATATGTAAAAAACCCTTAAGTATCACGTCCGTTAGATGTACCCTCTAAAATGTTTTATAAAATTTTTTTATGCTAGTATGGTTAAACTGTAGTAAAGTGTTGAACTTTCTAATCTTGTTACCCTTCGACGCTTAATTATGATTTCCAATCCATAGAACATAAAACCACAGTCTTTTTGTGTGGGCCTTTTATAGCCATTCAAACAAAGCAATTTTAACTTTAAAGTTCAAAGAGTTTATCAAATTTAAATTGAAAACTTGCATCATTTTACAGTGAAACAACAGGTACAACAGTGTTACGTTTATCCACGACTAAAAGGAAGTTAACGACCAAGACCTACTTTAGAACAGTAAAGTCATTTGATAATATTAAATAATACGGGCTAATAAAGAATCGAGCTAGATTACTGGAGCTAATCTGTGAAACCCCTTAAAATTCACATGATTAGGTTCCATGTATTTACAATTCTTTGAACTAGACTTTTTTTTTTTTTTCAAGGACGAGAACCTTTTTTTTGACGCTAGATAGTTTTACCCTTAAAATATTGATTATATGCAAACTTATTTAAAAAACCTATAGCTATAATTCGAAAAGAATTTCTAAATAAGATATCATTGATATTTAACTAGAACAACATATATTTCATGACTAGAAAAAAGGGAGAGAGGGAGTGATTGCTCTAGAAAAACATTCATTCATGTGAATTCATTTTTGAGAAGGTTAATTGCTTTTTTTTAATTAGAAATCTAACAAATTTTTTCTCCTCTATCAACTTTTTTGTTGACCACCCATCTTTGACCTTCTGATTATTTTATATTTTTTGTATGATTGACTCTTATGATATTAGCATCTTAACGTGTTAATGTGTAATACATAACGTCTTACCTTGTTAACATGGGGTCAACCCCAAGCATAGAGGAGAGGGAAGTAAAATTGGAATTTGAAAGAGAAAAATAGCGACCAGCTACCAAAGAGAGCAAAACACAATGCTCCATAAAGTGGAGGCTTGGCAGTAAGAAAAACGGCTAAAGGTAGAAAAATTAGATGAACTTTTTGTTAGAGCCTATAGTTACATTTTTATGTCTTTTTACAATATTAAATATCATGTTACTAAAGACTTGATGTGTGTAAAATAACTTTGAATATTAATCAAAGTTACTAAACAATTTGGACAGGTGTTCATTGTTCTTTTTCAAATTGAAAAACTAAATCAAACTGTCCAATTTAATTTGGTTTGATTAAGTTTGAACTTTTGAAAATTTCAATTTGAGTTGAAACACTACCGAACTAACAAGTTTGGTTTGGTTTGGTTTAATTTCTTTTGTTTATAAATTAAACCAACCCAAATAAAATGAAATAAATTAAAAGTGCACAATATAAGTGTTAAATTCTTAAGCTAAGTGTGAGTTGATTAAGTTACAGGACACAAAATCTTAAAATTATTTTTAGATAATATCTTTTAGATCATCATTTTATGCAGAAAAAGTGCTGCTTCCTTAATAAAGTAGAGCGTTAAACTATAATAACCTATTTCAAGACCCAAACTTCTAAACTAACTTTTAAATAAAAATTTTTGAATAATTATTTTTAAAAAATTATGTTGAAGTGAACTATTTAATCATAGTGGCTCATTATAGAACTCAAATTGCAAATCAAACCGAATTATTTTAAAATTATTATAATTTAATTTAATTTAATTTGACTTTTTATTTTGATTTAATTTAATTTTTAATATTTTATCCTCAAATCAAATCAAACCTAATAAAAAACACTACTAAGAAGACAACCAGATAGATAGATACAGGGAGATGGGAGTTCTAGGAAACAGAGGACAAACGCGGGGTCTTCCCAACCCCACCACCGGCATCCCTTCCATCCATGTCCATCCCCCCCAACCAAGCAAGAAAACCCCCACTTCCCCATCTCTCTTCCTCCATGGCCATCTATAAATAAGCCACACCATGACATGGAACCCCCGCCAACGGGATCTCTCACCCTTCTCTCCATCTCATCCCTCCTGTCGCCCTGTCTCCCTCCCTAAAACGAGCCCCCTCCCTATCGCCAACCCCAACCCCCCCAAGAACGGATTGCTCCCTCCGCAATCTGCGCTCGTATAACATAGAGGATCTGATCTCCCTCTCCCTTCCGAGGAGATCGGAGTAAGCCCCCCTCTGTGTGCTGGCTGGAAGCCATCGCCATCGCCATCGCCGTCCGAAAGTTGTTTGCTTTTCTGGGGAGGAACGTTAGGCACAAGGGCAACGGCAGCCAGCGCCGGGGTGAACAAGGGCGGAGCAGCAGCGGCGACGTAGGGGGGTGGGGGGAGATTTGAGAGGGAACCCTTGGTGGGTTCCACTCCATCTCCATTCGCCGAAATGGTGGCCGTCGTGGCGCGCCAGGGGAGGCAGCTCCAGCGCTACACCAGTGGCGGCCACCGCCTCGTCGTCGGGTGCGTCGATCCACTCCCCTCCCCACATCCTTGTTCGATCACATCTTTCTTTCTGGGTAGATTTGAATCCCATTATTTTTTGGGTTTGCTCTTCCTCCTTTGTGGAATCCACCGATTTGGACCGCAGAATTAATGGAGGGTTTGACGTCTGATTTCTTCAAACCCCAAATCCAAATGGGTGTTCCACTACGAATTCGCTCGGTTTTGTCGCCATTGCCTTCTTGTTCTGATGACCATTTCCGTCTTGTTCTGATGACCATTTCCTCCTCGATCCTTTGCGCTGTTTTGCTTCCGGCAGATGCATTCCTTACAAGTTTAAGGCGGAGAAACCCGACGAGGACGCCATCGCCGTCGACCAGCTGCTGGAGGTCCTCGTCATCAGCTCTCAGAAGGGGCAGGATACTCTGTTCCCAAAGGTGAGATTTTTCATTCCAAAGCACAATACCAGTCTTTTTCTTTTTCTTTTTCTTTTTTTTTTTCTTTTTTAATGATTTGTCCCCTCAAGTGAAGACTTCAAAAATGTCAGCGACGTCATATAAATTGTGCATTGGTCATATCATAGTGAATTGAATTAAGAAGATGATTAATAGCTCTACTTGTAAAAGAAACATCTTTGAGAAGGTTTCCTAGGAATTCTTACAAGGTGGACGAAATGTTGATG
Source organism: Zantedeschia hybrid cultivar (assembly GCA_030544215.1). Taxonomy (NCBI): domain Eukaryota; kingdom Viridiplantae; phylum Streptophyta; class Magnoliopsida; order Alismatales; family Araceae; genus Zantedeschia; species Zantedeschia hybrid cultivar. The sequence goes on along the minus strand of JARZZO010000008.1, from coordinate 63,777,475 downwards.
TCCGACGTGTAAAAGTGTCCGACACGTCATACTTTAACTTTGACGAAGAATGTCAACGTTCCAAGTCTATCCATTTTCTACATTTTATAAAAGATAAAATAAATACTTTGCATGTGATACGCTAGTACTCCTTTAAAACTCGCTGGAGTTGCTTTAAAAATCGGTCTCCATTACATTTTTAGTAATTTGGACGTGGCTGGGCCAATTAAGAAGGCATTTTCTATGTCAACGTTCTCATGCTAATTTGAATGCATGACGTGATAAAAATAGATGCTAAACCTTATCCTTGGTTTGTTAATCTCAAACTGAGAAGATGAACCCTGTCCCCGTGATTTGTTTATAGGGAGGTTGGGAGGAGGACGAATCCATAGAAGAAGCTGCCTCCCGGGAGGCTATGGAGGAAGCCGGCGTGCAGGGTAACGTCGAGGTCAGTGTGCACTTCTCTCTCTCTCTCTCTCTCTCTCTCTCTCTCTCTCTCTAAACGACTACGTCATCATCTCACAAGAAAGGTGGAACCGTGCCTACAGGAAGAACTGGGGAAGTGGTGGTACCAGAGCAAGTCGCAGGACGCGAGCAAGGTGGGGATCATGTTCCCCTTGAACGTGACGGAGGAGCTGCTCCACTGGCCGGAGATGGGCACCCGCTGGCGCAGATGGGTATGTGAAATGGCCCAGAATTTTGAGCAATCCACGCCTCTGCGACTGGATTCGGCCATGGATTTCTGATTAATTTCCTGGGACTGTTCTGGGTTGCAGGTGACGGTGGCGGAAGCAAGGGAGTCCTGCCAGCAGCTGTGGATGAGGACGGCCCTGGACAGGCTGGTGGACAGGCTCTCCAACAGATGAACCACCATGGCAGCAATGCTTTAGCTGTACATAAAGCATAGAACACAGCTCTGCATGGGATGGGAAGGTTGGCTGTTCCTGGCGGACTCGGGAATGGATTGAGTGGATAATAAATAGAGGATGTAGATTTCAGAGGAAAAAGAAAATACCTTTTTTTTTCTCCTTTTGGCACATTGCCCATTCTTTTTAGATTCTTGCCCACCACTGTACTGACCCATTCTATTGATTAAAAGATTTTGGAATTTAAATTCTTTCTCATTCTTTTTGTTTGTGTTATACTTCGCGTCAGTCAACAACACGAAGGAGATAGAAAAAGTAGGAAAGTAACAAAAAGAAAACCTTGCAAGTGGAAAAGAACAATGGATAAGTTCTATCATCTAATGTATGCTGAATTCGTCCAACCCTTAGATTCATATAAGGAAATGAGTGATAAACTCCTTGTTCAACAATAAAACTTAAAAACCATCCTCAAGGATTACAACCTCATTTGGAGTTCTTGTAGAGATCGTGAACTCTTTCATTTTTGCTGGGTGAAGCAGTAGTTGACGCATAGAAGAATCGGGCCAGAGAATAGTGGAGAGCGAGATAGGTGGCTGAGCTTAGGGCTTCAACTCGGGTCAAGTTAGGTCGGGTTGGGATCAGTCTTAACTCAACCCATGTGAAGAAGCCCTCAAGTCTAACCTAACCCAAGCCTCAACCTAACCTCCTCAACTCTAACTCATCTCATCTAATAATGTCCCAATCGTTGTAACCAACCTTTATGTCGGGTCAGTTATGTTATATCCTTAATAGTAAATATTTTTAACTTTTCTTTTTTATCATCAAATTTTCATGTACAATGATACAAATGAATTTATCTATCTACCTTAGCAAAGTGACTAAAAAAATAAAGTACAAGTATAATTACATAACTACTGCTTGAGAATATATGTGTTCATGTTGTAACCTAATTCCTTTTCAAAAAAATAAATTAAATCAAATATATTGTACTAATGTAAGTAATCATATATATATATATATATATATATATATATATATATGTATATATATATTAGTGTTGGATTCAGGTTATGTTGGGTTAGTTGACCCTCAACCCAACTTAACCCATCCATTGTCAGGTTAAAAGAACCTCTAATGCTAACTCAACCTAATCGTAACTTGGTCGGGTTCAATGACCCAACGATTGGGTTGGCCTACTCCAATTTAGGTTAACCCATCCAAAGTTGCAGCCCTTGTTAAGCTCCCTACCTTATGATCATAAAGAAAAAAGAGATTAGGTAGCTTGGGACGTACCAACAAGGTTAACCCTTTAATGCTTAAGTCAGGGGTTGGAGGATGAAGGAGAGCAAAGAGTTAGGGAGTTCTATGAATTCAATGAGCTTCAGAGACACCTTTGTATGGTGGAGGGTCAAGGTTTATATATGGGTGCTCATATGTGAGAGGAGTAGATACATGCCTTAGGGACTGCCCCTACTATGCCCCCAGTAGGGGCACATATCCTTCGTGGAGCACCACAGGGGGAGCATGACTATCCCAGTGAGGTCTAATCAAACATTAGTGGAGTTAAATCACCTTTTAGGGACGATTTCTCTATAATGATGGTGACTCAATTTGATGGTGCTAGATCTTTAGGATGACTAATCGTGTTACGTCTCTAATCTGGTTCAATCATTTGGACTCACTTCGAATTCAAGTTACGTAACTATGTAATCAAAAAACATAGAAATTGGATATGAACGATAAGAGACAAATTGTTGGGTTTCTCGGTTTCTCCGGATCGCTCACGCAGCGGAAAATAAAATTTTACAGCGATCCGTTTTCCCGTTTCGAAAAACTAAAACTACGATTATCGGATAATCGATTCTCACCGTGTGCGGATTCGAATCCGCAACCGTTCGGTTCCGTCGGTGCGATACCGCAAGCAGCGCAAACGCCCGGCCTCTAGCGAAGTCCACGCGATCCTACTCGCGACGAATATCCTCACGTTCCTCGTTCTTCGCAGCCCACGGAACTTCCGCCGGTCGCCGCAACGATCCCCGCAACACGCGGACGATTTCCCGTCGAACGGGATTCAGAGAAGCGGCGGAGCAGATCTGGATCTGTCTGGACGCCAGACAGAGAGAGAAACTGAGGAGGGGCGGCTAAGGTTAGCAGCAGCTTGGCCTGCTCAGCCCGTTCGCTATGTTTTATACTAACTGCACTATTTTTCATAAAAACCCCCGGTTTGTATAAAATCCACTTATTTATCCATCGCCTTGAGAATCATTTGCGTGTGACCCTCTAGGCCCAAGTACCAGTCCAGTTAATGGCCCAACAGGCCCAGTGACTCCTCATTGGCTTTATTAATCAATTAATAACCCTTTATTAATTAATTAATCAATCGAATTGATGTCGCACATCGAATTCGACCGGGCCTCCGATCACGTTGGGTGCCAAGCAACACCGTGTGAACCCGGAAGGTATTTGGGGTTAAGTAACCCACTCTTGGAACCTTTCTGCCGACAGTTACTGCGTGGATATAATCATTCATTCGTACAATGCTCTCGAGTCAACTCAGGGTATGGCGAGCTGTCAAACCCTAACCGGTCAACTCACTTGGATTGGATGCCGCTGATGAATATTGGAAAACTCATTTCCCGATATTATCGTCCGCCCTGGCCAGGGACTTTCGCGCATCCTTCCTAGAGTATTCTCCCTCTAAGTACCGAGAGCGAATGATTCCTTATTGACACACAATTCTCTTCGACGGTATTCCATTGTACCCAATCCTTGGCGTATTAGAATCCCGTGGCTAGAGATTCGTAAACCAAGGTCAAAGCACAAAAGTCCACCGCCAAGGTGTCCTTGGTGTCTCAGGTCCAAGGACCATCCACGCAACTGCGACAATAGAATCAAGCTGGTTGACAGTGAGGTACAATACCATCCAGCGATTCTGTAAGGATTGAGACTTTCGGATCCGGTTTTCGGGTCGGACCCCCGTTGTTCTAGCCCTTGTGAGGGGCGGAGGTTCTGAGTCGAATCGCGTCAGGACCTCGAGACGCGTTTTAAACGGCGTCCACCGTGGCAGACGCGTTTCAGGTTCTGCCACGTGGGTGCCACGTGGACTGACCTTGGGCCGCGAGAGTACGGTCCTGTCAGGTCGTCTGAACGGCGTCCGTGTGGGTCGACGCCTTTCAGACTGCGACTCTGGGTGTGTCAGAGTACGGCCCTGACAAGTTGTCTGAATGGCGTCTGTGTAGGTCGACGCGTTTTAGAATCTTGTCAGAGCGGCCGTCATGTCACCTGATAGGTGTCCGTACATGTCGACGCGTTTTAGCCAGTTTCTGGCTAACCCCGCGAGCCCCCCTTCTTTCCCTCATTTTCTCCTACTCTCTCCTTCTCTCCTTCTCCTCCGGCGACCGACGGCGACCCCCTCCTCCTCCCTCTTTTCCTCACACCATTTCACCTCTCCCTCCACTCCATCCTCTACCTGGCTCCTACCCCTACCACCTCCACTTCCACTGCGGCGTTCTGCTCTCCGGACGGCGGCCGACGTCACGGTGGGGCTAGGACGACCTCGGCGGTACCGGCGGCGGCGTGGGGCGAGACAGGCGGACGGCTTGAAGCTCGGAGGCGTTCGAGTGTCCGGTAGGGTGACGTTCCCCATAATATCGTGCTTAAAATCATGTTTTTCCTCGTTTATGCATGTGGTAGATCTTTGATTTGGGGGTTAGAATGAGCATGTTTAGGAGTTCATTTGATGATAAGGGGGATTTCCACGAATGTATTGCTTATGGATAGTATTGTTTCTCTTCTTCCCTCCGTTTTGGGTTTGTTTGGGGTTGGAAAGGGAGCCCTCGGGCTTAGGGCGATCCTGGTTCCTGGGCTTGAAAGACGTCTGCCAGGTCGGGAATTCAGAGCTTAAAAGACGTCATGGGTGAACGACGCATTTTTGAATGGCGTCAGGCACCCACGACGCCTTTTAAGGCAGAAAATCCCCTGAGTAAAGGTCTTGGAATTCCGGGTTTCTGTGTTGAATGGCGTCTGGGGATGTCGACGCCTTTTAAAAGGCGACCACGGGTGTCGACGCCTTTTAAGGCCAAATTCTAGAAATTGATTTATGTGAACCTGTACATGGGGCTTGAACGAGGTCGACGCGATTCAAGACAGAATCTCACTAATGCATGCCAGTAAAATGTGTTCATACTGCTAGATAGTTGGTTAGCACATGTTTTAGTGCACCCGATAGAGATGGATTCTTCATAATCGAATGGTTCTATGTGTGTTATGCGATCGCGGGCTTTTCACGTGACCGGATCGCACTGTGTTGGGTTTTCAGTTACTGTGGACCTGGAGTGACATTGTAGCACTTTATCACCCTGTGCTGGTGGGGGCGTGAGCACAGCGCCGGTGGGGGCGTGGGCGGGGTGACGCCTAGTGAGAGAGGGTCACCTGGTGAACCCCGGGGTCAGCTAGTACCGGTGTCGGAGTGGTACATTCGGAGAGTCACTCATGCTGAGGGAAGGGGTAGTCACCTGAGCCAGTTGGGCCGGAGTAGCGAGCGTGCTATCCGAGGGGCTACTCCTTGGTCTCAACGGGTCGAGGTTTTTCTCACTGTTGTTTGTACGGTCGGCGGGTTCTATCGAGACTACAGTTGTGGATTTTCTAACGACTGGTTTAGAATGTGTATGTTTACTATATTTCGACTGCATGCGTTCTCACGTAGAGAATTAGATATCGTACCTGCCACTACACTTGTTACTTTACTGTTAGCTGTACTTTACACTTGTGGGTGTGTGCGTGGGCAGTGGGGATTGAAGGATCCCTACTGAGTCTTGTCTTGAGACTCACCCCTGCGGTTTTCAGGTGAGGACTCCCAGCAGACTTAGAGCGGCGTGTGCGGCCGGGTGTGGTGTGCCTTCAGCGGTTGTTCCGGGGTATGCCCCGATGTAGTTGTTATTTATCCTTGGCCTGTATGTTTAATTATTTCCTTCTGTTGGAGAATGTAATTATTTGCTGTATCGAGTCGCATTGTAATAATTTTAATTCCTGCACTTTTATTTCAATTCAATGCGATGTGAATGTTTAGCTTAGTTTATTATTTATTTCCCAGACTTACTAGATCCTGGTTTGGTCTCAAATTAATGATTCGGTACCCATTTAGTAATCGGATCCCCGATTATAGGGTGGCGGGTCGTTACAGATTCAGTCGGATCAATTCAGTGAACTCATTCTCTAATGAACACCTACAGATTCGCCTTAGTGTCTCTACACAAGTGACTTATTAGATCAGTCACCCTCATCATATGAGCAGAAGTAATCCGTACTAGTCTAACCGGATATCCGATGTCTTTCTCGGATATTCTCCGACTATGAACAATTAAGAATATGTGTTTAAGTGATCAGTCTCATTAGTATGATCTCATCATAATCTGATCACTATAGCACATATGCACGAACTTCATTATGAAACGATAATTAATGCGATTTACATATAATGAATATTATGCCATTTTATTAATAAATGAACGAGATTTACATTGTTAGATTGGCTTGCAGGCCACCTAAAACTAACAATCTCCCACTTGGACTAAAGCCAATCACCTTTATACAATAAGTCTATAGGCTCTAGGTGACGCTCAAACACAATTTGAGCCAACGGCTTTGTAAGTGGATCTGCTACATGGTCGACGGGTGGAACTCTTTCCACTACTAAATCTCCTCTGGATAATATGAAGGCGCCTCAGAACATCTTTCGATTTCTGATGAGACCACGGCTCTTTCACTTGCGCAATTGCTCCATTGTTGTCGCACAACAGTGGAACAGGCTCAGAGATGTTGGGAACTACGCCGAGGTCGGTGATGAATTTCTTCAACCACACTGCTTCCTTGGCAGTTTCAGCTGCAGCGATGTACTCAGCTTCAGTCGTCGAATCTGCAATGGTTACTTGCTTGGAACTCTTCCAGCACACTGCGCCTCCATTCAAAGTAAACACGAATCCAGATGTAGACTTGCTATCATCTGGATCCGACTAGAAACTCGAGTCAGTAAAGCCTCGCAGTTTCAAGTCACCTCCTCCATAGACAAGGAACATATCCTTAGTTCTTCTCAAGTACTTAAGGATACATTTCACTGCCTTCCAGTGCTCTTCGCCTGGATCAGCCTGAAATCTGCTCATAACACTTAGAGCAAATGCAACATCAGGCCGTGTACATAGCATGACATACATGATAGATCCTATGGCAGAGGCATAGGGTATTATATCCATAAATGCCCTCTCATCAGGAGTCTTAGGAGACTGCTCCTTTGAGAGACTAATTCCATGTCTCATCGGTATGAGACCTCTCTTGGAATTTTCCATGCCAAACCTTTTGACTATGGCATCTATGTACAAGGATTGGATCATTCTAAGCATTATCTTTGATCTATCTCTATAGATCCGTATTCCCAATACGTAGGATGCTTCTCCCAAATCCTTCATGGAGAAGTTTTTCGATAGCCAGTTCTTTACTGATGACATCATAGCTACATCATTCCCAATGAGTAGTATGTCATCTACGTAAAGAACTAGAAAAGTGACTGCACTCCCACTGGTCTTCTTGTACACATAAGGCTCATCTTCATTCTTAATGAAGTCATAAGACTTGACAGCCTCGTCAAATCTTATGTTCCAACTCCGGGAGGCCTGCTTCAGTCCATAAATGGACCTCTGAAGCTTGCACACTTTATCTAGAGATTCTTTGGATGTGAAACCTTCTGGTTGTATCATATACACCTCTTCCTCAAGATTATCATTGAGGAAGGCAGTCTTTAGATCCATCTACAAGATTTCATAATCAAAATGTGCAGCAATGACGAGTAGAACTCTGATCGACTTTATCATGGCAACTGGTGAGAAAGTCTCGTCATAGTCAATTCCTTGCCTTTGACGATATCCCTTTGCCACCAACCTTGCCTTATAAGTGTCGATCCATCCATCAGCACCGATCTTTCTCTTAAAGATCCACTTGCAACCGATGGGTACAATACCCTCAAGCAAGTCCTCCAAGTTCCAAACTTGGTTGGTGTGCATGGACTGGATTTCGCCATTTCCCGGATTTTGGGCCCTCTATGGCCTCCTGGTAGGTTTTAGGATCATCATCCTCATTATATTCTACCTTCGACTCACCTTCAGCGATATGTCCCACATATCGTTCGGGTAGTCCAGGTAATCTTCCAGATATACGAGGCTCATGTGTGTGTACCTGAACAGATTCAGGAACTAATACCTCATCTGATGATAATGCAGCTGTTTGGGGATCTGGAACCTCTTCCAGTACTATTTTATTCCCACTGTCCTCCTGGAGAAGGTATTCCTCTTCTAAGAAAATAGCTTTCCTGGCGACAAACACCTTTTGTTCACCAGGATGGAAAAAATAGTATCCAAAGGTTTCCTTTGGATATCCCACAAACCTGCATTTATCAGTTCGTGATTCCAGCTTGTCTGGATCATGCCTCTTTACATGAGCAGGACAACCCCAGACTTTAACATGTTTAAATTCTGGTTTCCTGCCTTTCCATATCTCATATGGAGTAGAGGCCACAGACTTGTTGGGTACTCTGTTCAGTAGGTATGCTGCTGACTCTAGAGCATACCCCCAGAGAGACACTGGTAATCCTAAAAAGCTCATCATGGATCACACCATATCCAACAAGGTGCGATTCCTCCTTTTCGATACACCATTCATCTGTGGTGTATATGGAGGGGTCAACTGAGAAAGGATACCATTATCCTTTAAGAATTGTGTGAAATTAGTACTCAAGTATTCTCCTCCTCGATCAGATCGAAGAACTTTAATACTCTTTCCTAACTACTTCTCTACCTCATTCTTGAACTTCTTGAACTTCTCAAATGCTTCCGACTTGTACTTCATTAAGTACACATAGCCGAATCTTGAGAAGTCATCGGAGAACGTGATGAAGTATGAAAAGCCACCTTTGGCTTGGGTGGACATGGGACCACATACATCCGAATGTATTAGTTCTAGAATGTCCTTGGCACGTTCTCCATGTCCAGTAAATGGAGATTTTGCCATCTTTCCCATAAAGCAGGATTCACATGTTGCAAACGATTCGTAATCGAATGCAGTTAAGTAACCATGCTTGTGTAACTTTTGCAACCTGCTTTTGCCAATGTGCCAAAGTCTATAATGCCACATGTAGGCTTGGTTCACACAATTCTTGCTCTTCTTAAGAGCATTATCAATTTGAAGATTGTAATAAGAAACATCTAATAGATATAGACCGTTGACTAAAGATGCTGAAGCTATTGATTTATTATTATAATAAATTGAACAACTTCTATTCTCAATAGTCAACCTATATCCTATCTTGTCCAAACAAGATATTGATATGATATTCTTTATTATGCTAGAAACATAATAACAATCCTCTAATAGTAAGATGTCTCCCGATGGAAGCCTGAGGTTTGCTGTCCCAACAGCAATCGCCGCAACTTTTGCGCCGTTTCCTAGCCTCAATTCCACCTCACCTTGTCTCAGCTTGCGCTTACTCGTCAGCATCTGCACATCATGGCAGATATGAGAAGCACATCCGATATCTAATACCCACGATGTGGAATATCTAACTGACAAGTTGATATCTATCATATAGATATCTAAAGCTTCAGACAGCTTCATTCTTCCATGAGCTTTATCGTTAAGGAACTCCTTGCAGTTCCTCTTCCAGTGATCATACTGTTTATAATAGAAGCAGTCACCCTTCACTACTCCTTTGCCTTTGTCCTTCGATCTTATATCATTAGCTATCATCTCTACTTCAGGGGCATCCAATGCCGATTCAGCAGGAGGATCAGCTCCAGGGACAAAGTCAATGTGCTCAGATCTGAAGACATTCTTCAGGTTTCTGAACCAATCCGAGTAGATCAGGTAAGTCAAAAGGGCATCGAGTATGCCACGGAGTGGGTTATTCGACGACATAATTCCCTACAGGAGATAAGTAAAATTTATTTAACAGATGTTCAATTATTAAAATTTAAAACAAGATATGGTCTTTTGTTCAAGTTTAACTCCCACTAATTTTCGACGGACTGTATAACCCTCAGTTATACAGAACGGGAGACGCCGACAGTCTCCTAGTGGGGATCAGAATCTCAATGACTTGCACTACAGCCTTGTGGATAGCACAACAAATTGTAATACAATCAGAGAGCACCCAACTCATGGGACTTGCAACTCCTTGCAATATCTGATCATAGCTTCGGTCCCCAGAGATTTCATGGCCTTGTGGATAGCACAACAAACCATTAATTCTGGTCTAAGCTAACCATCATTACGCGACGAGCATAAATTTGCATGCAGCCCTTGTAGATAGCACAACAAAGCTACATAGTTCCTCTACCCCGATCTATAGGCATCTAATGCCATAGCCACAGTTTCTCCTCCCAACTAAGCAGGCCTTGTGGATAGCATAACAAACCTGCCTAAAGTGATTCGAATCCTATGACTATAACGATGGTGGACCACGCAGTAAGTTCTTAACTACTCGCGTTACGGCTTAGAGTTTATCTGAGGGTATTTAAATAACTTTTATCTTGGTCTCTCCTAGGTGATAGTATATAGATATATCGTATATATTTACTAAATACTATAACCTACTTTGATTCATAATCAAAAGAAAAACAATGCATCTCATACATGTCATTAGTGTGGTCATAGATAGCACAGTGGGTTTGACTGGAGCCAACAGTCAAACGCACACACAATCTAATCATAACATTTACATTAGATATCCTGCAATCACATAGGCAAGAGATCTCCATCTTTTCGCCTTCTTGGTTGTAGCTGTGGATCGTCATCGCTCCTTCCTCGGTTGCCTCGATCATATTACATTTAAATTCTAGAATTTATAAGTAAATTGAAGAAGGCCTTATGGCGAGTACAAGAGAGAGAGGGAGGTAGAAATACATCGGAGTATGAGAGAGAGAGGTGCGCAGACCTCCATTTATTAACAATTAATAAACATCATACTTCCACGATCCACACAATCTATTCATCATATGAATAATAAATTAAGTACATATCCATGACCACGGTGTGTTTTAAACATCCCACACATGATTCAGCGCATCACATGGCTAAAACAAAAAAGTTTTCAAAATATATAATTTTGGCTTTCAAAAAGCTGGGATCCAATCAAAATTGGTATTTGAATTTCGAAAACTCATTTTATTAACTTAATATGCAATTAAATCAAAATTTAAAAGTATTAAACACACATCACATGCGCACACACTCCAAATTAATAATTCCATATTATTCCATGCAAATTAGAACATTTCTAATAATCTAACACTTAGATTAAACCCCACTAATAATCTAACAATTAGACTATTTAAAGATTAATCTAAGAGTTAGATTAATCCAACAAAGTTAATTAATAATTTAACACTTAAATTATTAATTAACTCTAATTATTAATTAACTACTAATCTAACTCTTAGATTAGTTAATTTAAAATTAATTATTAACTTAACACTTAAATTAACAATTAACCTTAATTAATTAATAATTACTAATCTAACAATTAGATTATAAGATTAATGTTAATTATTAATTTAACCCTTAAATTAATAACTAACAATTAATCATTAAAGACTACTAATTTAACATTTAAATTAGTCATCTAAGTTAATTATTAATTTAACTATTAAATTAATAACTAACTCAAATATTAATTAACAATTAGTTGAAATAAAAGTTAATGACCAATTTAACCCTTAAATTAGTCACATTAAGGTTAATAATTAATTTAACATTTAAATTAATATTAACCCTAATTAATTAACAACTAATTGCTAATTAATTAACCCTTATATTACTAAATGATTCAAAATCATTAATAAAACCCAATTAAATAATAATTTAAAATTTTCAAAACAGTTTTGAATTTTCAAATTAAAATCAGATTTTAATTTCATTGGGTTTAGTGGGAAATAAGGGTTTAAATAAGATGGGATTTGGGGCTAAGGGGTTCAGCCCACTAGGGCCAAGTAGGCCCGGGCCGAGCAGGGCCTGGGCTCGAGCCAGGCACACCTGGGCTCAGCCCCGGTCCGGCCAGGGGCCTAGCCCGGTCGGACCGGCCCGCCGGTCCTGCCTCAACCTGCCGGCCTGCCCACCCGAAACCTGCAACAGTTGCAGGTGGGGTTGGGGTTGCAGCGGCGTGGCCTGCTCAGCCCATTCACTATGTTTTATACTAACCGCGCGGTTTTTCATAAAAACCGCCAGTTTGTATAAAACCCACTTATTTATCCATCGCCTTGATAATCATTTGCGTGTGACCCTCTAGGCCCAAGTACCAGTCCAGTTAATGGCCCAACAAGCCTAATGACTCCTCACTGGCTTTATTAATCAATTAATAACCATTTTATTAATTAATTAATCAATCGAATTGATGTCGCACATCGAATTCGACTGGGCCTCCGATCACGTTGGGTGCCAAGCAACACCGCGTGAACCCGGAAGGTATTTGGGGTTAAGTAACCCACTCTTGGAACCTTTCCGCCGACAGTTACCGCGTGGATATAATCCTTCATTCGTACAATGCTCTCGAGTCAACTCAGGGTATGGCGAGCTGTCAAACCCTAACCGGTCGACTCACTTGGATTGGATGCCGCTGATGAATATCGGAAAACTCCTTTCCCGATATTATCGTCCGCCCTGGCCAGGGACTTTCGCGCATCCTTCCTAGAGCATTCTCCCTCTAAGTACCGAGAGCGAATGATTCCTTATTGACACACAATTCCCTTCGACGGTATTCCGCTGTACCAAATCCTTGGCGTATTAGAATCCCGTGGCTAGAGATTCGTAAACCAAGGTCAAAGCACATAAGTCCACCGCCAAGGTGTCCTTGGTGTCTCAAGTCCGAGGACCATCCACGCAACTGCGACAATAGAATCAAGGTGGTTGACAGTGAGATACAATACCATCCAGCGATTCAGTTAGATCAATTCAGTGAACTCATTCTCCAATGAGCACCTACAGATTCGCCTTAGTGTCTCCACACAAGTGACTTATGAGATCAGTCACCCTCATCATATGAGCAGAAGTAATCCGTACTAGTCTAACCGGATATCCAATGTCCTTCTCGGATATCCTCCGACTATGAACAATTAAGAATATGTGTGTTTAAGTAATCAGTCTCATTAGTATGATCTCATCATAATCTGATCACTATAGCACATATTCACGGACTTCATTATGAAACGATAATTAATACGATTTATACATAATGAATATTATGCCATTTTATTAATAAATGAACGAGATTTACATTGTTAGATTGGCTTGTAGGCCACCTAAAACTAACACAAATAACTAAAGCAATAAACATGTCATTTACTATTAAAATACCCATCTAAAATTTTTATTGTCAATACCATAGTTCCTCAAAACATATCATCAATTCTAAGATTATCATAGTACATCAAGTATCCTAAGAAAATAAAATCACTCGACTCACTAAATAAATGAAATTTACATATCTTTCTCAACCCTACTACATCAATCTACTAAAATAAAAAATACCAAATCTAAACTAGATATCCCACTAAAAAGTCCAAGTAAAATCTTTAAGGCAAATCCTCCTCGAGTCCTAACTCCTTTTCTTCATATTCTGCAAATGTTAATAGGTTTATGAATACAACTACTCAGTAGGCAAATCAAATACACTAAATGCTAAACAATAGAATAGTTGAAAAGTACTGATAACTAACTAAGTATGATTCACAGTTCTACATATATCTCAAATAAGAACATGATACAAAACATAGTCACATATAAATTTATCAAATTACGTTTGTTTTCTAATAGTATGATCAAATCAAATAACATATTGCATACTTAGCATTATAAACAAATTGAATTTGCATATGACTTATTAAATCTACTAGCCATATAACGAATATATCATGCATTTTCTACTACATATCACATAATGAATGGCATGGCGTAGTAGCTTAACAATTCTAATCAAAGCGTGACATATGAACAAATATAGATCTTAGACATAAAATTTAAAGGAAAATAACTAAACAAGTACATATGAAATCTCATAGAGTAAGCTGAATTCAAATAAGACGTAATAGAGCAAGAATTTCATAATATTTTTCCAAACCACAACATAAGGAGTCTTATACGTATACCAAAATATCTAGGCAATGATGTAGAGGTCATGGTTACTGCATAGAGCCGGAAAGTGTAAGTCCTACCTAACTCCAAACTGCCATGGCATTACCTATCATCGTCCCCTAGTTTAGCTGGTCAAAAATAAGGATTTCACCTATTGCCATCAGGTTCAAATGCCCTATCCAATATGGATGTTTATACGAGAATCGGATCATACATCTCCTTAAGATGGTAATATTTAAACATGGTCATACAATATAACATAATGAGATAATAAAGATAACAAAATACACATAGATATGAAAATTCAATTAACAAAGAACTACATACATATATAAGTGAAAATACATATTTTTATACACAAAATAGTCATTAAAGAGACAACATAATCATATATATGAAAAATCAGATTGAAACTTAGGTCAACAGATTTATGGGTAGCAAAATAAGCTACTGAAATTTTTTCAGATTTTTCAGATAAATAAACATATTTTTCATATGTTAAATCTATTTTTGGATGCTAAAAATTTAATAAATAGGTTCGAAAATAGCAAATATATTTAAAAAACATCCAAACTTGGCGATCAAGTCAAATAGATCATATCAAATATGTGGACAAAGTTTCATATAAATTAGACATCAAATAAGTGATTCTGAGTATCAAGGAGTATATAAAGAACTTAAGTGAATTTTGGCCAAAGGAATAAATAGGAGAATAATCAACAATAAATGTTCAAAAATTATAAACTTTTGCAGACACTTAGAGTTCATTAAAACAAAATTGTAGACAAAACTTTAGATCATTTAGACCTAAAATAAGCAAATTACAACAAATCAAATATTAGCATGGAACTTGAACTGAACTGTGAGAAACATAGTTAAAACATGTCCATCATGGTAGACGTCTTTTACAAAATGCATCCATAGTGGTAGATGTGTTTTAGATCAATTATATAACTCATCCTAAAATGCGTCCAATCGAGCAAATGCATTTCAAAATGTGTCCACTGATCTGAACGTTTTTTAGACTAAAATTTCAGAACTTGAGAAAATTAAAGAATTGAGATGTAATTTGAGATTATGATATAAATATGACATCATAGATTCATATAACATGTTTCCAACAATCTAGTTTGACCACTTTTGAAAATCAAAACTTTATTTTTCATATAATATAAAATAAATGCTTAATATATTATCATGACCTACCTATAGAAGAAAAAAAAAAACGATTTCTCTAACAATCTCTTAACTTTCTCGAAGTTTTACCATGGATTTCTCAGACTAGAGGTTTTCCCACGTTCACTAAACCTCTAAGAAACACAAAACGTTGATTAGAAGTAAATCTCTAACAAGAATAATCCAAGAACACCTCTATTTTCTTAAGAACACTATTGTTACTTATCCCTAGAAGAAAGCTACGAGCAAAAGGGTTGAACTCACCTCCAAGGTCTTATTTATAAATCTTATCCTTCATAATACTATCTAAATTAAGTCCTCTTCATTTGAAAGTCGAAGTCCAATAAGGGAAGACTTAGTGGCTAAGTTAAAGACCTGGTGCAACTAGGACTCAATTACCGCAGCTCTTTGTTTCATAATCTGAAAATTATCAAATTTGACCCCAAATTGTTGGAATTAGCAAAAACTTCTTTTTAGAAAGTTGTAGATCTTGATATCCTCTTTCCAAAGGTACTAAGATCAGAAACTTTTTTTAACCGAATGCAAAGCTATCATCATTTTACTGGACTGCTATCATGCACCCTGCGAACATAGAAATTTGGTTAAGTCCACAATACGCTAGTTTCCTATTCAAAACACTAATAGATCCAATAGGCCTAGTTTGACTTTACTAATAACTTATCCATTCTAAATATATTATTAACCTAAACAATGAACTATAAATGAACTTAAATTATCCTAACCCATCAATTAATTTAATCAGACTTAATTAGTTAAAATCTACTTAATTAATTAAATTAGACTTAATAAATCAAGGTCCACTAACTAAGTGAATTGGGTTCAAGATCTAGGATATAAAATCCTCTCCCCCTTAAAGAAATTTTTTTCTCGACATTTAAATCAACATAACTCATCGAATAAGAAAGGATACTTTTTCTTCATGTCTTCTTCCGTCTCCCAAATAGCTTCCTCTATAGAATAATGTCGCCATAGAACCTTCATCAGAGGAATCACCTTAGTACGTAACACTTGTTCCTTGCGGTCTAGAATGTGAATCCGCTTCTCTTCATAATAAAAATCTGGTTGCACTTCTAGTGGCTCATATCTAATCACATGAGATGGATTTGAGATGTACTTCCTGAGCATAGACACATGGAATATTGAATGTATATTAGCCAATGCAGGTGGTAAAGCCAACTCGTTAGCCACTTCACCAACTCGATGAAGAATTTCAAATGGCCTAATAAAGCTCATACTACACTTTCCCTTCTTCCTGAACTGCATAACACCCTTCGTAGGAGACACCTTGAGAAATACATGATCGCCCACTTCAAAGGCTAGCTCTCATCTCCTATTGTTTACATAACTCTTCTGTCATCTCTGAGCAATGAGCAAATGTTTCCTGATGATGTCAATCTTCTTCGATCAATCTTGGAAAATTTGTGGTCCAAATAAGCTTCACTCACCAACCTTTGACTAACAGGCAGGTGATCTATAAGGCCTGCCATAAAGTGCCTCATATAGTGCCATCCCAATGCTAGAACGATAGATGTTGTTATATCCAAACTCAATAAGTGTCAATTGATCATCCCAATTGTCTTGCCATTCCAAACTACACGCTCTCAACATGTCCTCGAGTGTCTGTATAGTCCTCTCAGACTGGCCATCAATCTAAAGATGAAAAGCAAAACTAAGCTTTAACTGTGTACCCAATGCGTCTTATAGGCTCTTATAGAATCGAGTAGTGAATATAGAATCCCTATATGAATAATAGGAACTAGCACACCATAGAGTCGAACAATCTCATCTGTGTACAATCTAGTCAACTTCTCCAATGATTGGGTCTTGTGAATGGACAGAAAATGAGAAGACTTAGCTAACTAATCCACAATTATCCATATCATGTCATGCTTCTTCCTTGTCTTAGGCAAACTTGTAATGAAATTCATCTTGATATGCTCCCACTTCCTTTGAGGTATTTTCATTGACTGTAGTAGACCAGTAGGCCTTTGATGTTCAATTTTTACCTACTGACAAGTCAAACATCTAGCAATAAAATATACAATGTCTTTCTTCATATATGTCCACCAAAAGTTCTTCTTTAAGTCGCGAACATCTTTGTGTTGCCTGGATGTATAGAAAACTACGACTTGTGGGCTTCAACTATCAGCTTCTTCATAGGTTCCTCATCGTTCAGTACACATAGCTTGTTGTCGAGCCAAATGCCGCCATAAGATCCCTACACAACAGCAAGCTTACTAACCATAGTCTGAATAGACGGATCTTTCTCTTGAGCCTAAATGATTCGGTCAATTAGCACAGATCAAATAGCCAAATGCATCAAGTACAACCTCTCACTATGTACCTAAGGTATATGGTTACATCTACCATTGCCTTCCATCCTAAGTGTAACTGTAAAGCTATAAGATTCCTGCTCAAAGCATCAGCTACCACATTTGCCTTGCCTAGGTGATAATTCAGAGTAAAGTCAATTCTTTCAACATCTCTACCTCAGATTGAGGTCCTTCTAAAAAAATATATACTTCAAATTCTTGTAATCAATGATTACCTCGAACTGAGCTCCGTAAAAATAATACCGACATATCTTCAAAGCATGTACCACAGCAACCATATCTAAATCATGAGTGGAGTAATTCTACTAATGATCTTTCAGTTGTTCCATTCATAGGCTAGAACTTTGCCATACTGCATAAGTACGCATCTGAGACCCTTCTGTAATGTATCAGTATACACCACAAAGCCAAGCCATCAATCTCATCCGACAAAGTGAGTACCGGAGCTATGGTCAACCTCTTCTTCAGTTCCTAGAAACTCTATTCACACTCATATGACCATATAAATTTTACGCCTTTGTGTGTCAGCTTAGTCATTGGAGAAGCCAATATAGAAAATCCTTCAATGAACTTCTCTAATATCTAGCCAAGCCAAGGAAACTCATGATTTCAACAGTAGTCTTTGGAACTTCCCACTTCATAACAACCTCCATCTTTGCTGAGTCTAAAGAAACTTCATCTTTGAAAATTATGTACCTCAAGAATTGGACTTCTTCAAGTCATAACTTACATTTGCTAAATTTTGCATATGGCTAGTGAGTTCTGAGAATCTCCAAAACAATCTTCAAATGGTCCATGTGTGCCTTCTCACTTGAAGAGTAAACCAATAGATCATTAATAAAAATCAAAACAAACTGGTTAAGATATGGCTAAAAGATCGTATTCATCAAACCCATAAATGCAGCAAGGGCATTGGTTAGCCGAAAAGGCATAACCAAGAACTCATAGTGGTCATACCGTGTACGGAAGGCCGTATTCAGAATATCTTTATCCTTGATCCACAAATGATGGTAGCCAGATCGAAGATCAATCATGTGTGAGTGCTTAGAATGATTGTGTGATTATCATGAAAAATCTATGTTGTTTAAGTGCAAAATAAAGTCTATTAAAAACAGAAACTACGTGAAGTGATCGCTAGAAACTTTTAACTAAAAAGTTCCAAAGAAGTTTGATCGCCTACCTGTTTAAACGCGGAAGATATTGAGCTCTTGATTCTCCTCCTTCAGCCGGCTGAAGAAAGAGAGCCCTTCTCGTTCTTTGTTCTTGCTGTTGAGTTTTTTTGAAGTTGAGGATCGTCCAGAATCCTTTGATTTGCCTGTTGATTCACTCCCCTTTTGATTCTCCTTTGCTCCGTCAAGAAAATGGAGAGAGAAATGAAGAAACAATGATGAGAACTTTAAGTAGAAACAGTATCCATTCTAATCATGGTTTTAAATATGAAACTAAACAGCAAACTTATTTGTTTAATGGCTTTTGAAACCCCTTAATTGAATAGGTTTTGAAAAGAATGATGTTGTGGTGTGTTTCATGAAGTGATGATGAAGATTGAGAGATTAATGAAATGTAAATGAAGATGCAAAAATGAAAAACTTATGCCGAATTGGATGAAGCCTTGAATTGGATGAAGAATGGACGCCGACTTCTGGAAACAGCAGCGCTTCGGCGTTTGGACGTCGTTACTTCAATCTTCAATCACTAACTCTGATTCTAACTTCTCTCTTCCCTTTTTTTTTTTAACTTTCAAGATGCAAGGTATTTATAGACCTCTTCTGCGTCCGCGGATTTACATGGAAAAATCTTAAGATTTATCTATTTTAACCAACAGATAAATACAGATTAATTCATCTTTATCTGTAATTATCTAAAACGCGTCTAGAATGGCTGATGCCTTTCAGATTAATTAAGATAAGGATAAACATCCGGGAAAACTTATCTTTATCTGTATTAGTTAAAACGCGTCTACATGTATAGACGTCTTTTACACTAATTAAGATAAGGATAAACATCCGGAAGAGAAGTAGAAATAGCCTAGGAAACCTAAAACGCGTCGTTTCTGACAGACGTCTTTTATCTAATTAATCAATTGATTAAAATTCAAATTTAAACGTTAAAATAAGAATAAACTCTAAATGGCGTCCACACAGGTAGACGTCTTTTAGACTTCTTCATATTTTAACTGAAATTTGAGTTAAAATCAATTCAATTGATTAACTTAAACATATCTGTTTGACTTGACACTCAAAAAGATCAATAAAAATTAATCAATGATTAAATATCAAACCATTCTGAGGCATTATTATATGATATGAAATTTACTCAAAATGACGTCAAAATTAGCGTGTCTACAGCTGCCTCACCTTGGCATCGTCTTTGTAAGGGAGTGAAATGAAATGGAATGTATTGAAAAGGTGATGCCAAGGTGTGAGTGCTTAAAATGATTGTGTGATTAACATGAAAAATCTATGTTGTTTAAGTGCAAAATAAAGCCTATTAAAAACAGAAACTACGTGAAGTGATCGTCAGAAACTTTTAACTAAAAAGTTCCAAAAGAAAGTTTGATTGCCTACCTGTTTAAACGCGGAAGATATTGAGCTCTTGATTCCCCTCCTTCAGCCGGCTGAAGAAAGAGAGCCCTTCTCGTTCTTTGTTCTTGCTGTTGAGTTTTTTTGAAGTTGAGGATCGTCCAGAGATTCTTTGATTTTGTGCTTGATTCACTCCCCTTTTGATTCTCCTTTGCTACATCAAGAAAATGGAGAGAGAAATGAAGAAACAATGATGAAAACTTTAAGTAGAAGCAGTATCCATTCTAATCATGGTTTTAAACATGAAACTAAACAGCAAACTTACTTGTTTAATGGCTTTTGAAACCCCTTAATTGAATTGGTTTTGAAAAGAATGATGTTGTGGTGTGTTGTATGAAGCGATGATGAAGAATGAAAGATTAATGAAATGTAAATGAAGATGCAGAAATGAAAAACTTATGCCGTATTAGATGAAGCCTTGAATTTGATGAAGAATGGACGCCGACTTCTGGAAACAGCAGCGCTTCGGCGTTTGGACGTCGTCACTTCAATCTTCAATCACTAACTCTGATTCTAACTTCTCTCTTCTCTTTTTTTTTTTAACTTTCAAGGTGCAAGGTATTTATAGACCTCTTCTGCGTCCACGGATTTACATGGAAAAATCTTAAGATTTATCCATCTTAACCAACAGATAAATACATATTAATTCATCTTTATCTGTAATTATCTAAAACGTGTCTAGAATGGCTGACGCCTTTTAGATTAATTAAGATAAGGATAAACATCCGGAAAAACTTATCTTTATCTGTATTAGCTAAAACGCGCCTACATGTATAGACGTCTTTTACACTAATTAAGATAAGGATAAACATCCGGAAGAGAAGTAGAAATAGCCTAGGAAACCTAAAACGCGTCGTTTCTGACAGACGCCTTTTATCTAATTAATCAATTGATTAAAATTCAAATTTAAACGTTAAAATAAGAATAAACTCTAAATGACGTCCACACAGGTAGACGTCTTTTAGACTTCTTCATATTTTAACTGAAATTTGAGTTAAAATCAATTCAATTGATTAACTTAAACATATCTGTTTGACTCGACACTCAAAAAGATCAATAAAAATTAATCAATGATTAAATATCAAACCATTCTGAGGCATTATTATATGATATGAAATTTACTCAAAATGACGTCAAAATTAGCGTGTCTACAGCTGCCTCACCTTGGCATCGTCTTTGTAAGGGAGTGAAATGAAATGGAATGTACTGAAAAGGTGATGCCAATGTGTGATGAGACACGCTCTCAACATCACATGATTGAAATTTTTGTCAAAATCATCAGTGAAGATAGCTCAAGGAGATCAATGGAATCAATCCTGTCTGGATGAGGTAGACAAAGAAATAAAATAAAGTCGATCAACTTCTTCGGAGTGGGAAGTACCCCAGGTCATAGACACTGTAGGTTTCATCAATGGAGAGCGTTTGCCAGCTAATGTGGACGTGCTGCAGCCATGATGGATCTTAAAAGAAAACAAGAAATATCGGATAAAGAGTCCAATAAAGGATAGAATTCCAATGATATCTTCAAGCGAACCTCAAAGATAATCAAGATACTCAATTCAGAATGGAATATTTCATATCATGTTTGAGATTATTTGATTAATGGTCTGAAACTTAATCAATAATTAATCCTTATCACAATGATTTCAAAGTCCTATATGATGCATACTGGGCTAAAAGAAAAATATAAAGTCAAATAAAATATAAATTAATCAAGGATAATATTATTAAATTGTCATTAATGAGTCAAGATACCAATTCTTGCAATTCAGTGCTAAGCCGAAGCTCGTTTATCCACACACCATTTCACAAAAGTGGAACCATCATCCTCACTAATTAACAATCCAACGTCCTATCCGTGAGATTAAGAATCCTCTGGAATTATCACTATTTTTGTTATAGGGGAACTCAAATTCCAGTTTCATCAAAACCACAAGGTCCTTGATATAATCTAACATATACTTAATATATAGTAATGCAAATGATTTACATGAAAGAATACAAGGGTAGAAATAACCGTCTTTTTAGCCACGGTCGAGACTTCACAAACTCCATAGTGGGATCTTCTTGATATTTTGAATTCTCTGATTTCCTGCAATCAAAATCATTAATAATTCCAAACAAATATTCAATTTAAGCATCAACAACCACAGAATTTCGGGTAAATCATAGAAAAGCTAAAACGCGTCGTGTCGAGCAGACGCCATTCAATGTTAAAACACGGCAGTGCTCCTCGACGCCTTTTACTCACAGAAACAAGTTTCTGGTTGTTCTCTATTCGAATTCCAACTCTCTTCATGCCTTGTGTCCTGTATATGACTTGAACAAACAGGTTAAGCATCTATTCAGGCTTAGCCCCTTGCCTGGTTAAGTAACCGACTACTTGATCCTATCCTTGGTAGAAGGGTCAAGAGGCGTAGCCTTTATTAACAAAGGTACTGTGAATAATCAAACTTAAGCAAAAATGCGACATGCAAGCAAACAGATGCTCACTGAAAATAAAAGGAATGAGTCATACCAAATGCAACAAGCAGATGCTATTCGGAATATTTTTTTGTTGTTTTGAAATATTCATTTTTGTTTGGGTTTTGAAATATATATATTTTTTGAATTTTGATAGATATATTTTTTTTTTATTTTTTGGCATATGTATTTTTTTTTTATTTTTGACATATGTATTTTTTTTTATTTTTGACATATATATATATATTTTTGACTTTTGACATATGTATTTTTTTGGATTTTTGACATATTATTTTTTTTGAAATTTTTGACTAAAAGATCAGCATGGTATTTAGATCAATAGATCATATTCATTTACTAACTTAATTCCCAAATTGTTCTTTAACAACTTAACTTAAACCCATCGTGTTTGAACTTGTGTTTCCATTCGTGATCCCATTTGATGATTTGACCCTTAGTCAATCTAAGCAATTCCTTAAGTTTGGAGTACGCCTCTTTAGAAGGAAAAGATGAATAAGTTTAGAAAGCCCATGAGAAGGTTCCGGAGACTTAAAAAGATGTTCCTTTCTTACCCTAATATCCGTTGGGGTTCGGTCATTTTCTTTCCGGAGTATTTATCGACCTTGCGTTCCCTTTTATTTCATTTCATGGCCTTGATGTAACGTTTGTAATGTAATGGCCTTTTTGATTTGACATTTGGCTTTTGTCCTTTTCCTTTTGCTTTTCTATTTTCTTTTTTTCTTTGGGACGGATCTCCCCCATTTTTTTATGACGGCCACCTACTAAGATGGCGGGTATTCTTGGTAGTCTATTCTAAGCCTCGTTCCGACATCATGGGCCGAGTGTAAAACAGAATTTTTGCTTTAAAACGAATGACTTGTACTTTACACTTTCAGTCAAGCTTTCGGTATTCCTTAGGACTTGGCATCTTTTGTTACTCACGAATCAAACGTGTCAGTGTGTGTAGTGATGTGTTCGAAATTAAATTATCCAGACTAATAAGGAAATTTGAGTTTATAAATTTTCTGATTCCACTGGTCTTTGTACCATGCTGATCGACTCTTTAACCTAAGGATAGTATTTCTTAAGATGTAAGCCATTCCATAGATGATTTAGCTCTTCTCCTTATGCATTAACAAGACAATAAGCATTACCAGGAAAAGCGTGCGATACAACATAAGGTCCTTCCCAGTTGGGTTGGAGCTTAGAACGCGGACCACCAGGTTTTACAAAAATTCTTTTGACGACCATTTCACCGACTTTGAACTTACGTTCAATGACTTTCTTTTGATAAAAACGTGCTAGTTTATTTTGATAAACTTTTGCATGATTAGCAGCTGACCATCTTTTCTCGTCTAAGAGTTCCAATTGAGCAAGGAGTGCTGAACAATGTTCATCAATGGAAAATTCTTTATTCAATTGTACTCTTAATGACGGTATGACGATCTCATATGGAACTACCGCCTCCATTCCAAATGTTAAGGAATAAGGAGTCTGCCCAGTGGGCGTGCGGATTGAAGCTCGGTAGGCCCATAGAGCCTCAACCAATTTTTCTGGCCAGTCTACAAAGTTATTAGATTTGCACGTCTTTTTGATGATTTTTATCAAAGTCTTATTAGTTGCCTCTACTTGGCCATTGCCTTGCGGATAATAAGGAGACGAATGATGCAATGCAATTCTATACCTGTTGTAGAGGTCCTTTAATTCTTGTGACACGAACTGCGGTCCGTTGTCGGTGACGATGGTGCTTGGAATTCCAAATCGGGTGATGATGTTCTTCATGATGAACTTGCAGACGGTTGATGCTTTGATCTCCACGTACGCTTCAGCTTCTGCCCACTTGGTGAAGTATTCCGTTTCCGTGAGAATGAAAGATTTTTGCTTGATGCCGGAATCTGGATGACCAAGAGGTCCAATAATGTCGAAAGCCTACATGGAGAAAGGCCATGGGGAGGAAACAGGATGGAGTGAAGATGCAGGAGAATGAATTTTGTCGGCGTGAAGTTGACACTTAGCACACCTACGGACATATCCTACACAGTCTTCTTCCATGGTTGGCCAATAAAATCCTTCTCTAAGGATCTTCTTTGCTAGCATCTGTCCATTAACATGGCCACCACAAACTCCAGTATGAGCTCCTTCCATAACCTTCCAAAGCTCATCTTCGTCTAGACATCTCAGAAGAACTCCATCAAAACCTCTCTTGTACAAAGCTCCTCCAACTAGGGTATATCGTTGAGCAACTCTCCTGATAGCTCTCTTCTCCTCAGTTGTAGCTTCCTCAGGATACGATTGATCTTCACAATATTTGGCAATTTCATAATACCATGGCTTCTGTTCATCATCCATCTCTTCCAACAGCTCCATTAACATAATTTCTCTCTTTTCTACGATATCTCCGTCTCTGACTTTCTTCAGCAACTTCTCCTTAGTTCAGCAACTGTGATTGATTCGGATTGCTTGTTGATTGGAAAATCAAGAGATGAGGCAAGTGAAGCTAGAGCGTCAACTAAGATGTTTTGATTCCTAGGGACATGGACAAAGATCAATTTCGTGAAAAGCTTTGAGTAAGCAGAAGTAAGTTCTTGATAAAGCTTGAGCTTGGGGTCAAGAGTTCGATACTTGGTCAGCACTTGGCGAAGAATTAGTTAGCTATCACCCACAATCCTGAGTTTAGTGGCACCATGGAAATGAGCAGCCTCAAGGCCAGCAAGAAGTGCCTCGTATTCAGCTATATTGTTAGTGACTGAAAAATCAAGCTAAAAGGCTTGTGGAATGGTGATACCTTCAGGTGATAACAGAACGATACCGATCCCCTTTCCATGAGAATTCAGAGCTCCATCAAAATGCAGAATCCACATATCATCTCTGATCTGATTTACGGACATCAGTTCCTCATCCGGAAACTCTGATCGTACTGGATCAAATCGAGGAAGGGGATGATGAGCGAGATGTTCTACTATGGCATAGCCCTTGATCGCTTTCTGCTGAATATAAGTGATATCGAATTGAGATAGAAAGCTTTGCCATCGCGCTAACCTATCACTAAGAACAGATTTCTCCAGAATGAATTTGATCGGATTCATCCTAGCGATGAGATGAACTTCATGGGCCAGAAAATAATGCATTAATTTCTGCACAACCCAGACAAATGCTGCACATGTTTTCTCCATCGCCGTATATCTCTGTTCAGCGGGGTTGAGAAGTTTAGAGAGATAGTAGGCTGCCCTCTCTTTTCCTTCTTCATCTTCTTGTGCTAGGACAGCTCCCACTGCATCATCCAGAACTGAAATATAAAGTATCAACGGTTTGCCTGGAGATGGTGGTCTCAAAACAGGAGGACTTGCTAAATAGTTCTTTAATCCATCGAATGCCTCATGACACTTATCGTCCCAATCGAATTTGACTCCCGGCTTGGTAAGCTCGTAGAACGGCTTACACCTTTGTGAGTGCTGGGAGACAAAGCGGCGAATAAATTGTAACCTCCCGATTAATCCTCTTAACTCCTTCAAGTTTTTGGGAGGTGGTATTTCTCTGATAGCCTTCACCTTGTTGGGATCGATCTCAATTCCCCGTTTGCTGACGATGAATCCAAGCAATTTTCCTGAAGATACCCCGAATACACACTTCTTGGGGTTCATCTTTAACTGATATTCTCTCGATCTCTCTAATATCCTTGCCAAAACTTTGGCGTGCTCAGCCTTTGTCTTAGATTTAACCAATAGATCATCCACATACACTTCCAGATCTATGTGCATCATGTCATGAAATATTGCCATCATAGTCCTTTGATAAGTGGCTCCAGCATTCTTTAATCCAAATGGCATGACAACATAACAATATGTTCCCCAAGGTGTAGTGAATGACGTTTTCTCTTGATCTTCTTCTGCTAGCTTAATCTAATTGTATCCTGAAAATCCGTCCATAAATGATAAAGTTTCATAGCCAACAGTATTATTGATGAGTACATCAATATGAGGCAATGGAAAATCATCTTTAGGACACGTCCGGTTCAGATCGCGGAAGTCAATGCAAATTCTAACCTTCCCATCCTTCTTCATAACCGGGACTATGTTAGCTACCCATTGTGGATAAAGGACAACTCTAATAAATTTGGCTTTATGCAATTTGTCGACCTCTTCCTTCATCTTTAGAGCCATTTGAGGGTGGAATCGCCTTAATTTCTGCTTGACAGGGCTAGCTCCTTCCTTTAATGTTAATCTGTATTCAATTAAAGATGAGTCTAACCCTGGCATATCTTCATAACTCCAGGCGAAAGTGTCCTTATAGTCCTTAAGTACTTGTACCATTGCCTTCTCATCCTCTGTAGAAAGATTTTTGCTGACGAGGACAACCTTAGGTTCGTCTTCAGTCCCTAAATTGATTTCTTTGGTGGGCTCTTCTACGGCAGCTGAGGGTTCATCGAATCTCTTCACTCCACTGGCATATGCCTCAGCTGCGTCCTTGTCATCTTCCTCATCCTCAACAATGGGGTCCTTTTCATATACTAACTCATACACCCCATACCCATCATTGACTGACTCATCATTCATACAGTCTTCTGGCATCTGAATTGGATTTTCTAAAAACTGAGGGATCAAAGAGCAAGAAAAGCATTTATCAGCTAAGTCATGGAGGTATCTATCTGGAATTTGCCTACCCTTAGGCTTCCTAGACTTCCTAACTTGACTAACCTGCCTAAAACTAGATTGCCTAACTTCACTAAACTCCCTATTATAACCTAATGAAGATGAAGCATGATAGAAATCCTGGAATACAAGTGGAAATACAAGAGAATCCTCCCGAGGGGAGGGCCAGAGTAGATCTAAGAGAGAATCTTGACCGAAGGACCCGCGCAATGGGGTGTGATCGGACAAGTAGGAGGTTTCCTCAATGAGGATTTGGGAAGAATTTGTTGCCAAATTGGCGTTTTTTTTTGGATAGTAGAAGAGTGAAGCATAAAACATGAATGAATACAAATAGAAGGAGAATGAAATGGAGGAAGTGGCACCAAGGCCAGAGGGTTAGGGGGATCATACAGCAGTATGTCCCAGATCAAATCATACATCCTCTCTAAATCGAGAGGAGGTTGTGGAATGAGGTCCCGGGGGGACAGAGTAATCATAACGGGCGGAGCCTGTGGAATATCTTCAATAATGACCCGCGACCAAATCGGGGTCAAGAGCAATGTACGGAATAAAGTATGGAGCATGAAAACATGGGAAGGGTATGTCCCCCTCCAGAGCAGATCTGTAGTGTAGCCAGCTTTATAGGGGTCATCTGGCTCCCCTTCATCGGTCTCTTCAGACAGCAATATCCGCTTGTCAAAGATAGCACCAGGACTTTCAATCAGCTCATCAATCTGCGGCGGCCACTTGGGTTCTGCAGGATCTAGGAACAGTCTGTTCAGTGCAATGTAAAGGTCCCTCATATCGAACCACCTGTACCATTCGCATTCAGGATCATGGAATTTTCTCCTTTTCATAGGCCGCAGAGCCTCCAAGGATTGGTACGTAAATAGTTCTAAGCAATGCCTGGCCAAGTCCCTCCCATATATGTCGTGGAAGTCAAAACACGAAGTAATGACCACCATGTTGTCGTGGCTAATTATGGGCCCTTTTACAAAGTGTGTATACAGGGTCCATGTTAGGGGATCTCGGCCTTCCTTGGGTGGTGTAGACATTGTCTCTCAGATTTTCTGACCTTCTTCTTGCTGAGCCGTGTCTTGCTTCAATTTACTTGGCCTGTAGTTCAGACCACTTCCAGGTACTACTCGGTGATCTTTAACATGAGTGGTCCTGCCCTGCAATTGTGTGCCCAGACCTTTCCCAGGCTTATAGCCGTTCTTCATCATAATTCTCCATCCTGGGGTACTCATGCACTTTCCCCTTTTTATGGCATTTAACGGGTATAGAGAAATAGTGGCGGCTTTTAGAGGATCAGCCACTGGATGGTAGACCTGTAATACCGACAAAAAAGGTTGTCGGCCAGGTAAAGCAATAGATTTAACATTCAAGGTATGAGCAGCAGCAAGGATCGGCATGCTCGTCACTTTAATAATTCATCCTTTGAAGGGAAATTTGAGGCATTGGTGATTCGTAGAGGGAATCGCCTCAAGAGTTTTAATATAAGGACGACCCAAAATGGCATTTATAGAAGGGTCGATTTCTAAGATGTGAAATTCGACCTCTGCATGACTTACAGGGCCTAGCTCTACTTTCAAATAAACCATTCCCAGAGAGGAACGGGTAGAATTGTCATATGCTGTCACAGAGATGGGGCTAGGCAGCCATTTTTCTTTGGGCACACCGCACAGCTCTAGGGTCTTCGGTGGTAAAACATTGATCGAAGCCCCTGTGTCAACCAGGCATGCATCCACGGCCTTCTTACAGATGTTGACCGTGATGCTCAGAGCCATGCTTCTGGCTGCTGGCGGTGCTAGTTCCGATGTGTGAAATGTAATGGAGGGCTGATCCCCCTGAGCAACTAGTAGTGTTGCAATTTTTTCTACCGGCACGTCCTTGTTGACCATCACCTTCTGTAGATATTCCATCAAGGCTTCTTGGTGACTCTTCGATCTCTTGATCAGTTCAAGTATGGAGATCCGTGCCGGTGTTCGATCCAAATGTTTCAACAAATCATATTGAGTGCCTGGTGCACTCTCTTCATTATAGGCTTCCTCAGTCGGCTGTGATGGGCCGTCTCTAACTGTTGACTGAGGAAATACTTTGTTGAAAATTCTTCCACTCCGGAGCGCGTGTTCCTCAACCGTGGAAGATCCGGGTGACACCTTGAGTACCGCAGAGTTGGGTGGTGTAGGTGATACGGAGGGTTGGTATGTAGGTGATGGCGTTGGGTTAGGTGGTGATGGCGCTGTGCGGATTAAAGGCCTGGATGGTTGGATGGTGGATGGGTATGTGGTTGGAGTAGATGAAGTGGGAAATGGTATGCGTAATAGCGGTCTGGAAGGTTGGATGGTGTCTGGGTAGGTGGTAGTGGTAGCGGGTGAAGTAGGGAATGGTATGCGTAGTAGTGGTCTGGATGGTAGGAGGGGCGCGTAGTTGGTTTGCGGGGGGTTATATGATGGAAGCGTAGAAGTGTGGGGTGTAATGGGTTTGAGGAAGGCGGGTGGTGGTAATGGGTTATTGATGGCAGGTGTCGGTAGAGGGGTGATGGTAATGGGTTGTGGCCTGGGTATGTGGAGGGTGCGGCGTGGCGGTCGTTTTGCGGTACTCTGAACGTGACCTGTTGAATAAAGAGAGGAAGAGTCCTCTATTCTCCACTGTTGCCCACGGTCAGCCTCAGACTGGCTGTTTGTCAAGATAGGGGCAACCTGGTTTTGGTTTTGGTGCTCCGGGAGCGGGTTCTACACTATGCCCATGTTAGGTGGTGGTGCTGCTTGTGCTGGTGGTCTTGCTTGCTGCTGCTGCTGCTGTGGTCTTCTCGCCTTCAGGGCTGACATATACTTTTTCAACTCCTCCCAGTCTATGCCGCTCTGCTCGTTGAGATCATGAATATAATCTCTGAATTGGAAGAAGGTGTCAATGGTATGCCCAGGTTGCCTATAGAAATAGCAATACCTGGACGTGTCGGCATTTTGAGGCCAGACGGCCTTTTCCCTTGGCAAAACTAAGGCATTAGCTGCCATTAGAGCACTGAAAATATCTGCCAAGGATTCTGGGAGGGCTGGGTATTCTACCCTTTTCGGGCCTGGAGGTCTTCTCTACTGATTATAGTCAGCAGGAGGAGGGACATTATGGTATGCCGGCGGTGCGCGCGGCTGGTACTGCTGCTGTTGCTGATATTGCTGTTGTTGGGGTTGTTGGTACTGTTGTTGCCGTTGCGGCGGCTGCTGTAGCTATTACTGTTGCTGGTTCTGGTTCGGCTGCTGGGGCCGCTGATACTGTTGTTGATAATGGGGGTTCTGCTGCTGCCTGTACACCTGCTGGTTCGGCTGCAGTGGCCTCTGGTACTGTTGCTGACTCCTCACAAACTGGGGCGAGTTATTGTTCATGCTACTGACTTGTTCATGAGAGAGCATGCCCTCAGTAGTCGGACATGTGCTGGGAGCATTTGGCACTGCAGGCTTCCGAGGTGGAGGCCTGCTAGGTCTGTGAGGATCAAAGATGCTAGAGAACGTAGCGTCCTTGAAGGCATTATGGCAGTACCGTGCTCTTTCATAGAGCTCTGCCATGTTGGTCAGATTGTTCAGGGAGAGGACTAGTTTGAACTGGAGCGTGGCATTGGAAATTAGCATCTTCACTTGTTCGGACTCGGACAAGTGATCCTTCACCTTCTCGGCCAAGCCCCGCCACCTGTCAGCAAAACTGACAAACTCCTCATCAGGTTTCATCTTTTCTGCTATGAGGTCAGTGATGGACAGAGAGGGTGCAACTCTGTCTTGGTACCGTTGAATAAATTTCCGAGAGACGATACCGTAGTCCTCTACTTCGGAGGGTTCCAGGGAAAAGAACCACTCGAGGGCTGGTCCCTCTAGAGATCTCCTGAACAAAAAGGCCAACGACCTCTTGTCGTTCTGCCAGAAAGACGATTCGTACATAAACTCCTTCAAGTGTGTGAAGGGGTTACCAGTACCGTTGTACTTCCGGTACACTGGCATCTCAGAGGGTGGTAGGTGGAACACTGGCAGGCTCGGTAAATTGATCTCTGGTGCAGCTTTGACCCCCATCATCTTCTGGAGGTTGTTGAATTGTTCATCTATGCGCTCCATCTTGGCCAGCAACGCTTACGTGGTCAGATCTGCCTGGGGAGGAGGAGGGGGCGGAGGTACTTGATAGGCCTGCTGCCTAGAGTACATTGGACAGGGAGGACAGTAAAGAGGAGGTCCGGCGGAGCTTCCGCCATGCCCGAGGTCATTTTGATAAGCAGGCGTTAGCGGTCTAGCCGGTTGCCTAGAGGATGAAAGTTGCGGCCCAGCTGGCCGAGAAGTAATATGAAGGCCTTCCATGGCCTGATGGATGTAAGGAGGATGAAGAGGAGGTTTCTGAGGGACAACAGGGGGAGCCACAAGATTCGGCTCAGCAGGCTGCATAGGTGCCTTCCCCTTCAGAATAGACTGGATTGCCTCGAACTGCTGAGGGTCCAGACGGGAGGCAAGAACTCCCAAAGCGTTGACGAGATCCGAAGGATCAGAGGATGAGGGATCATTCTGATTCATGTCCCCCTCAAGATTGGGATTAGGAATCGCATATTCATGCGGGGGAAGATCAGGATATCGATCATGGGGATGAAAGAGAGGTGTCTGGACATTCCCATCTTGTCGATATGGAATGGGG
Organism: Zantedeschia hybrid cultivar; assembly: GCA_030544215.1. Lineage (NCBI taxonomy): Eukaryota > Viridiplantae > Streptophyta > Magnoliopsida > Alismatales > Araceae > Zantedeschia > Zantedeschia hybrid cultivar. The sequence continues at coordinate 63,745,592 of JARZZO010000008.1, read as the reverse complement.
ACAGAATTACGGGAGGCATCAGCATCTCTCCCGTTCTCATAGTTGTAGTACGAATCGCGAGGGGCATTAGCATCTCCCTCGTAGTTGATGATGGCGTCTTGAGCCATACTCAAGTCCCTGCCTGATCGTAGCAGCATGATGTTAGATTCTTTTTTCAAAGATTTGACAAACAAGTTGCACAGAGATTAATCAATCAAGTGGATGCTTAACGTGATTTTAAGATTCCTTGTTGAGTTATTTGGATTCAATTAAACCACAAATTCGCTCAGGGAAAGGATCCTAATTTCAGTTCAATATCCACCGTTATTCTCTATGGCTTTATCTCACAACATTTATGGAATCTAACCGGGACTTCAACTGGTACAACCAGCCCGATGATCAAGGAGGAGTACCTTGATTTTGGGGACTTATGGAGGCCTCAACGTCAACTTCTCTAGTCTGATCAAGGGACCAACCCAATTAGAGAGAGTTGCTGACGTCAAGTAGTGTGTTCCTAAGAAAAGGAGGGTATTCGCCTCAATGCGTATGACCTATGGCCTGGATGGCCTCTAATGCTTAATAATAATGGGTAGTAGCACTCAAGTCACAAAAATCTGAGAACTGGGGAAAAATTAAAAAACTGTCTGAATTGCGTCGAGCGTAGTCGACACTATTCAAACAAAATCTTAATTTTTCGCAGAAACTCAGATTGCAGACAGTAGAGAATGAAGACTGAAAGGCGTCTGGGTGTATTGACGCAGTTTGAAACGCGTCAGTGCTCCTAGACGTTTTTCAAGTCGCAGAAACAGTTTTGCAGGAGAAATTTCTGGGTTGATTCCTCCTTAAACAGGATAAAAACAGTAAATAATCAGTTCATGCAAAAAAAAATTAGTTCCATATTTTAACATGATGATTTTACTAACTAAACAACCAAGATGCCAATCAATCACACAGCATTTTCATCACAAAAACAGCTTTTTCAATTAATCAACGGGGAGGGCAAGATCTTGCCACAAGGGTGTGCACGTGGTGCACGAGGGAAATTAACTAAACTAAAACACTCACCAATTGGTGAGGACGTGTCGAGAGACACAAGTGGTGCACCGTGGGTGCCCGATTGATGATAGCAAGAACAAAAAACTAAAAGATGGCGAGACCAAGTCCCACCGTGATCGCCAAAAAAGCTGTGAGTGCTTAGAATGATTGTGTGATTATCATGAAAAATCTATGTTGTTTAAGTGCAAAATAAAGCCTATTAAAAACAGAAAGTACGTGAAGTGATCGCCAGAAACTTTTAACTAAAAAGTTCCAAAAGAAGTTTGATCGCCTACCTGTTTAAACGCGGAAGATATTGAGCTCTTGATTCCCTTCCTTCAGCCGGCTGAAAAAAGAGAGCCCTTCTCGTTCTTTGTTCTTGCTGTTGAGTTTTTTTGAAGTTGAGGATCGTCCAGAGTCCTTTGATTTGCTTGTTGATTCACTCCCCTTTTGATTCTCCTTTGCTCCATCAAGAAAATGGAGAGAGAAATGAAGAAACAATGATGAGAACTTTAAGTAGAAGCAGTATCCATTCTAATCATGGTTTTAAATATGAAACTAAACAGCAAACTTACTTGTTTAATGGCTTTTGAAACCCCTTAATTGAATAGGTTTTGAAAAGAATGATGTTGTGGTGTGTTGTATGAAGTGATGATGAAGAATGAGAGATTAATGAAATGTAAATGAAGATGTAGAAATGAAAAACTTATGCCGAATTGGATGAAGCCTTGAATTTGATGAAGAATGGACGCCGACTTCTAGAAACAGCAGCGCTTCGGTGTTTGGACGTCGTCGCTTCAATCTTCAATCACTAACTCTGATTCTAACTTCTCTCTTCTCTTTTTTTTTTTAACTTTCAAGATACAAGGTATTTATAGACCTCTTCTGCGTCCGCGGATTTACATGGAAAAATCTTAAGATTTATCCATCTTAACCAACAGATAAATACATATTAATTCATCTTTATCTGTAATTATCTAAAACGCGTCTAGAATGGCTGACGCCTTTCAGATTAATTAAGATAAGGATAAACATCCGGGAAAACTTATCTTTATATGTATTAGCTAAAACGCGTCTACATGTATAGACGTCTTTTACACTAATTAAGATAAGGATAAACATCCGGAAGAGAAGTAGAAATAGCCTAGGAAACCTAAAACGCGTCGTTTCTGACAGACGCCTTTTATCTAATTAATCAATTAATTAAAATTCAAATTTAAATGTTAAAATAAGAATAAACTCTAAATGGCGTCCACACAGGTAGACGTCTTTTAGACTTCTTCATATTTTAACTGAAATTTAAGTTAAAATCAATGCAATTGATTAACTTAAACATATCTGTTTGACTCGACACTCAAAAAGATCAATAAAAATTAATCAATGATTAAATATCAAACCATTCTGAGGCATTATTATATGATATGAAATTTACTCAAAATGACGTCAAAATTAGCGTGTCTACATCATGGAAAAGACCTTTGCTACCTACAGCTAATCAAATAAGTCTTCAATCCTTGACAAAGGACACTTGTTCTTAATTGTGACCTGATTGATCTTGTTGTAGTCAATATACAACCGCATCGACCCATCCTTCTTCTGGACAAATAGCACCAATACACCCCATGGCGATACACTAGGACGTATAAAACCCTTGTGCAAAAGTTCCTGTAGTTGTTTTTTTAGCTCTGCCAATTAGCCAGGAGCAATTCTGTAACGTGCCTTAGAAACAGGTACTATGCCTAACATAATATCAATAGTGAAATCGATCTCCTGTGATGGTGGCAAACTAGGCAAATCATCAGGAAACACATCGAAAAAGTCCTTATCACCTCAATGTCTTGCACCATCTTGGCCGTGTCATTATCAATCACCACACTAGTCAAGAATGCCTTACAACCCTAGTTGATCAACTTCTCTACTCTTACTGTAGAGACAAACACCCTTCCAAACTTATTCTTCGAACACTAAAATAAAAAGTATCTTTAGGCTTGGAACTTTGGAATATCACTCTCTTATTATGGCGTCCCCCTAGGCCGACGTCGTTAAAAATCGCGTTGAGCTATGCCCTAATCCCACAAGGGCCCAAAGCAAGGGGTCCGACACTGAAATCAACCAAATAACCGGATCCGAAACCTTATTCCTTACATTCTCCCCCCCTTAAAAGAATTTCTACCCCAAAATCGCTGCTATATAAATAACAAAAACGAAGATGATGGTACAAGTTTATAAGGGAACTCACAAAAAAAGGTAGGGAAACTGTTCCTGCATCTCATCCTCTCGTTCCCAAGTTGCCTCTCCTCCGGAACGATGCTGCCAAATCACCTTGACTAGAGGAACTACCTTGTTCCGAAGGACCTGCTCTCTGCGATCCTCAATACGCATTGGAAATTCTGAAAAGGACAAGTCCTCAGCGACCTCCAATTCTGAAAAGTCCAAAACATGAGATTGATCCTTGACATACTTTCTCAGTAAAGAAACATGAAATACATCGTGCACTCCTGCAAAACTGGATGGCAAGGCTAGCTGATACGCCGTTTCCTCGATTCGAGCAAGAATGGGAAAAGGCCCAATATATCGCGGGCTCAACTTATCTCGCTTCCTGAATCTCATCACACCCTTAGAAGGTGAGACTCGGAGAAACACGTGGTCCCCAACCTCGAACTCAAGCGGTCTCCTGCCAATATATGTATAACTCTTCTGTCAACACTGAGCTGCAGTCAACCTCTGTTGCACCACTCTGGCAACTACTGCACACTATTGTACCAATTCTAACCCTACTATCTGCCTCTCACCAATATCTGACCAGTTCACAGGAGATCGACACGGCCGTCTGTACAAAGCCTCATACGGCGCCATGCCGATACTGAAATAATAATTGTTGTTATAAGCAAACTCAACCGTAGACAAGTGTTGCTCCCATAAACCTCTCCAATCTAGGCAACAAGCCCTGAGCATGTCCTCCAATGTCTGAATGGTCCTCTCTGACTGCCCATCAGTCTCGGGATGGTAAGCCGAGCTGAAGGCTAACTGCATACCCAATGTCTTCTGAAAACTCTTCCAGAATCTAGAAGTAAACTTCGGATCCCGATCTGATACAATGGATAAGGGCACCCTATGCAGAGAGATGATCTGGTCCACAAACAATCTAGTCAACTTACCGATTGACCAGTCCTTCCTAATAGATAGAAAGTGCGCTAACTTGGTCAGTCGATCAACAATGACGTAGATCACGTCTCTCCTGCCGAGTGATACGGGCAATCCCATCACGAAGTCCATAGTCACATGTTCCCATTTCCACTCCGAGATTGGTAATGGCTGCAATAACCCTCTTGGTCTCTGATGTTCTTCCTTAATCTACTGACAAGTCAGGCACATTGCCATATACTCAGCCACGTCCTGCTTCATACCAGGCCACCAAAAGTGCATTCTCAAACAATGATACATCTTAGTTGTTCTGGGATGCACTGCATATCTAGAACGATGCTCCTCATCTAGGACATTCCTGCGCACCTTTTCCTTTGTTGGAACATAGAGTCTGCTTCTAAATCTGACCGTGCCGTCATCTCACAACTCTACCTCTGATTCCAGGATGCATTGCTTTTTACCAGTATGTCATCAATGTACACCTCCATATTTCGGCCTAGCTGGGAGACAAACATTTTGTTGACGAGGTGCTGATAAGTTACTCCAGCATTCTTCAGGCCGAATGGCATTCAGGTGAAGTAGTACAAGTCGAGATCAATTGTGAAACTGGTCTTGTCCTCATCCTCCGAATGCATCCGAATATGATGATACCCTGAATAGGCATCAAGGAAGCTCAACAGCTCGTAGCCGGAAGTGGCGTCCACCATTTGGTCTATCCGAGATAGGGGGAAATTGTCCATCGGACAAGCTTGGTTGAGGTTAGTGAAATCTATGCACATTCGCCACTTACCATCCTTTTTGGGCACCATCACTACATTGATGACCCACTCGGGATGATGAGCTTCTCGGAGATGTTCAGCTTCCAAACCTTTCTGCATTTCAGCGTGGATCGCCATTCTTCGCTCCTGGTTGAAAGTTCGTAGCTTCTGCTTGATCGGGGGGTAGCTTTGATCAGCATGCAAGCGATGCCCGGGTACTTCTGGATCGAATCGACTCCCAGTTGACTTTTTCAAGACCGAAGCCTATCAGTAATGTCCGACTTTCACCCTCCGGGAAGGGGACAGTAACTAATTCCTCACTCGGTAAGGCATCGGCCGAAGATTCAATGGAAAGTGACTCGGCCGCAGCCTTGCCCTTCACCGAGATCATGTAGCATTGGTGGGCCGACTCCAGATTCCCTTTGGCTTCGCCGACTCCATGGCTGGTATGGAATTTTAGCTTTTGATGATAGGACAAAGGTACAACTCATATTCCTCCGATCAGTCGTCGGCCGAAGATGGCGTTGTAGGCTGAGTCTACTTTTACAACTGCAAAGTCGGTCTCCACTGTTAGTTGTTTCGGTGCTGTACCGAGGGTGACAGGCAATCGGATGATTTCTTTCACTTGACATGGGGCTCCATTGAAACCAAATAAGGGTCCACGATGAGCCTTCATGTCATCCTCAGTCAAACTGAGTTTTAGGAAACAGTCATAAAAAAGCACATTCGGTGCACTCCCATTATCAACAAAGATACGATGAGCATCGTAATTTTTCATTACAACGCTTACGACGAGGACATCGTCGTGCAGGACTTCAATATCTTCAAGATCAGCCTCATTGAATGTAATATCCTTCCGTCGAGAACGCTTCAGCTCACCACCAACTGTCGTTACAGCCAAAGACATCTCAGCGCGCTGACGCCAGCGGGGTGTTTCTCCTGACCCCCCGGATATCACCATGATGGATCCGGCGTAGGGTCGTTGGTGTGACGTCTCCGCTACAGGGGCGGCTTTCGGCGGAGGTCCCTCTCTGGCCAAGGGTTAAGGTTGCTTGGGCGCCGCTGGAGGGTCTCGGCCCTGAGGCTGATGAGGAGGCCCTATTTAATTGAATTGTAGCAGGCGCCCTTCTCGGATGAGACGATCAATCTCCTCCCAAAGGTGATGACACTCGTCTGTGGAGTGTCCCGTCTCCCAATGGTATTCACAATATTTTCGGGAATCCCTTCGACGAGGATCGGTCTTTATGCGCTCTGGCCGGCCAAGCATGTCCTTCACCTCCATAAGCAGCCGTAAGGGAGGTGCTAGCAAAGGCTTTCATGTCCCAAGACTTCTGATGCAACCAAGGCAATCACAATCAAACTCCGGAAGCATAACTCGAGATCCAGCAGACGACCCAAAGCCGAGGGGATCCGAAACCGAGAGGGAGTCAGATGACGAGAGTAGGGGCTCCTGCAGGGAGAAGAAACCGTCAGGAAGGGTCTTGGGTCTCGGCCCAGGGGAACCCTCTCCAAAGGTTAAGTCAGTGATAGATTCGGAGATAATTCTATTCTATTAAGAGAGAGAGAGAGATGGAGGCTTAATTGCATACATTTTCTGCTGTAAACAATATTCCTTTTATAACGGGGGATTAGGATTCTTTTTTTATGGCAGGTGATGTAGGACTATTCATAGAAGTTAAGATGAAATCTCGAGAATACCCCGAGTATTATTGAATGGATTGTCCATACCCTGCCGACTGATTGGGTCGAACCTATCTTGGCCCAATAGGCTTTCCGGCCCCTGGGCTTAACGAGCGCCGCTAAGCCCATTTTCGAAATGAGACTCGGCCCAGCATCGGTGCCCGATTGCTGCTCGGCCCATTTGCGAATTGGGCTTCGGCCCAATATCAGGGCCCGGTTGGATTCTGCCCCATCAACTTCCATAAAAAATTAAGATCTTAGTACATTCATTATTAGTTTCAAGCAAATGTCTCTAACTATAGGCTTTTCCCCTGATTTGTCCCCGCTCATTGTTAATTTGTTAGTCTCGACATTTGTTGAGAACAATAGGTGTAAAGATGTTAAACAAAGATCGTATCACTTAAACTGCATGCTAATTTTGCCACATTTTTCCAGGTTCATTCATGATTACTTCTCCCAAAGAAAAACTATCATAATTAGCATTTTCCATGTTCATTACTTTTCAGCCGAACTTGAAGCCTATTAATGTAAATAACATAAACAATATTCCAACAGAAGTATGCACTGATAACACATTTATATGAACAAAAACTATGGTAAACGTTAACCCACACGTATCTGCAAGCCTTTCTCTGGATCAATGACGACGATTCATTCCTTATTTTGCTCAAGAAGACAAGTGTTCCTAGGCTCCATTCCCCGGGGTCGCCGACCTGTGGGAAATCACAACCGTCCGTTCCTGGTCACCGTTTCAATTCAAATGTGAACGGCGTTAATAGACTAGCCGTTGTAAACCCTCTCCCTTCCCCCAGCGGCCCGGCCCAAAACAACACAACTCTATTCCCACCTTCCTCTCCCCCCTTCCCCGCGAAGAACTGCGACGCCAGGAAAACTTGAGAAGGGGCCATGGTGAAACTTAGAGAGAGGAGCGACTACGAAAGCGTAAGGAATGCCCGGATCCTTGAGAACCAGGTTCTCTCTCTCTCTCTCTCTGTCTCTCTCTCTGTGTATTTGTAGAAGAAGGAAAGGGAGAATTCCTATCTTTTCCTCTTATAAATCTCAGTGGAGTTTTCCCCATGGAAGGCTAGGATGGCGTCCCTGGGCATCAACAAGTGCGCTGGGGAGCTCCGGGCCATCGCCTCCCCTGCAAGCGCCGAGAAGTCCTCCTCCCCCAGGCCTTGGAAGTCCTGGAAGCAGCGAGCCAAAGAAGGCACCCCTCTCCGGCGCTCTGACCGCTTGAAGGGAAAACCAGCATCCGCCGCTCCGGCACTCGACTATGGTCCACTTTTCAATCATCCCCTCACTGTCCTTTTCCTCTTCTGCTGCACCATTCGTTCTTTCTTGGGCTTTTTCTGATTTGTTCTTCTTCTTCTTCCCTTTTGCCATCTTCTGCAGTCTCAGATACTGAGAATATTAGGTCTTCTGCAGTCACAGAGACTGAGAAAACAAGTTTTTCCATCAGGCGATGTGACAGCAGGAGCAGGGGAAGTGTGTATGACCCTGTTGTGGGGATTTGTTGTCACTTCTGCAGGTTTTTCTTCCCTGCTTATTCTCTTGGGTCTATTTCCTGTTAAGCGTCAAGCATTTGTTGTGCTTTTACACATAATGTCAGAGAAAATCACCTTGGTAGTGTTAGATACTGTTCATGTAGTTCTGCAAGATAAGAGAAAGGGACTACCTGGACTGGAAACTGGAAAGTGTCTATTTGAGGGGGTTGGGTCAAATCATTTTTGAATCCTTTTGCTATTATGTGTGCACAAGCCTTGGTCGCAGAATGATGTCTGTTTTATTGATAAAATAGCAGCTTGCAGTTCATTCAGTTGAAGTATATGAGAAGATCTCTTTTACTGATTATATCCGTCTGTGCATCCCATCTTCCTTTCATAAACAATGCAGAGAGGATGTGCAATGATGTATAGTATGTTATGAGTATATTTCTGGTTGCCGCAGCAATGGAATTATTCACCATATAGTTCTCATTATACCTCATAAGATTAAGAGCTTTGTCCTGATGACAGAACTGGCACTTGATTGAGATGATCAGGGTTTTAAAGCTTAAACCAATATGACAAGTGCCTTCCCTATTCGTGATGACAAGTCATTTAACAGGAATCTTACAGATGCTTAACATATAACCAGAAGAAATTTATGGTTTGATTACCTTAGCCGCAGAGGAAAGATGAGAAGTATATAATGGGGAGGGCATAGGGCTATCTATTGATCAATAGGATATGTAAATCCCCATGCAAATGTCATGTATTACATAAATGCATATCACAGTACGTTGGGATTATCAACTATGCACTGCTAGAAACCTGATATTCAAATCAAATATCTTCTATACAAACCAACTATGATGAGAGATTAGTTTTTTTCATTATGAGTCACATTTAAAGAAGCAGCCTACCATTTAAAGACATAAGAAAACTTTTCAATTGTCAAACATGAGGTTAAAAAATAAATATGTACTTATTTTTGCAGGCAGAAGAAGCTGTGCGGGGAAGAAGATTGCAGGCGGTGTGGCAATCGTGATGTTGATCAGCCATGCATAGGTGAAGAGTGAAGGGCACTTGCAGTAACTTTTATATAATTCAATTTCACATGTCCAAAAACATCTGATAAATGACTTGATATAGCAGGCAAGACAGAATGCTCAGTCTGTCATTCCAGTAATGGGGTCCTTTGTCGTGCTTGCCTGAAAGTGCGGTATGGCGAAGGTAGGTGAATCTTCTGTGAAAGAAATAACAACCTATATTGTGATTGTTCAGAATTATAAACTTAGACCTTTGTCTTTTTAGAACTGGATGAAGTGAGGGAGAACAAGGAATGGATGTGTCCACATTGTATTGAAGAGAAAGGGTTCAGACCTTACTGGATATGTAACAGGTGTGGATCTTCTAGCAGGACTTACATTGTTAAGCACCCTACCATTCTTGTAATACCACTGGACTGACAAGATCGTCTGATTTGGAGCAATGACAAGTTTCTGGTCCAGGGTCTTGATCCACATTTCTTCTGACCTTTCCAAACATACTTACGCTTTCATCCATTGCGTTTTTTTGAACAAATTGCTGAAAGACAAAACACTTTCTTTCTGGACTGAATTGTAGCTCCTTCTGTTTAAAGAAAAGAAAGATGACCCCCACTGGAATTGCCATTTATCAAGGTTTGTTACATTACTTGGCAAGTATTTATTTATGATGGTCGGTCTGTTTCATGTTTTTCAAGATCTCCTCTTCCTAACTAGTTTTTTGATGGTTTTCTGCCCCCCCCCCCCCCCCCCAACCAAAAAAAAAACAGCTCGTGCAATGGGATACAGATCAGTAGCTCATTTACTCATGGAGAAACTCAGAGCTCATTGATGGACAGAAGAACTATGAGCTTCTTTGATAGTCAATGACAGATGACAGATCTTTATGATAGGCAACTCTAGTAGGAATAGCAAAATGGAAAAGATCAGACCTTTTTTGTGGATATGTATCAGTTTTTTTTTTTCTGAATCGCATTAGCTCCATTTTTATATTTTGATGGATGACAGCTGATATTGGATTTTTTTTTAAAATTCCTTGAGGTTCAACATCGATGACCTAGCTAGATGGAGATAAACCCAGGCAGTTCATCTCACAATGCTACTTCTTGCAAATAGAATTTCAAATTGTGAGTTCACAAAAATGAGCTGCTTATGATATTTTTGGTTAAGGTTGCTTACAACCGACTTTCATGAAGTTAGTCTTGATCATTTTGGTACATGTAGACATTAATGGAGGGAGATGAGATACATAAAAGTATCTTTTGAATATTTTCTTAGGAAATCGTTTCAGTTCTTTTCGAGCTCCTTTAAGGAGGTGAGTTCCAACACTTCTAAAAACTTGAAACAACCAAATTACTAAACGGGTGGTGTTTAACCTTGTTAAATCATGTTTTATCAAGGATATGTGATTTTACCTTTGTATGCCTTTCACCAAAGTCAAAAGGGAAGTCCATAACAGCGGCCAACAGCAAGAAAAACAAAAAAACAAGAAGCATCAATCAGCAAGAGAAGTGCCGGCAGCAGGGACCGATGGTCCCCTATTCTGTGCACACAAAATAGGGGTACTGTAGGCTGCAAGAGAGAAGGGGGCTGTGGCCAGCAGATGGGTTTAAGCAAAAAAGGTGAGTTCCAACACTTCTAAAAACTTGAAACAACCAAATTACTAAAAGGGTGGTGTTTGATAAGATTTTCTTGTTTAAATCACATTTCATCAATGATATGTGTATATAAACATGTATATATTAAGAAAAGGATAGATTTTACCTTTGTATGCCTTGCACCAAAGCCAAAAAGGAAGTCCACACCAGCGGCCAACAGTAAGAAAAATAGCAAAACAAGAACCAATAATCAGCCAAAGAAGTACCAGTAGCAAGGACAACGGTCCCCTGTTCTTTACACACAAAATAGGGGCACCTGGCTCTAGGAAAGAAGGAGGTTGCAGCCAACGGATGGATATTTAGGCAAAAAAGAGAAGAGAGAGTAGAAAGAAAGAAAAAAAAAAAAAAGGAAGGAAGGAAGAAGGGAATCTAGTGGGGGTCTTGTGCCGAGCCCCCTCTTGATTCTACCTCCTCTTAGAAGAGGAGGGCCCCCCACCAGATAGTGGGAGGCAATCTTAGAACAAACAAAAAATAATAGAAGAAAGGAGAAAAGAAAGAAAGAGAGAGAGAGAGAGAGAAAGAGAGAGGAAAGCCGACCCCCCTCTTGATTCTGCCTCCTCTTGGAAGAGGATGGCCCCCCACCAGATAGTGGGAGGCAATCTTAGAACAAACAAAAAATAATAGAAGAAAGGAGAAAAGAGAGAGAGAGAGAGAGAGAGGAAAGAGTTCTAGGGAGGGTGCCATCAGACGCCCTTCCCCCATCAGATGGCGAATTCCCCCCCCCCCCCATTTAATCTCTCTCCCTCTCATTTATTTTCTCTTTCTAATAAGAAAAAAAAAATAGAGCAAAGAACCATGTAGTGGGGGTGAACCAATTTGACCCCCCACCAATTGACCCCCTACCAAATGCATCCTGGCCCTATAAAAACCTCCAAAGGGCTATTGCAAAAGGGAAAACTTTTGAAGAGAATTTTGTGCCACCACTTGCTTAGTAGCTTTGAAGACTTGAAGTAATAGTAAGCTTACATATGGAATGTAAAACCTTAATTAACTTATATTGACAAAAAAACCATCAGCCCATCATCCCCTGTCCGTCTCTGCAATCGTCTACGCCCCTTCCCCATTTGTATCATACAGGGTCGTAAATATAGCAGGTCTGCACTTGTTCACATCTGTATGCATATTTTGTTTAAGAATATGAATTAGAATACGAATAATCATCCAATTGAAAAACTCATTACCATATTTGGAATAAACAAGTACTGATACAAATCTGGTGCCATTGATAATCATATTCACTGCAAGACATCTTTAAAATATGAAAATTTTGTTACATTAACTTATCCAAGAACAAAGTTCATGGTAAAGGTATTATCTCCCTGTTTCTATGAGACTTCTATGAATATGAATAATTTATGTTCATATATATTTTTAAAAAGTAGATATAAAAAATATATATCTATATTTGATGTAGGTACAGATACAAATACATATCAGATTGATTAATTGACTTCTATTTTATTCCTGTTATTATCATTAACAAAGAAACTTTATCTATTTTCTATAATTTTTCAGTGACAAATAACTCGGATTATCCTAGTGAACCTCGGGTAATAACCACAATCCATCAAGTCGATTGCTAGTGAATGAAATCAAACTGAAGACCTCCAATTCCTTAGCCAAAGTAGGGTCCAATTCATGAAGTTAGTCTTGATTATTTTGGTACATGTAGACATTAATAGAGGGAGGTGAGATACATGAAAGTGTCTTTTGAATCTTTTATGAAGAAATCGCTTCAGTTCTTTCTGAGCTCTTTTAAGGAGGCGAGTTCCAACACTTCTAAAAACTTGAAACAACCAAATTACTAAAAGAATGGTGTTTAACAAGGTTTTCTTGTTTAAATCACATTTCATCAAGGATATGTGATTTTACCTTTTGTATACCTTGCACCAAAGCCAAAAGAGAAGTGCATAACTGCGGCCAACAGCAAGAAAAACAACAAAACAAGAAGCAACAATCAACAAGAGAAGTGCCGACAGTAGGGATCGATGGTCCCCTATTATGTGCACTCAAAATAGAGGTTGTGGCCAACATATGAGTATTTAAGCAAAAAAGGTGAGCTCCAATACTTCTAAAAAATTGTAACAACCAAATTACTAAAAGGGTGGTGTTTGACAAGGTTTTCTTGTTTAAATTATGTTTCATCATGGATATGTGTATATAGCATATATATATATTAAGAAAAGGATAGATTTTACCTTTGTATGCCTTGCACTAAAGTCAAAAGGGAAGTCCACACCAATGGCCAACAGCAAGAAATAGCAAATGAAGACGCTATAATCAGCAAAAGAAGTATCGACAGTAGGGACTAGTGGTCCCCTGTTCTTTGCACACAAAATAGGACTATCGTAGGCTGTAGAAAAGAAGGAGGTTGCAGCCAACGGATGGGTATTTAGGCAAAAAAGAGAAGAGAGAGGGTAGGAAGAAAGAAAAAAGAGGAAGGAAGAAAGAAGGGAATTTGGTGAGGGTCTTGTGCCCACCCCTCTCTTAATTGTACCTCCTCTTGGAAGAGGAAGACCCCCACCAGACGGTGGAGGGGAATCTTAGAACAAACAAAAAATAAAAGAAGAAAGGAGAAAAGAACAAGAGAGGGAGAGAGAGGTGTTTCGATGGGGGTTTGGATCAAGTTGGAGGGAGGGGGCACTATTCGGTGGCACCTCCCCGTTATTTAAGCTATCTCTCCCACTGGACACCCTTCCCCCATCAGATGACCAAGTGGCCTTCCCCCCCCCCCCCCCCCCCCCCCCCCATTTAATCTCTCTCCCTCTCATTTATTTTCTCTCTCTAATAAGTAAAAATAAAAAATAGAGTAAAGAACCATGTGGTGGGGGGTACCAACGAACTAATTTGACCCCCCACCAAATGCATCTTGGCTCTATAAAACCTCCAAGGGGTTATTGCAAAAGGGGAAACTTTTGAAGAGAACTTTGTGCTACTACTTGCTTAGTAGCTTTAAAGACTTGAAGCAAGTGTCTTCTTGAGCTTGATGATCTTTTGTTAATTTTAAGAAGACATTCATGTATTATTGAGTTTTGCAAATTTATATAATGGCTCATATATTCTTAAGTCTTATGTTTTGTGATATTCATCATATGTCTCCTATTTTGCACTAATCACATTGGAGTGTTTAATTAATATGGATCCTTAATGGGTCATATTGAACTTTGTTAATGGATCGTGTTAGACTTTATTTGATTAACATTAGTTCTTAATGAATCTTAAGTGGATTTACTAACACCATTAAGTTAAAGGATACTTAATAGGTCATTGGTATAGTTCATTAAAATTCATTAAGAGATGATTCTTAAAGGATGCTTATGAGAGGTGATGGGTCACACTTGACGACCATACTTTCAAATTAATGTTTGTTTTGAAACTTAAAAGAGTATATACCGTTAAAGAATATCCTTTAACGAGTTCAAAAAGGACTTAATAAACTTATCATGCAATTCAAAACAATCAAACTTTCATTAATGTGCACCCCTTAAGGAGCCTAAAAGGACACAAGTGAATAGTTTCTTTTCATAGACACATTAAAACTCAAAACTTTGCATGAGTCGTGGTTCGACTGATAGATTTAAATCATCGCTTATATTAGGTTTGTGCACAGATTTATCTAAAAGGCATCACATTATGACAGTTAATCAAAGGTTGTCGATCATAAGATTGATGTAATTAATATACTAACCAAAGTTATTAGAGAGAGATCGAAATTAATCGATCCACATGCTTGATTCAACACGTTAGATCTTTTGAGGACTCATTCCAAATTCTTAAGATCTATCAAAATAAAAAATAAAATTAAAATAAAATCGAGTACGAAGTTTTGATCTCCTTCAGGTCTCCCGCTGGTGGCAAAGTATTTTCTTTAAATAGCTAGTCTTTCATTCATTCACACAACGGTAGTACAAAGGGAACATGAAACCAAGGACTCTGCAGGGACCAGACAGAAGTGCTCCTAAGAAAAAAAAAGAAACAAGAGGATACAGTAGAGGCCAACATCTTGAGAAAAGCTAACACCGAAGATGTTGGTTGAGAAGATGGCCGGAGGAAGAGCCAACCCACAAATCTAGAGCATCTTCCCTGGGAAGGGGCTGCAACAAGCGAACGTAGCTGGAAATGGAGGGTATGCTCCCAACTTGGGCAAGGAAGCAAAGCACAGAAAGTCTAAATTAATCCCTGGTACATCGCAATAGTCCATGGCAATTGGTGCACACAGGGAAGGCACAATCTACTCTCAGTACAACATTAGACCGGACTCTAACAGTAATCAATCTGAAGATGCCATGTGTAAAATAGGTTCACCATTTGAGATACATTCCATGAAAATTGGCAACTTTTTCTTTTTTTCCTTTTCAACATGATGTAGACTGGATCTATCACGACCGGATTCCGAGGCTGGAACCCGAAGAAGTGGATCCGAAGCCGGTTCGGATCGGTGTTACTGAGGCCCGACGGGGATCCGGAAGGCCGAGGAGGCGGAGGCGAAGGCGAGGGTCCGAAGGCCGAAGAGCGCTTCGGTCGGTGCAGGCTCGTCTCCGGGAAGTCGGGGCCGAGGCTCCTTCGGCGGGCGAAGGGGCGGCGCGGATGAAGCTCCTGCTGGCTGTATTGCCGACAGGCGATGAAGCCGAAGCCGACGGTCTGAGGCCGGAAGGGTCTCGGACTCGGCTTGCTCTTGGATAGTGAGCCCAAAGAGCCCTTTTTGTCGGATGAGGGGACAGCGCGGGGCCGAGCCTCCCGTCGCGGGGCAGCCGTCGCACGGCGTCGAGACCAGGGAGAGGAGTCCGAGGTCGGCGGCCGAGACCGACTCGGGAAGGTCGGCGATGATTCGAACCGAGCTCCTGCAGGAGGGAAAGAAGAAGAAACCGGTCAGCAGGAGTCCCGGGCTCTGGCCCTTAGGAACCCCCTCCGACGGTCAAGTTAGCTTCTGAAGATGATTCGATTCAGAAGGCAAGAAGTAGCTTTAATGCTATTTGGACCGAAGTCCTTAAGGGTCTCGGAGGCAAAGAGTTGCATCCCTTTGGCAATAAATAGCGGTGTATTTATAGCAGAGGATAGAGGTTGGTTAACGGTGGTAGCCGATATAGGACTATGTTTGGGCTTACTGGTAAACCGTCATAGTGCCTGATCCGCCACCGGAGTGGGCCGGACTCGGCTATCGGGCCGAAGGGGGTTGGGCCGCCGATGGGCCGAAGCCTGCTGGGCCTAGGGCAGCCGCGCTGTTCCCGGGCCGTAGGCTGATGGGCCGCTGACGGGCCGAAGCCTGTTGGGCCGGGAGCAACGGTGCCGCTTATGGGGCCGAGGGCTGCTGGGCCGCTGATGGGCTGGAGGCTCCCGAAGGGCCTGATACTGCTGCTGTTGGGCTGAACGGGGTTTGGGCCTGCTCTAATGGGCCGAATCGGATTCTGCCTCATCACATAGCCCCCCACTCTTGCCTTTCTCAGCTCTGAGATGGCGAGAGTATAGCCCGAAGCTGCCAGAAGAATATCATAACAGGTGTCTTACCCGAAGCTCTGTTCTCTTTTTACCGGGAAGAGGGTGCCCTCGGTCGGCCGAGGGCTACGCGGTTGCTTCGTCCCCGCTCGGAGTGGCGACGAAGGCTCAGAGCTAAGAAGCCGAAGGGCCGAGCCCTCTGACTCGTGTCAGGCTCCATTAAATGGACGGGATGGCACATCACCTCGCGAGGAAGCACGGGACACGCGTCGCGCATCCGGCCGCTCCGTCGAAAACACAAAAGGATCCTGACCGCTCACGGGTCGCGGATCGCCTCGGCTCTCTGCCCGAGGCTTCACTCGGATTGCCACCTTTCTCATCTTCAGCGCGCGGATCGGGACACGTGGCGCGTATCCGGGCGGTCAGCCGAAGGGTCGGAGCGCCCTCGGCCGTTGATTGCTTCGCTGCAAGTCCCGGAGCCGGCCCGTCATCATTGCCGAAGGACGGTGCACGTGGCGGGCATCCGAGAGGAGCGAGGGGACGAGCGGGACGATCTCGGCCGTTGGCTTCGGCGGGAGGCGCTTCGAGTGGGCTTTATAAATACAAGCCCTCAGCAGGGCACTGTTCTTCTTCCTGCTGCTGCGCTTGCGTTTCCTCTGCGATCATCCAAGCTCTTCTTCCTTCTCCAGCGGAAAGCTAGCTTCCTGAAGGCTTCGTCCGAGCTCGCCGGCCACCGTGGGAAGGTCTCCATTCCTCGGAGCGCATCGCTGGTGGAGCTGGGAGGCTTGAGAAGCCGCACTCGGTTCAGGAGAGATTTCCTCCCCCTTCCTGCGAGTAAGCCCTAGCTTCCTTCCTTCCCTTCGTGGCCTTATGGTCCGGAGTTCTTCCAGTGAGATTACTCCTTCGGACGAGGAGTATATTCCTTCCCACTCTCCGAGATCTCTTCTGTCAGATCCCCTCACCTCAGATTCCCTTGCCTCCGCGATGTCTGAAGAGTCCGAGGTCTCCGGGACTGAGGGGTCCGAGGTTTCCGGAGCCGAGGTTTCCGGGGCCGAGACCTCCGGGGCCGAGACCTCCGGGGCCGAGGCTTCCGGGGCTGAGTCCGCCGAAGAGGTCCGGAACCCAGGCCAGGCTTCCACTTCGGGACGCCGTCGTCCCGACATGGCTTCGGAAGCATCCTGCGCCCTTTCGGACGCAGAGGTTATGCGCCTCGTTTCCTACTTCTAGCTCCCTTCCTGGATGACGGTCCTTCGGCCTGACTCCGCCACCCGGGCTAACACTTTCCACCCGGGTTCCTTCTCTATTTATGTTGATAGCTTCGAGGCGGGTTTCCGTCTTCCTCTCCCCACCTTCGTCATCAACCTTCTCAGCTTCTACGGGCTGGCCCCGTCTCAGCTTTTTCCCAATTCCTGGCGTACCGTATACGGCTTCTTGAGCGTCTTTGCTCATATAAAGATCCGCCCTTCCATCAATGTCTTCCGTTATCTCTTCAAAATCCAAAGGCAGGGGAAGTCCGAGTGGTACTGCTTCATCCCTCGGGTCGGCCGAAGCGTATTCTCCGGGAAGCCTTCGTCTATCCATGGCTGGAAGAGGAAGTTCGTCTTCGTCTACCTGCCGGAGAAAGAGAAGAGCGTGTGGCCCTTCCTTACTGAATGGGCGCCGCTGGCCGCAGGCCTCTCGGATCCTCCTGTCCTCACCCCAGTCCAGAGCACCCTCGTGGGTCGCATCCAGATGAGGGCCCCGTACAACGTCTGGGGACTTCTCAGCGCGTCGGAGCGACTGGTGAACGCCGGGGTATGGCCGGATCCTCAGTCCGATCCGGTGCGGGCCTTCCCCTACCTTCCTCCCGGGGAGACTCCGCGGGGCCGCGGAGGAAGGGCCGCCGCTCCTCTGGCCGAAGCTCTTCCGGCTGAGGATGCTGATGAAGTTTCGGCCGAGGGTAAGTCGGCTTTAAGTTTGTACTTGCTCACTGTTCTGTTTCTAACAGGCTCTTCTTGCTTGCAGCAATGGCCAATCTCGACGCCCTCCTCGATCGGATATCCGACCAGCGCGGTCCGGGCCGGGCACCGGCCCCGCAGGCGGCAGGCAGGTCCGGCCGAGGCGCTGGGGCTCCGAGGACCCGAGGCGGGGTCCCAAGGACTGCGGCCTCTACTGAGGGCCGTGCTGCCGCCGCCGCTCTCGAGAGGGAGCAAAAGTCCAAATTCGCCGCTCGAAGGGGCGGCCGAGTGTCGAAGCGCCCCCGGTTGGAAGGGGCCGTAGACGCGGAGGAGGCTCCGCTGGTCAGGAGGAGTGCCGAGGCCCGAAGGGCCGCGAGGCTGGCGTCTCCTGAGGTGCCGAGGGGCGATTCCCCTCCGGCTGTTTCGGCTGGGGCTGGTGACGAAGGCGCCGGGTCGCAGGCGCCCCGGGCGCAGCGCGAGTGGTGGCGCCCCGAACCGGGGATTTATGTGGACGAGAGTATGGAAGACTCGCAGACGTGCCTCCGTCTGCTCCGCAGTCTTACTCTCCCTTCGGCCTTTGAAGGGCTGAAGCGTCATTCGGTCATCGACCTGGCGGCGATGAGCGCTCGGTTGGCAGTCCAGGTAATAAGCTTGAGGGTACTTCCGTCGAGCTTTCCTTAGCTTTCTCTTGATTTTTCTTTTTTCTGATCATTGTTTGCTTTCGGCCCGCAGGCTGCGGTGACGGGTAGCGTCCTGATGCACCATCAGGAGCAGCTCCGACTCCAGCTCCTGGAGGCCGAGAGGGAGTCAGACGGTTTGGGCGAGGGTACTTCGGTGGTGCCCGACATCGAGCCCTTAGTCGGTGGGCTCGTAACCGCGAGTGCCCGGGCGCGGGCGCAGCTGGAGGAGAGGGCAGCTGAGGCCCGTGCTTCCGCCGAGGCCAAGGTGAAGGCCGAGCGGGAGCTCGCCGCGGCTCAGTCCGAGATCCGGGCCCTCAAGGTCCAGATTCAAGAGAAGGACTCCCGGCGGGCCTCGGAGAAGCGGCGACATGCCGAGGAGGTATCGGCGCTGAAGCAGGAGCTGGAGGAGGTGGCGGACATGGCCGTAGCTGATTACAAGGCCGGCCCGGATTTCGCCGAAGAGATCATCCAAGCTCAACTGCTGGCTTCTTCCTCCGTCTTCGACCTCGGGTTGGCTGTCGCCCAGAGGGCCTGCCCGAGCGTCGATCTGACTGGGGTCGCCCTACCGAGGGGTGAGGAAGCCAAGGAGCTCCTGTCTTGGTGGCAGGAACTTATGGCCGAGAGGACCTCGACTCCTGCGCCGGGTGACGAAGCTGCGCCCGCCGAGGGGGCCCCCGAGGAGGCTGTCCTTGAGGAGGCTGCTGCTGAGGAGGCTGCCGCTACTGAAGCGGTGCAGATCGTCGACTCTCCCTCTCCCTCTCCCTCTTCAGGACAAGCCGCAGCCGAGGTAGAGGAGGCCGAAGCCGAAGAATGACGCGGGGATCTGCCCCTGTTTCCACTTCTTCTTCTGTTGTAAGCCCTCGGCCAAGGGTATGGCTGGTTTACGCTTCTTCTTCTATCGTAAACCTCCGGCCAAGTATACGGCCGGCTTTCACTTCTTCTTCTGTTGTAAGCCCTCGGCCAAGGGTATGGCCGGTTTTTGTACTTCCTTTTCTGTAAATATAAGGAATGTTTTCGGCTTTACCTTGGTGTTTGTGTATGATCGACCGAATATGGCCCTTCAGAAGCCTGAGATTTTTGTCATCGTTCGTTATAGCTTGTAAGGCCGAGACCCGATGTAGGTTCGGATAGAATGTCGCCATAGTACTCGGCCGGGACCTTTACTAACGTGGTCTACATGATCTGAAGGGACATCTTGCCGCTTCCGATGTATTTCGGGTGGCCGAAGCCACTCATGCTTATGCTTATGCGAACTTAGATATACCCTGCCGCTTCCCGAACCGGTATATGTGGCCGGAACCACCTTCGGATCAAGGTATCGGCGGGCTTAGGAAGAATGCCATGTCGCTCCCGATACGGTTTTCACGGACTTAGAAAGAATACCATGCCGCTCCCGATACGGTTTGCATGGCCGAAGCCACTCCCGGTACGGTTTACACGGACTTAGAAAGAATACCATGCCGCTCCCGATACGGTTTGCATGGCTGAAGCCACTCCCGGTACGGTTTTCACGGACTTAGAAAGAATACCATGCCGCTCCCGATACGGTTTGCATGGCCGAAGCCACTCCCGGTACGGTTTACACGGACTTAGAAAGAATACCATGCCGCTCCCGATACGGTTTGCATGGCCGAAGCTACTCCCGGTACGGTTTTCACGGACTTAGAAAGAATACCATGCCGCTCCCGATACGGTTTGCATGGCCGAAGCCACTCCCGGTACGGTTTTCACGGACTTAGAAAGAATACCATGCCGCTCCCGATACGGTTTGCATGGCCGAAGCCACTCCCGGTACGGTTTTCACGGACTTAGAAAGAATACCATGCCGCTCCCGATACGGTTTGCATGGCCGAAGCCACTCCCGGTACGGTTTACACGGACTTAGAAAGAATACCATGCCGCTCCCGATACGGTTTGCATGGCCGAAGCCACTCCCGGTACGGTTTACACGGACTTAGAAAGAATACCATGCTTCATGATAAAAGAAGTCTTTATTCATACTCTTCGGCTGTAAGCCTGGGGAAAAGTGACTTACACATAATAACGCCGAAGGCGCTCAACATTCCAGGTGCGAGGGAGAGGCTGGCCCGAAAGGGTCTCCAACCGATAAGCTCCATGCCTGATCACCTCCCTGACCCGATAGGGCCCCTCCCAGTTGGGGGCAAGCTTTCCTGAGGCTTCGGCTGGTTTGGAAGCATGAGCGTTCCTCAACACGAGGCTCCCTACTTCAAAGCATCGGGGCTTTACTCGAGTGTTGTGGTACTTCGCCATGCGCTGTTGATAAGCGGCCAGCCGGATACGAGCCTTGTCTCGGGTCTCTTCAATGAGGTCCAGGTGGTCTTTCAGACCTTCTTCGTTGGCCTTCGGATCGTAAGCAACGACCCTGGGAGAGGGAAGGCCGATCTCCACCGGAATAACGGCCTCTATGCCATAGGCCATGCGAAAGGGAGTTTCGCCGGTGGGGGTTCGGCTTGTCGTCCGATAAGCCCACAGAACACTTGGCAGCTCCTCTACCCATCGGCCCTTAGCTTCGCCGAGGCGGGTTTTCAATCCCTATAGGAGGCTTCGGTTAATGACTTCGACTTGGCCGTTTGTTCGAGGATGCGCCACCGAAGTGAATTTGTGGAGTATGCCGAAGCTGGCGCAGTTGTCGCTGAACCGCCGGCTGTCGAACTGCTTCCCATTGTCAGAAATGATGGCCCGAGGGATGCCGAACCGGCAAATGATGGACTTCCAGACGAAGTTCCAAGCATTATTATCGGTTATTGCCGCGAGGGGTTCGGCTTCGACCCACTTAGTGAAATAATCTACCGCCACGATGAGGAATTTTCTCTGGCCGGTGGCGACGAGAAAAGGCCCCAGGAGGTCGATCCCCCATTGAGCGAAAGGCCAGGGGTCGGATAAGGGGGTCAGAAGGGCGGCTGCCTGGTGGATGAGGGAGCTATACTTTTGGCACTGGTCACAGCGCCGTACGAGGGCTAAAGCGTCCTCTCGGAGTGATGGCCACCAGTAGCCTTGCCTTAGAAGCTTGTGAGCCAAGGCCCTTCCTCCCGCATCCGCTCCGCATACCCCTTCATGGACTTCTTTTGTGGCGTAGTCGGCTTCAGCTGGGCCGAGGCACCGCAGCAGTGGTCGGCCGAAAGATTTCTTGTATAGGACCCCGTCCAGAAGAAGAAAGTGGGATGAGCGCTGTCGAATGTGCTTCGCCTCCTTCGGATCTGGCGGGACTTCCCCTTGGAGAAGGAAAGCGACGAGGGGGGTCATCCATGTCTCGGCCTCGGCCTCAACGACTTGCATGGCTTTGGTTTCGCCGAGGCTTGGTTCGGCGAACTCCTCGACGAGGATCATTCGCCCTCCCCCCCCGTCTTGAGTTGACGCCAGCCGGGAAAGTGCATCGGCTCGGGCATTCTCGGCTCTCGGGATCCTCACGACTTCATAAGAGTCGAATTGGGCGAGGATTTTGCGAGTCACCTGGAGATAAGACGCCATCATTGCGTCCCGAGCCTCGTACTCCCCGGAGATGTGGCTGGCAATCAGCTGGGAATCCCTGAAGGCCTTCAGGTTCCGGGCGCCGAGCTTCTTTGCGGCCCGGAGGCCGAAGATGAGAGCTTCATACTCGGCGGCATTGTTGGTTGCTGGGAAGGAGAAGCGCAGGACGTACTCCGTGACGACCCCTTCGGGCGATGCCAGGATCCATCCGGCGCCGCTGCCCGTAGAGCACGCGGAGCCGTCTACGAAGAGTCGCCATTCGTCTGCTGGCGCGGGTGCCAAAGTAGCCTCGGCTTTGGGCGCGTTGGGTACTGGCTGAGGCGCCCCGGAAGCGCCAGGGGTAAGTTCGGCGATGAAGTCTGCCAACGCCTGGACTTTTATTGCTACCCGAGGAGCGTAGGAGATATCGAACTCTCCTAGCTCGATTGCCCATTTTGCTAGCCTGCCGGACACCTCTGGCCGGGAGAGGACTTGCCTCAGGGGCTGGTCGGTGAGGACCTTCACGGAATGGGCCAGAAAATAGGGCCGGAGCCTCCTTGCGGACGAGACAAGGGCCAGAGCCAACTTCTCCAGGGCAAGGTACCGGAGTTCTGCTCCTTGAAGGGCTCGGCTGGTATAATAAACCGGCTTCTGAATGCTTTCTTGCTCTCGGATGAGGACGGCACTGAGAGCCGTCTCGGAGACCGCAAGGTATAAGCTCAGGGGTTCCCCGGGAACTGGCTTGGATAAGACGGGGACTTTGGAGAGGTAGGCCTTCAGCTGGTCGAAGGCTGCTTGGCACTCTTCCGTCCACTCGAAGTTGTTGGCCTTCTTCAGTAGCTTGAAGAAGGGGAAACAATAGTCGGCCACCCTTGACATGAAGCGACTGAGGGCAGCGATCCTTCCGTTCAGCTTCTGTACTTCTCGGATGTTTGCCGGGGAGCGCATCTGCATGATGGCCGAAACCTTCTCGGGGTTGGCTTCCACCCCCCGGTGGGTGACCATGTAACCGAGGAACTTGCCGGAGGCTACCCCGAAGGCGCACTTGGCCGGATTCAGCTTCATCTTGTACCGCCTAAGGGCGGAGAAAGTCTCGGCCAGGTCGGCCAAATGCCCTGCAGCGATGCGGCTCTTGACCAGCATGTCGTCTATGTAGACCTCCATGTTTCGGCCCAGCTGCGGAGCGAACACTTTGTTGACCATGCGCTGGTATGTCGCGCCGGCGTTCTTCAGACCGAAGGGCATTCGGGTGTAGCAGTACAGGCCCAAATCGGTCGTGAAGCTGGTCTTACTCTCGTCATCCGGATGCATCCGGATCTGGTGGTAGCCCGAATAGGCGTCGAGGAAGCTTAAGAGCTCGTGGCCGGAAGTCGCGTCCACCACCTGGTCTATCCGAGGCAGCGGAAAGCTGTCCATCGGACAGGCTTTGTTGAGGTTGGTGAAGTCCACGCACATACGCCACTTGCCATCTTTCTTTGGCACCATGACCACGTTGGCGATCCACTCCGGATGATGCACCTCTCGGAGGTGTCCGGCGTCCAGCCCCTTCTGCACTTCGGCTTGGATGGCGGTTCTCCTTTCTTGATTGAAGGTGCGCCGCTTCTGCTTTACTGGGGGCTGGTTGGGATCGGTGTGGAGACGGTGCTCGGCTACCTCCGGGTCAACCCCGGGCATGTCCGACGGAGACCAGGCGAAGACGTCGAGATTCTCTTTCAAAAACTCGGTAAGCTTCTCTGCTTCAATCTTTTCCAGGCCGGAGCCTATCATCAGGACTCGTCCCTCGCCTCCCGGAACAGGGACGGCGAGGAGTGCTTCTCCCGGAGATGCCTCGGTTGATGACTCGATCGTCAGGGTTTCGGCTGCGGTCTTCCCCTTGACCGAAATCATGTAGCACTGCCGGGCCGCTTCTTGGTTCCCTTTGGCCTCGCCAATTCCGTGGCTGGTATGAAACTTCAGCTTCTGATGGAAGGATGATGGCACGGCTCCGACCCCGCCGATGAGCCTTCGGCCGAATATGGCGTTGTAGGCTGACTCGATCTTTACAACGGCAAAGTCCGTTTCAACGGTTAATTGCCGGGGGGCGGAGCCTAAGGTTACAGGAAGCCGGACAATACCCTCTACTCGGCAGGGCGAGCCGTTAAAATCGAAGAGGGGGCCCCGGTGAGGCTTCATATTAGCCTCACTCAATCCCATCTTCTCAAAACAGTCGTAAAACAAGATGTTTGGTGCACTTCCATTATCCACAAAGATTCTATGTACATCATAGCTATTTATTACAGCATTGACGACGAGGGCGTCATCATGAGGGACCTAAACATCAGTCAGGTCCTCGGCGCCGAAGGTGATGTCTTCCAGACGAGGCCGCTTCGGCTCGCCGTCAACCGCCGCTATGGTGTTGCGCTGCCGCGGCCTTGATCCCTCCCCGGGCCCTCCGGATATCATCATGATAGACCCAGAGCTGGGTCTTTGATGGGATGATTCTACCGGGGCCGAGGTGGCTTTTGGCGGAGGAGCGGCTTCTATTGCCGGGGGTGGTTGTTGCCTGGGCGCTGCAGGGACGTCCCGGTTCTGCTGCGGCGGCTGCTCCCGCCGATACTGCGGCAATCTCCCCTCCCGGATGATGCGGTCGATTTCTTCCCGGAGCTGTCGGCACTCGTCCGTCGTGTGGCTGATCTCTCGGTGATATTCGCAGTATCTGCCGGGGTCCCTTCGGCGAGGATCGGTCTTGATGCGATCAGGCCGCCGGAGCATGCCCTTCACCTCCATGAGCATCCGGGAAGGGGGAGCAGGTAAGGGTAGGTACCGCAGCTGCGGGTCCCGTCGCCTCTCCTTGTCCCAATCCTCCCGGCGATAGCGCTTTCGGGAGGGCTCTTGGTCCTCGGACCGAGGTCGAACCACCGGGGGAGCAGGTGCCGAGGTGGCTTCGGTTGCGCCTTTGCCCCTGGACAACATCAGGGCCTCTCGGTTGATGTACTTATGGGCCCGGGCCACGAGGTCCTGGAAGGTAGGGTGATGGCGCTTTCCGATGGAGCCGAGGAGCCCCTCGTCCCGGCACCCGCTGATCACGGCCGAGACCGCGATCGAGCTGTCGAGGTTCGGGATCTGGGCGGCCTCGGTCCGGAACTTGGTGAAGTATTCCTGGAGAGTTTCGGTGGGGCCTTGCCGGATGGCCAGCAAGCTGGCGGAAGTTTTGGACTGCCGGGTGGCATCATAGAACTGGTCGATGAATAATTGGCCCAACTGGACCAGGGAGTGGATGGAGTTGGGGGCCAGAGTCTCGAACCAGGTGAGGGCGATTTTTTCAAGGGTGAGGGGGAAAAGACGGCAGCGGACTGCCTCGGAGATCCCTCGGACCCGAAGATAAGTGTTAAATCTCTGGAAATGACAGACCGGATCTGTCATTCCGTCGTAGAGAGGGCCCTTCGGCAGCTTGAAGTTGGGGGGTACCTCGGTGGCTAGGAGCTCCGCCGTGAATGGGGTCTGCTCCAGGATGCTGCTGGCGAGGGGCGCCCCGTGAGGCCGAGACACCATCTGCTGTATTTCTTTGCGCATCGCCGTCAGCCGCCGGTCCAGGTCCGGGGCGGTCGAGGTGGCGACGGATTGCCCTCCGGTTCGGGCCGGACGGTACTCCGACGAAGCATAATCCTGCTCCGTCAGGCGATCAGCACGAGGAGCTTGGACAGGTAGCGTCGAGGGCTCGCTGCGCGTCTCCGCGGTCTCGTTGGGAGGAAACGGCGCAGGCGCCGGCCGGAACCGGGCATCTTGTACTGGGTAGAGCGGGGGGAGCGGCGCCTGCTGAGGAAGCTGTCCCATCAGCCCCATGCGCTGGGCGATGGTGGATACCATCTCCTGGAGAGGCGCTAGGGACGTGACGGCAGCGGCCAGCGTTGCCACTTGCTGCTGGAGCACCCCCACTCGGTCTTCCGAGCCGAGAGACTCCGGTATGGTCGGCAGAGGCAGGCTCAGCGGGGCAGAAGGTGCGCCTTCGGAAGGCAGCATCTGCGCCGAGGCCTCCCGCGCTTCTGCTTCACTTTGTCCGGATCGTCGGGTCACAGGTCGCTGAGACATGACTTGTTTTGTTGGTTTCCCACAGACGGCGCCACGTGATGTAGACTGGATCTATCACGACCGGATTCCGAGGCTGGAACCTGAAGAAGTGGATCCGAAGCCGGTTTGGATCGGTGTTAATGAGGCCCGACGGGGATCCGGAAGGCCGAGGAGGCGGAGGCGAAGGCGAGGGTCCGAAGGCCGAAGAGCGCTTCGGTCGGTGCAGGCTCGTCTCCGGGAAGTCGGGGCCGAGGCTCCTTCGGCGGGCGAAGGGGCGGCGCGGATGAAGCTCCTGCTGGCTGTATTGCCGACAGGCGATGAAGCCGAAGCCGACGGTCTGAGGCCGAAAGGGTCTCGGACTCGGCTTGCTCTTGGATAGTGAGCCCAAAGAGCCCTTTTTGTCGGATGAGGGGACAGCGCGGGGCCGAGCCTCCCGTCGCGGGGCAGCCGTTGCACGGCGTCGAGACCAGGGAGAGGAGTCCGAAGTCGGCGGCCGAGACCGACTCGGGAAGGTCGGCGATGATTCGAACCGAGTTCCTGCATGAAGGAAAGAAGAAGAAACCGGTCAGCAGGAGTCTCGGGCTCTGGCCCTTAGGAACCCCCTCCGACGGTCAAGTTAGCTTCTGAAGATGATTCGATTCAGAAGGCAAGAAGTAGCTTTAATGCTATTTGGACCGAAGTCCTAAGGGTCTCGGAGGCAAAGAGTTGCATCCCTTTGGCAATAAATAGCGGTGTATTTATAGCAGAGGATAGAGGTTGGTTAACGGTGGTAGCCGATATAGGACTATGTTTGGGCTTACTGGTAAACCGTCATAGTGCCTGATCCGCCACCGGAGTTGGCCGGACTCGGCTATCGGGCCGAAGGGGGTTGGGCCGCCGATGGGCCGAAGCTTGCTGGGCCTAGGGCAGCCGCGCTGTTCCCGGGCCGTAGGCTGATGGGCCGCTGACGGGCCGAAGCCTGTTGGGCCGGGAGCAACGGTGCCGCTTATGGGGCCGAGGGCTGCTGGGCGCTGATGGGCTGAAGGCTCCCGGAGGGCCTGATACTGCTGCTGTTGGGCTGAACGGGGTTTGGGCCTGCTCTAATGGGCCGAATCGGATTCTGCCTCATCACAACAGTTTTTCAATATAACACAAAACATCTAAATATTACTATTACAATTATAATTTAAAATACATTCTAACGTAATACACACAAAACACTTATAAATAATATCAAAAGTACAAAACTACAACTATAATTTAGAATACACCCCAATGTGAGTGGTTTAGGTTGCATCCAGGTGCACATTGGAGTGTATTTTAAATTATGGTTGTAATTTTGTGTTCTTTGTGGTATTTAAGTGTTCTGCGTTGTATTGAAAACTTGTTGAACTGAAAATAAATAAAAAGTTGTCAACGTCGGTAAGATGCGTCTCGAATGACGAACCTACTTTACACATAACATCTTAAGACTGATTCTTGTTGGAGTCCGGTTCAATATGTACTAAGACGATCTGGACTCGTGTGAGAAATGCCAAAACTGTGAGGAATGCGACAAAGCAAGTCTTACTTCCAGGCTCACCTCCAAACAACCAAAGTGACCCTCACTATGAGTCATTAAACCAACTCACCAGTCATGAACTGGCAGTAGTATGGATGTTCCAGCAGCAAGTACTCCAACGTTTAGCTATCCTAAATGAGCAAGCTGTTAGCAAGCGGCTTTATTTAACTTGCCCAAGACACAGGAGACGTCTGCATAACTTCTACCCAGGAAAGCATGTTCTAGGTGGAAGTTTGTGTAGAAGCTGAGCAAGCATGCCATAAAACAGGGACGTAGTGTGACAACCAGAATTTCAGCTCTGCAACGCGAGTACCTGATCATTAACAAGGACGAAAAGATTATTTTGTTAAAATATTATAAGACGATTGAGATGGATCACCCTCGATCACCAAATCATGTGATAACCTCTCTAGGAAGAAAGTTGGCATGGCCATATATTGGGGTAGCTCTTGTTATCTCTCACTGAATCACACACTTTAAGAAAACGGTATAATAACACCGTCTCCTAACACAATTTAGGTGGCACATACACAATGCAAACTGTACGCAAAAGACTAAAGAAGGTCACCAAATCTCTAATTACAAGGTGCCACACGGCATGGTCCCAATTGACGGGGAGGTTATCTATTATCTCCTCCGAATTTCCTATGGAAAATGCTAGTCAAATGGAAAATGTTCTCCACTTTCTTTATCCAACCGACATGGGTGCATGGGATAGGCTCCCATCCTTGACCACTTTCTAACAATTTTGCAAAGCAGTCTCTTAACTTGTGTCCTTTCTTTAAAAGAGTAAAAAAAATAGTTAAGATCTCCCGGCGGACTAGCACTCCTCCCCCTATATAAGTGGGGATTGCAGAGATACCTGCCCCCACCCACACGGTTAAGGCAACTAAAAACACCATGAAATGCTGCCAAGCATGGCATCGGTAAGATTAAAAAAAAAAATGATATTTTACAGCAAACTAAATAACTAATATGTCTCTGAAGAAACCCCGTGACTGGATAAGATTTGAGTTGGGTGGATCCTTGCCGTTAACAGAGGAAGAAGGATGCTTTTGGCGGGAAAAAAATGTTCTTCATTCTATAATATTCCTTTATTAATCCTCTTGCTTGGGGTTGAAGACATGTCCAGTGCTCGGTTGGCCTGCGCGTCTCCATGGGAACCATGTTCTTTCGCTCGCTAGGCACACGACACCGCGAGCGAGCGCAAGGGGAGGAAAGCAACAGAAAACGTGCGTCCGTGTCGATATCCTCGCAGACTCAGCAGGTTCCGTCCTTCCTCGCCTCTCCCGTGCCGGAGTCAGGACGACCTCTGTTAGGAAATTTGATTCCCCGCTTTACGTCCACCTGCAAAAATCCAAACTTGACACCAGTGTTCGCTTCTCTCGGTTCCTGCCCGTCCTTGCCACAGGAAAGGACAGTGCAGGGAGGTGAAGTCGTCCAAGGAAGTTGACAGCAGCAAGTTCCCAAAGAGAGAGAGAGAGAGAGAGAGAGAGGGAAGGCAGCAGAAGCTTTTACGTCCAGGACAGAAGAGGGAGGGAAACGACCAACATTTGTACCAACAACAGGGGGGGATGGAGTAGGAGGCTTCATAGATAGGAAAACTATTTTGTAACTCGTTAATTTGACTCTATATTTGATACTATAAATTTTAAGATGAATAAATGACAAATATATGAGTAAAATTTGTAACTTTCACCTATGTTATGTGTGTTATGCATGTGGCTGCAAAACCGTTTTGCTTATAGATAGAGAGAGAGAGGAAAAGGAGGAGGCCAAAAACCAGCGATCCCCACCGCTACCCAAGCCCACCCCATTCACCTCTACACTTGGCGTTCTCATGGGTGATCATCTCCCTCTCCCACGTCGGGCATTCTCCATTGCAGTCGCTTCTCCGCTGTGGTCGCTCCTCTACCTCGTCCAAGCTCTCATCTTCCTCTCTGTGCTCTCCCCCTCCAGCGCGAGGGACATGGCTGCTTCGTCTGCGTCTCCCCCCTCTTCTCCTTCTGGTATGGTTTGTGCTGATGTACGTCGTAGTAGCACTTGTTAGGAGGCCATCTGGGCATCAATAGAACAGTTTCTGTGTGTGCGTGTCTTCTGACGGTCATCTGCTTTTGGCACGGTGCGGACAGTGGCAGAGGAGATGACCCCGTTGCAGAAGCACGTCTCCTTCTTCGACAGGAACAAGGACGGTGTCATCTACCCGTGGGAGACCTACCAAGGTTGTTGTTTTTTTTTTTTTTTTTCTCGCTTCTCCTCCTCTGTTCTGCAGCTTCCGCAACTGCCCACTTCCGTTTCTTGCTGGATTTTTTTTTTAAAACGTTTGGTTTAGGAAGAATCTTTGCTTTTATCCAGATACTGAGGAAAAGGGGAACTTGTGGTGCAGGTTTCAGGGCGATTGGGTGCGGAGCCGCCTTCTCCAGTGCCAGCGCCTTGTTCATCAATAGCATGCTCTGCTCCAAGACTCAACCTCCAGTATGATCTCTCTCTCTCTCTCTCTCTCCCCCAAGTGGAGAGATGGATATTTTGTGGGGAATTTTACAGAAATAAAATAGTATTCAGAGAATATAATTTGTTCTAACTATTTTTAACGCTATGCCATCAGCTATTCAATTTACACTCAAACTTTCAAGTTGCCCAATTTCAACATATACCGTTTTACTTTTAGATTTTGCACCATTTCATGTCTTGCACATTTAGCTCTTGTTTACTCGATTTTAGTGCTGCATCCGGTTTGAAATAATTTTAGTGGATATGGATTATACATGCTTGAAATTATGTAATTTCACGGGTTACACCATCTTGCTTGAATTTACGTAGCTTTGCCCCATTTTCCTGGTTCAATGAGAAACTACGGAGTTTCTTGAGTTACAGTTTACTCTTCTATTTACAACATTTCACTAAGGGCGCGTTTGTTGTTTATGTCTAACATTTTCTCCCGCTTTCTTGTCAGTCCACTCTCTCAAACTCTGGAGTTGTGCTTTGGGGATAGCTCTCTACATCACCTACTGTGATTGGATCTGCTCTCTCTCTCTCTCTCTCTCTCTCTCTCTCTCTCTCTCTCTCTCTCTACTTATGCTCTCATGTTTGGCAGGTTACATTACAATTCAGCCAAAGAAGAAATTTTGATGACTTCATTGTGGCACAAAAGCTCAAAGGAAAGTATCATCTTGGCGTTGTGCCATAATGATGTTATCATAATGCTTTCTTTAGGGGCAAAAGTAGATGCAAACGATGCAGACCAAATCGAACAATTCGGCATTAGATTTAAGTTGACTATATTTGAAGTTTTTTCTTTAAAAGGCTTTTTTTCTTGTTATGTCTGAAATTGTGCCTTTCATTCGATGATGCATTTTTCTATGCTTAACATTTTCATATTTTTATGAATTTTTTAAAGCTAAACATGGGAGCCTATCTTGGCCAAGGCTGGATTGGCCAAGATTGGTCTCAGATCTGCCAGATCATATCAGGATCAACACAGTGGCGACTAATCTGTACCTGATCCCCAATCATGCCTTCCCTTCTAGTTTCTCATCTTCCAGTCTTGGAACAACTTCAAACAAGAATTTGGCCTTATTTTGGATCTTTGAATGTACCTTTGTAAGGATCATGGAAAGCTCATTTTCTCCTAGACTATGAGACCCAAACTACCCCTCTTTGAGGAGCCCCATAATCAAGGGGCTCAATTGCACGAGGCAAAGTTCCCAAATATGTTGGCACAAGCCAGGCAAAGTTGGTGCACTATGCCTTGTTCCCCTTTGATACGTAACAGATGCCTGCAGCTACTCCTCTTCATTGCCCAAGCTTGGAGTTAATCCTGTGACCTTGGACACTCACTTGAAATCTGGCACCAACCAAGTTTGCCTCACCCTCTGTCAGACAAAAGTACAAAATCTCCCTGAAATATAATGCCAACCCGGTGAATGTGCATGGTGACGGCTCTGACCATTATAAGTTGACCAAATGCTTTCATATGTAAGTGTTGAAACAAAGTCGGTCCCCATGTCTGACCACACAACTGGGATATATAAAAGTGACTTATGTCTCGATTACTCCAAAGTGAAGCCGAATCATCTGAATCAACACAAGTCTGCCCAAATGCCAAACCATGTGTGGAGTATAGTTTCTACCAGCATGCTTTGTTGGCATTCACATTTTTTCATGCGAATGCTTTCTCTTTTCTTTATGCATGTTTATTTTCTATTGATGAGAATGCATAACTGAAAAAACAAGAAAGCCCCCAAGTTCCCTTTTCATCAGTTGAAGATAAAAAGAAATAGGCTTCCCCCCCTACTTCCATTCAAGGAGAGAGAGGACTGAGACAAGCTATTAACCTGTACACCACAGCACTAGTAACTAATCATCAATGCCCCATTTTGAAGCCACTAAACTCTCTACCTTGAACATGTTTTTTGTTTCATGGAATAGCATCTTGTTATCTTACGAGTCTTTGCACTTACTATCTAACACAAGATTGCAGCTGATCCTGAGTTGGATCAGCCGATTCAAGTCGGGATCGCCTGGAGGCGATCCAATTACCGGGGGGGGGGGGGGGGGGGGGGGGTGCGCTGCCGTTCCCACCCAATTCAGTGGGAATCGGTCAGGATCGGCTGATCCCGGCTGATCCGATCGGACAGGATCCTGGCCGATCCCATCCAATATCCAGCCGATCCGATCTGGATCTGATCAGGATTGCTGGGGTCCGATCCGGACCCCCGACCCGATCTGGAATTCCATGATCTAACAAGGACTTGTGAACTCCACTCATCCTATTGTCATTACATTTATTTCATGTTG
This sequence comes from Zantedeschia hybrid cultivar, assembly GCA_030544215.1. Classification (NCBI taxonomy): domain Eukaryota; kingdom Viridiplantae; phylum Streptophyta; class Magnoliopsida; order Alismatales; family Araceae; genus Zantedeschia; species Zantedeschia hybrid cultivar. Next base: position 63,712,906 of record JARZZO010000008.1, on the reverse strand, counting down.
CCACCATTATACACAAGGTTACAAGAAAAAAAAAAAAAAAAAAGTTTACTTTTGTGCATGCTTATGGATGCATTAAGGCTTACAGATTCCTTTTCTGAAAGTGAATTGCACCACATATTTGTTAAATATCAAATGGAAATTGGGATGTATGAGTGCCAGTGTGCTCTTGAAGGATCCTCTACACAAAGTATACTATCTGCACCAAGAAGTTGAGGATCTCAGTACCTATTCAAACTACCCAAGATAGAATATTGTTGGCCCTTCACCTTAAACAAAGCCTGGACCATTTTGTTACAGCTACAAATGAAGTGAAACACCCTTTCTGCAGTCCAATCCTTTGAATGCTAAATATCTGGCTGTTTCTTTCTCCCCAGATAGCCAATAGAGTCAACCGGCACACCTTACAATCATCCTTGTGTGCCCAACTTCGACTCCCATCTAGTAACAATCTGCCCACCTCATCCAGCAGATGACCATCAATTCTCACCTTCTGAAAGTACATTGTCATAACTCTTCCAGTTGAGCATCAAGCAAGGGGTGGTCCAAAGTCACCTCCTCTTCCCACATCAGGGTTGTATCTTCTTAATGCATTTAAGAAATTGTGCCAGCTTATCATAGGGTAGGAAGCCTCTTAAGAAGTTCACAAGATTAAGATCACCTTCAAAATATTCAATGGTGTCTTTTGGGAGGCATACTAGTGATGGCAACTGAAAGTGTGTTATCCCATCAGCTACGTAGCCAAGAATTCATCTTACCATGAGTCTATCATCGTTATCCTATCTATAGATCCAAGAATCAGCCATTGGGAAGTGGGCTGATGTCCATCTGGCGGAAGTAGTGAGTCTCCCGCCTGCTTATTCTCAACATCTAGTAAATTCCACCTAAACCTTGGTGTCCATATTTTCCCCAATGATGTACCATTGGAGACCTCTACCACAGCTCCAAAGTATTGTCGCAATAACGAGCAAGCAGAAGCTTGCAGCCAAGGAGTTATCCCGAATTCATCCATCTGTCTATAATGAATCCTTGGACATTCCCTAGGCTTGTCAGGGTACCTCCCTGGATCACACCCATAGCTTGGAGAACAACATTCTAAAGGCTAGAGATGTTACTCAAAACCCTTGGCCAAGTATCCCACACTCTGGGTCATCTACAATATCTCTACTGAATGGCATCTAGTCATAACCTTCCTTTCTCTATGTCCACCTTTCACATCCATTTATTCAACAAAGCCTGGTTGAAGTCCCTTTATTTCTGATGCTCAGAATACCATTCTCCTTCAGTAAACCCACACTCTGTATATCATCCATCCCTTGCATCTTCCCCCACTGTGTGTTATAAAGAACCATGCTAGATGGACTCTAGCTTCCTTGCCACTAATTTTGGGATTCTAAACTATGACTGAATTGAACCGCTGACCCAAAGCTCAGGTTAATGGGCGGAGGGGCCCTGAAGCAATACGTGCATGAAGTGACTCATGAGGTGTAGGCTAAATGGCTTTTGCCAATCCTCTCCCCTTACAGCGAATTTGGGAGCAGTTATATGGCAAACAGTGCTCCGTAAAACCAAGAAGCCTAACAGGGGAAAGCCAACAAGCAAACTAGCTACAATAACATGTTATGACTGCTGACTGAAAACTTGAGCTACCGAACCTCCCCAACCAAACTAGATTCTCATGTTCTTTATGAAATAGGAAAACATTATCACTTCAAATGTCTCCTCTTTCCCTGAGTCTTTCTATTATTACTCCAGAATCTTTACTTCTTAGCCTATCCCACTAGGGCTCATGTTTTTATCATTGAACCATGCAATAGGACAGACTTTATGTTTTCCCTGTTTCCAGTCAGAGCTTTACAAGAGAGAGAGAAGAGAAAAGACTGAGGAGACTTTGTTTCTTTCAGGAAAATATTTGACACTTCACATATTCTTTCAGAAAAATATTTGAGGCACTCTTCATGTGTTTCCTGGTTCAATATATGTAGTGGCAATAATTGGAACACAAATCTTATATTGGTTTCTATGACATTATCTGGGAGGTAAATCATTTGTTTGATAAATCAGGGCAGTTTCAATTACTGTTGCAATTTTGCCGAGGCCATATACTTTTTACCGTTCTTACTTATTTTCCAGAAGACATTTTAGAGGAAATTCTACAAAATGATCCTACTTGCGCACATTAACAAAATTTCTGTGATAGCTTCCACTTCAGTGATGAACTGGATGAAAAATCTCTAGTCTGAAAAATGCGCTTATATATGTTTGTTTATGCAGGGAAAATTGACTTCTCCGCTTCTTCCTATTTATGTAAGTAACATTCAGAAAGGCAAACATGCAGGTGATTCAGGTGTCTATGACACAGAAGGGAGGTAAAGAAATGGCACCTGTGTCGTCATTCTTACATCAAGATTACCCGCATTTCTTCAGTATGTTTTTCTTAATTCCTCAAACATTTGACCTCATTCTTTCCAAGTTGTTGAATGAATACTACTTGAAATTATTTTCTTGAAGGACTAGTTTTATTCCTCAGAAAGAATACTACCTGATAGATGCAAACAGTTTTTCAACATGACATTGGAGTTTGATTGTTAAGTGGCTTGTATAATGCATTGCTATCCCAGGCCTAATGAAAGATATATGAGACACAATCAACAGGTGTTTATTAACAAGAAACACTTTGCAGCTAAACTATAGAAAGGAAAAAACTAAAAAAGATAGGAAATGAGTCAACTCTATTAGGATAATGGTTTCCCATGAAACAGTCTTTGGCACTGACGAGAGTTGAGCTCCAAGGTTCCAAGCTACTGCAGTTGATGGCTAGGGACTATTGTAACTTTTTATGGTTAGACCTGAACGTACAAATACAGACTTTTCTATAAATTTTCTTAAACATGGGTCCACTTTGTGGCTAAGCTTCTTTGACTCTGGGTAGAACCTATTTCATGATGAGTCTGACATGAAAACGGGATCAACAGCCCATGTTTCTCAATTTGGGTCAGGGTTGGGAGTACAAACCAGGTTGAAACTAGGTGCTTGAATCTAGTTTTGTTACTCCTTATTGCCAAATATTTTCTCTCAATCATGCCTCATGAAACAAACCTCATTAGCAAGAGCCTAGGAATGAAATTGAAGATTAGAAAATGAACAGGCATGTATACATTTTTCCTCCCCTGAACTTTGTTAATCCTGGATTTGAGAGTGATTCTCTTGTTACACAACTTACACCTGTGTTTACTGCTGGGTCCCCAGGAAGAATGTTTTCTTATCCTTTTGTGTGGTGTCATCGGAAAACTCATTGTATTAATAATATAAACAAAAGCAGAGCAGGCTGATGTTATATATTACTTGATTTATTCTCAACATAAGTTCTCCAATAATTCATCCATGTGTGTAGACCTGGATGTTCTATAATTATTTTCACTAGTTTGAACCAGCACGAGAAAACCTGCAGGCATGCAACATAACATTGCCCTCTCTCTCTCTCTCTCTCTCTCTCTCTCTCTCTCTCTCTCTCTCTCTCTCTCTCTCTCTCTCTCTCTCTCTCTCTCTATATATATATATATATATATATATATATATATATATGTTCATGTATATATAGGGGGTGGATATAATATAACACACCCTGGAGCGCATCTAACTTAGATGCACCCCACCCCGAAACCCTCCATCCCGATTTCAAAATAAATAAATAAAAATCATAAAAAATGTTAAAATATTCAAATAACCCGCTCTAGCTTGTTTCCCACTCCTTTGGATTTAATTTTCACCGTCCAATCAATGAAATCAACTGTAGCCGTCCAATCAAGTTCGTCATTGTTTGTGGATCAAAATTAAATCTCAGTTGATGGGATCAATCCTAAGGGCTAATCTGACAAATTTTTTATTTTTTGACTATTTTTTAATATTTTTAGACATAGATTTTTTATATATGCCTGATCGGACGGCTCCGGTTGATCGTCAAGATCAGATGGTGAAAATTAAAACATCAGAGATGGGATCAATCCTAAGGGGCCAATTTGAATATCTAAAATTTATGAAAAAATTTTGTTTTTATTTTTTAACATGGGGAGGATGGGTTTTTAGGTGTTAGATGCACCCCAGGGTGCATTATTATTATTATTATTATTATTATTATTATTATTATTATTATTATTACATTGTATTCAGAAAATATATGCCTGTACCTTCTATTCCTTCAGAATGGGAGTCAAGAGTTACAACACATTCCATGGCAGTGCTACATTGTTGCCATTAGCAATTTATACAATAAATGCGTATTGAAGGTCAGGACTATGTAGGATGGAAAGAACATGTTGATAATCGCACAACAAAGATTGATACAAAGCCCTATTATTATTGGAGTTACTCCTTATAGGGACAACCCATCTTTAGGAGATAGGGGAAAAGGAAAGTATTGCTGAAGTTGCTTTGAAGGTCAATAATTTTACACCTTTCTTTTTTGTTAAAATAGAACAAGATGGCTGGATGAGGAATAAGGTTTGATCCTTGACATAGACTTCCCTGAGTATTTGTTTTTGTATTATGATATCCAAGAGAATGTATCAATGAGAGAATTGTTCGGATACTCCCACATAGTGGCAAGGGGAGGCATGCCTTGTACTTTGGGACCTATTTCACTCTTTACCACATGGTTTTGGGTTGCTTAGGTAATATGGTATCATAGCCATCCTCCCTTTGTTTGTCTCCTAAAATTCTAGTCAGCCGTAAACTCTGGCATTAAGGGTGGATTCCCCTAAGATTCATGCCATGCCCAAGATTCTCGAGTGTGAGGGCTAGGCATCTAGGGGGTAGGGGGATGTTAGGGTACTTCCACAGTAGGACTGGACAAGGAGAGATGTGCCTTCTTTGTATGGACCTCTTGCACTTTTGACCATGTCATTTTCAGTTGCTTATGTAACAAGAATGACCAAGTAATGCAGGATCGATACGGATTGGCCAATCCAATCTATTTTGACCTGAATTAGTCTAATCATGATCCCGGTTCTGCCATTCTGGGATGGGATTGGTTCGGATCGGCCAATCACAGCAAAGATTGGACAGGGGCCAGACTAGACCAGTCCAATCCCAGCTAGACATTGCGCAATGACTAGTTTAAAAGTAGCTGTTGGGAACCCATTCAACTGGAATGGGCTCCTAAGGGCAAGTTGGGTGTGGGAAGATGTTGAGGTCTATTTAAAAACTTCATATGGCCATTCCCACCCCCATCCTACCAATTCTCTTTTCCCTTTCTTTAAAATTCTAAGCACTCTCATTCTCTCATTCTCTCTTTTAAGCGCTCTCATCTCTTTAAATCATATGCCCAATCATGATCAGAACCTTTTTTTAGTTTTTAAGAAAAAAATTATTTTTAAAATTTTCTAACTTTTTCAAGAACAAATGGGGGACCAAATCGGATCGGCCTGGGATCGGTCTAGATTGGATCAGTCGATCTGATCAATCTAGACCGAGCCTATCCGTACATAATCACCAACTTGATGGGTATCCAGGACTAGCGCACCAATTCATTACACATTATGCTGCGCAACTATCTCTGTCAAAAGGCTGCAATAGTGTCTATATGACTCGAAAGACTGGCTAGAGCATGTCTGACGCATAGTATTTTTTTTTCTGAATTCCTTTCTAAGACAGAAAAGATGACCTTGCAACGGGGTTGGATCTGCCTTACGATGGGGCCCAGTGTGATCCCCAAATTTCTATCGTGCAACGGGGATAGGTGAGATGCCCGAATATTTTCTTCCTTTATTCCGCATCAATTTTTGTATTAGAGCCAAACCTACCTCCACTACCACCGTCGCTCTGTTGCCCTTCTCTCTCTCTCTCTCTCTCTCTCTCTCTCTCCCTTGTAGTTGTACCGGGTGAACAGTACCTCGTCGTCGCGGCCAGTGCGTTGTCCTTATCGCTAGTGTGTCGTTCATGTGCCATTGGCGACCCGTCCCTGTCGCTACCTATGTACATTGCATGTGGATAGTACCACAGTCGTTCATCTATCATCGGTCACTTGTTTACGGCACCGCTTGTGTTTCTCGTTCGTGGATAATGCTGTCGACCTTCCTGCGTTGTCCGTAGGCATGACTTCCTTAGTCTTCTACACTGGAGTTATCTTACCTAATTAGGTGCATGCCGCCCTTGTGTCTAATAGCAAAGTGTGTCTTATCGGCACGGATCGGATTGGATTGGTTGATCTGATTAGATTTTAAGCTTTCATTTGGTGTAATTGAGCTTTCGGGGGTTGTTATCTATAACGATTAGTGGCATTAGGCAACATCTCCATGCTTTTTTTTTCTAACTCTCTCTCTAAAATTCTTGCTCTTTATTCCCATTTCTACTCTCTCTCTCTCTCTCTAAAATTCTTGCTCTTTATTCCCATTTCTACTCTCTCTCTCTCTCTCTCTCTCTCTCTCTCTCTCTTCTAAAATTTTCTTCTTTCAAGTTTCAGCAAACTTAAGTTCCTTTCTTTTTACCTATCATCTATTACATATAATTTTTTAAGTTTCTCTCTCTCTCTCTCTCTCTCGTAAATTTTATACTTCTACCTTAATCTTTCATTTTTCTTTTTTAAGATGTCAGGTCAAAGTGAGGCAACATCCGTTGCTTCTCACATCGACATTGCACCACCACGAACATGCAACAACGAAAGGTGAAGTATAACTATTGTAATAGGATAATTTCATGTGCAGTTTTTGTCTAAAGCAACACTCGGCGGGTGTCAAAGGGGAGGTTAAAACTTGCTCTAATGCACCACCGTAGGTCAAAACTCAATTCAAGAACTACCTACGACAGTGGAATGCTTAAAGAGGAGTAATATCTGCTATGCGGGATCAGATTAGAGAGGAAATGGCACATCTTTTTGCCACTAGAGTGCCTATATACCCTCCAGGAGAAGAACCTCAAGATATAGAAAGAAGGAGATCTACAACATTTGACGATTTTTCTTGAACTAATAGTTATACAAATTACCCATTCTTATCCTTCTTTCCCTAGAGTACTTTCAATTTTAATAAATTATTTCTCTTTGTTTTCTTTCTTAAGATGAATTGCGATGTACAATGGAAGAAAGTTGAAGATCCTTTGCCAAGGAGGATTTGTATAGACGTACTGGCTGGCACCTTGAATAAAGAAGTGGATCCGGACAATGATCCAATGAAGAGGAAATTCACGACCTAACTAAGGCTGATGATCTTGAGGTAAGTCACATAGATCCTTTTCTAACATGCAAGAGGAGTAGGCAACCATTTATTACGACTATCATAAAGAATTTGAAGTTGTGCAAGGGAAAGATTGGTCATACCGATGTTAGATGGTTCATCTGTAACAGTGTGCTAGCGAACACTACCAAGGGTCCTAATTGGGAGGACATGATCGAGACAATTGGAAAAGTAGGTGTAGGACCAACACTTAAGGAGATCTACAACACTTACCTACCTCAAGAGATAAATGATCTCAGAGATTATATCAAGTCGTTTGGAAGAATATAGGATGAGAGAAGCTGCATAATCATAACTGACGGCTGGACAAGTGAGCATATTTAGTCGGATAATTTTAGAGGACATTAATTCATCATATGATATTTGAGCTAATTGTCATCACCTTTTTTTTTTTCTTGAATTCCAAGAGTAAACCCACAAACTTAGGATCGATCCCTACACACAAGTACTTCGAGCCATAGTCTCGCCAAACATCTCTCGGGCATTAGGCCGCCTTTGACCCAGCAAAGTCTGTGAGGTCAAAACTTACGTGAACCCTAGGTTGGTATCCGTTTTGAGTACGTCCACAGGTGGGATTTGATATCGCGACCTCACCGTTACCCATAAAGCGTGTTATCCAACTCTCCCACCTCCAAGGGACGATTGTCATCACCTTTTGAACCGGTATAATAAGGAAGAGTATGATCAACTTCCTTATATACTATCAAATTGGGACTAGGGATGCAAAAACCAGGGATCTGGATTTGATCCGGATCTGATTTATCCTAACACAGAAAGGATCAAGATCAGCTCGAATCTAGATCTTTACTTCAGAGATTCGGAACTCCAAAGTGTTCATTCCTCTCTGCCTCGTTATCGTTGGGATTTGTCGCTATGCGAGAGAGATAGAAAAGCGGGGATGGCGATCAGTGATGGAGCTGGGGAGATTCTCTGGTGGCCTCTCGCAATTGAGATGGAGGGGTTGGTTAGTACATGGCATGCATGCACAGGGGCGAGGGCTTGGAAGCTTGATATGAGATAGGGATCTGCTAGCTACAGCATAGGTTCTTGGGGATGGGAAGGGGATCTGCTAGCTGCGGCAAGGGTTCCTAGGGATGGGAAAGAGGAAGATAGAGGAAGAAGAAGGTGGGTGCAGCAAAGGAATGATATTGTTGCCACCCGCTTCACCTTTGTCCACCCCGATCTCAGCGTACATGAGAACATGTGTCCGGCGGTGCCTCTGGTAGCTCACCTCCTCGAAGATCTCCTAGCTAACATCCAAAGGGTAGGGGATCTGGTGTTCTCCCTGTTGGGATCCGGGCGGGACGCGAAAAACGCAGCGGAAACGAAGAACAAAATTAAACCCGCCCGATGCCCGCTGATCCGATTCGGAATGAAAAACGCAAACCGAAAAACCGGATTGGAATCTGATTACCGTGCGCGGATTCGAATCCGCTTCCGTTTCGGTTCCGTCGAGGCGATGCCGCAAGCCGCACAAGCGTCCGGCCTCCAGCGGTATCCACGCGATCCTCCGCGGTAGTTCGTCCTCGATCCCTCGTCCGTTACAGCTTGCTCGCTGAAGATCCGTCGCCGCAACGGTTGCGGAAATCCCGCCGACGGGAATTCCCGACTTTCGGGAATCACACGCGGCGGAGACGAGAGCTGTTTTGGCTCGCCGAACGGGACGCCCAGAGGGGGAGAGAGAAAGGGGGGATGACGGCCAGCAAGGGAAATCCTGGAGCTTGGCCCATGGTTTCTCAATAGCGTGTATATATATACTAAGTCGGCACGACTTTTCACAAAAGTCCCCGAGTTAATATAAATCCCACTTATGTACCACCGACTGAGAATCTTATTGCGTGTGACCCTCTAGGCCCATTTACCAGTCCGGTTTTCAGCCCGTTAAGTCCAATAACTAGTTATTGACTTATTGTAATTAATTAATATCTAGATATTAACTAATTACTCAACCGAATTATCATCGCATGTAAATTCGGTCGGACTTCTGATCAAGTTGGGTGCCAAGCAACACCGCATGATCCCGGAAGGTAATGGGGTTCAGCAACCCACTCATGGAACATGTCCGTCCACAGTTACCACGTGGCTATAATCCTTCGTTCGCATAATGCTCTCGAGTTAACCTAGGGTATGGTCAACTGTCAAATCCTAGATTGTTAACTCATTTGAATCAGACTCCACTATACAATATCCGAAAACCACTTTTCTGATATTGTTTCTGCTCTGGCCAGAGACTCCTGCGGATCTACTCTAGAGCATTCTCTCTCCAGTTACCTGAGAGCGAACGATCTTTTATTGAACACACAATCACCTTCGAAGGTCTTCCGCTGGACCCGATCCTTGACTATTTGAGATCCCGTGGATAGGGATTCGTAGGTCAAGGTCAAAGTCCAGAAGTCCACCGACAAGGTGTCTTTGGTGTCTCAAGTCCAAGGATCAACCGCGCTACTGTGACGATGAATCAAGCCGATTGACAGTCAGGTAAATTACCATTCGGCGATTCATGTCGGATCAGTTCAGTGAACTCATTCCCCAATGAGCACCTACAGGTTTACCATTGTGTCTCCACACTAGTAACTAATGAGATCAGTCACCCTCATCATATGAGCTGGAATAACCTGTACTAGTCTAACCGGATGTTTGATGTCCTTCTCAAACATCCTACGACTAGGAACAATTAAGAATATGTGTTTATAAGTCATCAGTCTAATTATTATGATCTCATCATAATCTGATGACTATTGCACATATTCATGGACTTCATTATGCGCAAATATAAATATGCCAATCTACATAATGAATTTAATGCCATTTATTAGTGAACCAGATTGAAATAGGTACCTTATGATTGGCTTAGAGGACACCTAAATTATTAATGTAAAACAATCTAACATTTAGAAAGAATTAGAAATTCCTAAATAATATTTATAAAAGAATTTCCAACTCAAATTATTAACCCCTTAACAACTCCTTGTTAAAACCCCTTAATTAAATAATATTTCTCAATAACATTTATTAAGAAATAATAATTAGAACATTTCTAATTAACATAGTCTAACATCTTAGACTTAATTTAATCATTTCATAACATTTATAAAAGATTAAATTTCAAGTAGATTAGATCATTAAAACCAATAATTAAGAGATACTTGAGTAAACTAATTAATGATCTTAATAACTATTATTAAGACTTAATTAATCCTTAATAACTTTTATTAAGATTTATGACTCAAGAAATAATCAACTTAATTATAACTATTATAATTAGTTAATTAATCACTTAACAACTATTATTAAGTGTCTCTAAATTATTTAAATAATTCTCTAACAACAATTGCTAAAGAGTTATCTAATTAGTTAATTAAAATAAAATTAACAACATTTGCTAATTAATTTTAAAATCATGACAATGATCTAATCTCTTAAATAATTAACAACGTTTGTTAAATAATTTTAAGATCCCATCTTAAATATAAGTTAACAACATTTGTTAATATTATCTTAATCATTAATAACAACAATTGTTAATAATTAATTAAGATCCCATTTTATGTAAATAACAACATTTGTTAATTATCACTTAAGATCATATCTTATTTAACTCCTCTATTAAACAATTAAAAGTAATTAACAACTCTTGTTAATTAAAATATTAAGATCATATCTCAAAATTAACTTTTAATTATTTAATTAAAAGGATTTAACAACAATTGTTAATTAATTAAGATCACATCTTAATTATAAGTCCCTTTTAACTTAAAATAACTAATTTAATGTTTAAAACAATTTTAAACATTATTAATTTCAATTTCGAGTTAAATAGGATGGGGTTTTTAATTAAATAAGGGGTTTTTGGGGTTAATTGGGCCAAAATTGACTTAATTGGGCCCAATCAGGGCTTAATGGGCCCCCTTGGCTCGAGCCAATGCAGCCAGGGCCGAACCTGGCTCGTCTGGCTCGAGCCAGGGGGCACTTGGCTCGGGCCAGATGGCCCTGGGCTCAGCCAGGTGGGCTGGGGAAGCCAGGCCCAGCCCCTGGTCCGGTCTGGCTCGAGCCAGGCAGGGCCCTGGCTCGGGCGACCTGGCCGAGCCAGGTCGGGGCCTGGTGCGCCCGGGCCAGGCCTAGGCCGCCCGGCCGAACCGGCTCGGGGCCGGCCGGTCCAGGCCCAGCTGCAGCAGGTTCGACCAGTTCTGTTTTTAGGGTTTTTCAGCCTGTTTGAGGCCTGTTTTGGGCACCGCCGCCGCCGCCGCCGCCGGCCGCGAGGGTGGCCGGAATTTGAAGAGGGATGTCACCACTTCCATTTCCCCCGCCGGTGGTGGCCAGACGGCGAATCCTTCGCCGCCGGTGACCCTCCAAAGTTGGAGATTTGTGCAGTTTCGCAGATTTCAGCTTTTTCCACAATTCTTTTCAACTCTTGAAAATTATGGGAAGAAAAGCTCCACCGGCCTCCATGGAAATTTTCCGGGGATGGCGAGGGGTAGCTGGTCATACCAGCAAACCCACAGAGATGGTCCAACCATCATTAATCCCCTTTTGAAGCCCACAAATCCGGTTCTTCATCACCATGAAGAACGCGATGAAACTCTCAAAAAATTTTGTTTTTCGCACAGAAAAATTAAATTCGAAATTCTAAGTTCATCCCATGAACAATATCTATGAGGAAAAACAAATTTATGCACGAAATAATTTAGAATAATAATTTTATCGTTCCGGAGCGGATCAGAGCGGAACCTGGCTCTGATACCACTGTTGGGATCCGGACGGGACGCGAAGAACGTAACGGAAACGAAGAACAAAATTAAATCCGCCCGATGCCCGCTGATCCGATTCGGAACGAAAAACGCAAACCGAAAAACCGGGTTGGAATCTGATTACCGTGCGCAGATTCGAATCCGCTTCCGTTTCGGTTCCGTCGAGGCGATGCCGCAAGCCGCACAAGCGTCCGGCCTCCAGCGGTATCCACGCGATCCTCCGCGATAGTTCGTCCTCGATCCCTCGTCCGTTACAGCTTGCTCGCTGAAGATCCGTCGCCGCAACGGTTGCGGAAATCCCGCCGACGGGAATTCCCGACTTTCGGGAATCACACGCGGCGGAGACGAAAGCTGTTCTGGCTCGCCGAACGGGACGCCCAGAGGGGGAGAGAGAAAGGGGGGATGACGGCCAGCAAGAGAAATCCTGGAGCTTGGCCCAGAGTTTCTCAACAGCGTGTATATATATATTAAGTCGGCGCGACTTTTCACAAAAGTCTCCGAGTTAATATAAATCCCACTTATGTACCACCGACTGAGAATCTTATTGCGTGTGACCCTCTAGGCCCATTTACCAGTCCGATTTTCAGCCCGTTAAGTCCAATAACTAGTTATTGACTTATTGTAATTAATTAATATCTAGATATTAACTAATTACTCAACCGAATTATCATCGCATGTAAATTCGGTCGGACTTCTGATCAAGTTGGGTGCCAAGCAACACCGCATGATCCCGGAAGGTAATGGGGTTCAGCAACTCACTCATGGAACATGTCCGTCCACAGTTACCACGTGGCTATAATCCTTCGTTCGCACAATGCTCTCGAGTTAACCTAGGGTATGGTCAACTGTCAAATCCTAGATTGTTAACTCACTTGAATCAGACTCCACTGTACAATATCCGAAAACCACTTTTCTGATATTGTTTCTGCTCTGGCCAGAGACTCCTGCGGATCTACTCTAGAGCATTCTCTCTCCAGTTACCTGAGAGCGAACGATCTTTTATTGAACACACAATCACCTTCGAAGGTCTTCCGCTGGACCCGATCCTTGACTATTTGAGATCCCGTGGATAGGGATTCGTAGGTCAAGGTCAAAGTCCAGAAGTCCACCGACAAGGTGTCTTTGGTGTCTCAAGTCCAAGGATCAACCGCGCTACTGTGACGATGAATCAAGCCGATTGACAGTCAGGTAAATTACCATTCGGCGATTCATGTCGGATCAGTTCAGTGAACTCATTCCCCAATGAGCACTTACAGGTTTACCATTGTGTCTCCACACTAGTAACTAATGAGATCAGTCACCCTCATCATATGAGCTGGAATAACCTGTACTAGTCTAACCGGATGTTTGATGTCCTTCTCAAACATCCTACGACTAGGAACAATTAAGAATATGTGTTTATAAGTCATCAGTCTCATTATTATGATCTCATCATAATCTGATGACTATTGCACATATTCATGGATTTCATTATGCGCAAATATAAATATGCCAATCTACATAATGAATTTAATACCATTTATTAGTGAACCAGATTGAAATAGGTACCTTATGATTGGCTTAGAGGACACCTATATCCATCACTCCCCTGCAGCCTTGATGGCACATTGGGTTATGGATCGAGGGGGGGGGGCAGCATTTGTAGAGGGGGCCCATGGATGGGGGTGAAGATGGTGTGAGTAGAGGCAACAATGGACTCGTAGAGTGGATAGTCACGAAGGGGGAAGTGGACATTTTGCCACCTCGTTCCGGAGATCCTGGCCTCAACGAACGACGATTGTTCATCGGTGCTGGTTAGCCCTGTGGGTAATAGTGTTCCCGAGCACCGGTACCTGGGTCGGCAGAGGAGGATGGAGGCACTGATGATTGCAACGTTAATGATGCTATTGTGAAGGGTGAAGGGTGCCGGTCTTCGGGACGGTGAATTGCTATTGCCGTGGGGTCGATCGGACCTATTATTGTCTCCAATGGGTTCGATGGAGGTCAACGGAGGTGGACGTCAAAGAGGGATCCGATCCATAAAAATTCAGAAATTTCGGACCGGATTTTAGGTAAATTCGTTCCAATTTTCATCCCTAGCTGGGACCATCTTCTGGAAGTCGGTTGATGCCAGTGCGAAGGTCAAGGATACTAAATATTTTTTAAAGTTAATTGATGACATTATGGAGCAGGTGGGAGAAGATCAAGTTGTGCAAGTTGTGACGGACAGTGCAGTTTCATACAAAGTCATTGGTCAAATGTTAATGGAAAAGCAACCACATCTCTATTAGCTACCTTACTCGGTCCACTATCGATTTGATGTTAGAAGACATTGGCAAGGATATAAAGGTGTGGTATACTGTGAAGAGTATCCAATTCATCACCTCCTACATCTACAATCATAATTATGTGCTCACATAGATGTATGAATGCACCAACTAGAAAGGGTTGCTACGTCTTGGGGTAACTTGTTTTGCTTCTACTTACATTTCTTATAGAGTTTGCAATCTCAAAAGTGTCCTTTGATGCAAATGATTTTACGTAAGGAATGGGAGGACTGGATGATAAGGAATGCAAAACAAGCAGGTAGTGCCAAGGGGAAGCAGGTGGAGGAGTTGATTAGGAACATAAATTTATAGAAGGACACTAAAATGATGCTTAGTATAGTAGAACCTCTTGTGCGTGTTTTGAGGATGGTGGATGGTGATAAGAAGGCTACAATAGGCTACTTATATGAAGCAATGGATCGTGCGAAGGAAGGCATTGTAAGAGCGAACAACGATGCAAGATGGGATAAGACACTTTACCATAATCTACATACAACAGGTAACCACTTAAATAATCTTATATACTCATCATTTCTATTTGACAATCACTTACATGTAACTAACTTGTAGGCCATTGCTTTAATCCAAAAGACCAATATAGTACGACTGCTCAACATTTGCCAGATTATGAAGAAGTCCTTCATAGGGCTAAGAATGTCATACGGCGTATGTTGGCAGACAAAGACAACTTTTGTTATGTTGTTGTTCACGTATTAAGCCAGACAACTTTTGCCTCTGGATGCAAGAGGAACTGGTCAACTTTTAGCTTGATTCACACCAAGCAAAGAAATCGATTAAGCTCATAGAGATTATAGCACCTGATCTTTTGCCACTATAATATGTAGCTTAAGTTGAAGAATTTCCAATAAAGTTAGGAGTGTAGTCACAGTCATAAATGAGAGGGCATTTTGGTCCTCTTATAGTTTCCTTCTTATGTTAGGTATTTTGAGGGTAGCTACTTTCTTTTTTTATTTATCTCTTTAGCCCCTATTTTTGTCCTTGTAATATTGTAAACTTGTTGCCCTAATGAATAAAAGAGAGAGAGGGAGGTGCAGACAGAAGTGCGCATGCATGTTGCTGCACATATGGCTGGTGCCCTCCTCCTTGCCCAGTTCTCTTCTTCTTCCTTTGTTTTATAAGGTATTTCTGGCCCCAAATCTTCAACATGGTATCAGAGTGATCCCACGGCCTGATTCTTGTAGGATTCCAATGCACCAAGGACCATTTCCAAGCCGAAGAAATGGTGCTCAGAATAGGGACCGGCTTGATGTCAGTCGCCTCCTCTCTCCTCTCTCTAGAATCACCCCGCTATGATTCCTGGTGATCAGCCTAATCTCCAAAGGGGTGCGGTGGCTATGTGGGGGGTTTCCAGGCCTATGGGAACTCTTCTCTTTGGTGCGGACTAGCTTGGTGGTGTTCGGGAGTCTCCGACACCTCGGTGCATACCGTGCTCTCTCGACAATCATTGTGATTGATATCCTACATCGTCACAATGTCTAGCATCTCAAACTTGACTTCGACATCGATGACTTCTGAAGGTTTAGTTTCTACAGTGATATCCTCTCTTCATCTTGAGAAACATGTTCATCACTCCCTTCAGATGACCATGGTCAAGTTATTGGGGTTCATTGATGGCTCTGCTGCCGCTTCTCTTACAAATCCCAAGTGGGCCTCTTGGGATGTGGATAACAACCTTGTCATGGGTTGGACTATTAACTTTGTTAGTCTAGATATCTAGCATTTGATTATGTATGCATCTATAGTGTTGAGATGTGGTCCTTACTAGAGAAATTATATGCACAACAAAGTAACATTGCTTGGACTTATTAATTAATAGGTGAGATTCAATCTCTCAAGCAAGGTGGACACTCAATTACAGCTTGCTTCAGCAAGTTGAAAATCAAGTGGCAAGAACTTGATTCGTACATGCAATATAAATGGAACTGCACTGAAGATCAAGCTTTGCACCTGAGGCATGTTGAGTCTACAAAGATTTTCAAATTCCTTGCCAGCCTTGATGCTCACTATGACACGCTACGGGGACAACTCCTTTCTACAGATGTGTTGCCTCTCTGGAAGTTGTTTTCTCAAAATTTCTGCATGAAGAGGGTAGTCGCCAAGTGATGATTACTTCACCCACTGCTCTCCCCTCTCAAGGAGGTGGTGAGTTTGTGGCTCTTATGAACAAAGAGGCTCCTTCATCTTCTAAATAAAAGGGCAAATGAACTAAGCATTGTACGCATTGCAACTGTGATAATTATGATGTTCATTTTTGTTGAGAACTCTATCCGAAGAAGAAGCCTCAGAAGTTTAAGGCTGGTAGTGGTAAGGGAGGTCGTGCTGCAAAAGGCAATGTTGTTGCTTTGCAGCCCACTAGTACCTCCCCTAGGGTGGTTCCTCCTCATCTCAGTTGCCATCGTTGTCCACTTCAGACATTGCTTGTCTATAAAGGATTCTTTCTCAGGTTCGCTAGATGAGTGCTCCTTCTTCAGGTATTGTTAGGTCAACACCTTGTGCTAGTACTATACATCCTCAGTCTAGTCCCTGGGTTATTGACTCTGGGGCTATAGACCACATGACTGGTACCTTCACTCACTTTACTTCTTATTCCTTGTCTTCTGGTCAGGACAAGGTGACCGTTGCTGATGGCACCTGAGCCACTATTACTGGCAAAGGATCCATCCGCCTAAATGATCACTTAGTCCTTCCTACTACTCTTCATGTGCCTCCTTTGTCCATTAATCTTTTTTCTGTGAGTAGCATTACTAAATCCCTCAGTTGCTCTGTGACATTTTTCCCTACACATTGTATTTTTCAGGACCTGGGAACACAACAGACGATTGAGAATGGTCGTAAAGTAGATGGTGTCTACCATTTTGAACCAGGAGGATGTGTGGCTTTTCAATCTTCTATATGTAGCAAAAGAAATCAATCTTTCAGAGATATCTATCTTTAACATTCTCAGCTTGGTCATTTATCTTTTAGGTCACTTAGGATTTTGTTCCCACATTTGTTTTCTGCTGAATCCTTGGAGTCTCTACAGTGTCAAGTTTGTCAACTCTCCAAACATTGTAGAACTACTTTTCCAGTATTAATAGAACAAAGTTCTACTCCATTTGATCTTATTCACTCTGATGTGTGGGGTCCTTCCCCGATTTCTTCTATGGATGGCCATCACTATTTTTTATCTTTCATTGATGACTATTCTCGTTATTGTTGGCTTTATCTCGTTCGTTCTTGAGAGGAGATATCTCGACTTGTCCAAGTGTTCTATAGAATGGTCGAGACTCCGTTTGATCGGAAGGTAAAAAAATTCCGTCTGATAATGCTCGTGAGTACTTCAAAAAAAATCTGAATACCTTTATGGAAGATGTTGGTATTATTCATGAATTGTCATGTGCTTATACACCTCAACAAAATGAGATGGTTGAGTGGAAAAATAGGCATCGTCTGAAGTATCTACAACACTTCTCTTCCACCAAAATCTGCCCAAAAAATTTTGGGGGGCAGCAGCTCTTCACGCCTCCTATCTTATTAATAGGATGCCACTGCACACTAGACAATCGGGTTCCCTCTCTCATCCTCCGTCCATCTGAAGTTCTGAACTCTTGTTTCTACTTCCACCCCATGTTTTTGGATGCTTGTGTTTCATTCATTAGTTAACACATTGTGCCACCAAACTCGACCCTATGGTTGTCCAAAGAATTTACTTCGGTATTTTCCCTACTTAGAAAGGCTACAAATATTTGGATCCCCACACCGGTCGGAAGTACATTATGAAAGATGTAACCTATTTTTAGTAGCAATTCTTTTTTTTCTCTTGTTTCCTTTCGGGAGAGGAAACTTCTAGTCTCTCCTTGATCCCCTTGCCCGTGGTATCTCCTATTACACCGGTGTCTCTTGAGCTGGTTAATGCTACTAAAACTCAGACTGATTTTCCCTTGCAGATGTAGTCCCAGGGCACTTGGCAAAAGAGAGATTCCTCCAATGAACCACCACTCTCAAGAGCTATTGTACCCATAGGTTCACCCTCTAGTGAGTTTATCTATGAGTCTAACCTTCTTATTGCTCTCATAAAAGGCTCAAAAGTTTATACTTGTCACCCTATTTCTCGTTTTGTTTCTTACTCAAGGTTATCACCTGGTTATTACTCTTTCTTGACTACCATTTCTTCATATCACATACCTTACTCCTATTCTAAGGCAGTTAAAGATCTCAAGTGGGTACAAGCAATGAATAAAGAATTGGTAGCTCTACATAAAAATGGCACCTGGGAGTTGGTGGATCCTCCCAAAGCGCATAGCTTGATGGGTTCCAAGTGGGTCTACACTATCAAGTTTCATGCAGATGGGTCTATTGGGCAATACAAGGCTCGATTGGTTGCCCGGGAGTTTACTCAGACCTATGGAATTGATTACTTAGAGACCTTTGCTCTTGTTGATTGTTTTAAATCTGTTCGGGCAGTGTTAGATTTTGTCATTCATTTCTCTTGGCCTCTGTATCAGTTTGGTGTGAAAAATGTTTTTCTAAATGGTGATTGACAGGAGGAAGTATACATATAGCCACCTCCAAGACTCGATGTAAAGGGGAAAGTGTGCAAGCTGAACAAAGCTCTTCATGCTGAAACAGTCACCAAGAGCACGATTTGATCGCTTCCACAAGGTTATGCTCGGTTTTGGCTTTTCTTAAGGCAATGTTGTTCACACTCTTTTTTCAAATGGCAGGATGGAAAGATTGTGTAGGTCTTTCATATTAAAGAGTTAGGTACACTCAAGTACTTCCTTGGTCAGCCAATATGTGCATGCACCTAGTGTGCCTCATATGAAGGCAGTTGAAAGGATACTTCGGTACATCAAGTCTTATCCTGGGAAGGGACTTTTATTTTCTAAGTGCAATAAACTATTGGTTGAAACTTGAAAGCTACTTTGATGCTGATTGAGTAGGTTCCAAGGATGATAGAAGGTCCACTATTTATTATTGCTTGTTCCTGGGGGGCAAACTTATTGCATGGAGGAGCAAGAAACAATTAGTTTGTGCAACGTTTAGTGCTGAAGCTGAATATAAGGTTATGGCAAACTGTGTTACATAAATGATTTGGCTAAAGCTTTTCTTGGTGGACCTTGACATTCAATTACGCTTACCAATGAAGCTCTAATGTGACAAGAAAGTAGCAATCAACATTGCAAATAAGCTTGTCCAACATGATCGCACTAAACATATAGAGATTGACCGTCACTTCATCAGAGAAGCTCGACTCCGAAGAAATTTGTTTGCCATATGCTAAGTCCCTAGACCAAATTGAAGATATCTTCACAAAAGGTCAATCGGCTAATCAGTTTCACCTTTGTTTGAGCAAGTTGAGTATGCTTGATATATATACTCAGCTTGAGGGGGAGTGTAGTCGCAATCTGCAATCATAAGTAAGGGCATTTTGGTCCTCTTATATTTTCCGTCTTATGTTAAGTATTTTGAGGGTAGCTAGTGTCTTTTTTTATTTGTCTCTTTAGCTCCTGTTATGAGGGGTATTTTTATCCTTGTAATATTGTAAACTTATTGCCCTAATGAATAAAGAGAGAGAGAGAGAGAGAGAGGTGCAGATAGAAGTGCGCATGCATGCGGCTGCACACATGGTTGTCGCCCTCCTCCTTCTATTCTCTTCTTCTTCCTTTGTTTTCTAGGATTTTTTTTTTGCCCCGAATCTTCAACAAGGAGAATAAGAAAGAAGAAACGTGATGAAGAGATGAGGTTGTTTGGTGACCTGTGCAATGGGAACCTCAAGCTAAAAAATTGATTGACCTTGATGATGTCTTCGACGAGGAGAACCCACTTCATGCATAGGTGGATGCAAGAAATGTCTTGGGTCCAATGAGATTTGACCCAAATGATGACTTGTAGGCGAAAGGAGAACTAGATGGAATCCCATTATCCATAGAGTTTCAACTTCCTCAACCTCCTTCTAAAAGGCAAAAGAAATATGCGTTACATGCATCAACATCAAGTAAAGGTAAGGAAACACTAACAACTCTTGTACATATTGTAGATTTAGACACTGAGAAGAGGAGGAGAAGGAAACGCTAGAACCAAGCGACAGAGTAGAATACTAAACTTCAGACGATTCTACTTTGGTGACAAGTATTGATGATGATGATGATCTATACCGGAGTCAAGGTATATCCCTGCAACATCAAACATCTTAAAAGATAAGGCTTAAGTCAAGGAACTGAAGCGCCTCCAATTACCTTCATTGAAGAACAACAATTTATGCCATGCAACTTAAGATAAAGACTATTTGAATAGGTTGGCCAAGGATATACCAACTGGAGACAAGGGCAAAGGGAAGTAGCAACAACAAGTTGGATTTACGAGGACAGCTAGACAAATGTCAGTAGAGTTTGGTCAAGACCACTTCTCTCATTCTTCATCTCAAGCTCTATCGGAGGGGTATGGACCTCATACTTTCTATGGATACCCACCCCCAACAAGATATTATGTAGTATGATGCCTCGAGTTACTCGGGAAGATATGCAGCTAATCCTCAGTACTTAGATGCATCCTCCTATCAATCGTTAGGAGGATCTTATTATGGAAGTGATATACAAGGATGGATGCTGGTGTCAATCATCCATGGACATACAAATGAATATAACCGATTTCTTAAACAATATAGGCAATTGTACGAATCTTACATGTATTTGTTTTGTGACTTTATAAGACCACAATGATGTAAGTATGCCCACAATTTCTTAGATTTTTCTTTTTTACTTTCAACTTATTTCTTTTTTCTTTCATATCATATATTCATGTTACTTAAGGGTAAGGTGTTAATCCAACCTTTTTTTTTTTACTAATTAATAGAATCCCAAGGGCTTGCTTGAGGTCCTAAATAAGTTTCGAGCAATGGAAACATGTTTCCAATTTTTTATAATTTTATAATTTTTTTTTTAGGAAAGTGGAGGATTGGACCAGGTTGGCCCACATTGTCCTGAATCAAATCAGATTAGTCGATCTGATCGGTCCAAGAATAGATTGATCCATGTCTAATCCCCGATTATCCCTTCCTTGTTTAATAGTGGATTGGAGGAGAATTTTCTTTCACGAATACTTGCTGGTTTACTCTCCAGGATAGGAGAAATTGTGCTAGATGGTAATAAAACATTTGTGGAATTCTCTGGGTCCTTCAAAGAAGTTTCTCACTTTGGCGGGGCATGGTGTATTGTTTGTCTAAAGCCAAGACCATACATCAGAGATAGCAGAGACTAGATGGAGGAACGATGTGCCACCATGGATCTCGAGCGATGGTGATGCATGCTCCAGCCGCCTCACTTGAAAGGAACATTCATTTTTTTAACTAAGTATCCTTCAAGCATAACAAAGGGCCAACCTGAGGATACAAGTGAAGTAAGGAAGTTTAATGCCTATTTGACAGTCATCCCAGTAGATTTAGGTTCTTTGGACGCCATCAATAGTGGATCATCACCATATCCATCCTTATCCTTGTAGGGTCAGTCTTTGATGTTCTCCTTGCCACATTAGATGCAGTGGCCTATCTACCTCCACTTGACCCACTTATGTGGGATCAGACTATCATAATTGTGGTTGGTCTTCATTTGCTAGAGGATTCTTTATTTGAAGGACTCGCATTAGTCAATCATTGTCAATGGATGTGGACCTTGCCACCTGACATAGAGCTTCTACTTTAGTGTGGTGTGCTCTTGATGATCATGCAGAGCAATGTTTGGCGCACCTTGATGTGGGCGTTGATTCGAGAATTCCGATGCCATGTTAATTTGTCACAATTGTTTTCATGATCCTCCGACACTACAAAAGTCGAGGATGAGTTTTCTCGAACCGGAGGAGAGTGATGGAGATCCAGAATTAGTGCACCAATGCGTTACACATGATGAAGGGCGTCTATCACTGTCGGAAGGCTGCACCGGTGTCTCCGTGACTTGGAGACTCACCAAGCATGTCTGATGCATAGGATTTTGGATGATGATTGCATGGATATTTTGTTTGGCCATTTAGGGCTTGTTTAAGTCCTTTTCTATTTCTTAAGATTTTTCTGTGTGATTTCTAAGCTAATTTTTTCAAGTCATGGGTTTTTTGGTCTAGAGTCAACTTTAGCGAGTCTTTTGGGTTTGTTTTCTCTTTAAATAGTGCTATAATACTCTTTTCAAAATTATTAATGATCTATGGCTGTGATTTTGAGTATTTTTCCTGAATTCGTCTATGGATCGGAGAAGACGACCCTGCAATGGGGTCGGATCTGCCTTGCGATGGAGCCGGGTGTGACGTCCAAATTTCTGACCTATGACGGGGCCGAGTGAGATGCCCGAATGCTTTTCCTCCTTTGTTTCGCACCACGACTCTTCCTACCTTCGCAATGACACAATCACTTTTTTATCTTCCAAATCTGATTCTCTATGTTACTGGTGGCAGTCGTTAGTTTTTGTTGAAAAGCATGTGCTCATGCAATTGGCGGAGGACATTCATTTAGAACCAAATAACATACAGATTTTTCCCACTTTTGGACATTCATCATTCTAAACTTCAATTGTTTCTTCTTGGCAAACTCTGCTTCTATGCTTTCCTTTTATAGCCAAATAAAGTACTATTGGGTTGCTATATGTAAATTTGTCTTATTCTGAAATAAAAGGGAAATTCATCTTTCTTACTATTTGTTTTCATCTGTTTCAATATATATTTCATACTTTTGGAACTTTTTCAGGTTTTAAGCTCTTAATTGGTAGAATTGTCATGAAACTGCTTGTTTTAACTGAATTTAGTTTATCTTTTGGATCCTTTTTGCTTCACTGCTCATCTTTGTAGTTTACAATTACATACGCTGGAAACATTTAAAGACTTCATCTCAAGATGACTTTCAAGCAGGGGGGAGGGGGTCAGTCTATCAGAAGACTTATGAGTCCAGTTAGAAGATATGGAAATACTTTATCAGTTAACCTTTAAGCTTATAGAATAACAACCCTCAATGGTTTTATAGACTTTGAAAGAGCCTAGATGTTTTTTGATGTAGAGGTCACCATCAACATCTAAAGCTGGTTTTAAAAGATTTGCTTGATTAGTTGTAGCTGATGCTATGTTGATTGGATCACATTTGATGGTACAGTCAATGCCAAGGCTTTCCAAAAATGCACCTATCTGTTCCATAAGTACATGACTGTTGATGTGTACTTTTTTCAAACGACATGCAGGAAAATCTCGAGAGTGCACCTTTTCTTGATCGGGACGGCTACGGTAGTGACGTGTCATATGCACGCAACTTGAGATCAGCATAGCACATAAAATAATGGCAAATAAATATAACGATGCCACAACTATCTAGAAAAAATAACTAAATGAAATAACAAGAAACCATGCCATAGAACCATCCCTCGCAGCCAGGAGACGTAGGACCCAATGGTGGTTGGAACTACCGATAGCCTAGGTGGGTCCCTCACACAAAGTCCAGCAGTATGCGGTTAATACCTAGATACCCTATCTCTCAAACAGTGGGAGATGAAGCACATATGAGAAAATCAACTCCGACTTTCACGCACCCCAAACCCACTTCTCTTTCAGCCAGTGGATACCGATGAATACTCTCTCTCTCTCTCTCTCTCTCTCAGTGAACATGAAGTGGCATTCTCTGTGTGCATTGAGCATCTAGGGTTTCAACACCCGCTAACACCATGCCCACGGATTCGCCAGGTGCTGCAGTGATGTGGCATCTACAAGGGCTAGACTTGGTGCTGCCCCTGGAGAACATCTAGAATAGCACAAGGCTGCTGGCATGTCTGGCCGTGGCCATCGTGCTTGGCATTGTGAACTCAATGCTCAACGTGATCTCCAGCTTGCAGCAGCAGAACAAGGGGGTGCTCCTCAACAGTACTGCCACATCATATATCATCTTCATACAGCAAACTTTGTGGTCAAACCAATGAGGATCTGACACTGCCAATTCTCCCCATCCATTGCCTCCACACACCCCCCCCCCCAACACCCCCCGTCATAGTAAAAAGAAGCATGATAAGAAGAAGGACGCAACATGAGAGAGAGAGAGAGAGAGAGAGAGAGACCAATGTTATTTACTGGTTTCTCCGGTTTTGACTGGCTGAGGAAGAGGAGGTTTCGGGGTGCATGAAGTCGGAGTCGAATTCTTCACGCCCACTTCTCTGCAGTTACAACCATTTGATTTGATGTACGAGATCTAATGGCTCCTATTTGGTGGCAAAATAAGGTCGTGCCACTAGTGGCATTTGAACCTCCCTATATAAGAGTACGGCAGTGGGCTTCTCACCCCATCACTCCTCGGGATTCTCCGATCTCACACACAACTGTGAACAATTCTCAAAGGCTCGCAATAATGCTTCATTAATTCCAAAGAGGAGGTTTACAAGATATGGAGAACTCAAAACCTAAGCCCTAATCAAACAAAGACCAAAATACCCCTAACTCAAATAAGCTGCGAAAATTCGCATGAAAATACATTATAAAACGAAAAAGATACTAAATGGGCCCTAAAGGGCCTGAACTAATAAGCAAAAGACTACACCCCTGGAGGCCTATGACTCAAGCGTCCTCTGAACTGTCGTGAGCCAAATAGAAGCATGTGATGCCCGTGATGCTCTCCCACAGCGCTAAATGGACACTGGATTGAACCGGGTCCGTACCTGGGTGTCCTCACCATTTCTGCTCCTAAAACTTTCTTCTGTTTTTATGCTTTACTTTTACTCTTGCATTAGGTCAAGTACCTAGGCATCTGCCATTGTTATCTCTCTTTGGGAAGTTTGACATTCTGTGCCTATGGGTCTGGATAGAATTGACCCACGAAACAAATTTAAGTTGGTGTTCTTTTTATCTTTTGGTGGTTGCTTGTTGCTTCATTTGCTTGTTTTATGTACGCAATGTCAAAACTTCTTTGGTCATGCCAGTTTAGTCCTATTAGACTACAGTGAATTGTCTTCGTGTAGCTTTTAGGTATCATTTTAGTAACAAACATCAAAGAGCCTAGAAAATGATGCTATTTCCTCTCTTTTTGAGGAATTAGAATATGGAACCCACACTGGCTCATTGGAATGTAGGAGCAGCAAGCTGGGAAGAAGACGAGACCTAATAAGATACACTGGGAAAGGGTATTGATGAAATCTGCAAGACACAGAGCAGATAACTCAGAGGATTCAGGAAAGAAGAAGTTCTTTTTTTACCTTATGAGGTGTTTGGTTGCGCAATAACTTTTTAAACAGTTTCATAATAAAAAAATATATAATAAAATAAAAATTTGTTATAATTTTTAATTATCAAATTTAAAAATTATCATGTTTGACGCAGACAACATGATAACTTCCAGAAATATCCACGGCCTTTCTACAGTGGTGTCTTCGTCAGCCATGTTGTGTGGAGGCAATGGTGGGTGGGCAGTGGTGATGTAGGTGGAAGGAGCATCATGGCTCCGCGAGTACACAATGATGCCCTTGCAAACACCTCTCAATTCCACCTACTCTGCTGCTGCAGAATGGCTCCAGACATCGCTGACCTGCTCTGCACCGCCATCTCCTGCAAGGGGTAACCACTCCACCCACCATGTTCGACACATTGTTCTGCACAACACAACCACCGTGCTGCCTCGCCAATGAACCTCGCACCCCTCTATCCTAGACGCAATGGTCGTCGCCTATGCCGATGTGGAGGACCTCTCTGATGCCGTCCTGCAAGTAGGTTGGTGCTGAAGGCCTGGCTCCACCTCGCACTTGACGGAGATGGGGCGTGTGCAAGGGCGTCACAGATTGGGCAGGTGTGCATAAGGGACAATGTTAAGGTGGATGCGAGGATGTGAAGGCCACATTACGGATCCAATAGCTGTTGCGAAAATGACGATGTCGATGTTGTAGATCTGGCGGCTGCACACAGGAGGTAGCGGTAGTGGGAATGCAGAGGTACTGCTATGCAGAGGGGGCAATTATAGCGTGGATGCAAGGATTCCGACGACAGCATCCGGTGTTGTGAGGACGAGGAGATCTGGTGGCTGCAAGCAGAGGTTAACCGTGAGGAGATGTTGCAGATCTAGCAATGGGAACACGAAGAGGAGATGAGGGTAGGTTGCGGCGGCAAGGAAGGGGGCTGGAGGAGGAAGAGGAAAGGCAATAGTGGCTGGGGGGAGATGAGGTGGGAGAGCAGTGATGGTGGCGGAGGAGGATCTGTTCGTTGGAGGAGACAAGTGCTGGCGTGAGAGCCAAGAGGAGATGGAGGGAGGCGGAGGCGCTGGTTGGGAGAGGAAGGGAGGTTTTGCGTGATAATAATAATAATAATAATAATAAAAAACAGGGCTCCCCCTCTCTTTTTTCTTATAATGTTTAATGAAGGATAACGTTTTTAAAATATATTTTAATCATACAATCAAATGCCTATTTTTATATTTTTTTATTGTAAAAATATATTTTTGTAGAGAAAACTCTGTTTATAATGCTAACAAATACCCTATTAATGTTGGATGTAGGTATATAATGTAAGTCAAAATGTTTTATGTATATTTTGATGGGTTACCACCAGTTATACACCCCCAGGCCACCAAAAAAGTTAAAAAAAAAAATATCACCTCTTGGTAAGAATGTGCAGTCACTGCAACAAGAATGAGAAACTCCCATTGGAATGTCTTTTTAAAGCACTTCAATTGGCAACCATATGAATGACAGTTTAGAAGGTCCAGGAAATGAACATGTGAAAAGGGAATGAAAACTTGACACTAGATTCTAGGAAAATTTCCAATATGTATTTACTTACCAGCCAGAACATGTAACTAGGAATATAAGAAGTGTTAATTCATTCTTGATTTACTGTTGAATTCCCACCATTGATGCTGTTGCCCAAGTGTGAAATGAGGATGAAAACCGGACACTGCCTTCTAGGGAAATTCCCAATATGTATATATCTACCAGCCAGCACATAACTGTTGAATTCATTCCTGGTGTCATCTGATTCATGGTTCTCACTATTGATACTGTTCTGATTTTCACTAGGTTTGTGCCCGCAAAATTTGAGGAAATCTTCCAAAAGCATGCCCACAAGAACCCCAATTGCCTTACTTCGAATGAGTTGATGGAGATGCTGAATGCTAATAAGGATCCTAAAGATAACACCGCAGGGTATGTTTCTTTCAACATGACAAAAAAGATGGCAAGTACATGAATAGAAATACACATCAGGCGGTCCTCGCCTTAGTGGGAAGTAAAATAGATAGGTTGAACCAGCTGTCTAAGGCAGTTGGTTCACCACCTCTCTTGCAAAAAAGAGGTCTCAGGTTCGATTCTGATTGGGGCCTAAAAACTCCCTAGTTATGCAGTCCCCTAGTGTTGAGATCTTTATCTCTTGGTCTGTGGGATTACTTCTCCATAAATTAGACGGACCTGGAATTGTCCCATAATTAGGTCGACCCATCGACCGAACCGGAATTATCTCCAACTTTGGAGGAATATCTCGGATTCCGATTAGAATCCCGGTCGCTTGTAAATAGTTATACATAATCGGCCTCTGGACCCCTTCAAAAAAAAAAAAAGAAAAAAAAAAGGTAAAATGGATAGGTTTAGTGAGCGTTACACAAACGAAAGACTCCTGCGCCTCTAACCAGTCCAAGTGTGCTACCATTGTAGGTTTGCAGCCTATGCAGAATGGATGACATTGTATTCTCTGTGCAAGGACAAGGATGGGTTGCTCCAGAAGGAGACTATAAGGTCAGTGTATGATGGGAGCCTGTTCTTTCAGATGGAGAAGGAATCCTCCCAAAGGAAATAATGTTTGAGGACTGATACTGTTCAACTGAGTTTTTAATACACAAGTCTGCCTAGTTAATGGCAATGTGCATGGCTCAGTGTATATGTTCCTCACTCTGAGGTGTGTTTTGGAATGCATGTGGAATAACAAGGTTGCATGTAGAAGACAGCTTCCTGACTTCCTGTCTTCTGACTGATTTGAACTCTACTTGCTTCTAATTGTGAAAACCTCCACCCAGCGTTTGTGTGCTTCTCTTCCCACTTAATTGAACTGCTCTCACTACCCTCGGCACGCATAGCAATTTCACTTCCACCTGATTCGGCCACTTCTCTCCGCTGATCCCCTGTTCTACACCGTCCATTGGGTGATCCCTTGTCACCTGTTATCTGACAATTGATCATTATACTGGAGGGTCTGGGTTGAACAGCCCATGCCCACAAGAGGAGAATCTACAGTAGGGAAGCTGTAAGCTTTATAGGGGTGGGGCTTCCAATTCATACCCAAGTTGCAGTAGAAGTCAAGTAATCTGAGCCTCGTCTCATCGCGATGATTTATCTGTCACTAATTAAAAAAATGTAAAACTTGTAAGAGGTCTAAAGCGTCTGATTGATAACTGATAAAAAAAGTAACGTCATCTACCTGGATTCTCGTGCATGTGATGCAGTAAGTATTTTTTTTTAACTATTAATAGCCCTCTAAAAGTGAAAGAATAGAATATTAAAAACATTTTATGTGGGGTCTCAGAATGCTCGTACAGGTCAATCTTCAATTGGAAAGCTCAAAAAAAATTAAAAAAACTTAAAAATTACTAGATTTTGACAGATTAAGGGCATTTTTACCATTAACTGGGGTTTGATTTTTATCCTTTAAAAAAAAAATTATGTCATCCAATAAGAGATAACACCGTACAGACATGTATGTCGAATTGAGACTAATTTAGAAAAATTCAAAATTTTCTTTTCTTGATGCATCTTGTTCGGCTGCACCGCCATCTCAAAACTCAATGCGCTACTTTGATTGGAGAATAAGAGAAGAATAAGGACAAATAAAGAAAGAATAAATTTAATTTTGCTTTGACAAGCGGAATGACTTATACCGTGCCAGAGAATAAGGAGAATAAGCTATCTCACTCTAGACCCAAGAATTACTTATTCTTCTTATTCCGTCGGCAGACCTTACAAAATTATCAAACCGAAATATCCCTTATTTTAATATACGCTATTCCGTCAGTGGGTCCCACCTAATAACTTATTCTGCAATCAAAGTGGGGCAATGACTATAAACAGTTGGGCTCATTTGGTCCACAATAAGAGCGTGAGACAAGTAACTAAGGGAAAATCTAACACAAGTTGGATCATGGGACTAGGCCAAGCCAAACATTAATCGACTATAATTTGGTTGTCTTGCATTATACATGCTCTTTAGACATTGCAGCTGTAACTGCTGTTCAATCCGCCTGAACGGTGTGTAACTTTTAAAGCCTGTTACACTTCTTGAGAGGTGGTGCAGTACCATGTCATGTGGTCAGACAGCAGTTTGTGATGCCCATGGGTGTCACAGCAAGTATTTCTCAGACCATGCAACATTGGCTCCTTGCAGTGTTGATTAAGGGACAATGTGAAATATCTACATGAGGTTCAGTTTATAAGAGCTATTTTGTTTACAGTAAAGATCATAAAATATCAGTTAAAACACTACTTTTAAAATCCCTCAAAGCAAAATCATTTTTAGACCACCGATTTTAAAAATCTTTGCTCTTATTTCTCAGTAGTTTTGAATAGAAAATCAAAATAGCATAAAAAAGAGTGTCACATTGGTTAATTAATTCTGAAATTAAATGATTTACAACACTCTAAGCTCAAAGAAAGTACTGGAAAATAATTTATGAGATTTCATGTATTTTATAATACTATTTTACATCATTTTCAACATTTTACAGCATTTCACGGCACCCCGAAATGCTGTAAGTACGGACTATGCCTATTGGTTGACCAAAGTGCGCAGATGTCATTTGTGGTTT
Organism: Zantedeschia hybrid cultivar; assembly: GCA_030544215.1. Classification (NCBI taxonomy): domain Eukaryota; kingdom Viridiplantae; phylum Streptophyta; class Magnoliopsida; order Alismatales; family Araceae; genus Zantedeschia; species Zantedeschia hybrid cultivar. The sequence goes on along the minus strand of JARZZO010000008.1, from coordinate 63,682,842 downwards.
GTTATGGTATTTGATGAGTCAGGTGAAGGTTAGGTAAGCAATGTTATTAAATTGGAGTAAGCCTATGAAAAAAAATGTCCAGTCGACGACAAAATCTGAAAATTTTGTGAAAAAAATAATAGAAGAAATGTTAAATCTTTATTAAAATAAAATTTAAAATACACTATAAATATTGAAAGCATTTAATATAAAAAATAAGTTCCTTACTCCTAAAGAAAGCGTGATTTCTTTGGAAACATATAATTAAATCATGATTACACCAGGATTTTTTAAAATTTATGAAGATTTAACTATATTTTAATAAAATGTTTTTTTATATCGAACACTGTTGATTTACTTGTTTCAGTATAAATTTCTATATCGTACTAATTTTAAAATTAATCCACATATTCTTAAGATTTTTAACTTTTAACCATACTGTTTAGTTCCGTCAACTTTTATTAACTACTGTAGCTAAACCTTAGCGAAACCCTAGTTATCTTTTCCTCCTCTTCCCTCACCACCCTCCCTTTCCCCTCCCGTGAAAGATAGGAGTAATAGAAGACTTTCAACACTTTTCCATTAGATTTAATCCTAGTTCAGAGAATTTTTAGAGAATATTCTATTTATTTAGACGGATGTTAACCGTAAGGAGTGATTTTGAATATAAGTAAATGCAATAAGGATCAAACGCTAAATATGTTAAGATACAAGTTGGTTCTTAAGACATGCTATTATTATGAGAAATAAGGCCGTATTGTAACTAGATATATATCGGCACATTAATTTTGATTCATGTAACACTCACATTACTTCACTATGCTCCTCGCCTACCTTGACCTCATGGAAGAGATCCGAAAAAGAACCCAGTTGAAGTTGGCATCCTATTAGCAGAAAGTCACTTAGTAGCACGACACCTGCATCTGATGCCGAGGGTTCAAGCCTAGTGATCTGGTATATAGGCATACGGAGGTTGCAAATCCAACGCCCGCCATCCGCAAACTCTTCGCCCTATTTTGATAGCAAAATAAGTTACGATGAGATTAGTTATTTTAGATTACTTATTCTAGAATAAGGAGTGATTCACTTTGACAACCAAATAGAATTTGAAGTAGAATATCTAATTCTTAGATGTGGGGTGGAATTGCTTATTCACCTTATTCCGTGAATAAACAATTCTGACGGGAATAAATAATTCCTCCAATCAAAGTAGAATTAGTCTTATTTTAAGCATAAGAGATCTTATTCTTCTATTAAAGTGGGGCGTTGAATCTTGGATCAAACCATGCCAAGTCATGGAGGACTTAAGCAACAATGGTTACAAACTATGTACAATGGAAGGACAGTGATTCCCTGGGTCATCAAATGTCGCCATTCTTCGACGATATTATGTATGAAATATGAGCAATGACATGCATCTTTTTCAAAGACATCCCTCTCCAAGTCCTAACACGGGAACCCTTAGATTGAGCCGCACGGGAGACCTATATGGGAACCCTTTGGCTGGGCCATTTTGACTAAGTCCTAATGCCGGATCTCTTATATTGGGCCATACAGATGAACTATGTGGGAACCTTTTGATTGGGCCACTTCGATTAAGTCCTAACATGGGAATCCTTAGATCAGGCCACACGGGCTACCTATGCGAGAACCCATTGATCTGGCCACTTCAGCTAAGTCCTAACGAGGGAACCCTTAGATTGGACCACAAGGATGACCTTCATGGGACGTTTTGATCAGGCCGCATCAACCAAGTCCTAACACGAGAACCCTTAGATCGGGCTGCACAAACAACCTACGCCAAAACCCTTTGATCGGGCCAATTCAATTAAGTCCTAACACAGGAACCCTTGGATCGAGCCACACATATGACCTACGCCGGATCCCTTTGAACGTGCCACTTTAACTAAGTCATAATGTGGGAACGTTTAGAGCGGGCTGCACATACAACCTACGCAAGCGCCCTTAGATCGGGCCGCACATACAACCTATGCAACAACCTTTTAATCTAGCCACTTTGACCAAGTCCTAACATGGGAACCCTTAAATTGGGCCGCACAGATGTCCTTTGCGGTAATTGGGCCACTTCGACCAAGTCTTAATGCAATACCCTTTGATCAGGCCACTTCGCCATAGATTGGAGGAATCAACTGACCTGTATGGGGCAACGACGCCAAAAATTGATCGTTCCAAATTGTGCGTCGTTAAACACTCATGAAAACGTTCAATCTAAATTTATCCGGCTCACTCAAATCAGATTTTGAAAATTAATAATGGTGAGTCCGAGTCGATCCACAAGGAGATAGAATTTTAATTTTGAAAACTTTGGAATTTAGTTAATCTAAAAATAAGTGAGACTTTAAGTAAACTAATTACTTATTTAAACTAGAATTAAATTAACTAATGTTACTAAAAATATAATTACATAAATTAAACAAATCCTTTTTTCTTTTTTTTTTAAATTAAACACAATCACAATTGGAGAATAAACACAACTAAGAAATTATAACAACAAAATAAAAATTATTATTTAATTGTGTAAACTATTAATTATCATAAATCAAATAACCTAATAAAACATCAATAACTAATAAAACATCATTAAACATCAAATAACTAACAACTAACCCTAATTAAGTAAACTAATACTATACTAGTGGGGGGGGGGGAGAAAGAACAAAGCAATAGCGGCATCTTCTGTGAGTTTGCCGGCTATTGCATTGGACCGCGAAGGAGAGGAACGGCTGCTGCATGCGCTGGAAGAGCAGGCTACGTGGAGGAGAGACCCAGCTGGGACAGCACGTGCATGCAGTGGAGGTGTTGGCTGTGGAGCTTTGCTGGTTTCACCTTGCAGACGCGTGCATGCATGCGCAGACAGGTGCAACACGTAGAGGAGCAGCTGGCTTCACCGCAGGTGTGTAGAGCTTCTGTTGGTCTTCAACAGACGTTGCTGGCGCGTGGTTGCTGCATGCACGGGCTTCAGGCTCGCAGGAGCTCGAACGGTGCCGGGTGATGGCGCGAGGAGGATGTTGCTGGAACGAAGCTTGGATGTTGCCGCGAACTGCAGACAACGCGTGGAGGCTTGCAGTTGCGGTGCTGGCTTCAACGGGTGCATGTAGGCTGGCGCTGGTGTGCGTGGAGGAAGGAGCTGCGTGGAGAAACTGCTGCTGGTTGCTGCAGGGTGCGGCAGAGAAGAGAGAAGAGAGGGAGGCAGAGAAGAGAGAAGAGAGGGAGGAAGAGAGGTTGCTGGAGGGACCGAGAGAGAGAGAACAGAGACGGAGGAGGAAGAGAAATAGAAACCGAGAGAGAGGAAATCTAAGAGAGAGAGCGTGGGAGAAAGAGAGGGATGTGTGGGAGAGATTGCTGGGAATTCGAGAGAAAGAAGGAGAAGGAGAAGCCGAGAGAGAGAGACTTGTGGAAGAGGGGAGAGGCTCGGAATTGGAGAAGGAGGGCTGTGGGAGAGAAAGGTTACTGAGGAGGAGAGACTAGGAAAATAGAGAGAGTTATAGAGGGCTGCGGGGTTAAGGAATAGAAGAGAGAGAAGGAGGAGCTGTGGAAGAGGGAAGAGAAGAGAGAGAAAGAATACGGCTGCTGGGGAGGAAATTGGAGAAGGAGAGGGAGAGGGATTTCGAATCGCAGCTGGAGAGAGACTAATATAGAGAGGAAGAGAGGCGTGGGAAAGGAAACCGAGAGAAGGAAAGAAGGAGAGACACAAAAAAAGGAAACAGAGAGGAGAGAAGGAAACAGAGAGAATTGGGTTCGGGAAGGAAAGTTTTTTTTACAAAAAGGAAAGTAGATTTTAGGAAGACGGCTGGTCCTTCTTAGGCATGGAATTAGGACAATATTAGAACATCAAATTACATTTTTACCCCTACTTTAGTCGAATTTATTGAAATCCGAACACTAGACCTCCCCCAAATTTCCAGAAACTCCATCAGCTGCACTGCACCATCGGCATGTCCTGTTCACATAAAATAAATATAAATTACCACATTATCATAAAAATATCATCATATTTATTTATTTCGTCTCGGTTTTGTCGAAAAACCGCAAATGCGCTATACTCCTTTAATCACATGAAATGACGATGTTTTTAAGTCAGAATTTGACGAAATTGGTACCGTTGGACTTGGTACACAATTATCTATCATTTCATGCTATTTTACAGATAAAAACATGAGTATGATGTGTATGATTGCATTTAAATGATCAATTTAACATTTTATCATTAGTCAAACATGATAAAATAAGTAAAGTGGATGAGTAACATCACTAAAAGAGCCATTCTATTCCTTCCAAAAAATAAGGAGGATACAAGAAGGTCGGGGACTATATATCAACCATGACCATAACAAAAGCTTTTAAAAAATGCCTCTAAGGGCCTAGACTTCTTCCACTATCATGTTGTTGCCTTCATAGCCCTCAGGCGCTTCCTCCTCCTTAATGTCCCTCAAGGTAGGGCACTTCACAAGCTCAGGGACAACCTTAGGGAACTTATTGATAGAATTGGGTGGGCTAAAAGTCAAGCATAAACTCAGTTTGTACATTCTAGTTTAATATTTTAATAAAGGTATTCTTTCATTATGTGGTTCTTGTATATTTAACTATCGTAATGAAGTCCATAGACATATGTAAAAGATATTGAATTATAATGAGATAATGATAGTGAGATCAATCTTCTGTAAACATTTATCATAAATTGTTTTCGATCATAGAATATTTAAGATGGACATCAAATATCCGAAAAAGATCGACACAAGTTATGTCTGCTCATGCGATGAGAGTGAATGATCTCACATTCACCTGTGTGGTGACACTAAGACAAACTTGTGGGTACTTATTAGAGAATGAGTTCACTGAACATACCCGAATAAGAATCCATGGATGGTCATTATACATGATTGTCAACCAGGATATTCAGTTGTTGCAGTAGTATAGTTGGTCCTTAGACCTGAGTCACTAAAGATACTTTGCTTGTAGATTATTGTGTCTTGATTTCTGACTTATAGACCTTGACCATTAGGTCCACGATAGTCAGTTTTTCATACACAATGGGAAGCTTGCGAAGGAAATTGAGTGAACAACAATGGATCATTCACTCTTGGTATACCACTGGAGAGAGAATGCCTTATGGATATGTATTTAGAAATCCCTGATCATGGTCAACTGAAAGAAGTGTCTTTCTAGAAATTAACTAAGTACTAGAATCCATCCGGACAATGCTATAAGGGGTTTGACAATGAAACCATATCCTTGCATTATTGGGGCATTGAATGGGTGAAGGACTACATCTGTGCGGTATCTGCAGACGAAAAAGTTCAACAAAGGGAATGGCATCCCTTATACTTCTGGGATCATGAGGTAGTACTTGGTGCCGTTCATGGTCAGAAAGTCTAGTAGATTTTATCATCATGTGATAATTCACTTATTTATTAAATTAATTATTTAACATATAATGTTAAATAATAAATTAATAAATAGTAAATTTTAGAAATAGTTCTAGGTTTAGAGGACCTGAAACCAAACTGATATATGGGCCTAGAGAGTCACACACATAAGAGTTCTCGAAAGACGGTGAAAGATATTAAATATTCTATTATCTGAATTTTTATGAAATGTCGCAGGATAATTATAGAATATTTATCGAGAGAATTATCTTAGGCCAAACTCTTGGATAATTATGAGAATTTATCTTTGACATTATCTCTCTTATTCTAATAAGAGAGTAACAAAGGTCCAACGGGGGGAAATCGTACAATACAACCCATGAGAAAAATCTTCTCTCTACAATCTCTCTCTCTCTCTCGAAGAAAAAGAAGAAGAAGCATACGGCTATTCTCTATCTCTCCACCTTCTCAACTACACGGTGGAGATTCTGAGATCCGATCGACATCTTCAAGTCAAGGAGGGAAACTCGTCTGCATCAAGAGCTCATGTAGATACCTCTGAAAATCGTGTGCCTGCGCGATTGGTACATCGATACTTCGCACAGGAGATTCGAAACCTTGCAAAAGTGAAGAACGGTTCTTCTAGTTTAATTTTTAAGTCCGTTTTTCGGTCCCAACAATGTTACCACTTGGAGTCTAGTTGTTTCTATTGCGTTTTAGGTTGATTCCTTACATTGGTATCATAATCAGGTTGTTGGCTTGATCGAAAACGGTTGTTTTTACGTTCACGTTATGCTTACGGGCGCCATATTCATGAACACGTACGATCATTTGTATAGATATTTATCTGTGTTTGTATTTTTGGAGTTGTTCCCTTATTTCTAGGGATCCTACCAGTACCATTAACTCGTCGTTTTAACCACCGGATTGCTCACACAGTTGTGACAAACTCCTTGCCACAACTGTAAGTTCATGCGATGAATAGGGCATGTATGGAAAATTTTCCCTTGGATATTCTACATCCAAACGTCTAGATGTTTTTTGAAACGTTGGTGGCGACGTCTGGACGGCCATGAGGAATACAACGGGTTGTGGACATGATCATGGCGTTGGGGAGGGTGTTTACGGGTTAAGGAGGATTTGTAAATAGTGATAGGGAGGCCGCAGGGATTGTCCCTGGTTCCCTACCGCCAGATGGGAGTTCTGGCGCGGTCTCCGGCACCGTCCGGTGCTACCTCAACAGGTGCAGTTGCCAGGGACCTTCCCCCTACGGACCTACGTACCAGCGCGGAGTTCACAAGTAAAGAAGGTAGCCGGGATTGTCCCTGGCATCCTCTCGTCGGATGGGAGCTCCGACGTCGTCGGGCGACGTCGCCGGCGCCGTCCGGTGCTGCCCCAACCGCCGCGGCGGCCAGCAAAGCCCCCCCTCCCTGCGGGCTTGCGCACCAGGCGCTGCGGATACTGTTAAACCCAACATTCAAAAATATCAATAAAAATTAATCAATGATTAAATATTAGACCATTCTGAGGCATTATTATATGATATGAAATTTACTCAAAATGATGTCAAAATTAGCGTGTCTACAGCTGCCTCACCTTGGCATCGTCTTTGCAAGGGAGTGAAATGGAATGGAATGTACTGAAAAGGTGATCCCAAGGTGTGATGAGACACGCTCTTAACATCACATGATTGGAATTTTTCTCAAAATCATCAATGAAGATAGCTCAAGGAGATCAATAGAATCAATCCTGTCTGGATGAGGTAGACAAGGAAATAAAATAAAGGCGATCAACTTCCTCGTAGTGGGAAGTACCCCAGGTCGTAGACACTGTAGGTTTCATCATGGGGAGCGTTTGCCAGCCAATGTGGACGTGCTGCAGCCATAATAGATCTTAAAAGAAAACAAGAAATATTGGATAAAAAATCCAAGAAAGGATAGAATTCCAATGATATCTTCAAGCGAACCTCAAAGATAATCAAGATACTCAATTCAGAATGGAATATTTCATATCATGTTGAAGTTATTTGATTAATGGTCTGAAACTTAATCAATAATTAATTCTTATCATAATGATTTCAAAGTCCTACATGATGCATACTGGACAAAAAGAAAAATATAAAGTCAAATAAAATATAAATTAATCAAGGATAATATTGTTAAATTGTCATTAATGAGTCAAGATACCAATTCTTGTAATCCAGTGCTAAGTCGAAGCTCGTTTATCCACGTACTGTTTCACAAAAGTGGAACCATCGTCCTCACTAATTAACAATCCAACGGCCTATCCGTGCGATTAAGAATTCTCTGGAATTATCACTGTTTTTGTTGTAGGGGAACTCAAATTCCAGTTTCATCAAAACCATAAGGTCCTTGATATACTCTAATAAATATTTATCATATAGTAATGCAAATGCAAAATAATTACATGAAAGGAATACAAGGATAGAAATAACCGTCTTTTAAGTCACGGTCGGGACTTCTTGGCTCCCACAGTGAGATCTTCTTGATATTTCCAGCTTTGCTCAGAATTTTCTACAATCAAAATCATTAATGATTCCAAACAAATATTCAATCAAAAACCATAGAATTTCAGGAAAATAGCAGAATTGCTAAAACGCGTCATGTCGCGCAGACGCCATTCAACCTTGAAACGCGTCAGTTCTCCTCGACGCCTTTTACTCACATAAACAGGTTTCTGGTTGTTCTCTACTCGAATTCCAACTCTACCAATGCACATCCCTTTTTCAATCCGGAAAAGGTCTACCTAGGATCGCAATTCCTTCTATATAAACATCCTTAGGTTGTTCCTAAGCAATCCTACCATAATCCAAAGATCCAAAGTTAAGTTTTCTTCCAAATTTTCAAGGTTTCTTCAAGGTTTCCAAGGTTTTCAAGCTTCAAGAAGAAGGAATTCCGAAAAAAGGGGGATAGATCCTTCAAACAAGAAGATGAAGATGTCTCTAGAGAAGTTTGCCGACATAGAGAATCACCTCAATGGAAGAAATCACAATCTTCAAGTAAGTTCAATCAACTTCTCTTCAATTTTCTTCATGTTCTTCATGTTCTTCATCAAACTCTCTTTTTATTTTCAGAATTATCCCATGTTTCCTAGACCGAGAAAATTCACGTCTCTCTCTTGGATTCGTAAACTTGCAAAAAGTGTTAAGCTTTCCATGCAAGTATTCATATCCAAATGGAATCTTCAAGGACTTGTAGTGCTTGCCAATAATTACAAGAGCGCGAACGTAGATTGGGCGGCTATGGGTGCCTTGATCGAGTGGTGGCATCCCCAAACTCATACGTTCTTCTTTCAAGACTTCGAGTGCACGATCCTTCTAGAAGAAGCGGAACTTCTATTAGGTCTCCTAAAGACCAAAGACAACAAAGATAAGATAGCCTTGACAAAAGAGAAAATCACCGGTCAACAATTGTTGACATCGATCATGAAGGATCCTTCAGAAGCTAAAGGATGCCTTACCAAAAAGGGGATCAATCTTGCAAAGCTAGCTGAGTGGACTTTATATGAAATTGATGATCTAAGGGAGGATGAAACAGAGGATGTAACAAAAGCTTTCGTTACATGCCTTGCCGGTGCCTTGTTCTTCCCTGCGCAAGATAACATCTTAGAAGATGATCAAGTTAGTGCTATTTGCGCAATCTTCGAAGGTAAATCCATTAGCACTGCACTCTTAGCATATCTTTACAGTGGACTTTCTGCGGCCTCTGTGGGTCGTCCTCCATATGGGTGCATGTTACTCTTTGCCTTGTGGGTTGAGCTTCACTTCAAGTTTGAGTATAGCAAGAAAAGGCCTCTGAATCCATCTCAAATCTTCTTGAATAGTCCAATTCATTGCATAGCTAATATTGTAAAGTTCAATGAGTACATGGTTAACAAAGTTCCAAAACTCAAGACCCGGGCCGACTGGAGAGAGTGTTTGAAGCTCATGACATCCGACATATTCGACTCGTCTCCACTCGCTCTTGTTGGAAAGCCAGTTTGGGTGCGCCGTACAACGGGAGCAGACCTCAAGTTGATTGGAGCCACCGAGTTCGTGCTATACAACCCACATCGGTGTCTTACTCAACTTAGCTTGGGCCGTCGTGAATTCCCTGAGTTTTCTCCCACACTCCCAATCAAGAAGCGCGACTTGGAATCCGACGAAGATTATGAAGCTATACAAATCATTACTACTCTATGGAACCTTGGCTTTAGCTATCGTGTAAGATCCTCTCAAGATAGAGATAGAGGACTGAAATTTCCTTACCTTAAAGGTCTTCATGATATTCTCCCTTAAATGTCCTCTTTCTCTTTTTTTTATTTTTTTTCTCTTGATGTAATAAAGGATTTCATTGAATAAAGATTGATTTTTCATGCCTTGGAATCTTTCCCCAACTTTCTGTGATGTGCACATAATTTTTCCTTTAGTAAAGACTTGATTTTTCCTGAAAATTCAACAATTCGGGTTCTGTAAAATGTAAAACGCGTCCACTCAGAAAGACGCCTTTCAACCTTTTGTTTACCAGAAATTCAATTTAATCCTCAAAAACCCGATTAAAAGGTTAAATTGCGTCTACCAGACAAGACGCCTTTACATTATAATTCATTTTCAGAAATTCAATTTATTCCTTAAAATCTGATTTAAAACCTAAATTGCGTCTACCAGACAAGACGCCTTTAAATTTCTCTCTCCTACTTTTTTTTAGGATTCTGCCATTAATTCTATGATTAATTCCCGAAAACACGTCTTGATAATAAGACGCCTTTAATGATTTTCCTCTGTACGGCTCTGACCAGAATTGGCGGTAATATGAAACGCGTCTGTATGTGTGGACGTGTTTAAGTTAATTTCAAACAGTTGTCCTTGCCGCCTCAACTTATGCGCCCTAAAACGCGTCTGTCTGAGTCGACGCCTTTCAACCTTTTGTTTACAGACCCGCGAAGGCTCCCCTTTCTTCCTCACTTTTCTCAAAATTTCTCTCTCTTCACCTCTCCAGCGACCGAGCTCCGGCGATCTCACTCTCTCCCTCTCAAAAACTCCCCCCTCTCGAGCTATGGAACGCAGTGAAGGATCTAGGAAAAAGAAGGCTTTGGCCAAGAGAAGGCGGAGGCACGAAGAAGAAGCCCCCGAGGAGGTCCCGACGATGCTAGCCGAGGCGGCGGCCTTTTTGGAGGAGGAACTCCCTCCACCGGCACCCATGGCGGTGGAAGAAGAAGAGGAGGGCGACCTCCACACGGTAAGATCCCTATGGTTTGAATGGATGAAGAAAAAGAGGGAAGAAAGGGGTTCTGACAAGAACCCGGAATCTGGGCTTGAAAGGCGTCCAGACCAGGTGACGCCATTCAAAAGGCGTCACCATGGGCTGACGTCTTTCAAACTAAATTCCGAATTTTTAATTAGATAGAAAATAAGCTTGAATTGCGTCAAGGCGTGTGGACGTGTTTTGAAAAACGTCTGTGTGTGCTGACGCCTTTCAAAACAGAAGTTATTTTCCTGTTTTTTTTTATTCATTGCTGACTCTATTTTTGTTTGTTTTTATTTGCAGGGAGTGATGAGGGCTAGGATCTCCTGGGATTTAGTGGTAGGGGGGCTTATAGAGGGCTGCCGGACTTCCAGAGGGCGCGCCTGCGCCGGATGAGATTCGGTGAGGTTCTAGACATCGAGCCATTTTGGCTCGATCTGGTCCTCCTGCAGGCATTGCGGGAGAGGTGGCATGCGGAAAGCCGTGCTTTCCTAATGCCATGGGGGCATATGGTCCCCATCCTAGAGGATGTGGCCAGGATCACTGGTCTCTGGGTAGAGGGCCGACCTGTGAGTGGGGTTACTTACCCCAACTATCAGGGATTGGCGGAGGCTCTGCTAGGAATAGAGGTATCCAGCCTAGGCAGGGAGTCTAGGATGGTCCCTAGGGTGGAGGTAGAGGCTGCCGTAGGTCTAGATGAGCCCTGGCGTCGGTCCGACGAGACCCGGGAAGAGTTTAGGGATAGGCTAGCAGAGTCATCCTCCCTTGTATACTGTAGTGATCCGAGTCACGGGGAGGAGGTAGATAGACAGCTTAGAGTCTTTCTAGTTTTCTTCTTCGGTCGGTTGCTCTTCGGTACGAAGGGCGACCATATCCACTGTAGATTCCTTTATTTGTTAGATGATTTAGATAGCCTAGGAGAGTATGCCTGGGGTGCGGCCCTTCTGGCCCACCTTTTTGCCGATCTGTCCGCGGTCACACCGGACCGTGAGACCACTGTCAGCGGCTTCTCGCCGTTTCTTCAGGTATTAAGTTATTTCATTATTTGTTCATGACATGCAATATGATATGATGATGCTTTTTTCTAACCTATATGTTCATGAATGCAGGTGTGGAGTTACTATTACTTCCCACTCGGTAGAGCGCGGATTGCGAGACCCAGTGCCGTCCCATTGGCCTGCCGTTGGCAGCCAATCGTGGACACGGCTCCACAGCACCACCAGTTGACGGCCCTCCGCCGTCAGTTCTTGGACTATCCAGAGCTTCTGGTAAGTTTTTAATTTATTCAATTTTATTCAATGCAATCTTTTATTGTTTAAATGCAAATGAATGCATCTAATCTATATGCAGGTGATCTGGCGCCCGTACCTTGGTATGGGCGAGGAGGGTCAGCCGTGGGTGACGGCTGGCAGGAAGAGGTTCGGGAGGCAAATGTGGTTACATTGCCTCAACGAAATCGAGCACCTCCGCCTCCGGCTCGTGATGAGGACCCTGGGCCTCCACCAGGAATGGATCGACGAGGAGGTCCCGGAGGACGTCGGGAGGAGCATAGGGGGCAAGCAAGCCCTCACAGATTGGCGTGCGAAATTCCCGGAGCAATATGAAGACTGGCATCGCCGGGGTGTCAGAGTGGAGTCACGGGCGGAGAGTAGCGAGGCCTACCTCCAGCAGTACCGGGCTCACTACGCCGATCAGCTTCGGCTCCTCCGACCACTCGATGTAAGTATGCATTTATGCGTCTTTAATTTATTATTATCTTGATTTATATTTATGAATGAATGTATGTATGTGCGATTTGCAGGATGCACGTGATGCAGTCATCATCGACCTCCGGGCCCGCTTACATGATGCGGAGGCCCAGCTAGAACAAGTCCAGAAAGAATTGTTCGATCTGGTATGTATGCATGAATATGAGTGCATGTTTTAATTAATTAACTGTTTTGGCGATTGACACTGACAGTTATCTTTTGATGCAGCGAGCTGTCTACACCCAGGCGGCTCCCCCTTCTTATGGAGCGTCATCATCCTCTTCCGCCCATGACGCTGTTCTGGCTGATCTTCAGAGTCGGCTCACCTCCGCCATCCACCGGGCTTCTCTCGCAGAGGAGGACCGTGCTGCTCGGGTAAGTTCTTCAACTTTTCACTTCTGAATTTGATTTTAATTACTTGATTGCCTTGAACTAACAATGACTTTTATTCAGGTTGCTGAGCTTCAGGAAGCCCTTCAGAGAGCTGAAGCGGAGCTGGAGCATGCCCGTACTGCAGCGGCTCGCGCCGAAGCTGATGCTGCGCGGATCCGGGCTCTAGAGGAGCAGGTGGCGCGTCTCTCCACTGGAGATCTTGTACGCCTCCAGATTCGCCTGGAGGTTGTGACTGAGGAGAGAGATCGCGACCGCCTTCGACTGGAGAGTCTTCAGGGTCGGCTGTCAGTCGCGGAGCATGAGCGCAAGATGGTGGAGGAGTGATATCAGCGAGCTCGACAGCGTGCCCATGAGCGTGGCCTAACCAGTGCCTTTACGGCCAGTGTCGCCATGTCTTCTGGTCAGGCAGGTCCGAGTGCGATGGGGCCACCTCCACCTCCTAGTCGAGGGCCAGCACCGGATGCACCTGACGAGGCCCAGAGCCAGTTGGACGAGGGCGGAGGGGAGAGCCAGCCTTGAGGGCTCATATATCTTCTTTTTTTTTTTTTTTCATGTATCATGTACAAAACACTTTCTAATGAAATACATGAAAATTTTGGACTTCAATCTTGTGTTCCTGTGCTTGTCTTGTATTATGTACATCACTTAACAAACAGGTTAAGTATCTATTTAGGCTTAACCCCTTGCCTGACCAAATAAATGGTCAATTAATCTTTTCCTTCAATAAATGGTCAAGGGGCATAGTCTTTATTAACAAAGGTAATGAGAATAATCAAACTTAAGCAAAATGCAACATACAAGCAAACAGATGCTCACTGAAAATAAAAGGAATGAAAACACACTAAATGCCACAAGCAAATGCTAATTGAAATATTTTTTTGATGTTTTGAAATATTCATTTTTGTTTGGGTTTTGAAATATATGCTTTTTTTTTTAATTTTGACATATATATATTTTTTTTGAATTTTTGACATATGTATTTTTTTTGAATTTTTGACATATGTATTTTTTTTGAATTTTTGACATACGAAATTTTTTTGAATTTTTTGACATATGAAATTTTTTGAATTTTTGACTAAAAGATCAGCATGGTGCTTAGATCAAAAGATCATATTCATTTATTAACTTAATTTCCAAATTGTTCTTTGACAATTTAACTTAAACCCATCGTGTTTGAACTTGTGTTTCCATTCGTGATCCCATTTGATGATTTGACCCTTAGTTAATCTAAGTCATTCCTTAAGTTTGGAGTACGCCCCTTTAGAAAGAAAGGAAGAATAAGTTTAGAAAGCCCATGAGAAGGTTCCGGAGACTTAAAAAGATGTCCCTTTCCTATCCTGATATCCGTTGGAGTTCGGTCATTTTCCTTCCGGGGTATTTATCGACCTTGCGTTCCTTTTCATTTCATTTCATGGCCTTGATGTAACGTTTGTAATGTAATGGCCTTTTTTATTTGACATTTGTCTTTTGTTTTTGTTTTTCTATGTTTTTTTTTTTTCTTCGGAACGGATCTCCCCCTTTTTTATGACGGCCTCCTACTAAGATGGTGGGTATTCTTGGGAGTCTATTCTAAGCCTCGTTCCGACATCATGGGCCGAGTGTAAAATAGAATTTTGCTTTAAAAATGAATGATTTGTACTTTACACTTTTAGTCAAGCTTTTGATATTCTTCAGGACTTGGCATCTCTTGTTACTCACGAACCAAACGTGTCAGTGTGTGTAGTAATGGGTTTGAAATTAAGTTATCCAGACTAATTGGGAAATTCGAGTTTATAAACTTTCTGATTCCACTGGTCTTTGTACCATACTGATCGACTCTTTAACCTAAGGGTAGTATTTCTTAAGATGTAAACCATTCAATGGATGATTTAGCTCTTCTCCTTCTGCATTAACCAAACGATAAGCATTACCAGGAAAAGCGTGCGATACAACATAAGGTCCTTCCCAGTTGGGTTGGAGCTTAGAACGCGGACCACCAGGTTTTACAAAAATTCTTTTAACGACCATTTCACCGACTTTGAACTTACGTTCAATGACTTTCTTTTGATAAAAACGTGCTAGTCTGTTTTGATAAACTTTTGCATGATTAGCAGCTGACCACCTTTTCTCGTCTAAAAGTTCAAATTGAGCAAGAAGTGCTGAACGATGTTCATCAACGGAAAATTCCTTGTTCAATTGTACTCTTAGCGACGGTATAAGGATCTCGTATGGAACTACCGCCTCCATTCCAAATGTTAAGGAATAAGTAGTTTGCCCAGTGGGCGTGCGGATTGAAGTTCGGTAGGCCCATAGAGCCTCAACCAATTTTTCTGGCCAATCTGCGAATTTGTTAGATTTACACGTCTTTTTGATGATTTTTATCAAAGTCTTATTTGTTGCCTCTGCTTGGCCATTGCCTTGCGGATAATAAGGAGATGAATGATGCAATGCAATTCTATACCTGTTGCAGAGGTCCTTCAATTCTTGTGACACGAACTGCGGTCCGTTGTCGGTGACGATGGTGCTTGGAATTCCGAATCTTGTGATGATGTTCTTCATGATGAACTTGCAGACGGTTGATGCTTTGACTTCCGTGTACGCTTTAGCTTCTGCCCACTTGGTGAAGTATTCCGTTGCCGTGAGAATGAAAGATTTTTGCTTGATGCCGGAATCTGGGTTACCAAGAGGCCCAATAATGTCGAAAGCCCACATGGAGAAAGGCCATGGGGAAGAAACATGATGGAGTGAAGATGCAGGAGAATGAATTTTGTCGGTGTGAAGTTGACACTTAGTACACCTACGGACATATCCTACACAATCTTCTTCCATGGTTGGCCAATAAAATCCTTGTCTAAGGATTTTCTTTGCTAGTATCTGTCCATTAACATGGCCACCACAAACTCCACTATGAGCTCCTTCCATAACCTTCCAAAGCTCATCCTCGTCTAGACATCTCAGAAGAACTCCATCAAAACCTCTCTTATATAATGCTCCTCCAACTAAGGTGTATCGTTGAGCAACTCTCCTGATAGCTCTCTTCTCTTCAGTTGTAGATTCCTCAGGATACGATTGATCTTCACAATATTTTGCAATTTCATAATACCATGGCTTATGTTCCTCATCCATCTCTTCTAACAGCTCCATCAACATGATTTCTCTTTTCTCCACAATACTCCCATCTCTGAATTTCTTCAGCAATTTCTCCTTAGTTCTAAGAAATGAAGGGTCTTTCACGGTAGGTGAAAGACGCCTATGAATTATGATTAATTCGGATTACTTGCTGATCGGAAAATCAATAGAAGATGCAAGTGAAGCTAGAGCGTCAGCTAGGATGTTTTGATTTCTAGGGACATGGACAAAGATCAATTTTGTGAAAAGCTTTGAATATGCAGAAGTAAGTTCTTGATAAGGCTTGAGCTTAGGATCAAGAGTTCGATACTTGGTCAGCACTTGGCGAAGAATTAGTTGGATATCACCCACAATCCTGAGTTTAGTGGCACCATGAAAATGAGCAGCCTCGAGGCCAGCAAGAAGTGCTTCGTATTCAGCTATGTTGTTGGTGACTGGAAAATCAAACTGAAAGGCTTGTGGAATGGTGACACCTTCAGGTGATAACAGAACGATTCCAATACCCTTTCCATGAGAATTCAGAGCTCCGTCAAAATACAGAGTCCACATATCATCTCTGATTTGATTTACGGACATCAGTTCCTCATCTGGAAACTCTGATCGCACTGGATCAAATCAAGGAAGGGGATGATGAGCGAGATGTTCTGCTATAGTATAGCCCTTGATCGCTTTCTGCTGAATGTAAATGATATCAAATTGAGATAGAAAGCTTTGCCATCGCGCTAACCTATCAGTAAGAACAGATTTCTCCAGAAGGAATTTGATCGTATTCATCCTAGCGATGAGGTGGACTTCATGGGCCAGAAAATAATGCTTCAATTTCTGAACAACCCAAACCAATGCTGCACATATTTTCTCCATCGCCGTGTATCTCTGTTCAGCGGGGTTGAGAAGTTTAGAGAGATAGTAGGCTGCCCTCTCCTTTCCTTCTTCATCCTCTTGTGCTAGGACAGCCCCCACTGCATCATCCAGGACTGAAATATAAAGTATCAATGGTTTGCCTGGAGATGGTGGCCTCAAAACAGGAGGACTTGCCAAATAGTCCTTTAATCTATCAAATGCCTCCTGACACTTATCGTTCCAATTGAATTTGACTCCTGGCTTGGTAAGCTCGTAGAACGGCTTACACCTTTGTGAGTGCTGGGAGACAAAGCGGCGAATAAATTGCAACCTCCCGATTAATCCTCTCAATTCTTTCAAGTTTTTGGGAGGTGGCATTTCTCTGATAGCCTTCGCCTTATTGAGATCGATTTCAATTCCCCGTTTGCTGACAATGAATCCAAGCAATTTTCCTGAAGATACCCCGAATACACATTTCTTGGGGTTCATCTTTAACTGATACTCTCTCGATCTCTCTAATACCCTTGCCAAAACTTTGGCGTGCTCAGCCTTTGTTTTAGACTTAACCAATAAATCATCCACATACACTTCCAGATCTATATGCATCATGTCATGAAATATTTCCATCATAGCCCTCTGATAAGTGGCTCCAGCATTCTTCAATCCAAATGGCATGACAACATAGCAATATGTTCCCCAAGGTGTAGTGAATGAGGTCTTTTCTTGATCCTCTTCTGCCAGCTTAATCTGGTTGTATCCTGAAAATCCATCCATAAACGATAACGTTTCATAGCCAGCAGTGTTATCGATGAGTACATCAATATGAGGCAATGGAAAATCGTCTTTAGGACATGCCCGGTTCAAATCGCGGAAGTCAATGCAGATCCTGACCTTCCCGTCCTTTTTCATAACCGGGACTATATTGGCCACCCATTATGGATAAAGGACAACTCTAATAAATTTGGCTTTGTGCAATTTATCGACCTCTTCCTTCATCTTTAGAGCCATTTGTGGGTGGAATCGCCTTAATTTCTGCTTCACCGGACTAGCTCCATCTTTTAATGTTAACCTGTGTTCAACTAAAGATGAATCTAACCCCGGCATATCTTCATAACTCCAAGCGAAAGTGTCCTTATAGTCCTTAAGTACTTGTACCATTGCCTTCTCATCCTTTGTAGAAAGATTTTTGCTGACGAGGACAACCTTAGGTTCGTCTTCAGTCCCTAAGTTTATTTCTTTGGTGGGCTCTTCTACGGCAACTAAGGGTTCATCAAATCTCTTCACTCCACTCGCATACGCCTCAGTCGCGTCCTCATCACCTTCCTCATCTTCAATAATGGGGTCTTTTCCATGCACTAACTCATATACCCCATACCCATCATTAACTGACTCATCGTCCGTACAATCTTCTGGCATCTGAATTGGATCTTCTAAAAGCTGAGGGATTAAAGAGCAAGAAGAACATTTATCAGCTAAGTCCTGGAGGTATCTATCTGGAATTTGCCTACCCTTAGGCTTCCTAGACTTCCTAACCTGACTAACCTGCCTAAAACTGGACTGCCTAACTTCACTAAACTGCCTATCATAACCTAATGAAGATGAAGCAGGATGAAAATCCTGAGATACAAGTGGAAATACAGGGGAATCCTCCCATAGGGAGGGACAGAGTAGATCTAAGAGAGAATCTTGACCGACGGACCCGCGCGATAGGGGGCAATCGGACAAGTAAGATGTTTCCTCGATGAGGATTTGGGAAGAATTTGTTGCCAAATTGGTGTTTTTTTTTGGACCATCGAGGAGTTAAACATAAAACAAGAATGGATACAAATGGAAGGAGGATCAGACGGAGGAAGCGGCACCAAGGCCAAAGGATTAGAAAGATCATATAGCAATATGTCCCAGATCAGATCATACATCCTCTCTAGGTCAAGAGGAGGGGATAGAATGAGGTCCCGAGGGGACAGAGTGATCATAACGGGCGGAGCCCGTGGAATATCTTCAGTAATAACCCGCGACCAAGTCTGGGTCAAGAGCAATGTGCGGAATAGAGTATGGAGCATAAAGATATGGGAAGGATATGTCCCCCTCCAGAGCAGATCCGTTGTATAACCAGCTTCATAGGGGTCATCTGGCTCCCCTTCATCGGTTTCTTCCGACAGCAGTATCCACTTATCAAAGATGGCACCAGGACCTTCAATCAGCTCGTCGATCTGCGGCGGCCACTTGGGTTCTGCAGGATCTAGGAATAATCTGTTCAATGCTATGTAGAGGTCCCTTAGATCGAACCATCTGTACCATTCACATTCGGGGTCATGGAATTTCCTCCTTTTCATAGGCCGCAGAGCCTCCAAGGATTGGTACGTAAGTAGTTCAGAACAATGTCTGGCCAAGTCTCTCCCATATATGTCATGGAGGTCAAAACATGAAGTAATGACCACCATGTTGTCGTGACTAAGTATGGGCCCTTTTACAAAGTGTGTATACAGGGTCCATGTTAGGGGATCTCGACCTTCCTTAGGTAGTGTAGACATTGTCTCCAGGATTTTTCGACCTTCTTCAATCTCTGCTTGCTGAACCAGATCTTGCTTCAGTCTTCTTGGCCTATAGCCCAGACCATTTCTAGGTGCTGCTCGATGATCTTTGACAGGAGTAGTCCTACCTTGCAACTGTGTGCCCAGACCTCTTCCAGGCTGATAGCCGTTCTTCATCATGATTCTCCATCCTGGGGTACTCATGCACTTCCCCCTTTTGATAGCATTTAATGGGTAAGGAGAAATGGTGGCGGCTTTCAAAGGATCAGCCACTGGACGGTAGACCTGTAATACCGACAGAAAAGGTTGTCGGCCAAGTAAAACAGCAGATTTAGTATTCAATGTATGAGCAGCAGCAAGGATCGGCATGCTCGTCACTTTAATAATTCGTCCTTTGAAAGGGAATTTGAGGCATTGGTGATTCGTAGAAGGAATCGTCTCAAGAGTTTTAATGTAAGGACGTCCTAGAATGGCATTTATAGAAGGGTCAATTTCGAGAATGTGAAATTCAACCTCTGCATGACTTATGGGGCCTAGCTCCACTTTTAAATAAACCATTCCCAGAGGGGAACGGGTAGAGTTGTCATATGTTGTAACTGAAATGGGGCCAGGCAGCCACTTCTCCTTGGGTACACCGCACAGCTCTAGGGTTTTCGGGGGTAGAACATTGATTGAAGCCCCCGTGTCAACCAGGCACGCATCCACGGCCTTCTTGCAGATATTGACCGTGATGCTCAGAGCCATGCTTCTGGCGGCTGGCGGTGCTAGTTCCGATGTGTGGAATGTAATAGAGGGCTGATCCCCCTGAGGAACTAGTAGTGCTGCAATTTTCTCTACCGGCACGTCCTCGTTGACCATCACCTTCTGTAGGTATTTCATTAAGGCTTCTTGGTGAATCTTGGACCTTTTGATCAATTCAAGTACGGTGATCAGTGCCAGTGTTCTGTCCAGATGTTTCAACAAGTCATATTGAGTGCCTGGTGCACTCTCTTCATTATGGGCTTCCTCAGTCGGCCGTGATGGGCCGTCTCTGACTGTGGACTGAGGGAAGACTTTGTTGAAAATCCTTCCACTTCGGAGCGCATGTTCCTTAACCGTGGAGGATCCAGGTGACACCTTGAGTACCGCAGAGTCGGGTGGCGTAAGCGGTGCGGAGGGTTGATATGTAGGTGATGGGGTAGGGTTAGGTGGTGGTGGCATGGTGCGGATTAAAGGCCTAGATGATTGGATGGTGGATGGGTAAGTGGTTGGTGAAGTGGGGAATGGGACGCGTAATAGCGGTCTGGATGGTAAGGGCATATCTGGGTAGGTGGTGGTGGTAATGGGCGAAGTAGGGAATGGTACGCGGAGTAATGGCCTAGATGGTAAAAGGGGTGCGTAGTTGGTTTGTGGTGGATTATATGGTGGAGGCGTAGTGGTATGGGGCATGATGGGCTTAAGGAAAGCGGGTGGCGGTAATGGGTTATTGGGTGCGGGCGAGTGATATGTGGGCGTCGGTAGAGGGGTGATGGTAATGGGTTGTGGCCTAGGTATGCGGATGGTGCGGCGTGGTGGTTGTTCTGCGGTACTCTGAACGTGACCCGTTGAATAAAGAGAAGAAGAGTCTTCTATCCTCCACTATTGCCCACGACTAGCCTCAGACTGGCTGTTCATCAGAATAGGGGCAACTTGGTTTTGGTTCTGGTGCTCCGGGAGCGGGTTCTGCACTATACCCATATTTGGTGGCGGTGCTGCCTGTACTAGTGGTCTTACTTGCTGCTGCTGCTGCTGCTGTGGTCTTCTCGCCTTCAGGGCTGATATATACTTTTTCATCTCCTCCCAGTCTATGCCGTCCTGCTCGTTGAGATCATGGATATAATCTCTGAACTGGAAGTAGGTATCAATGGTATGCCCAGGTTGCCTATGGAAATAGCAATACCTGGACGTGTCGGCATTTTGAGGCCAGACGGCCTTTTCCCTTGGCAAGACTAAGGCATTAGCTGCCATTAGAGCAATGAAGATATCGGCCAAGGATTCTGGGAGGGTAGGGTATTCCTCCCTCTTCGGGCCTGGAGGTCTCCTTTGCTGGTTGTAGTCACCAGGAGGAGGGACATTGTGGTATGCCGGCGGTGCGCGCGGCTGATATTGCTGCTGTTGGGGATATTGCTGTTGCTGGGGCTGCTGGTACTGCAATTGCCTTTGTGGCGGCTGCTGTGGCTGATGCTGGTTCTGGTTCTGATTCGGCTGCTGGGGTCGTTGATACTGTTGCTGATAATGGGGGCTCTGCTGCTGCCTGTACCCTTGCTGGTTCGGCTGCTGTGGCCTCTGGTACTGCTGCTGACTCCTCACGAACTGGGGCGAGTTATTGTTCATACTACTGACTTGCTCATGAGAGAGCGTGCCCTCAGTAGTCGGACCTGTGCTGGGAGAATTTGGCACTGCAGGCTTCCGAGGTGGAGGCCTGCTAGGTCTGTGAGGATCAAAGACGCTAGAGAATGTAGCGTCCTTAAAAGTATTCTGGCAGTACCGTGCTCTTTCATAGAGCTCTGCCATGTTGGTCAGATTGTTCAAGGAGAGGACTAGCTTGAATTGGGGCGTGGCGTTAGAAATTAACATCTTCACTTGCTCGAACTCGGACAAGTGGTCCTTCACCTTTTCGGCCAGGCCCCGCCACCTGTCAGCAAAACTGACAAACTCCTCATCATGTTTCATCTTTTCGGCGATGAGGTCAGTGATGGACAAAGAGGGTGCAACTCTGTCCTTGTATCGTTGGATAAATTTGCGTGAAACGATACCGTAATCCTCTACTTCGGAGGGTTCTAAAGAAAAGAACCACTCGAGGGCTGGTCCCTCTAGAGATCTCCTGAACAAAAAGGCCAACGACCTCTTGTCGTTCTGCCAGAAAGACGATTCGTACATAAACTCCTTCAGATGTGTAAAGCGGTTACCAGTACCATTGTACTTTCGATACACTGGCATTTCAGAGGGTGGTAGGTGGAATACCGGCAAGCTCGGCAAATTGATCTCTGGCACAGCTTTAACCCCCATCATCTTTTGGAGGTTGTTAAACTGCTCATCCATGCGCTCCATTTTGGCCAGCAACGCTTGCGTGGTCAGATCTGCCTGGGGAGGAGGAGGAGGCGGAGATACTTGATAGGCCTGCTGCCTAGAGTATGTTGGACAGGGGGGAAAATAAAGAGGAGGTCCGGCAGAGCTTCCGCCATGCCCGAGGGCATTTTGATAGACAGGCATTTGCGGTCTAGCCGGTTGCCTAGAGGATGAAAGCTGCGGCCCAGCTGGTCGAGAAGTGATATGAAGGCCTTCCATGGCCTGATGGATGTAAGGAGGTTGAAGAGGAGGTTGTTGAGTAGCCACAGGGTTCGGCTCAGCAGGCTGCAAGGGTGCCTTCCCCTTCAAAATCCATTGGATCGCCTCGAACTGCTGAGGGTCCAGTCGGGAGGCAAGAACTCCCAAAGCGTTGACGAGATCTACAGGATCAGAGGATGAGGGATCATTTTGATTCATGTCTCCCTCAAGATCGGGATTAGGAATCGCATATTCATGCGGGGGAGGATCAGGATATCGATCATGGGGATGAAAGAGAGGGGTCCGGACGTTCCCATCATGTCGATATGGAATGGGGGCAGAATTACGGGAGGCATCAGCATCTCTCCCGTTCTCATAGTTGTAGTCAGAATCCCGAGGGGCATTAGCATCTCCCTCGTAGTTGATGATGGCGTCTTGAGCCATACTCAAGTCCCTGCCTGATCGTAGCAGCATGATGTTAGATTCTTTTTTTTTTTTTTAAAGATTTGACAAACAAGTTGCACAGAGATTAATCAAACAAGTGGATGCTTAACGTAATTTTAAGATTCCTTTTTTTGAGTTATTTGGATTCAATTAAACCTCAAATTCTCTCAAGGAAAGGATCCTAGTTTCAGTTCAATTTCCACCGTTATTCTCTAGGGCTTTCTCTCACAACGCTTTCAGAATCTAACCGGGACTTCAATTGGTACAACTAGCCCGATGATCAAGGAGGAATACCTTGATTTTGGGGACTTATGGAGGTCTCAACGTCAACTTCTCTAGTCTGATCAAGGGACCAACCCAATCAGAGAGAGTTGCTGACGTCAAGTAATGTGTTCCTAAGAAAAGGAGGGTATTCGCCTCAATGCGTATGTCCTACGGCCTAGATGGCCTCTAATGTTTAATAATAATGGGCAGCTAGCACTCAAGCCACAAAAATCTGAAAACTGAAAAATAACTAAGAAACTGTCTGAATCGCGTCGATGGTAGTCGACGCTATTCAAAACAGAACTTAATTTTTTTCGCAGAAACAGATGCAGACAGCAGAGAAAATATGAAGACTGAAAGGCGTCTGGGTGTGTTGACGCGGTTTGAAACGCGTCAGTTCTCCTAGACGCTTTTCAGTTCGCAGAAACAGTTTTGCAGGAGGATTTTCTGGGTTGAATCCTCCTCAAACAGGTTAAAAGCAGGAAATAATCAGCTCGTGTAGATTTTTTTTAGTTCCAAATTTTTAACAGGATAATTTACCAACTAAATAACTAGAAAATCAATCAATCACACATCATTTTCATCACAAAAACAACTTTTTAAACTAATCAAGGGGAGGGCAAGATCTTGCCACTGGGGTGTGCACGTGGTGCACGAGGAAAATTAATTAAACTAAAACACTCACCAATTGGTGAGGACGTGTCGAAAGACACAAGTGGTGCACCGTGGGTGCCCGGTTGATGATAGCAAGAACAAAAAACTTAAAAGATGGCGAGACCAAGTCCCACCGTGATCGCCAAAAAAGCTGTGAGTGCTTAGAATGACCGTGTGATTATCATGAAAAATCTAGGTTATTTAGTGTAAAATAAACCTATTAAAAACAGCAACTAAGTGCAGTGATCGCCAGAAACTTTTAACTGAAAAGTTCCAAAAGAAGTATGATCGCCTACCTGTTTAAACGCGGAAGATATGGAGTCCTTGGTTCCCCTTCCTCAGCCGGCTGAAGAAAGAGAGCCCTTCTTTGCTTTTTGTTCTTGCTGTTGAATTTGAAATTTGAGGTTGAGGTTGAGGATCGTCCAAAAATCCCTTTTGACTTGTGCTTGATTTGCTCCTTTTGATTCTCTCATTGTTGTTGAGTGCAGCAGGAATAGAAAGAAAAGGAGATAAAGAAACAATGATGAGAATTTTAAGCAAAAGCAGTATCTATTCTAATCATGATGCTAAGCATGCAATTAAACAACAAACTTACTTGTTGAGTGGCTTTTGAAACCCCTTAATCAAGTAGGTTTTGAAGAGAATGAATGTGTTGTGTGTGTTTGCATGAAGTGAATGCTGAAGAATGTAAACTGAAATGAAATTGCAGATGCGGAAATGAAAAACTTATGCCCAATTGTTGAATTCTTGAATGGATGAAGACTCTTGAAAAGACGCCGACTTCTGGAAACAGCAGCGCTTCAGCGTTCCGACGTTATTGCTTTGATCTTCAATTCGCTATCGCTCCAGTAATTCAACTCAAGATTATGCTCTCTCTCTTTTTTACTCTTCAACATGTAAGGTATTTATAGACTTCTTCTGCGTTCGTGATTAACATAGAAAAACTTCGGATTTATCTATCTTAACCGACAGATAAATACTGATTAATTCATCTTTATCTGTAATTATCTAAAACGCGTCCACTGTGGCTGACGCCTTTCAAATTAATTAAGATAAGGATAAATATCCGAAAAAACTTATCTTTATCTTTATCAGGTAAAACGCGTCCACATGTGTAGACGTCTTTTACACTAATTAAGATAAGGATAAACATCCGGAAGAGAAGTTAAAATAGCTTAGGAGACCTAAAACGCGTCAGTACTTACAGACGCCTTTTAGCTAATTAATCAATTGATTAAAATTCAAATTTAAACGTTAAAATAGGAATAAAATCTAAATGGCGTCTATACAGGTCGACGTCTTTTAGAATTCTGCATATTTTAACTGAAATTTGAGCTAAAATCAATTTAATTGGTCAACTTAAACATGTCTGTTAAACCCGACACTCAAAAATATCAATAAAAATTAATCAATTATTAAATATTAGACCATTCTGAGGCATTATTATATGATATGAAATTTACTCAAAATGATGTCAAAATTAGCGTGTCTACACCGCTGCCTCGGATAGATCAGGTGGTGGACGCAACCTCCAGCCACGAGCTACTAAGCTTCCTCGACGCCTACTTAGGCTACCATCATATCCGAATGCATCCGGAGGATGAAAGCAAGACCAGCTTCACGACTGATCTCGGTCTATACTGCTATACCCGGATGCCCTTCGGCCTGAAGAATGCAGGAGCAACATATCAACGCCTCGTCAACAAAATATTCGCTCCGCAACTCGGCCGCAACATGGAGGTCTACATCGACGACATGCTGGTGAAAAGCCGCGTCGCTACAGACCATCTGCGCAAATACAAAATGAAGCTAAATCCAGCTAAGTGCACCTTCGGCGTAGCCTCCGGAAAATTTCTCGGCTATATGGTCACTCGCCGAGGGGTGGAAGCTAACCCCGCCAAGGTTTCGGCCATCATTCAAATGTACCCTCCGGCTAACATCCGAGAAGTCCAAAAGCTAAACGGAAGGATTGCCGCTTTAAGCCGCTTCATGTCAAGGGCGGCAGATTATTGTTTTCCCTTCTTCAAACTACTGAAGAAGACCAACAGCTTTTTCTGGACTGACGAGTGCCAATCGGCGTTCGAGCAGCTGAAGGTCTATCTCTCCAATGTTCCCATCCTGTCCAAGCCGGTCCACGGAGAGCCGTTGTTTCTCTACCTCGCAGTGTCTGAAATAGCTATCAACGTCGTCTTCGTCCGGGAGCAAGACAACATTCAGAAGCCTGTCTACTACATAAGTCGAGCCCTCCAAGGAGCAGAGCTTCGATATCTTGCTCTCGAGAAACTGGCTTTAGCCCTCGTCTCATCCGCAAGACGGCTCCGTCCTTACTTCCTCGCCCACTCAATAAAGGTCTTCACCGATCAGCCTTTGAGGCAAGTCCTCTCCCGGCCGGAGGTATCCGGTAGGCTGGCAAAATGGGCAATCGAACTAGGAGAGTTCGACATCTCTTACGGGCCGCGAACGGCAATAAAAGCTCAAGCTTTAGCCGACTTCATCGCCGAACTCAACCCCGAAGCATCCTCAGCCCCTTAGCCGGAAGTCAATATATCCGAGGCCGAAGGTACTCCGGCTACTACGCCTCCGGCGGATGAATGGCAGCTCTACGTAGATGGCTCCGCATGCTCCATGGGTAGTGGCGCCGGATGGATTTTGGAGTCTCCCGAAGGGGTCGTCACGGAGTATGCGCTACGCTTCTCCTTCCCGGCTACCAACAACGCCGCCGAGTACGAAGCCCTCATCTCCGGCCTTCAGGCTGCCAGAAAGCTCGGCGCACAGAACATAAAGGCATTCAGCGACTCTCAGTTGATCGCCAGCCACATTTCCGGGGAGTACGAGGCCCGGGACGCATCAATGATATCCTATCTCCAGGTAACTCTCAAGATCCTCGCTCAATTCAATTCTTATGAAATTGTGCGGATCCCAAGAGCTGAGAATGCTCGAGCCGATGCTCTCTCCCGGCTAGCATTAACCCAGGACGGGGGAGGAGGCCGAATGATTCTCATAGAAGAACTGGCCGAGCCAAGCCTCGAGGAGTCCGAGGTCATGCAAGTGACTGAATCTAAAGCCAAGACCTGGATGACTCCCCTAATCACTTTCCTCCTTCGAGGAGAAATCCCGACTGATCCAAAAGAAGCAAGACACATTCGGCAGCGCTCTTCTCACTTCCTTCTCCTGGACGGGCTATTATATAAAAAGTCCTTCGGCCGACCACTCTTGCGATGCCTCGGCCCGACCGAAGCTGACTATGCGCTGCGAGAGGTACATGAAGGGGTATGCGGAGCACATGCAGGAGGAAGGGCTCTAGCTCACAAGCTTTTAAGGCAAGGATACTGGTGGCCGACGCTCCGAGAGGACGCAACTGCCCTCGTCCGTCGTTGCGATCAATGCCAAAGATTCAGCTCCCTCGTCCACCAATCAGCAACCCTTCTAACTCCTCTATCAGACCCCTGGCCTTTCGCCCAGTGGGGAATTGACCTCTTAGGGCCCTTTCCCGTCGCCACTGGCTAGAGGAAGTTCCTTATTGTGGCGGTGGATTATTTTACTAAATGGGTAGAAGCCGAACCCCTCGCGTCCATAACCGATAGCAACGCGTGGAACTTCATATGGAAGTCCATCATTTGCCGATACGGCATCCCTCGGGCCATTATCTCAGACAACGGCAAACAGTTCGACAGCCATCGGTTCAAAGACAACTGCGCCAGTTTCGGCATTCTCCACAAATTCGCGTCAGTAGCGCACCCTCGGACAAATGGCCAAGTCGAGGTCACTAACCGAAGTCTACTACAAGGATTGAAGACTCGCCTCGGCAACGCCAAGGGCCGATGGGTGGAGGAGCTGCCGAGCGTTCTATGGGCTTATCAGATTACGAGCTGAACCCCAACCGGCGAAACCCCGTTCCGCATGGCTTATGGCGTAGAAGCCGTTATTCCTGTCGAACTTAGCCTTCCCTCGCCCAGAGTTCTCACTCATAATCCGGAGACCAATGAGGAAGCCCTAAAAGATCATCTAGATCTTATAGAAGAAACAAGGGATTAAGCTCGCATTCGGCTAGCGGCTTATCAGCAGCGTATGGCCAGATACCACAACACTCGAGTAAAGCCCCGAAGCTTTGAAACCGGGAGCCTCGTGTTGAGGAGTGCTCATGCGTCTAAACCAACCGAAGCCACAGTAAAGCTTTCTCCCAACTGGGAAGGACCGTATCGTATAAGGGAAGTAATCCGACGAGGGGCTTATCGGTTGGAAACCCTTTCGGGCCAACCTCTCCCTCGTACCTGGAATGTGGAACGCCTTCGGCGCTACTTCATGTAAGTTACTTCCCTCGGAGTTTAGCCGGAAGGCATGAATAAAATTCTTCTTTTAAAAATATCATATCCGACATGGTTTTCTAAAGTCTGTGTAAACCGTACCGGGAGTGGCTTCGGCCATGCAAACCATATCGGGAGCGGCAATATTCTCTAAGTCCGTGTAAACCGTACCGGGAGTGGCTTCGGCCATGCAAACCGTATCAGGAGCGGCATGGTATTCAAAGTCTGTGTAAACCGTACCGAGAGTGGCTTCGGCCATGCAAACCGTATCGGGAGTGGCATGGTATTCAAAGTCCGTGTAAACCGTACCGGGAGTGGCTTCGGCCATGCAAACCGTATCGGGAGCGGCATGGTATTCTAAGTCCGTGTAAACCGTACCGGGAGTGGCTTCGGCCATGCAAACCGTATCGGGAGCGGCAATATTCTCTAAGTCCGTGTAAACCGTACCGGGAGTGGCTTCGGTCATGCAAACCGTATCGGGAGCGGCAATATTCTCTAAGTCCGTGTAAACCGTACCGGGAGTGGCTTCGGTCATGCAAACCGTATCGGGAGCGGCATGGTATTCAAAGTCTATGTAAACCGTACCGGGAGTGGCTTCGGCCATGCAAACCGTATCGGGAGCGGCATGGTATTCAAAGTCCGTGTAAACCGTACCGGGAGTGGCTTCGGCCATGCAAACCGTATCGGGAGCGGTATGGTATTCAAAGTCCGTGTAAACCGTACTAGGAGTGGCTTCGGCCATGCAAACCGTATCGGGAGCGGCATGGTATTCAAAGTCCGTGTAAACCGTACCGGGAGTGGCTTCGGCCATGCAAACCGTATCGGGAGCGGCATGGTATTCAAAGTCCGTGTAAACCATACCGAGAATGGCTTCGGCCATGCAAACCGTATCGGGAGCGGCATTATTTTCTAAGTCCGTATCCGAATCTGGATTGGCTTCGGCCATGCGAGCCGCATCTAAACAGCAATATGGTCTCGGCCACAAAGAGAACCAGACTCGGTCATTCATTCAGAACACATACAAGTGGAAGCAAAGTACTTTTCATATATATGTGAACGGAGTACAAAATCGGCCGTACACCAAGCCGTAGCTTTTTAAGAAAGCAGACAACAACCAGGACAAGCCCCCGTACTAGCTCTCGGCATCATCGCCGTCTACGTCAACCGGAGTCTGATCGGGAGATGCCGAAGGAGAAACCTCGATCGGGACGACTTCATCAGGAACGGCCGCACCGCCTTCCTCCGGAGTCGGAGCTCTTTCGGCCGGAATTCTTTCGGCCTTAAGTTTTTCCCACCAGGCCAGCAGCTCGTCACCCTCCTCGTCCGTCAGAAGGCCGATGTCAGTCAGATCTACGGCCAGACACGCCTTTTGGGCGATAGCCAGCCCCAGACTGAATACAGACGACGCCGCCTCGAGTCAAGCCTGGATTATCTCCTCAGCATAATCCGGGCCGGCCTTGTAGCTAGCTACGGCTGTACGAGCAGCCACTTCGGCCTTGGCCTCCATATCTGCCTTCAGAGACGAGACCTCCTTGGCGTGGCGACGGCGCTCCGTGACCCGCTGATCGACCTTGTCTTGGATCTCGACCTTAAGAATTGTATTTTCGGCCCGGACCGCCTCCAGTTCCTTCTCGGCTTTCTCCCTCTCCTGCTCGGCCTTCATCTTGGCCTCAGAGGTAGTACGGATCACCTCCTTTTGCTCCCCCAGCTCGGCCCGCATCCGGGCATTTGCTTTCAGGAGCAAATCAACGTTGGCCTCGAGACTACGTCGCACCGAGGCGACTTTGCCCGAAGCCAACTGATCCGAAGCCTGGTCGATGTCCCGAAGCTTTTGCTGAATGGCCACCTGACAGCGGACGAGGCCCCCGCACATGACCG
This sequence comes from Zantedeschia hybrid cultivar, assembly GCA_030544215.1. Classification (NCBI taxonomy): domain Eukaryota; kingdom Viridiplantae; phylum Streptophyta; class Magnoliopsida; order Alismatales; family Araceae; genus Zantedeschia; species Zantedeschia hybrid cultivar. Next base: position 63,652,784 of record JARZZO010000008.1, on the reverse strand, counting down.
CAATCTACAGCCGAAGGCAAGCAAAAATCAGCAAGTGCAAACGAGCCAAGGGAAATACTAGACCAAGGCCAAAATAAAGAATTTTTCTACCTGGATAGCGTATCGGGCACACTGCATCGCCAAGCCCTCCGAGGACAACTCTCTCATCTCGTCCTCGGCCATCGGGAGGGTCAAGCTGCGGAGCAGGCGCAGGCATGTCCGAGAGTCCTCCAAACTCTCGTCCGCGAAGACCCCCAGATTCGGGACCCAAGGCTCATGCCCATGAATCGGGACATGTGCGTCCTGGACCCCCCGAAGGGGAAGGAGAGGTCCTCTGTGCCGGTCGCCGCAGCCGGAGGGGAGTCGCCCCTCGGTGGTTCGGGAGGCGACGAGAGAGGGGCCCCTCGGGCAGCCACCGGCCTCTTGGCTGCCGAGGCGGATTCTGTCTCGTCGGGCTCATCCGCCCGGCTCCGCTTCGCTAGTCGGCCGCCCCCTCGCGCGACCGACTTTCCCTTTCTCTCTCTTTCGAGAGCAGCAACAGCGGCGCGGCCTTCGACCGAAGCCGTCGTCTGCCCTACGGCCCGAGCGTTCGACGCCGCGTCTCCTCCAGCCTCCTCTTCTCCCGCCACCTGCTGCGGGGGCGATTGAGATTGGCCGGGCTGCTTGGCGAGCCGGCCAAGCAGTCCCCGAAGCCCAGTCATCTCTGCGGACAGAAAAAGGGGTTAGCAACTTACAACACGCGACTCTCCTCAACTCAAGACCGACTTACCCTCGGCCGAAGCTGCAGTGCCTTCTACGGTCGGAAGAGCTTCGGCCGAAAATTCAACCTCAGCAGCTCCCTCGGCCTCCCCTGGAATATCCTCGGGAGGGAGGTAAGGAAAGACTCGGGGAGGAGATTTCATCGGATCCGGCCAAGCCTCCGTCTGTACAAGCCTCTCCTCTTCATCGAAAAGCTCCGCAATGTCATACGGAGCCTCGGCTTCCAGGAGGTGAACAATATGGAGCTGATTGGGGTTAAGGGAAGGCGGATCGGAGAGGCCTTCGGCCAGTGGTGCCCATTCAGTGGGGAAGGGCCACACACTCTTCTCCTTCTCCAGAAGAGAAACAAAGATGAAACTCTTCTTCCAATGGTGAATGGACGAAGGCTTCCCAGAAAAGATACCCCGGCCGAAGGTAGGGACGAAGCAGAACCAATCAGATTTTCCCTGCGGCTGTATCTTAAAAAGAAAGCGGAAGATGTTTACCGAAGGGGTGACGTCGATGTAGGCGTACACAGCCAAGAAAGCGTAAACTGTCCGCCAAGAGTTCGGAAAAAATTGAGACGGGGCCAACCCGTAGAAACTCAGAAGGTTGATTACAAAGGAAGGAAGAGGAAGACGAAAGCCCGCCCGGAAGCTCTCCTCATAAATAGAAAAGCAGCCCGGTCGGACGGAGTTAGCCCTGGTGTTTGTTCCGGGCCGATAGGGAATCGTCCAAGAGGGGAGCTGATAGTAGGAAGCAATGGACTTGACCCCATCGTCAGAAAGAATACAAATCGCGTCGGAGACAGTCTCGGCCTGGCGTCGACCGGAAGTAGAAGCTTGTCCTGTAGCAGGAACCTCCTCGGCTTCTTCAGCCTGAGACATCTCGGCCTCTTCCGCCATGAAGAAAGCAAGAGAACTGGAAGAAAAGGAAGATTCGGGAGGCCGGGACGAAGAGCAAGAAGAATGAACTTCGGCCGAAGGGGGGCTAATGAACATGAATCACTGAGCAGAGAAGGGGAATTGAGGCTTACCCTCAAACAAGATCTCCTCGACTGCCCACCGCCTCTCGAACAACCGAAAGCTCCCCGGCGACAGCTCCGAGCAACGAAAAGCTTCCCAGCGATGGACAGGGCGTTCTCAATCACCTTCGATGGCTCGCTCTTCGCCGGAGAAACAGGAAAGCTCGGAGAAGATGCTCGCAGGAAGGCACAGGCGCAGGAGAAGGAGAAAGCGAAACAGTGCCCTGAGGAGAGGGGCTCCTATTTATGGGATAAAGTTTAAAGCGTTCCCCACCAAAATCAACAGCCAAGATCTTCCCCCTCCTCAGCACCGCTTCCCTCAGATGCGCGCCACGTATAGCAATGATGACGGGCAGGCTGCCGAATCGAGAAAAAGCAATCGACGGCCGGACGCGATCTGACCCTTCGGCTGATCATCCGGATGCTCGCCACGTGTTACGATCCGCGTGCCGGAAGCAGAAAAGACGGCGATCTAAATAAAATCTTGGGCAGAGAGCCGAAGTGACCCGCGATCCGCGTGATCACCGATCACGGCCAGGATCTTTTTGTGCTTACGGCAAGCCGGTTAGATGTGAGACGCGTGTCCTGTGTTTTCTCACGACACGACCGTTCTGACGGAAAGCTCGACGTCTTTTCCGTCCTTTTATCAGCAGTCCTGACACGTTCAGAAGACTCGTCCCTTCGCAACCGAGGACAAAGGCATCCGTCGCTAAGTCCCGGCCTAAGACGAGGCTAATTGTTGCTAACCCTCGGCCGACCGAAGGCAGTTCCTTCTTTACGACAAAGCAGAGAAAGTTTCAGACAGCACATGTCATATTACTCTTCCGAGGAGGCTTCGGACTTTACTCTCGCCATCTCGTGAAACTGAGGAAGGCAAGAGTGGGGGGCAATGTGATGAGGAAGAATCCGATTCGGCCCATTGAAGCAAGCCCAACGCAGATCAACCCAAAAGCAGCAGTAAAAGGCCCACTGGCAGCCTTCGGCCTATTAGCGGCCCAGCAGCCCTCGGCCCAGTAAGCAGTCCAGTGGTCCTCGGCCCATCAGCGGCCCGACAACCTTCGGCCCATCAGCGGCCCAGCGACCCTCGGCCCGTCAGCGGCCCAATAGCCTTCGGCCCATTAGCGGCTCAGTAGCCCTCGGACCAACAGGCTCCAGCCCACTATGCGGCATCTGGCCCATCAGCGGCCCAACCCCCTTCGGCCCAGTAGCTGTATCCGGCCCACTCCGGTGGGAGGGTTAGGCGCTATAGCGGTTTACCAGTAAAACCAGAACATAGTCCTATATCGACTGCCACCGTTAAGCAATCTCTATCCTCCGCTATAAATACACGGCTATTTATTATCAAAGGTATGTCTTCGAGACCCCAAGGACTACAGTCCAAAAAGCATTAAAGCTATTACTTCCTCTTCTCTGACTTCTGAATCGAATCATCTTCAGAAGCTAACTTAACCGTCGGAGGGGGTTCCTTAGGGCCGAAGCCCGGGACTCCTACTGACTGGTTCTTCTTCTTCTTCTTTTCCTCCTTCTACAGGGGCTCGGTTTGAATCTTCGCCGACCTCTCCGAGTTGGTCTCGGCCGCTGACCTCGGGTCTTCTCCCTCCGGTCTCGACGCCTTTCGCAGGCTGGTTCGCCCCGTCCGAAAGAGCTTCGGCCACGCCTTCCACAGGCTGGCCCACATCCGTCCGAGGGAGTCTCGGCTTCGCTCCCGGCGGGCCCCCGTCCGGGTATCCCTCGGCACCGGATCTTCGGCCTCGTCTCCGCCCTCGCCGCGTTCTGGATCCCCGTCGGGCCTCTTCTCCGATCCAGCTTCGGATCCCAACTTAGGATTCCAGCCTCGGAATCCGGTCGTGATAGCTTCGGCTACATCAGTATATTTGATACTTCAAATGAAATATTATTAATAGCACTTATTTTCTTTCAAACAAAATTACTCAAATACCCTCTATTTAAAATTTAAGTTATAACATGAGATATTTAGAATATTCCACATAGCCCACCATCATTATAAATCTTAAGTTAATGTTTATTTCATATGGATTTGTTGTGATACCACAAGATCTATTTGACTAGAAATTAATCAGAGTCTATGACATTTTGATGTCATTCAAGAGAGGTGGACAAATGGTGTAGTTTTGTTATGATACCACAAGGATTACACCGCGAGTTCATGTTCTTTACGTAATGATGGATCAACTTAACTAAATCACTTGATTTGTTGTGCTACTACAAGATCATTGCGATTTATGAGTTAAACTTGATTAGATATTACAAATGTTACGAGTGCCAAGAGTTGACTGCCTAAGGAACATGATGTGATTTGTCGTACTACCACAAGGTCACATGTATGATATCCAAAAGATTCTGATCCCCACTAGGAGATCACCGGAATCTCCCGTTCTATACAATAGAGGGTCGCATAGATCGCCGAAAAATAGTGAGAGCAAAATCTAAATTAAAGTCCTAATCCTGATTTAATGAATGATGAGACAGAATCCGATTCGGCCCATTAGAGCAGGCCCAAACCCCGTTTAGCCCAACAGCAGCAGTATCAGGCCCTCCGGGAGCCTCCAGCCTATCTGCGGCCCAGCAGCCCTCGGCCCCATAAGCGGCACCGTCGCTCCCGGCCCAACAGGCTTCGGCCCGTCAGCAGCCCATCAGCCTAAGGTCCGGGAACAGCACCGCAGCCCAAGGCCCAGCAGGCTTCGGCCCATCAGCGGCCCAACCCCCTTCGGCCCGATAGCCGAGTCCGGCCCACTCCGGTGGCGGATCAGGCACTATGGCGGTTTACCAGTAAGCCCAAACATAGTCCTATATCGGCTACCACCGTTAACCAACCTCTATCCTCTGCTATAAATACACCGCTATTTATTGTCAAAGGTATGCAACTCTTTGCCTCCGAGACCCTTAAGGACTACGGTCCAAATAGCATTAACGCTACTTCTTGCCTTCTGAATCGAATCATCTTCAGAAGCTAACTTGACCGTCGGAGGGGGTTCCTAAGGGCCAGAGCCCGGGACTCCTGCTGACCGGTCTTTCTTCTTCTTTCCCTCATGCAGGAGCTCGGTTCGAATCATCGCCGACCTTCCCGAGTCGGTCTCGGCCGCCGACCTCAGATTCCTCTCCTTGGTCTCGACGCCGTGCGACGGCTGCCCTGCGACAGGAGACTCGGCCCCGCGTTCGGAAAGGAGCTTTTGGGCTCACTATCCAAGAGCAAGCCGAGTCCGAGACCCTTCCGGCCTCAGACCGTCGGCTTCGGCTTCATCGCCCGTCGACAGTACAGCCAGAAGGAGCATCATCCGCGCCGCCCCTTCGCCCGCCGAAGGAGCTTCGGCCCCGACTTCCCGGAGACGAGCCTGCACCGACCGAAGCCCCCTTCGGCCTTCGGACCCTCGTCTTCGCCTCCGCCTCTTCGGCCTTCCGAATCCCCATCGGGCCTCAGTGACACCGATCCGAACCGGCTTCGGATCCACTTCTTCGGGTTCCAGCCTCGGAATCCGGTCGTGATAGATCCAGTCTACATCACGTGGCGCCGTCTGTGGGAAACCAACAAAACAAGTCATGTCTCAGCGACCTGTGACCCGACGATCCGGGCAAGGCGAAGCAGAAGCGCGGGAGGCCTCGGCGCAGATGCTGCCTTCCAAAGGCGCACCTTCTGCCCCGCCGAGCCTCCCTCTGCCAACCATACCGGAGTCTCTCGGCTCGGAAGACCGAGTGGGGGTGCTCCAGCAGCAAGTGGCAACGCTGGCCGCTGCCGACACGTCCCTAGCGCCTCTCCAGGAGATGGTATCCGCCATCGCCCAGCGCATGGGGCTGATGGGACAGCTTCCTCAGCAGGCGCCGCTCCCCCCGCTCTGCCCAGTACAAGATGCCCGGTTCCGGCCGGCGCCTGCGCCGGTTCCTCCCAACGAGACCGCGGAGACGCGCAGCGAGCCCTCGACACTACCTGTCCGAGCTCCTCGCGCTGATCGCCTGACGGAGCACGATTATGCTTCGTCGGAGTACCGTCCGGCCCGAACCGGAGGGCAATCCGTCGCCACCTCGACCGCCCCGGACCTGGACCGGCGGCTGACGGCGATACGCAAAGAGATGCAGCAGATGGTGTCTCGGCCTCACGGAGCGCCCCTCGCCAGCAGCATCCTGGAGCAGACCCCATTCACGGCAGAGCTCCTGGCCACCGAGGTACCCCCCAACTTCAAGCTGCCGAAGGGCCCTCTCTACGACGGAATGACAGATCCGATCTGTCATTTCCAGAGATTTAACACTTATCTTCGGGTCCGAGGGATCTCCGAGGCAGTCCGCTGCCGTCTTTTCCCCCTCACCCTTGAAAAAATCGCCCTCACCTGGTTCGAGACTCTGGCCCCCAACTCCATCCACTCCCTGGTCCAGTTGGGCCAATTGTTCATCGACCAATTCTATGATGCCACCCGGCAGTCCAAAACTTCCGCCAGCTTGCTGGCCATCCGGCAAGGCCCCACCGACACTCTCCAGGAATACTTCACCAAGTTCCGGACCGAAGCCGCCCAGATCCCAAACCTCGACAGCTCGATCGCGGTCTCGGCCGTAATCAGCGGGTGCCGGGACGAGGGGCTCCTCGGCTCCATCGGAAAGCGCCATCCCCCTACCTTCCAGGACCTCGTGGCCCGGGCCCATAAGTACATCAACCGAGAGGCCCTGATGCTGTCCAGGGGCAAAGGCGCAACCGAAGCCACCTCGACACCTGCTCCCCCGGTGGTCCGACCTCGGTCCGAGGACCAAGAGCCCTCCCGAAAGCGCTATCGCCGGGAGGATTGGGACAAGGAGAGGCGACGGGACCCGCAGCCGCGGTACCTACCCTTACCTGCTCCCCCTTCCCGGATGCTCATGGAGGTGAAGGGCATGCTCCGGCGGCCTGATCGCATTAAAACCGATCCTCGCCGAAGGGACCCCGGCAGATACTGCGAATATCACCGAGAGATCGGCCACACGACGGACGAGTGCCGACAGCTCCGGGAAGAAATCGACCGCATCATCCGGGAGGGGAGATTGCCGCAGTATCGGCGGGAGCAGCCGCCGCAGCAGAACCGGGACGTCCCTACAGCGCCCAGGCAACAACCACCCCCGGCAATAGAAGTCGCTCCTCCGCCAAAAGCCCCCTCGGCCCCGGTTGAATCATCCCATCAAAGACCCAGCTCTGGGTCTATTATGATGATATCCGGAGGGCCCGGGGAGGGATCAAGGTCGCGGCAGCGCAACACCATAGCGGCGGTTGACGGCGAGCCGAAGCGGCCTCGTCTGGAAGACATCACCTTCGGCGCCGAGGACCTGACTGATGTTCAGGTCCCTCATGATGACGCCCTCGTCGTCAATGCTGTAATAAATAGCTATGATGTACATAGGATCTTTGTGGATAATGGAAGTGCCCCAAACATCTTGTTTTACGACTGTTTTGAGAAGATGGGATTGAGTGAGGCTAATATGAAGCCTCACCGGGGCCCCCTTTTCGGTTTTAACGGCTCGTCCTGCCGAGTAGAGGGTATTGTCCGGCTTCCTGTAACCTTAGGCTCCGCCCCCCGGCAATTAACCGTTGAAACGGACTTTGCCGTTGTAAAGATCGAGTCAGCCTACAACGCCATATTCGGCCGAAGGCTCATTGGCGGGGTCGGAGCCGTGCCATCATCCTTCCATCAGAAGCTGAAGTTTCATACCAGCCACGGAATAGGCGAGGCCAAAGGGAACCAAGAAGCAGCCCGGCAGTGCTACATGATTTCGGTCAAGGGGAAGACCGCAGCCGAAACCCTGACGATCGAGTCATCAGCCGAGGCATCTCCGGGAGAAGCACTCCTCGCCGTCCCTGTTCCGGGAGGCGAGGGACGAGTCCTGATGATAGGCTCCGGCCTGGAAAAAATTGAAGCAGAGAAGCTTACCGAGTTTTTGAAAGAGAATCTCGACGTCTTCGCCTGGTCTCCGTCGGACATGCCCGGGGTTGACCCGGAGATAGCCGAGCACCGTCTCCACACCGATCCCAACCAGCCCCCAGTAAAGCAGAAGCGGCGCACCTTCAATCAAGAAAGGAGAACCGCCATCCAAGCCGAAGTGCAGAAGGGGCTGGATGCAGGACACCTCCGAGAGGTGCATCATCCGGAGTGGATCGCCAACGTGGTCATGGTGCCAAAGAAAGAGGGCAAGTGGCGTATGTGCGTGGACTTCACCAACCTCAACAAAGCCTGTCCGATGGACAGCTTTCCGCTGCCTCGGATAGACCAGGTGGTGGACGCGACTTCCGGCCACGAGCTCTTAAGCTTCCTCGACGCCTATTCGGGCTACCACCAGATCCGGATGCATCCGGATGACGAGAGTAAGACCAGCTTCACGACCGATTTAGGCCTGTACTGCTACACCCGAATGCCCTTCGGTCTGAAGAACGCCGGCGCGACATACCAGCGCCTGGTCAACAAAGTGTTCGCTCCACAGCTGGGCCGAAACATGGAGGTCTACATAGACGACATGTTGGTCAAAAGCCGCATCGCTGCAGAGCATTTGGCCGACCTAGCCGAGACTTTCTCCGCCCTTAGGCGGTACAAGATAAAGCTGAATCCGGCCAAGTGCGCCTTCGGGGTAGCCTCCGGCAAGTTCCTCGGTTACATGGTCACCCACCGTGGGGTGGAAGCCAACCCCGAGAAGATTTCGGCCATCCTGCAGATGCGCCCCCCGGCGAACATCCGAGAAGTACAGAAGCTGAACGGGAGGATCGCTGCCCTCAGTCGCTTCATGTCAAGGGCGGCCGACTATTGTTTCCCCTTCTTCAAGCTACTGAAGAAGGCCAACAACTTCGAGTGGACGGAAGAGTGCCAAGCAGCCTTCGACCAGCTGAAGACCAACCTCTCCAAAGTCCCCATCTTGTCCAAGCCAGTTCCCGGGGAACCCCTGAGCTTATACCTTGCGGTCTCCGAGACGGCTCTCAGCGCCGTCCTCATCCGAGAGCAAGAAAGCATGCAGAAGCCGGTTTATTATACCAGCCGAGCCCTTCAAGGGGCAGAACTCCGGTACCTTGCCCTGGAGAAGTTGGCTCTGGCCCTTGTCTCGTCCGCAAGGAGGCTCCGGCCCTATTTTCTGGCCCATTCCGTGAAGGTCCTCACCGACCAGCCCCTGAGGCAAGTCCTCTCCCGGCCAGAGGTGTCCGGCAGGCTGGCCAAATGGGCAATCGAGCTAGGAGAGTTCGATATCTCCTACGCTCCTCGGGTAGCAATAAAAGCCCAGGCGTTGGCAGACTTCATCGCCGAACTTACCCCTGGCGCCTCCGGGGCGCCTCAGCCAGTATCCGACGCGCCCGAGGCCGAGGCTACTTCGGCTCCCGCGCCAGCCGACGAATGGCGACTCTTCGTAGACGGCTCCGCATGCTCCACGGGCAGCGGCGCCGGATGGATCCTGGCATCGCCCGAACGGGTCGTCACGGAGTACGCCCTGCGCTTCTCCTTCCCAGCAACCAACAATGCCGCCGAGTATGAAGCTCTCATCTCTGGCCTCCGGGCCGCAAAGAAGCTCGGCGCCCGGAACCTGAAGGCCTTCAGCGATTCCCAGCTGATCGCCAGCCACATCTCCGGGGAGTACGAGGCTCGGGACGCAATGATGGCTTCTTATCTCCAGGTGACTCGCAAAATCCTCGCCCAATTCGACTCTTATGAAGTCGTGAGGATCCCGAGAGCCGAGAATGCCCGAGCCGATGCACTTTCCCGGCTGGCGTCCACTCAAGACGAGGGGGGGGGGGGGGGGGCGAATGATCCTCGTCGAGGAGCTCGCCGAACCAAGCCTCGGCGAAACCAAAGCCATGCAAGTCGCTGAGGCCGAGGCCGAGGCCGAGACATGGATGACCCCCCTCGTCGCTTTCCTTCTCCAAGGAGAAGTCCCGCCAGATCCGAAGGAGGCGAAGCGCATTCGACAGCGCTCATCCCACTTTCTTCTTCTTGACGGGGTCCTGTACAAGAAATCCTTCGGCCGACCACTGCTGCGGTGCCTCGGCCCAGCTGAAGCCGACTACGCCACAAAAGAAGTCCATGAAGGGGTATGCGGAGCGCATGCGGGAGGAAGGGCCTTGGCTCACAAGCTTCTAAGGCAAGGCTACTGGTGGCCATCACTCCGAGAGGACGCTTTAGCCCTCGTACCGCGCTGTGACCAGTGCCAGAGGTATAGCTCCCTCATCCACCAGGCAGCCGCCCTTCTTACCCCCTTATCCGACCCCTGGCCTTTCGCTCAGTGGGGGATCGACCTCCTGGGGCCTTTTCCCGTCGCCACCGGCCAGAGAAAATTCCTCATCGTGGCGGTAGATTATTTCACTAAGTGGGTCGAAGCCGAACCCCTCGCGGCAATAACCGATAACAATGCTTGGAACTTCGTCTAGAAGTCCATCATTTGCCGGTTCGGCATCCCTCGGGCCATCATTTCTGACAATGGGAAGCAGTTCGACAGCCGGCGGTTCAGCGACAACTGCGCCAGCTTCGGCATACTCCACAAATTCACTTCGGTGGCGCATCCTCGAGCAAACGGCCAAGTCGAAGTCGTTAACCGAAGCCTCCTACAGGGATTGAAAACCCGCCTCGGCGAAGCTAAGGGCCGATGGGTAGAGGAGCTGCCAAGTGTTCTCTGGGCTTATCGGACGACAAGCCGAACCCCCACCGGCGAAACTCCCTTTCGCATGGCCTATGGCATAGAGGCCGTTATTCCGGTGGAGGTCGGCCTTCCCTCTCCCAGGGTCGTTGCTTACGATCCGAAGGCCAACGAAGAAGGACTGAAAGACCACCTGGACCTCATTGAAGAGACCCGAGACAAGGCTCGTATCCGGCTGGCCGCTTATCAACAGCGCATGGCGAAGTACCACAACACTCGAGTAAAGCCCCGATGCTTTGAAGTAGGGAGCCTCGTGTTGAGGAACGCTCATGCTTCCAAACCAGCCGAAGCCTCAGGAAAACTTGCCCCCAACTGGGAGGAGCCCTATCGGGTCAGGGAGGTGATCAGGCGTGGAGCTTATCGGTTGGAGACCCTTTCGGGCCAGCCTCTCCCTCGCACCTGGAATGTTGAGCGCCTTCGGCGTTATTATGTGTAAGTCACTTTTTCCCCGGACTTACAGCCGAAGAGTATGAATAAAGACTTCTTTTATCAGGAAACATGATATTCTTTCTAAGTCCGTGTAAACCGTACCGGGAGTGGCTTCGGCCATGCAAACCGTATCGGGAGCGGCATGATATCTTTCTAAGTCCGTGTAAACCGTACCGGGAGTGGCTTCGGCCATGAAAACCGTATCGGGAGCGGCATGATATTCTTTCTAAGTCCGTGTAAACCGTACCGGGAGTGGCTTCGGCCATGCAAACCGTATCGGGAGCGGCATGATATTCTTTCTAAGTCCGTGTAAACCGTACGGGGAGTGGCTTCGGCCATGCAAACCGTATCGGGAGCGGCATGGTATTCTTTCTAAGTCCGTGTAAACCGTACCGGGAGTGGCTTCGGCCATGCAAACCGTATCGGGAGCGGCATGGTATTCTTTTTAAGTCCGTGTAAACCGTATCGGGAGCGGCATGGTATTCTTTCTAAGTCCGTGTAAACCGTACCGGGAGTGGCTTCGGCCATGCAAACCGTATCGGGAGCGGCATGGTATTCTTTTTAAGTCCGTGTAAACCGTACCGGGAGTGGCTTCGGCCATGCAAACCGTATCGGGAGCGGCATGGTATTCTTTCTAAGTCCGTGTAAACCGTACCGGGAGTGGCTTCGGCCATGCAAACCGTATCGAGAGCGGCATGGTATTCTTTCTAAGTCCGTGTAAACCGTACCGGGAGTGGCTTCGGCCATGCAAACCGTATCGGGAGCGGCATGATATTCTTTCTAAGTCCGTGTAAACCGTACCGGGAGTGGCTTCGGCCATGCAAACCGTATCGGGAGCGGCATGGTATTCTAAGTCCGTGTAAACCGTACCGGGAGTGGCTTCGGCCATACAAACCGTATCGGGAGCGGCATGGTATTCTTTCTAAGTCCGTGTAAACCGTACCGGGAGTGGCTTCGGCCATGCAAACCGTATCGGGAGCGGCATGGTATTCTTTTTAAGTCCGTGTAAACCGTACCGGGAGTGGCTTCGGCCATGCAAACCGTATCGGGAGCGGCATGGTATTCTTTCTAAGTCCGTGTAAACCGTACCGAGAGTGGCTTCGGCCATGCAAACCGTATCGGGAGCGGCATGGTATTATTTTTAAGTCCGTGTAAACCGTACCGGGAGTTGCTTCGGCCATGCAAACCGTATCGGGAGCGGCATGGTATTCTTTCTAAGTCCGTGTAAACCGTACCGGGAGTGGCTTCGGCCATGCAAACCGTATCGGGAGCGGCATGGTATTCTTTCTAAGTCCGTGTAAACCGTACCGGGAGTGGCTTCGGCCATGCAAACCGTATCGGGAGCGGCATGGTATTCTTTCCAAGTCCGTGTAAACCGTACCGGGAGTGGCTTCGGCCATACAAACCGTATTGGGAGCGGCATGGTATTCTTTCTAAGTCCGTGTAAACCGTACCGGGAGTGGCTTCGGCCATGCAAACCGTATCGGGAGCGGCATGGTATTCTTTCTAAGTCCATGCAAACCGTATCGGGAGCGACATGGCATTCTTCCTAAGCCCGCCGATACCTTGATCCGAAGGTGGTTCCGGCCACGTATACCGGTTCGGGAAGCGGAAGGGCATATCTAAGTTCGCGCAAGCAGAAGCATGAGTGGCTTCGGCCACCCGAAATACATCGGAAGCGGCAAGATGTCCCTTCGGATCATGTGGACCACGTTAGTAAAGGCCCCAGCCGAGTACTATGGCGACATTCTATCCGAACCTACATCGGGTCTCGGCCTTACAAGCTATAGCGAACGATGACAGGATCTCAGGCTTCTGAAGGGCCACATTCGGTCGATCATACACAAACACCAAGGTAAAAGCCGAAAACATTCCTTATATTTACAGAAAAGAAAGTACAAAAATCGGCCATACCCTTAGCCGAGGGCTTACAACAGAAGAAGAAGTGAAAGCCGGCCGTATACTTGGCCGGAGGTTTACGATAGAAGAAGAAGCGTAAACCAGCCATACCCTTAGCCGAGGGCTTACAACAGAAGAAGAAGCGGAAACCGGGGCAGATCCCCGCGTCATTCTTCGGCTTCGGCCTCCTCCGCCTCGGCCGCGGCTTGTCCCGGAGAGGGAGAGGGAGAGTCGACGATCTGCACCGCTTCAGGGGCGGTAGCCTCCTCAGCGGCGGCCTCCTCAGGGACAGCCTCCTCAGGGGCCCCCTCGGCGGGCGCAGCTTCATCATCCGGCGCAGGAGTCGAGGTCCTCTCGGCCATAAGTCCCTGCCACCAAGACAGGAGCTCCTTGGCTTCCTCACCCCTCGGTAGGGCGACCCCAGTCAGATCGACGCTCGGGCAGGCCCTCTGAGCGACAGCCAACCCGAGGTCAAAGACGGAGGAAGAAGCCAGCAGTTGAGCCTGGATGATCTCTTCGGTGAAGTCCGGGCCGGCCTTGTAATCAGCTACGGCCATGTCCGCCACCTCCTCCAGCTCCTGCTTCAGCGCCGATACCTCCTCGGCGTGTCGCCGCTTCTCCGAGGCCCGCCGGGAGTCCTTCTCCTGAATCTGGACCTTGAGGGCCCGGATCTCGGACTGAGCCGCGGCGAGCTCCCCCTCGGCCTTCGCCTTGGCCTTGGCGGAAGCGCGGGCCTCAGCTGCCCTCTCCTCCAGCTGCGCCCGTGCCCGGGCACTCGCGGTTACGAGCCCATCGACTAAGGGCTCGATGTCGGGCACCACCGAAGTACCCTCGCCCGAGCCGTCTGACTCCCTCTCGGCCTCCAGGAGCTGGAGTCGGAGCTGCTCCTGATGGTGCATCAGGACGCTGCCCGTCACCGCAGCCTGCGGGCCGAAAGCAAACAATGATCAGAAAAAAGAAAAATCAAGAGAAAGCTAAGGAAAGCTCGATTGAAGCACCTTCAAGCTCATTACCTGGACCGACAAGCGAGCGCTCATCGCCGCCAGGTCGATGACCGAATGGCGCTTCAGCCCTTCAAAGGCCGAAGGGAGAGTAAGACTGCGGAGCAGACGGAGGCACGTCTGCGAGTCTTCCATACTCTCGTCCTCGTAAATCCCCGGTTCGGGGCGCCACCACTTGCGCTGCGCCCGGGGCGCCTGCGACCCAGCGCCTTCGTCACCGGCCCCGGCCGAAATAGCCGGAGGGGAATCGCCCCTCGGCGCCTCAAAAGACGCCAGCCTCGCGGCCCTTCGGGCCTCGGCACTCCTCCTGACCAGCGGAGCCTCCTCCGCGTCCACGGCCCCTTCCAACTGGGGGCGCTTCGACACTCGGCCGCCCCTTCGAGCGGCGAATTTGGACTTTTGCTCTCTCTCGAGAGCGGCGGCAGCGGCACGGCCCTCAGTAGAGGCCGCAGTCCTTGGAACCCCGCCTCGGGTCCTCGGAGCCCCAGCGCCTCGCCCGGACCTGCCTGCCGCCTGCGGGGCCGGCGCCCGGCCCGTACCGCGCTGGTAGGATATCCGATCGAGGAGGGCGTCGAGATCGGCCATTGCTGCAAGCAAGAAGAGCCTGTCAGAAACAGAACAATGAGCAAGTACAAACTTAAAGCCGACTTACCCTCGGCCGAAACTTCATCAGCATCCTCAGCCGGAAGAGCTTCGGCTAGAGGAGCGGCAGCCCTTCCTCCGCGGCCCCGCCGAGTCTCCCCGGGAGGAAGGTAGGGGAAGGCCCGCACCGGATCGGACCGAGGATCCGGCCATACCCCGGCGTTCACCAGACGCTCCGACGTGCTGAGAAGCCCCCAGACATTGTACGGGGCCCTCATCTGGATGCGACCCACGAGGGTGCTCTGGACTGGGGTGAGGACAGGAGGATCCGAGAGGCCTGCGGCCAGCGGCGCCCATTCAGTAGGGAAGGGCCACATGCTCTTCCTCTTCCAGCCATGGATAGACGAAGGCTTCCCGGAGAATACGCTTCGGCCGACCCGAGGGATGAAACAGTACCACTCGGACTTCTCCTGCCTTTGGATTTTGAAGAGATAACGGAAGACATTGATGGAAGGGCGGATCTTTACATGAGCAAAGACGCTCAAGAAGCCGTATACAGTGAGCCAGGAGTTGGGAAAAAGCTGAGACGGGGCCAGCCCGTAGAAGCTGAGAAGGTTGATGACGAAGGTGGGGAGTGGAAGACGGAAACCCGCCTCGAAGCTATCAACATAAATAGAGAAGGAACCCGGGCGGAAAGCGTTAGCCCGGGTGGCGGAGTCAGGCCGAAGGACCGTCATCTAGGAAGGGAGCTGGAAGTAAGAAACAAGGCGCATAACCTCTGCGTCCGAAAGGGCGCAGGATGCTTCCGAAGCCATGTCAGGACGACGGCGTCCCGAAGTGGAAGCCTGGCCTGGGTTCCGGACCTCTTCGGCGTACTCAGCCCCGGAAGCCTCGGCCCCGGAGGTTTCGGCCCCAGAAACCTCGGCTCCGAAAACCTCGGACCCCTCAGTCCCGGAGACCTCGGACCCTTCAGACATCGCGGAGGCAGGGGAATCTGAGGTGAGGGGATCTGACATAAGAGATCTCGGAGAGTGGGAAGGAGTATACTCCTCGTCCGAAGGAGTAATCTCACTGGAAGAACCCCGGACCATAAGGCCACGAAGGGAAGGGGGAAAGCTAGGGCTTACTCGCAGGAAGGGGGAGGAAATCTCTCCTGAACCGAGTGCGGCTTCTCAAACCTCCCAGCTCCACCAGCGATGCACTCCGAGGAATGGAGACCTTCCCACGATGGCCGGCAAGCTCGGACGAAGCCTTCAGGAAGCTAGCTTTCCGCTGGAGAAGGAAGAAGAGCTTGGATGATCGCAGAGGAAACGCAAACGCAGCAGCAGGAAGAAGAACAGTGCCCTGCTGAGGGCTTGTATTTATAGAGCCCACTCGGAGCGCCTCCCGCCGAAACCAACGGCCGAGATCGTCCCGCTCATCCCCTCGCTCCTCGCAGATGCCCGCCACGTGCACCGTCCTTCGGCAATGATGACGGGCCGGCTCCGGGACTTGCAGCGAAGCAATCAACGGCCGAGGGCGCTCCGACCCTTCGGCTAACCGCCCGAATACGCGCCACGTGTCCCGATCCGCGCGCTGAAGATGAGAGAGGCAGCAATCCGAGTGAAGCCTCGGGCAGAGAGCCGAGGCGATCCACGACCCGTGAGCGGTCAGGATCCTTTTGTGTTTTCGATGGAGCGGCCGGATGCGCGACGCGTGTCCCGTGCTTCCTCGCGAGGCAACGCGCCATCCCGTCCATTTAATGGAGCCTGACACGAGTCAGAGGGCTCGGCCCTTCGGCTTCTTAGCTCTAAGCCTTCGTCGCCACTCCGAGCGGGGACGAAGCAACCGCGTAGCCCTCGGCCGACCGAGGGCACCCTCTTCCCAGTAAAAAGAGAACAGAGCTTCGGGTGAGACACCTGTTATGATATTCTTTTGGCAGCTTCGGGCTATACTCTCGCCATCTCAGAGCTGAGGAAGACAAGAGTGGGGGGCTATGTGATGAGGCAGAATCCGATTCGGCCCATTAGAGCAGGCCCAAACCCCGTTTAGCCCAACAGCAGCAATATCAGGCCCTCCGGGAGCCTCCAGCCTATCTGCGGCCCAGCAGCCCTCGGCCCCATAAGCGGCACCGTCGCTCCCGGCCCAACAGGCTTCGGCCCGTCAGCAGCCCATCAGCCTAAGGTCCGGGAACAGCACCGCAGCCCAAGGCCCAGCAGGCTTCGGCCCATCAGCGGCCCAACCCCCTTCGGCCCGATAGCCGAGTCCGGCCCACTCCGGTGGCGGATCAGGCACTATGGCGGTTTACCAGTAAACCCAAACATAGTCCTATATCGGCTACCACCGTTAACCAACCTCTATCCTCTGCTATAAATACACCGCTATTTATTGTCAAAGGTATGCAACTCTTTACCTCCGAGACCCTTAAGGACTACGGTCCAAATAGCATTAACGCTACTTCTTGCCTTCTGAATCGAATCATCTTCAGAAGCTAACTTGACCGTCGGAGGGGGTTCCTAAGGGCCAAAGCCCGGGACTCCTGCTGACCGGTCTTTCTTCTTCTTTCCCTCATGCAGGAGCTCGGTTCGAATCATCGCCGACCTTCCCGAGTCGGTCTCGGCCGCCGACCTCAGATTCCTCTCCTTGGTCTCGACGCCGTGCGACGGCTGCCCTGCGACAGGAGACTCGGCCCCGCGTTCGGAAAAGAGCTTTTGGGCTCACTATCCAAGAGCAAGCCGAGTCCGAGACCCTTCCGGCCTCAAACCGTCGGCTTCGGCTTCATCGCCCGTCGACAGTACAGCCAGAAGGAGCATCATCCGCGCCGCCCCTTCGCCCGCCGAAGGAGCTTCGGCCCCGACTTCCCGGAGACGAGCCTGCACCGACCGAAGCCCCCTTCGGCCTTCGGACCCTCGTCTTCGCCTCCGCCTCTTCGGCCTTCCGGATCCCCATCGGGCCTCAGTGACACCGATCCGAACCGGCTTCGGATCCACTTCTTCGGGTTCCAGCCTCGGAATCCGGTCGTGATAGATCCAGTCTACATCAATGAACTATATGCATATTATCGTAATATTTTCTTGTAGGTCGCTATGTCGTCGCCGAATCTTCTTTGTAACATACTTGATACTAATAAACTCACAGGACCCAACGATATTGATTGATTTCGCAACCTGAAAATTGTCCTCAGGTGTGAGAAACTTGCTTATGTCCTAAATCAGCCTGATCCAGAACAGCCTGGTGATAATACAAATAAGGATGAACTTCTGATTTATGAAAACTAGAAAGAAGACTCTATAAAAGAATGTTACATGTTTGATTCAATGTCTATTGAACTACAGAGCCAACATGATAATATAGAAGCAAAGGTCATTCTGCATAGCTTACAAATGTTGTTTGATGAGCAATCTAGAACAGAAAGATATGAAATATCAAAGAAACTGTTCAGAATCAGAATGACCGAAAGCACATATGTGCAAACACATGTTCTCAAAATGATAGAGTTGATAGAAAGATTCGCGGTGTTTGATTTTGTTATGAATGACTTGAGCATCGATCTAATCCTTCTATCCTTACCAGATTCTTTCTCACAATTTATAATTAACTTCAATATGAATAAAATTGAAGTAACACTGACTAAACTACTCAATACGTTGAATACAGCTGAGAGTACCATCCAAAAGGAAAAGTCTCATCTTCTGCTTGTTGGTAAGACCAATAAGAAAATGAGAGTAGGACAAACTTTTAAGAAATGAAAGGCCACGTGCTCAAAATAAGAAATTCTCGCATTTTAAGTTAATTGAGTTATTCCACTTATTCTGAGAATAATGTATCCGCGCCAAGAATAACACGTCTGCACTCTCAAACTCGGATTCGCAGAATAAACATGATAAGTCATCTTATTTGACCCTTTATTCCCGAAACAAACCGGCCCCTAAAAATTATATCGGAGGGCCTACTAATGAATGTTGATTGGACAAAATATATACCCAGCCTCTAGTTGTTTCATTCGTGTACAAAACTTTTTAATTTGCTGAATTCTTTCTCTCTCCCTCTCGTAATTCTCATATCTCAAAAATCCTGTTTTCTCATTTAAAACAGCGGTTAAGGATCAACCAGGTCAAGGCAGGGATAAGTCAAATTTTAAGCACGCCGTCTCATGGCAGGAATTCATTAGCGAGTAAATTAGCAACATGGGTACTTTTAAAAGAATTCGACTTATTGCACCGACAATCAATATTATATTGGTCAATATTTTTAATTTAATTTTTAAAAAAAAAAATTGGTTGGCATCAATTTTCTTTATGTGGTTGTACAGTCTAATCTCAAATATGACGGTTCAAAAAAAAATTAATTATAAATAAATAATTAATAAATTACTTTTATTTAAAATTTTTATTTTTCATTTGAAGTCGATTTTTAATTTTTTAAAATCATCTAATCTGAAATAGACACTACCAGGCAGATCCACAATTTTTTCTTTTTCTTTTTTTTAAATTGCAGCACGTTTTTAATTTACTTTCGTAGCAGGGGAATATTTGTGGAAAATCCTTTGCGAACACAACCGTAGCAACTGGAAGTTTCTTTTCTCCCTCTGGAACACTCCCCAGCCGTCTACAAAAATCCCCACCAGCAAGAAGATCTCCTTCTCCACAGACGAGCACAGGCACAGGAAGACCCCAAAGCACGTAGCGGAAGCACCATCCATGGCGGACGAGCTCTTTGGCGGCCCCCTCCGGCGCCTCTTCTGGGGCGCCCCCCCCGTCTTCGGGGACTGGCGCGCCGGGCCCTCGGCGGGGCAGGCCGACTGGATCGAGACCCCCTCCGCCCACATCCTCAAGATCAACGTCCCAGGTACGGTCCATTCCCCACCCCGAAATCTTCCGATCCGACCAATTCCCCCGTTGCCGACGCTCCCATGACGGCGGCGGTGTTGGTTGCTGCCAGGATTTGGGAGGGACGAGGTGAAGGTGCAGCTGGACGAGGGCAACGTGCTCCAGGTCCGCGGCGAGATCAAGAAGGAGGAGGAGCCGGCGCAGTCCAAGGAGGCGGTGTGGCATGTGGCGGAGAGGGGGAAGGGGGGCTTCTCCCGGCGGTTCGCGCTGCCGGACGACGTGAAGGCGGACCAGATCAAAGCCCACGTCGAGAACGGCGTGCTCACGGTGGTGGCGCCCAAGGAGGCCCCGCCGCCCAAGCCCAAGCCCCGCGCCATCGCCGTCTCTAGCAAGCTTTGAGACGAGGGGGAAGATAAAAGGAAGAAAGGGATGTAAGCACAATAAACAAAAAGTAAAAGGTTTAATAGGGATAAGTTACTTGTCGGGGCGTTTATGGAAAATCCGGTGGCATAAACTGTATAATATGAATAAGTTGTTTAGAGTAATTTAATAATTGTTAATCTTGTTAAACCTTTTTATTGGATGTGCGTGTGGGAAGCTTGGGTTCACCTTGGGGACCCAATTCGGGTTCCACTGGAAAATGTTAAGTAGTGAAATAAATTATGTGTACGTATAACGTGTGTTATTGCTTTGTATCCGCTTGTAATCCATCGGGCGGTTAATTTTGTTATTTGGTTTCGATCTCTCATCAGGACTGTGGTTTCTGATGGTAATTGTGGTTTCTGATGATCTTTACATGGCTGCTATTAAACGTTAGCATTATCATGCATGGCTACGATTGTGATTGTGATAGCTAATGAATAATATTCTCATGTTCATAATTGAAATTTTCTGGTTGTTACATTATGCCCTGTTTTGTTGAACTTTCAAATTTGATATTGATGAGGCGGAATCCGATTCGGCCCATTAGAGCAGGTCCAAACTCCGTTCAACCCAACAGCAGCAGTATCAGGCCTTCCGGGAGCTTCCGGCCCATCGGCGGCCCAGCAGCCCTCGGCCCCCCAAGCGGCACCGGCGCTCCCGGCCCAACAGGCTTCGGCCCGTCAGCGGCCCATCAGCCTAAGGTCCGGGAACAGCACGGCAGCCCAAGGCCCAGCAGGCTTCGGCCCCTCAGCGGCCCAACTCCCTTCGGCCCGATAGCCGAGTCCGGCCCACTCTGGTGGCGGATCCGGCACTATGGCGGTTTACCAGTAAGCCCAAACATAGTCCTATATCGGCTACCACCGTTAACCAACCTCTATCCTCTGCTATAAATACACCGCTATTTATTGCCAAAGGTATGCAACTCTTGGCCTCCGAGACCCTTAAGGATTACGGTCCAAAAAGCATTAAAGCTACTTCTTGCCTTCTGAATCGAATCATCTTCAGAAGCTAACTTGACCGTCGGAGGGGGTTCCTAAGGGCCAGAGCTCGGGACTCCTGCTGACCGGTTTCTTCTTCTTTCCCTCCTACAGGAGCTCGGTTCGAATCATCGCCGACCTTCCCGAGTCGGTCTCGGCCGCCGACCTCGGATTCCTCTCCCTGGTCTCGACGCCGTGCGACGGCTACCCCGCAACAGGAGACTCGGCCCCGCGCTGTCCCCTCGTCCGACAAAAAGGACTTTTGGGCTCACTGTCCAAGAGCAAGCCGAGTCCGAGACCCTTCCGGCCTCGGACCGTCGGCTTCGGTTCCATTGCCTATCGGCAATACAGCCAGATAGAGCTTCATCCACGCCGCCCCTTCGCCCACCGAAGGAGCTTCGGCCCCGACTTCCCGGAGACGAGCCCGCACCGACCGAAGCGCCCTTCGGCCTTTGGACCCTCGTCTTCGCCTCCGCCTCCTCGGCCTTCCGGATCCCCGTCGGGCCTCAATAACACCGATCCGAACCGGCTTCGGATCCATTTCTCCGGGTTCCAGCCTCGGAATCCGGTCGTGATAGATCCAGTCTACATCAGATATTGTATACGTTTTGATATTAATATTTTTGATGTACTAACTATCTATACTATAATCAGTATCATATTAGTTTGAGTTTTTTGTATATATACCCTTTAAAAATACTGTAATTGCATGTATAATCTTAATTCTCACATATTATCATCAATACCTCTGCAATCTTCAAAATGTATGTCCCTTCCGTCAAACTTAGGTTAATTTCAACGAATTACGTCAAAAACATTGCATAAATCATGACATCATTGGAGGTATCCGGGTACAAAATGTAAGATTTTAGTATATTGAGGGGTATATATGCAAAATGTTAGTAAATTTAAGAGTACTTATGCCAAACCATTAGATTGAGGGATATAAAATGCAGCATTTTGAAGATTGCAGGGTTATTAATGGTAATATGTGAGAATTTGAGGTATATATATAAATACGTTGTTTTTGAGGGGTATATATGTAAAAAACCTATTCACTAATATTTTACATGTATATCCCTCAATTCACTGAAAACTTTGCATTGTGTACCGTCGACACCTCCGACGATATCATGATTTATGTAACATATCATGATTTATGTAACATATTTCGTTGAAATTCACTTAAGTTTGATGAGAGAGGTATAAATGCAATATTTTGAAGATTTCAAAGATATTGATGATAATATGTGAGAGTTGGGGGTATATATGCAATACGCTGTATTTGAAGGGTATATATGAAAACAACCAAATTAATATTGTATAACTAAACACTCAAAATAAACTTGATATTAATACCAAAAGTAATATTGATATAGGTATCTAATATTGTAACTAAACAGGGCATTAGCTATCTCTATATTAGTTGTTGCTAGTTAGTTGTTGTTAGTTACCTTTTACTTCTCTAATTAGCTACAGCTAGTTAGCAATCGCTAAACTAAGTAGCATATGTTGACCATAGCGAACTCAGTTGCAGCTAATTAGTTTTTTCTGCTAAGGTGGTGTTTGATACGCTCAAGTCTATTGTCTGAAATCTTTTTTTTCACGTCTATCATTTAACCTTGTTTCAGCAAAGTGCTGAAAATAATTGAAACTGTATGTAGTTTTACGTTTGACAAATGATGAAAGTAATTGAGAGTTTATATAGTTTTATGTCACATCTTCATGCAAAGCATATCATAATATTAGGAGGAGGTCAGCCATGGTGGTGACACATGGGAATACAATGGCAAAGGGTCTGGTGATACATGACCTAGAGTAGGAAGAGGAGGAAGAAGAAGGTGGGAAGGGGAGCTTTTAAAATGGAATCTTACCATGCATGTGGTGTCGAGCAGAGGAGGGAGACAACACCAAGGGCAAGCATCTGATATTTTCTTGGCCATATCCCTTTTGGACATAACATTGAACATCTGATGCTCTAGCAAACTGACCTTGGGCTTGGGCATGGCACTAGTGCTGGGCATGGCTAGGTTCCCCCTCTGCAAGTGGCAAGGCCACATCTAAGCTGCGCGTGAGCACCTCACCAGGGAACACGAGGAGATCCTCGCCACCAACAGCTCCAACAGTTGCTTTACCAAGAACTTCACCAGTAGCGAGATCAAGAAAGGCAATGGGCAACATCTCTGCGATGACCTCCTTGACTTCAGCTGCTATAGTGAACCACCATAGCCTGATACGCGCCTCCTCGGCTGCCGCATCGTGCTGCGGCAACCCCTCATGGTGCACGACATCAAGCCCAAATGACACCCTCTTCAAGCACCTCCGCGGTCGTCGAGCAGAGCACGCGCAGTGAGAAGGGAATGCTGTGCGAGCATGGAGGTGGGCGTAGGAGACGAGGCGAGGGTTCTTGACGGTGCCTCTCGTGCAAGCAAGACAAGGGTTTAGTCAGGAGAAGAGTGAGGGTGAAAGGGGCGAGACTGACGTGAGGGCGAGAGGGAAACCTTCCTCTTAAAAAAAAGAGAAAATTACATGTATACTCTTGAAATCTTTGAATATTACTCTTATACTCCTGCCTTTACGAAAACTACCTTCGTACCCTCCTAATCTCTAACTATTGATATGCATACACTTGTGGTTTAGAGACGTCTACGGAGGAAGAATATTCTTCAATTTATTCTCTAATAGATGAAATGGTTGTCATGAGATTACGAAAATGTCCTTTGTGAACATGACTCCCGTAACTTTACCTTTTTGTTTCCCTTATGTGCGAGTTTGGGGGGTACAGTTATCTAAGTTTAGGGCTTCGACAATACGGTGGCGGCGAGGACGCCCCTGCTCGATGACGCCGGCAACGAGAAAATCAGCGGTGGTCTGGAACTTGGTGGTGTGCAGGTCGACGGCGGTGGCAAGGACAACATCAGCAACTGTCTACAACTTGGTCCCGTGCAAGTCGACGGCGGTAGTGAGGACGACATTGGCGGTGGTCTACAACTTGGTGCCGTACAGGTACTGGCAGACTTGGTGACTTGCAAGTCAACGGCGATGGCAAGGAGATTTATAGTGGTGGTGGCAGTGTACAGGACGGCATTGGCAGACTTGATGGCGTGCAGGTTGACGGTAGTGGCGAGGAGATTTGTAGCGGTGGTGGTGGTGGAGAGGATGGCATTGGCAACCTTGGTGGCGTGCAAGTTGACGGCGGTGGCGAGGAGATTTGTATCGATGGTGGTGGTGGAGAGGATGGCATTGGCAGACTTGGTGGCATGCAGGTCGATGGCGGTGGCGAGGAGATTTATAGCGGTGGTGGCGATGGCAAGGACGGCATCAGCAGTGGTCTGCAAGCAAATCTCATTACATATTGGTAGCGCTAGTGAGGACGACATCGGCAGGACTATTCTACTAGGTGATACCAACAAGTAGGATTTTCATGGATGCTACATACGTAATGTAGAAATATAATTAGATGTCGAATTATAACCCGTGGTCGTTCATATTATAATTCAGTTAGACCACCAACATGAGTGAGCAATTTAGTGGACATTCAATAACCCGTAGTCGTCCATCTTATAATTCAGGAGACATGAATGATGTCCCCGAGTGCTATTGTAAAAAAAGAAGTAGGACTTACACTTCAACCAAAGTAAGTAACAAAGGACGAAGATTCTATAGATGCACAGCTTGGAATGTAAGTATTTGTTAAAATATTTCAAATATTGCTTCTCCTTTGTTGAGAATGATTGTTTTGATATTTTGGTCTTATTTGAATTATAAGATGGAGGATGTGATTATTTTCAATGGGTCGATGATGCACATTACACAAGCAAAGACTTAAAATATCAGATGATTGGAATGGAAGACATGATATATGAGAGATTCCGATCACTTGAAAATAAAGTGAAGTCATTAGAAACGAAAGTTGACAAACTAAACTCATTGATTGATATGCCGAAAGTGGATGTGAAGCAAAACTTCATGGAATACTTTACCAAGATTGTGAAAAATCATATGTTGTATTTTTTATTTTATTTTTTGGAGGGGGGGTTCTTCTTTTCTATGTTGTCCTTCATCATTTATTTTGAGATGTATATAACCTCTCTTTTAAGACTTCTCAGTTTAATCTTTGTTGTATATAACCTCTCTTTTAAGCGTCTCAGTATGTGGATTAAGCTTTTCTGCAAATGTGCTAAAGGTCTCTTCCATGTGAATTTTAACAACAAAATATCACTAGAAACTATAAAGAATACCTAATGCAGTATCACAACATACTGATGGTTACGACTACTTGCAAAAAAAAGGTGAGTACCAGTTAAAAGGAGTACGGTTCTGGGCCACTGCCATCTCCTGTGCTCTAAATATAAAATACTGATATGCATCCTTACCAGTCATGTTGTGTTCTTGAAGCCTGCGCACGGACTTAGTCACATTATACAAACCCATGGTAGCACATAAGTTATTCTTGAAACCTACATTCCCCCAATTTCAGAGATACAAAGCAACATCTCATTCTTAAAGTAGCAATATAACGCAAAACATACAGACCAACAAGTTTGTTACATTAGATGGTAAAGGCACTGGTTGGAGGGGGTTAGAGTTGAGACATGCCCTCCAAGAGATGGCTAACGGAGAATTATGCCTCTATTAATAGGGAGGGTTCCCTGTCCTCCAAAAATACACAACAAACGTGAGAAATAGAGAGAACACTTTTGAAGAATTCTTTAGTTAGCCATCGGAGCTTCCTCCCCATCCTTCCCTGTTTCTCCTTCAAAGGGAACCTTCTAAACTCCAAACAGTCACATTAATCACAACGCAATGGAAGGCCATATTCATGTTTGAATGTGTAACAGGGTTTGCGACATTTGTAAAGATTTACACTATGCAGGTACACGGAGTCATATCTGCTCAACAAACAAGGGAAAATGAGAAAATCACAACAATCATAACTAGCATGCCTGCAATGCCATTCATGTCGATTGGCCGCGTGTCAGATCTAACTAGCATCCATTCATCCAATGACATGAGTGATTCCCAGGAAGTTGATGCCATCAAGTTAATATGATGACTGTAACAATACATTTTACAAACCTATATTGATGAGGCAGCTGTTTAATTCTGCAAAAACAGTGCCATTTACCTTCAACTTATAAAAAAAAGCAGACGCCAAAAGAATGGAAAGAGATATATACATCAGAAGTTAAGCTGTACTAGAAACTGTAGCTCATTGAAACACGAAGGATAAGGCCATGCTGTCAGACAAAGTCCACATTGATTTGCTGCTATCTAAAAAGAATTGTCAGCAAATTTCATGGACTTGTTGATCCACACTGATCTGACGTTGCCTAGATGGTGACATAAAAATGAACTTATGGTAATGAATTTTTATGAAAATGCTGAAAAGCTACGCCATCCTGAGTATTACACAGAACCATCGGTTAGTGGACATGGATATAAAGATGAGGTGGTTGTATACAAAGATGAGAGCAAGAAGCCTCTAGTCGAGCAGGGACTCAACAAGCCTGCCGAAGTAACACTACTGAACATCAAGTGCATCAATAAGAGGCTTACAAAATCACCCGCACAAAATTTACAAAATCCGAACATCTTTTACAAGCTTACATATATCCCCATGTAAAAGAGAGTTTAGGTGGGCAGCAAACAAAGCAACAAAATATGATCTCCTAGATACTTGTGCCCGGTCGGCTCTGAGCAGACACAACCCGTCCCCGTCCTCGACCCCTTCCCCTTTGCCCAGAAGAGCCTCCAAGTGGTGGCCGAGCATCACTTTGTGGTGTCACTTTTCTTGACCTACCTGACTGCCTCCTATAGTAAAATATGATTGAAACATTAGTTAACATTGATATAGAAGGACGAATAACATGAATAATCTTTCAATGCTACCCACAAAAATTATGTGATGTGAGTGAATTATATGTGAGTGAACTTAAAAATCAGAAATCAAGAGTCAAATACTCAACCAAAGTGTGATATTGAAGGCAAAGTATATCTATTACCTTTCAGTTGAACTCGCAGAAGGGGGGGTTAATAGGGTTCTTGAAAGTGTTGGCATGATGGCCTAAGGATCCACATCTTTGACACTTATGTATCCTTTTCACCTGGTTTGCTTCATCCAGATCTCTAATGCGATTTTTCTTAGGCCTTCCAGGGGGACGACATGTATGGGGAGGGTATACAACTTGTGCAAGATGAATCCAATTTGTTTTGTCTAGCAGTGGACTTATGGAACCTTCATACATCTATTTGTAGGCCTCCACCGTAAAACATCTATCAACATATTTCTCCTATTCTGGGTTCCTAAATGATGCAATGAAAACACAAGCATGCGCACATAGAAGTCCAGTCTTTTGCCACTTCATACAACTGCACAATTTCTCATTTACATTTACAACTAATCGCTCGAATGGCATTGAAACTTGCCCACTATAATTGGTACTTTTCTCCCAAATATATCCTCCCAACCCCCTAGTGGTTGTGACAATGTATGCCCTAGCAACGGGCACTATAGTGTCATTCCACCTTACAGCTTGGCTCCTCCTGACATGCATACTCTTCATCAACTTGGATCTAATATGATCAATGCAATCTAAAATAGGCCGAGTCCAAGCATCTCCAATGTAATTGTTAAATGACTCATTGAATTGGGATCTACTCCAGCATATCCTCCTGACAGCTGGGGAGGTCAAATAGTCATGTGCCTTAGGACTCGTCTGCTTTATCTCACTCATGCGCCGTTGAAATGCTAAGTCATTCCACGCCCTTGCAGCATTCCATAACAACTTCTCAATGCCACACCAGGAAAAACCTTCTTGAAATTCTTGTAGAAGTGTTTGAGGCATATTCTATGGTTCACACCTGTGTATACTTGAGACAATGCTTCTTCTAAAGCTTTCTGTCTGTCTAAGATGAATGAAAGATGCTTGGGATGTCCAATGGCCTTCTTTAATTTTTGTAAAAATCAAAGCCAATTATGTTTGTCATCACCCTCTACTAATGCAAATGCTACTAGAAAAAAGTGTGAATTCCCATCAATAGCGGTGGCCGAAAGTAGTGCTCCACGGAAAGTGCACTTTAAATGACGCCCATCTAGCCCAATTAAAGGTATGCATCCCACAATAAAACCATCAATGGATGCTTTAAAAACACAAATATTCTCTTGAATGTAAGATCTGCCTCTTTCTCAAACTTGATTTCACTTCTAGGATTTCTTGTCTGAAGCTCATATTGTAGGTCGGGCACTCTTGTATACATGTCCTCCCAACTGCCATGAATCATCCTCAAAGCTTGAACTTTTGCCTTGTACAACCGGTGATATGGGAATACAACATGAAATGTTGCTTGGAGCCTCCTTCCAAGCTCTCTCACTTTAACATCTCCCTCATTTCTTAACCAAGGGACGAAGTGTTCGGCAATCCAACTCTTTGTAGCCATTGCATTTTCCCATCTATTATCAGAAGAGCATATGTGTTGGGCACGCACTGTCTTTACTTGAAATGTCACCCTATCACCAAGTCTAGATGCATGTAAACGCCAAGGACACTGAGGATTTTTACATTCCACAATAATCCTTGTTGGTTCAAAGCGGATCCACTTCACTTCAAACTCACTGAGTGTAGCATATTGAGATAAGGCATTCCTGAATGCCTGAATATTTTCATACAAAGCACCAACAGTCATGTTCGGTTTCTTGGCGTCACTAAACGTAAAATCATCATCATCACTATCAACTGAATAATCATCATCATCATTGTCCTCATTAGAAGAACTGGAAGGGCTGTAATAACTATCGTCTGACTCTACTTGCATATTTGGATCATCTTCAAAAATGATTTCAGCTTCACTCCAAACAATAATATCCATTTGAATATCTTTTGCTGGACTATCATCCTCATCTAATGGCAACACCATATAGTCAGCACAAGCATACATATCAATCACACAATTATAACTATATTTATCAAATGCCTCCAGTAAAGTTGTATCACTGTCAACATTTATAAAATCTTTCTTTTGCGTCCTTGGAACTGAAACCACAAAATACAAATCATGTTTTGTATCTTGCTTCATCAAACTAGAAGCAATCATCTTCAATTCAATAATATTAGCATAATCCATCGTCCATGTAAAACTCTTAATTTTAAAACCACTAGGACTCATCTTCAACTCTCCATCATGTCCAGTGACTCTTTTCCAATACCCTCCATAATGCAATTTAATTGTACATGTTGTATCAGACATGTCCATTCATGTCCATTAACAAGAACAACTACTTCAAAGAAGACCAACAATGCTTTGTAAATAAGTTTCTAATTGTGAATTTAAACATGTAGCCAGTGAGAGAGCAATAACAACCTGTTCCAAATCTACACTCCTCAACAGAATGGAAACTATACCCACTGAAGACAGAAAGACACTCCTCAGCAGAACCTGTTCCAAGTATACAATTTTAAAATCAGTAGACAAGGATTTGATTAGAGAAAGAGAGAATCACATAAAGAGAGACCTGTAAGGATCATAATGTGCAGGTCGATTCACTCGCATAGGCGGTCAAGTGATTAGGTTCTAATTAGGTGATCAAGTGATCAGGTTCTAATGATTGTTAGGTCATTAGGTTCTAATTAAGTGATCAGGTGATCAATGCCACCACTCAATTTTGGTGCAGTCACTTAGGATCACTACCAACACTTAATGATTTGATGCAGTGGTGATCAGTCAGGTGGTTTATGTTTGGTGACCTTTCAGGTGGTTTGTGAGCAAATGGTTATCTTGGAAGTAAAATATCAACTGATCATCTGGGTGTCTAGCTGTAATCATGATGCAACAAAAGAAGTTGATCAATGTTACCTAAAAATGTGATCTTGCACAATGTGACCATTCATGACCTGTAGTAATCACAATGTGTAGGTCTGCAAATAGGATTTGAATTGGGAGAAGTCAACCAAGGAGGTCACACACACACACACACACACACACACACACACACACACACACACACACACACACACACACACACACACACACACACACACACACACACACACACACACACACACACACACACACACACACACACACACACACGCACGTACATATATATATAGAGAGAGAGAGAGAGACCTAATGTAATGACCCGCCACCCTATAATCGGGGATCCGATTACTAAATGGGTACCGAATCATTAAAATTTGTAGCCAAACCAAGATCTCGATAAGTCTGGGAAACAAATGATAAACTAAGCTAAACATTCACATCACATTGAATTGTAAAGGAAGTGCAGGAATTAAAAATTATAACAATTCAACTTGACTCAGCAAATAATTACATATTCCAACTGAAAAGAAGTATTTAAGTGTACAGGCCTGAAAAGAAATAACAACTACATCGAGGCATACCCCGGAATGATGGTTGCTGACACGTCACCCGAGACAAAACCCTCCATGCTAAGCCTGCCTGGAACCCTCACCTGAAAATCGTAGGGGGTGAGTCTCATTGAAATAGACTTAGTAGGGATCCTTCGATCCCCACCACCCACTCACGCACCCACAAGTGCAACAACACGAATAAAGGCAATTTAAATAAAGCAGTAAACACAACTCTGAAACCACTCCACCATAGAGTCCACAACCAGCGTCTCGGCTAAACACACAAGTCACACTGCCGAACGCGAAAAATACCGACCCGCTGAGACCAAACAGCAACCCCTCGAATAGCGCGCTGGCTACTCCGGCCTGACCTGGCTCAAGGTGGTTCTGCTTCCCCCAGCACGAGTGATACTCCGAATGTACCACTCCCACACCGGTACTAGCTATACCCCGGGATACACCAGGTGACCCTCTCTCTAGGCGTCACCCGACCACTCCCACACCAGCGCCGTGTCATTCCCACACCAACACAGGGTGCCTAAGCGCTAAAAACTGTCACTCTAGGTCCACGATCGCATAAAATACGTCACAGTGCAATCCGATTACGTAGAAATTCTCGACTTCGAAGTATGGTTTTAAGCATGCATTTTAACCAAACTATCTAACAATGTAAACACATGTTAATTACATGGATTAATGAAGTTCTGTCTTGAATCGCGTCGCCCATGGCCGATGTCATTCAAGACTCCTAAACCGGTTCATGTAAAACCTGGCCTCATAATGGCCTAAAAAGCGTCGTACAAGGTAATCACCTTTTAAAAGGCGCCGCTGTCCCTAGTCGCCTAATCATGACAGAAACAAAACTAGGCCTCAGGGTGATCCGAACTAAAACGCGTCGTGGGAGGCAGCCGCCATTCGAAATGGCGTCGCTGTCCCAAGACGCCATTTCGCTAAATGGTTTCCCCCAGCCTTCCGAGTACAAAAAGTAGAATTTCTTCCCGAAAATCCCCTAAACATGCTCAAAAGCAAGAAAAAATATAGTTTTAATCAAAACACAACGGAGATCGTCACCCTACCGGTTACTTGAACTCCTCCGAGCTCCAAGCCGTCAAACTGCCACGCCACAAGCCACCGCCGTAGACGCCGTTACTCCACCGGGACGTCGGCTGCCGTCCGGAGAGCAATACGCCGCGGAAGAAATGGTGGTGGTCGTGGTGGAAGTTAGGGGGGGTTTAATGGAGTGGAGAGAGAGGAAAGGAAAGAGAAAGGGTAGGGAGAGCGAAGAGATCGGAGAGAGGGAGGAGAGAGAAGAAAATGAGAGAAATGAGGGAAAGGAGGGAGGATTCGTGGGTTTAAACCGAACCTAGTTAAAATGCGTCGCTCAATACCGACGCCATTCAAGTGACAAGACCAGGGCCATACTTTCCCGGCCCGAAATTGGCCCACGTGGCACCGACTTGGCACACTCTAAAACGCGTCCCCCAAACAGGACGCCGTTTGAACCGCGTCGAGCGATAAAGAACCTATGCCCCCAGCCCCACAAGAGCCCAAATCAAGGGATCTGACACCGAAACTGACCCAATAACTGGATCCGAAACCTCAATCCTTACATTCTTCCCCCCTTAAAAGAATTTCGTCCCCGAAATTACCGCAACAAAACTAGTACCAATAATTAAATTATATAGGTAAAAAGGAGAACTTACGAGAAAAGGTAAGGAAACTAATCTCGCATCTCATCCTCTCACTCCCAGGTCGCCTCGCCTCCGGAGCGATGCTGCCAAATTACCTTAACCAGAGGAACAACCTTGTTCTGAAGGACCTGCTCTCTGCGATCCTCAATACCTACTGGAAATTCCGAAAAGGATAAGTCCTCAATGACCTCTAACTTTGAAAAATCCAAGACATTAGATGGGTCCTGAACATACTTCCTCAACAAAGAAACATGGAACACATCGTTCACTCCTGCAAGACTGGGTGGCAAGGCTAGCTGATACACCATTTCCCCAATTCGAGCAAGAATGGGTAAATGCCCAATATATTGCGAACTCAGCTTACCTCGCTTCCCGAATCTCATCATACCCTTAGAGGGTGAGACTCGGAGAAACACGTGGTCCCCAACCTCGAATTCAAGCAATCTCCTACGGATATTTGCATAGCTCTTCTGCCTGTTCTGAGCTATAGTCAACCTCTGCTGCACTATCCTGACAACCTCAGCACACTGCTGTACCAACTCTGGCCCTACTATCTTCCTCTCGCCAATCTCAAACCAATTCACAGGAGATCAACACGGCCGCCCGCACAATGCCTCATATGGTACCATGCCGATACTAGAATGATAACTGTTGTTATAAGCAAACTCCACTATAGATAAGTGATGCTCCTAAGAACCTCCCCAATCTAGACAACAAGCCCTGAGCATATCCTCTAGTGTCTGAATGGTCCTTTCTAACTGTCCATCGGTCTCACGATGGTAAGCTGAGCTAAAGGCTAACTGCGTACCCAAAGTCTTATGAAAGCTCTTCTAGAATCTAGAAGTGAATCTTGGATCCCGATCTGACACAATGGACAAGGGCACCCCATGCAGAGAAATGATCCGGTCCACAAATAACTTAGCCAACTTACCGACTGACCAGTCCTTTCTAATAGCTAGAAAGTGCGCAAACTTGGTCAATCGATCAACAATGACCCAGATTGCATCCCTCCTACCGGGTGACACGGGCAATCCCATCACAAAGTCCATAGTCACTTGCTTCCATTTACACTCTAGGATCGGTAATGGCTGCAACAACCCTCCTGGTCTCTGGTGTTCTGCCTTAACTTACTGACAAGTCAGGCACCTTGCCACATATTCAGCTACGTCCTTCTTCATACCAGACCACCAAAAGTGCCTCATCAAACAATGATACATCTTAGTCGTTTCGGGATACACTGCATATCTATAACGGTGTGCCTCATCCAGGACACTCGTACGCACCTCTTCCTCAGCTGGAACATAGAGTCTGCCTCTAAATCTGACCGTGCCATCACTCCACAACTCAACCTCTGGTATCTGGAGAATCTATGGTAGCTCTGCATCCGCCCTCTGAGCCTTAATTACTGCATGGTATATCGTTGGCCTCACAGTCAATGTAACGACCCGCCACCCTATAATCGGGGATCCGATTACTAAATGGGTACCGAATCATTAATTTGGGACCAAACCAGAATCTAGTAAGTCTGGGAAATAAATAATAAACTAAGCTAAACATTCACATCACATTGACTTGAAATAAAAGTGCAGGAATTAAAATTATTACAATGCGACTCGATATAGCAAATAATTACATTCTCCAACAGAATGAAATAATTAAACATACAGGCCAAAGATAAATAACAACTACATCGGGGCATACCCCGGAACAACCGCTGAAGGCACACCACACCCGGCCGCACACGCCGCTCTAAGTCTGCTGGAAGTCCTCACCTGAAAACCGCAGGGGTGAGTCTCAAGACAAGACTCAGTAGGGATCCTTCGATCCCCACTGCCCACGCACACACCCACAAGTGTGAAGTACAGCTAACAGTAAAGTAACAAGTGTAGTGGCAGGTACGATATCTAATTCTCTATGTGAGAACACATGCAGTCGAAATATAATAATCATGCACATTCTAAGCCAACCGTTAGAAAACCCACAACTGCCGTCCCGATAGAACTCGCCGACCGTACAAACAACGGTGAGAAAAACCTCGACCCGCTGAGACCAAGGAGTAGCCCCTCGGATAGCACGCTCGCTACTCCGGCCCAACTGGCTCAGGTGACTACCCCTTCCCTCAGCATGAGTGACTCTCCGAATGTACCACTCCGACACCGGTACTAGCTGACCCCGGGGTTCACCAGGTGACCCTCTCTCACTAGGCGTCACCCCGCCCACGCCCCCACCGGCGCTGTGCTCACGCCCCCACCAGCACAGGGTGATAAAGTGCTACAATGTCACTCCAGGTCCACAGTAACTGAAAACCCAACACAGTGCGATCCGGTCACGTGAAAAGCCCGCGATCGCATAACACACATAGAACCATCCGATCATGAGGAATCCATCTCTATCGGGTGCACTAAAACATGTGCTAACCAACTATCTAGCAGTATGAACACGTTTTACTGGCATGAATTAGTGAGATTCTGTCTTGAATCGCGTCGACCGAGGTCGACGCCATTCAAGCTCCATGTACAGGTTCATATAAATCAGTCTTCAGAATATGGTCTTAAAAGGCGTCGACACCAGTGGTCGCCTTTTAAAAGGCGTCGACATCCTCAGACGCCATTCAACACGGAAATCCGGAAATTCCAAGGCCTTATTCAGGAGATTTCTACCGTTAAAACGCGTCGTGGGTTCCTGACGCCACTCAAAAACGCGTCGTTTACCCCCGACGTCTTTTAGCCACAGAATCCCCAACCTGGCATACTTTCTGTCAGTCGATTCCTGTCTAAAAGGCGTCGTGATGGCCCGACGCCCTTCAAAAAGGCGTCGTCCATGCACGACGTCTTTCAACCCCAGGAACCAGAACCGCCCTAAGCCCGAGGGCTCTCTTTTCAACCCCAAATATCCCCAAAAATCATCCAAAATGGAGGGAAACGAGGAGCAATACTATCCATAGGCGAACACCCTCATAGAAATCCTAAACATGCTCATTCTAACCCCCGAAACCAAAGATCTACCACATGCATAAACGAGGAAAACATGATTTTAAACACAACGCTATGGGGAACGTCACCCTACCGGACACTCGAACGCCTCCGAGCTTCAAGCCGTCCGCCTGTCTCGCCCCACGCCGCCGCCGGTACCGCCGAGGTCGTCCTAGCTCCACCGTGACGTCGGCCGCCGTCCGGAGAGTAGAACGCCGCAGTGGAAGTGGAGGTGGTAGGGGTAGGAGCCAGGTAGAGGATGGAGTGGAGGGAGAGGCGAAATGGTGTGAGGAAAAGAGGGAGGAGGAGGGGGTCGCCGCCGGTCACCGGAGGAGGAGGAGAGAAGGAGAGTAGGAGAAAATGAGGGAAAGAAGGAGGGCTCGCGGGGTTAACCAGAGACTGGCTAAAACGCGTCGACATCTACGGACGCCTATCAGGTGACATGACGGCCGCTCTGACAAGATTCTGAAACGCGTCGTCCTACACAGACGCCATTCAGACAACTTGTCAGGGCCGTACTCTGACACACCCAGAGTCGCAGTCTGAAAGGCGTCGACCCACACGGACGCCGTTCAGACGACCTGACAGGGCCGTACTCTCGCGGCCCAAGGTCAGTCTACGTGGTCACCCACGTGGCAGAACCTGAAACGCGTCTGCCACGGTGGACGCCGTTTAAAACGCGTCTCGAGGTCCTGACGCGATTCGACTCAGAACCTCCGCCCCTCACAAGGGCTAGAACAACGGGGGTCCGACCCGAAAATCGGATCCGAAAGTCTCGATCCTTACATTCTCCCCCCCTTAAAAGAAATTTCGCCCTCGAAATTGACTGCTAGGAATAACCAGGTCACAACGGGGATACAAGTTCACAGGGATACTTACGAAAAGAGATAAGGAAATTGCTCCCGCATCTCATCCTCTCGCTCCCAGGTTGCCTCACCTCCGGAGCGGTACTGCCAAATCACCTTGACCAACGGTACGACCTTGTTCCGTAAGACCTGATCTATGTGATCCTCAATACGAACAGGATACTCTGGAAATGACAAATCCTCAGCGACCTCCAACTCTGAAAAATCCAACACATGGGACGGATCTTGAACGTACTTCCTCAGCAAGGATACATGGAACACATCGTGCACTCCTGCAAGACTGGGCGGCAAGGCCAGCTGATACGCGGTCTCCCCAATTCGAGCAAGAATGGGAAAAGGTCCAATATATCGCGGACTCAGCTTGCCTCGCTTCCCGAATCTCATCACACCCTTGGAGGGTGAGACTCGTAGAAACACGTGGTCCCCAACCTCAAATTCAAGTGGTCTCCGTCGGATGTCAACATAACTCTTCTGTCTGTTCTGAGCTGCGGTCAACCTCTGCCGAACTGTCCTGGCAATCTCAGCACACTGCTGCACTAACTCAGGTCCTGCTATCTGCCTCTCACCGATCTCGGACCAACACACCGGAGATCGACACGGCCGCCCATACACAGCCTCATAAGGCGCCATGCCGATGCTAGAATGATAATTGTTGTTGTAGGCAAACTCCACAGTGGACAAATGTTGTTCCCACGAACCTCCCTAGTCTAGGCAACACGCCCTGAGCATATCCTCCAGGGTCTGAATAGTCCTCTCCGACTGCCCGTCAGTCTCTGGATGGTAGGCCGAGCTGAAAGCCAACTGAGTTCCCAACGCCTGCTGAAAGCTCTTCCAGAATCTGGAAGTAAACCTCGGATCTCGATCTGATACAATGGACAAGGGTACCCCGTGCAGAGAGATAATCCGGTCCACAAACAACTTAGCCAGCTTGCCGACCGACCAGTCCTTCCTAATGGCTAGGAAGTGTGCCGACTTGGTCAGCCGATCAACGATGACCCAGATAACGTCTCTCCTGCTAGGGGATGCAGGCAAACCCATTACAAAGTCCATCGTCACATGCTCCCATTTCCACTCAGGAATCGGTAAGGGCTGCAGCAACCCTCCTGGTCTCTGATGCTCGGCTTTAACCTGCTGGCATGTCATGCATCTAGCCACATACTCAGCCACATCTCTTTTCATACCGGGCCACCAGAAGTGCCTCCTCAAACAGTGATACATCTTTGTTGTCCTGGGATGCACTGCATACCTCGAACGGTGCGCCTCATCAAGAACACATCTGCGCACGTCTTCCTCAGTCGGGACATAGAGTCTGCCTCTGAATCTGACGGTACCATCATCCCACAACTCAACCTCAGACCTCTGGAGAATCTGTGGTAACTCAGCATCTGCCCTCTGAGCCTCAATCACAGCATGGTACACAGCCGGTCTCACAGTCAAGCTGACAAGTACTGCTCTATCCTCTTCACGTGGAACCCTAAAGGAGGATTCCACCACCTGCTCAAATAATTTCCACTCCCGAATCATGAGGTATGACATGACCGTCTTCCGACTCAAGGCGTCTGCCACCACATTCGCCTTGCCCGGATGATAAGAAAGGTCAAAGTCATAATCCTTAATAAACTCCATCCACCTCCGCTGCCTCAGATTCAGGTCTCTCAGAGTGAACACATATTTCAAGCTCTTGTGATCTGTAAAAACCTGAAATTTTTCTCCGTATAAGTAATGCCTCCAGATCTTCAGTGCAAACACCACAGCTGCAAGCTCCAAATCATGAGTAGGATAGTTCTCTTCATGCCTCTTCAGCTGCCGAGAAGCATAAGCAACTACCCTGCCATGCTGCATAAGGACTGCTCCCAAACCTCGACGGGATGCATCTGAGTAAACCACAAATCCACCTGACCCAGATGGAAGCACCAACACTGGGGCTGACGTGAGATGAGTTTTTAGCTCAATAAAACTCTGCTCACAATCCTCAGTCCATACGAAACGAACTCCCTTTCGAGTCAACCTCGACAAGGGGGCCACTATTGAAGAAAATCCCTGAACAAACCGCCTGTAATAACCGGCAAGCCCCAGAAAGCACCTGATCTCAGTCACTGAAGTCGGTCTGCTCCAGTCCATCACTGCCTCTATCTTAGCTGGATCCACTGCGATGCCTTCACCAGAAATAACGTGCCCAAGGAAGTGCACCTCGTTCAGCCAAAATTCACATTTGCTGAACTTGGCATAAAGTTGGTGCTCTCTCAGGACCTGCAACACTGCCCGAAAATGAGCAGCGTGCTCTTCCTCAGAAGAAGAATAGATCAAAATATCATCAACAAACACAACCACAAACTGGTCCAGGTAGGTCCTGAAGACTCGGTTCATCATATCCATAAAGGCCGCCGGAGCATTGGTTAAGCCGAAGGGCATAACCAAAAACTCATAATGCCCATACCGAGTCCTGAAAGCCGTCTTACTAACATCCACATCCCTGATTCTCATCTGATAGTATCCAGATCTCAGATCGATCTTGGAAAACACCATCGCGGTCTACAGCTGATCCATCAAGTCATCGATCCTAGGAAGCGGGTACTTATTCTTTATCGTCACCTGGTTCAGCTGCCTATAATCGATGCACAATCTTAAGGAACCATCCTTCTTTCTGACAAACAGAACTGGAGCACCCCATGGAGATGTACTGGGACGAGTGAATCCCTTATCCAGCAACTCCTGCAATTGCGCCTTCAACTCGGCGAGTTCGGCTGGCGCCATCCGATACGGGGCCTTAGACAAAGGCGCCGTACCTGGTGCAAGCTCGATGGTAAACTCGACCTCTCGCTGAGGAGGAAGGCCAGGCAGCTCCTCAGGAAATACATCGACGAAATCACAAACAACAGGCACCTCCCAGGGACTGGGACTAGCACAGACATCCGAAACAACGACAGAGGCTAAGAAAGCCTCGCAGCCACCAGCAAGCAACCTCCGTGCCTTAAAGGCAGAAATGAGAATACCTCAAGAAGAAAGCCTAATACCTTGGAAGAAGAAGGTCGGGATGTCTGGAATAGAGAAGCGCACCCTCTTCCTGTGGCAGTCCACCTCCGCATAAAAGGCTTCCAACCAATCCATACCCAGGATGATATCAAAATCACGGATAGCAAGTACAATCAACTGGGCAGGTAGCACATGACCCTCAATGATCAAGGGAACATTCCTCAAACAATTATAAGATATCATGAAGTCTCCAGAAGGAACCTCAACCATCAGACCATCAGACAACTCATCAACGGGTGCAGAAAGAATATCTAGGAACTGCTCGAAAATAAAAGAATGCGAAGCACCTGAATCGATCAACACATGCGCAGAGTTCCCAAGGACAGAGAGTGTACCTTCCACCAAGTTGGACGCGCGAGCCTCCCTCCTGGTGATAGCTAGAACTCTCCCCTGAGTCCTCGGCTTCTTCTGATCGCCATGACCCTGCCCCTGACTATGCCCCTGCGGGCACTGCCTCGCCAGATGGCCCTGTTGGCCGCAAGTAAAACACCTCCTGGGAAGAGTGGGACACTGAGTCCCGCCATGAGCACCACCACATTGCTGACAAACTGCCGGAAGCCTCTGAGCTGGCTCCTGCTGTGCACTGGACGCTGACTGACTCTGCTGACCATGCCTGGGCCTGCTGCTACCGCTGCTGCCACTACTGCTGCCACCACCCCTGAAGAATCTCCTGAATCGGGAGCCGAGAGAAGACGATCCCGATCCAACAGAAGGAGCCGGTGCCGTAGCCTTACCCCTGCCTCGCGCTGGCCCCTGAACAGTCTGCCCTCTCTCTCGGGCCGACTGGATCTGTTGAGCCTCTACAGCTGCTGCACGCCTAACAGCTGATGCCAAGTCTGTACAACAATGGGACGCCACGAAGTTCCTCAAACTGAGCCTAAGCCCATCCACAAACCTCTCCGTGCGACGCACCTCGTCCCCATATATGAAAGGCACGAACCGTCCCAGCGAAACAAACTTCGCCTCGTACTCAAGTACCGTCATACTCCCCTGCGTCAGATCCATAAACTCCCTCTCCTTGGCTCGCTGGACATGTCTAGGAAAATATTGTGCATTGAACTCCTTGACAAAGGTCTCCCAAGAAATTTCCCTAAGACTCCTGTCCCCATAAGACAAACTCTTCAGTGTGGTCCACCAGTCATAGGCGCTATCCTTCAGCATGAAGGTAGCCAGTGGGGTCCTCTCTACTGCTGCACAGTCCATAGTATCAAAAGTCTTCTCAATCTCTCTAAGCCAATGAATGGCCTCGTCAGCGTCGGGACGACTGGTGAAGTGAGGTGGCCTCAGCTTCAAGAACCTCTCAAGTGTAGCTGTGGTCCCTCCCCAAGTACTAGAACCCTCGCTAGGGTCTCGAGTCTGATATCGAGCCATAGTATCCATCATGGCCTCCATAAACTGCTCAACACTCGGCCTCCCTGCCTCGGACCCACTAGGGACATCTCCCCGCTCTCGAATAACTGGCACCCTCTTCCTGGGAGCCGTCTACTCACCTATAATTACAAAATCAAAAGTTCTAATTAGAGTCCTAAAACCTATGCTACCGCCGTGCCTGTACGGGATAATGTATTTATTTGCCGAATTTACAACATTTAACCTAGTTATTTATTTATTTGCCAGACCGTATGCTCTGATACCAACTGTAACGACCCGCCACCCTATAATCGGGGATCCGATTACTAAATGGGTACCGAATCATTAATTTGGGACCAAACCAGAATCTAGTAAGTCTGGGAAATAAATAATAAACTAAGCTAAACATTCACATCGCATTGACTTGAAATAAAAGTGCAGGAATTAAAATTATTACAATGTGACTCGATACAGCAAATAATTACATTCTCCAACAGAAGGAAATAATTAAACATACAGGCCAAAGATAAATAACAACTACATCGGGGCATACCCCGGAACAACCGCTGAAGGCACACCACACCCGGCCGCACACGCCGCTCTAAGTCTGCTGGGAGTCCTCACCTGAAAACCGCAGGGGTGAGTCTCAAGACAAGACTCAGTAGGGATCCTTCGATCCCCACTGCCCACGCACACACCCACAAGTGTGAAGTACAGCTAACAGTAAAGTAACAAGTGTAGTGGCAGGTACGATATCTAATTCTCTACGTGAGAACACATGCAGTCAAAATATAATAATCATGCACATTCTAAGCCAACCATTAGAAAACCCACAACTGCCGTCCCGATAGAACTCGCCGACCGTACAAACAACGGTGAGAAAAACCTCGACCCACTGAGACCAAGGAGTAGCCCCTCGGATAGCACGCTCGCTACTCCGGCCCAACTGGCTCAGGTGACTACCCCTTCCCTCAGCATGAGTGACTCTCCGAATGTACCACTCCGACACCGGTACTAGCTGACCCCGGGGTTCACCAGGTGACCTTCTCTCACTAGGCGTCACCCCGCCCACGCCCCCACCGGCGCTGTGCTCACGCCCCCACCAGCACAGGGTGATAAAGTGCTACAATGTCACTCCAGGTCCACAGTAACTGAAAACCCAACACAGTGCTATCCGGTCACGTGAAAAGCCCGCGATCGCATAACACACATAGAACCATCCGATCATGAGGAATCCATCTCTATCGGGTGCACTAAAACATGTGCTAACCAACTATCTAGCAGTATGAACACGTTTTACTGGCATGAATTAGTGAGATTCTGTCTTGAATCGCGTCGACCGAGGTCGACGCCATTCAAGCTCCATGTACAGGTTCATATAAATCAGTCTTCAGAATATGGTCTTAAAAGGCGTCGACACCAGTGGTCGCCTTTTAAAAGGCGTCGACATCCTCAGACGCCATTCAACACGGAAATCCGGAAATTCCAAGGCCTTATTCAGGAGATTTCTGCCGTTAAAACGCGTCGTGGGTTCCTGACGCCACTCAAAAACGCGTCGTTTACCCCCGACGTCTTTTAGCCACAGAATCCCCAACCTGGCATACTTTCTGTCAGTCGATTCCTATCTAAAAGGCGTCGTGATGGCCCGACGCCCTTCAAAAAGGCGTCGTCCATGCACGACGTCTTTCAACCCCAGGAACCAGAACCGCCCTAAGCCCGAGGGCTCTCTTTTCAACCCCAAATATCCCCAAAAATCATCCAAAATGGAGGGAAACGAGGAGCAATACTATCCATAGGCGAACACCCTCATAGAAATCCTAAACATGCTCATTCTAACCCCCGAAACCAAAGATCTACCACATGCATAAACGAGGAAAACATGATTTTAAACACAACGCTATGGGGAACGTCACCCTACCGGACACTCGAACGCCTCCGAGCTTCAAGCCGTCCGCCTGTCTCGCCCCACGCCGCCGCCGGTACCGCCGAGGTCGTCCTAGCTCCACCGTGACGTCGGCCGCCGTCCGGAGAG
This sequence comes from Zantedeschia hybrid cultivar, assembly GCA_030544215.1. NCBI lineage: Eukaryota > Viridiplantae > Streptophyta > Magnoliopsida > Alismatales > Araceae > Zantedeschia > Zantedeschia hybrid cultivar. The sequence goes on along the minus strand of JARZZO010000008.1, from coordinate 63,610,969 downwards.
TAGAACGCCGCAGTGGAAGTGGAGGTGGTAGGGGTAGGAGCCAGGTAGAGGATGGAGTTGAGGGAGAGGCGAAATGGTGTGAGGAAAAGAGGGAGGAGGAGGGGGTCGCCGCCGGTCACCGGAGGAGGAGGAGAGAAGGAGAGTAGGAGAAAATGAGGGAAAGAAGGAGGGCTCGCGGGGTTAACCAGAGACTGGCTAAAACGCGTCGACATCTACGGACGCCTATCAGGTGACATGACGGCCGCTCTGACAAGATTCTGAAACGCGTCGTCCTACACAGACGCCATTCAGACAACTTGTCAGGGCCGTACTCTGACACACCCAGAGTCGCAGTCTGAAAGGCGTCGACCCACACGGACGCCGTTCAGACGACCTGACATGGCCGTACTCTCACGGCCCAAGGTCAGTCCACGTGGTCACCCACGTGGCAGAACCTGAAACGCGTCTGCCACGGTGGACATCGTTTAAAACGCGTCTCGAGATCCTGACGCGATTCGACTCAGAACCTCCGCCCCTCACAAGGGCTAGAACAACGGGGGTCCGACCCGAAAACCGGATCCGAAAGTCTCGATCCTTACAGTCAAGCTGGCCAACACGGCTCTATCGGCCTCTCGAGGAATCCTAAAGGAAGATTCCACAACCTGCTCATATAATCTCCATTCTCGAATCATAAGATGTAATACGACCGTCTTCTGACTCAAGGCGTCTGCCACCACGTTCGCCTTGCCCGGATGATAAGAAAGGTCGAGATCATAATCCTTGATAAACTCCATCCACCTGCGTTGCCTCAAATTAAGATCCCTCTGAGTGAAAATATACTTCAGGCTCTTGTGATCAGTGAAGACTTGAAACTTCTTCCCATATAAGTAGTACCGCTAGATCTTCAGAGCAAATACCACAGCTGCCAACTCTAAGTCATGAGTGAGGTAGTTTTCCTCATACTTCTTCAGCTGCCTAGAAGCATAGACCACAACCTTACTATGCTGCATCGGAGTAAACCACAAATCCACCTGATCCTGATGGAAGCACCAGAACTGGAGCCGAAGTGAGATAAGCCTTCAATTCAGCGAAACTCTGCTCGCACTCTTCGCTCCACACAAAACGAACACCCTTACGAGTCAACCTTGACAAGGGGGCTGTTATTGAAGAAAAATCCTGAACAAACCGTCTGTAATATCCTGCTAACCCCAGGAAACTCCTGATCTCAGTCACTGTTGTCAGTCTGCCCCAGTCCAACACTACCTCAATCTTGGCTGGATCTACAGCAATGCCATCTCTAGAAATGACATGCCCCAGGAAGTGCACCTTATCTAGCCATAATTCACACTTGCTAAACTTGGCATAGAGTTGGTGCTCTCTCAGAACCTACAATACCACCTAAAGATGTGTGGCATGCTCTTCCTCAGAAGAAGAATATATCAAAATATCATCTACAAACACCACCACAAACTGATCCAGGTAGGCCTTGACGACCCGTTTCATCAAATCCATAAAAGCCACCAAAGCATTGGTTAAGCCGAAAGGCATAACCAAAAACTCATAATGCCCGTACCGAGTCCTAAAAGCCGTCTTACTCACATCAACCTCACGGATCCTCATCTTATAGTACCCTGATCTCAAGTAATCTTTGAGAATACATTGGCAGACTACAATTGATCCATCAAATCATCGATTCTCGGAAGTGGGTACTTGTTCTTTATAGTTACCTGGTTCAGCTGTCTATAATCAATGCACAGCCTTAGAGAACCATCATTCTTCCTAACAAACATAACTGGAGCACCCTACGGAGAAGTACTAGGATGGATAAAACCCTTATCCAACAATTCCTGCAACTGTGCTTTCAACTCAGCGAGTTCGGTTGGAGCCATTCGATACGGGGCCTTAGACAAGGGTGTCGTACCTGGTGCAAGCTCAATAGTGAGCTCAACCTCCCGCTGAGGAGGAAAGCCAGGCAACTCCTCAGGAAACACATCAACAAAGTCACAGACCACTGGTATCTCCCAAGGACTGGAACCGCTACTAACACCAGCTACAACTACCGAGGCAAGGAAAGCCTCACAGCCACCAACAAGCAATCTCTAGGCCTTAAAAGCATAAATAAGAATACCACGAGAAGAGAGCCTAATACCTTAGAAGTAGAAGGCCGGGATACCCGGAATGGAAGAACGTACCCTCTTCCTGTGGCAGTCCACCTCGGCATAATATGCCTCCAACCAGTCCATATCCAAGATGACATCAAAGTCACGAATGGCAAGCAAAACTAATTGGGCAGGTAACTCATGACCCTCAATGGTTAAGGGAATCTCACTCAAACAATTATAAGACAACATGAAATCCTCAGAAAGAACCTCAACCATCAGTCCAACAGATAACTCATCAATGGGTGCAGAAAGAATATCTACGAACTGCTCAGAAATAAAGGAATGCGAAGCACCCGAATCAAGCAACACATACGCGGAGTTCCCAAGTACATAAAGTGTACCTTCCACCAAGTTGGACACACGAGCCTCCTTCCTGGTGATAGCAAGAACTCTCCCCTGGGTCCTCGGCTTCTTCTGATCACCTGGTCCCTGCCCTTGACCGTGCCCCTGCGGGCAAAACCTCGCCAAATGACCCTACTGGCCACCAGTATAACACCTCCCAGAAAAAGCAGGATACTGAGTCCCACCATGAGTACCACCACAATGACGACAAGCTGCAGGAAGCCTTTAAGTTGCCTCCTGCTGAGCACTGGACATGGATTGACTCTGCTGGCTCGACCTGGATCTGCTACCACCGCTACTGCCACTGTTGCTACCACCGCCTCTAAAGAACCTCCTGAATCTGGAGCCGAGTGAAGAAGATCCCGATCCAAACGAAGGAGCTGCTGCTACTGTCTTCCCCTTGCCATAAGTTGGCCCTTGAGTAATCAGTCCCCTCTCCCGAGCCGACTGATCGTGCTGTGCCTTGACTGCCGCGACACACTTAACTGGTGACGCCAAGTTTGTACAACAGTGAGACGCGATAAAACTCCTCAAGTTGTACCTCAGTCCATCTACGAATCTCTCAGTCCGACACCCTTCATCTTTTGAAATAAAGGGCACGAACCTCCCAAGTGAAACAAATTTCATCTGGTATTCGAGAACTATCATGCTCCCTTGGGTCAACTCCATAAATTTCCTCTCCTTGGCCTTCTAGACATGCCTAAGGAAGTACTGAGTATAGAACTCCTTCACAAATGTCTCCCATGGAATCTCCCTGAGATTCTTATCTGCATAAGATAAGCTCTTAAAGTAGTCCACCAGTCATAGGCATCATCCTTCAACATGAAGGTAGCCAACGGAGTCCTCTCAACTGCCGCACAATCTATAGTATCGAAAGTCTTCTCCAATTCCTTGAAGAAAGAACGGCCTCATCAGGGTTGAGACAACCGGTAAAATGAGGCGGCTTCAGCTTTAGGAATCTCTCCACAATAGCTGAAGGCCCTCCCCGAGCACTAGAACTCTCACTAGGGTCTCGAGTCTGATATCTAGTCATCGTGTCTATCATAGCCTCCATAAAACGCTCTATATTCGGCCTACCGGCCTCAGACCCACTAGGAACATCTCCCTACTCCCTAATAACTGGCACTCTCTTCCTAAGAGCCATCTAATCGCCTATAGTCACAAGAATCAAAAATTTCTAATTAGAACCCAAAACCTACACTACTACCATGCATGTACGGGATAATGCATTTATTTGCTGAAATTTCGGTATTTAACCTAGTTATTCGTTTATTTGCCAGATCGAATGCTCTGATACCAATTGTAACGACCCGCCACCCTATAATCGGGGATCTGATTACTAAATGGGTACTGAATCATTAAAATTTGGAGCCAAACTAGGATCTTGATAAGTCTGTGAAACAAATGATAAACTAAATTAAACATTCACATCACATTGAATTGTAAAGGAAGTGCAGGAATTAAAAATTATTACAATTCAACATGACTCAGCAAATAATTGTTGGGTTTTCTCGGTTTCTCTGGATCGCTCACGCAGCGGAAAAAACAAAAATATTTACAGCGATCCGTTCCCGTTTCGGAATCTAAAATACAAGATAATCGGATAATCTTTTCTCACCGTGTGCGGATTCGAATCTGTAGCCGTTTGGTTCCGTCGGTGTGACACCGCAAGCCGCGCAAGCGCCCAGCCTCTAGCGAAGTCCACGCGATCCTCCTCGCAACGGATATCCTCACGTTCCTCGTTCTTCACAGCCCACGAAACATCTGCCGGTCGCCGCAACGATCGCCGCAACGCGCGGACGATTTCCCATCGAACGGGATTCGGAGAAGTGGCGGAGCAGATCTGGATCTGTCTGGACGCCAGAGAGAGAGAGAAACATAGGAGGGGCGGCTAGGGTTAGCAACAGCTTGGCCTGCTCAGCCCGTTCGCTATGTTTTATACTAACCGTGCGGTTTTTCATAAAAACCCCCGGTTTGTATAAAACCCACTTATTTATCCATCGCCTTGAGAATCATTTGCGTGTGACTCTCTAGGCCCAAGTACCAGTCCAGTTAATGGCCCAACAAGCCCAGTGACTCCTCACTGGCTTTATTAATCAATTAATAACCCTTTATTAATTAATTAATCAATTGAATTGATGTCGCACATCGAATTCGACCGGGCCTCCGATCACGTTGGGTGCCAAGCAACACCGCGTGAACCCGGAAGGTATTAGGGTTAAGTAACCCACTCTTTGAACCTTTCCGCCGACAGTTACCGCGTGGATATAATCCTTCATTCGTACAATGCTCTCGAGTCAACTCAGGGTATGGCGAGCTGTCAAACCCTAACCGGTCGACTCACTTGGATTGGATGCCGCTGATGAATATCGGAAAACTCCTTTCCCGATATTATCGTCCACCCTGGCCAGGGACTTTCGCGCATCCTTCCTAGAGCATTCTCTCTCTAAGTACCGAAAGCGAATGATTCCTTATTGACACACAATTCCCTTCGATGGTATTCCGCTGTACCCAATCCTTGGCGTATTAGAATCCCGTGGCTAGAGATTCGTAAACCAAGGTCAAAGCACAGAAGTCCACCGCCAAGGTGTCCATGGTGTCTCAGGTCCGAGGACCATCCATGCAACTGCGACAATAGAATCAAGCTGGTTGACAGTGAGGTACAATACCATCCAGCGATTCAGTCGGATCAGTTCAGTGAACTCATTCTCTAATGAGCACCTACAGATTCGCCTTAGTGTCTCCACACAAGTGACTTATGAGATCAGTCACCCTCATTATATGAGCAGGAGTAATCTGTACTAGTCTAACCGGATATCCGATGTCCTTCTCGGATATCCTCCGACTAAGAACGATTAAGAATATGTGTGTTTAAGTGATCAGTCTCATTAGTATGATCTCAGCATAATCTGATCACCATAGCACATATTCACGGACTTCATTATGAAACGATAATTAACGCGATTTACACATAATGAATATTATGCCATTTTATTAATAAATTGAACGAGATTTACATAGTCAGATTGGCTTGTAGGCCACCTAAACTAACAATAATTACATATTTCAACTGAAAAGAAGTATTTAAGCATACAGGCCTGAAAAGAAATAACAACTACATCGGGGCATACCCCGGAACGATGACTGTTGGCGCGCCACCCGAGACAAAATCCTCCACGCTAAGCCTGCCTAGAACCCTCACCTGAAAATCGCAGGGGGTGAGTCTCATCGAAATAGACTCAGTAGGGATCTTTCAATCCCCACCACCTACTCACGCACCCACAAGTGCAACAACACGAATAAAGGCAATTTAAATAAAGCAGTAAACACAACTCTGAAACCACTCCACCACAGAGTCCACAACCAGCGTCTCGACTAAACACAAGTCACACGGCCAAACGCGGAAAATACCAACCCGCTCAGACCAAACAGCAACCCCTCGGATAGCGCGCTGGCTACTCTGGCCTGACCTGGCTCAAGGTGGTTCTGCTTCCCCCAGCACGAGTGACACTCCGAATGTACCACTCCCACACCGGTACTAGCTATACCCCGGGGTACACCAAGTGACCCTCTCTCTAGACGTCACCCCACCACTCACACACCGGCGCCGTGTCACTCCCACACCGACACAGGGTGCCTAAACGCTAACAATTGTCACTCTAGGTCCACGATCGCATAAAACACGTCACAGTGCGATCCGATCACGTAGAAATCCTCTCCTTCGAAGTATGGTTTTAAGCATGTATTTTAACCAAACTATCTAACAATATAAACACGTGTTAATTACATGGATTAATGAAGTTCTGTCTTGAATTGCGTCGCCCATGGCCGACGTCATTCAAGACTCCTAAACTGGTTCATATAAAACCTGGCCTCATAATGGCCTAAAAAGCATCGTGCAAGGTAGTCACCTTTTAAAAGGCGTTGTTGTCTCTAGTTGCCTAATCATGACAAAAACAGAACTAGGCCTCGGGGTGATCCGAACTAAATCGTGTCGTGGGAGGCAGCCGCCATTTGAAATGGCATCGCTGTCCTAAGACGCCATTTAGCGTTCGCTAACAGGTTTCCCCCAGCCTTCCAAGTACAAAAAGTAGAATTTCTTCCCGAAAATCCCCTAAACATGCTCAAAAGCAAGAAAAAAAGGTGGTTTTAATCAAAACACAACAAAGATCGTCACCCTATCGGTTACTTGAACTCCTCCGAGCTCCAAGCCGCCGAACTGACACGCCACAAGCCGCCGTCAGTACTGCCGTGGACGCCGTTACTCCACCGGGACGTCGACCTCTGTCCAGAGAGTAATACGCCGCGGAGGAAATGGTGGTGGTGGTGGTGGAAGTTAGGGAGGGGTTTGATGGAGTGGAGGGAGAGGAAAGGAAGGAGAAAGGGTAGGGAGAGCAAAGAGATCGGACAGAGGGAGGAGAGAGAAGAAAATGAGAGAAAGGAGGAAAAGGAGAGAGGGTTTGCGGGTTTAAACCGAACCTACCTAAAACGCGTTGCCCAATACTGACGCCATTCAAGTGACAAGACCAGGGCCGTACTCTCGCGGCCCGAAACTGGCCCACGTGGCACCGACTTGACACACTCTAAAACGCGTCCCTCAAACATGACATCGTTTGAACCGCGTCGAACAAGCTCGACGCGATAAAGAACCTATACCCCCAGCTCCACAAGGGCCCGAATCAAGGGGTCCAACACCGAAACTAACCCAATAACTGGATCTGAAACCTCAATCCTTACACCTAAGGTGACTAGTTTGTGCGCTGGAAATTCAACAAGGGATCCTGCACACCTCTGCTCAAATTTGAATCGAGTCTCTTGTACACAACTCTGCTCAAATTTGAATCGAGTCTCCTGTACACAACTCTACTCAAATTTGAATCGAGTCTCCTGTACACCTCTGCCCTATCTCAGTCCGTTACAGAGATAGAGAGAGACCTACGGGCAAGATAGGGCAGCATCGATGTCGACCCTGAGCTTCCTCAAATGGGGCAGTGATGCCGACTACGAGCAACTCGGACTACGAGAGCGGGAGGACGGCCACGAGTTTTCCTTTCTCTCGCCAACGATGCTGGCCACGAGCAACCCCGACGACGAGAGCAAGAGGATGGCCATGAGCAACCTCGGCCACGAGGTTCCCTTCTCTCTCTAATGGCGCCGGCAACGAGCAACTCCTCCAGTGGTCACGCGCACCAGTGTTTGCAGTCATTCAAGCCCTAGCAAGGAGGGAGAGGGAGGGCAGACGAAGGGAGGAAGGAGGTAAACTCATCATACCTTAGGGGTAGGTTAGTACATTCCCCTTTTAACCTAATGAGAGTTATTAACCACCGTCCATTGCTGTTGACGATAAGGGTATGAAGCATGCTTGTTAGAGATTAGGGGGGTATGGGCGTAGTTTTCGTAAAGGCAAGAGTATAGGAGGGAGAAGGAGGGCAGACGAAGGGAGGAATGAGGTAAACTCATCATACCTTAGGGGTAGGTTAGTACATTCCCCTTTTAACCTAATGAGAGTTATTAACCACTGTATATTGCTGTTGACGGTGAGAGTATGAAGCATGCCTGTTAGAGATTAGGGGGGTATAGGGGTCGTTTTCGTAAAGGCAGGAGTATAGGATAATATTTAAAGATTTTAGGGGTATATAGGTAATTTTTCATAAAAATAAAAAGCCCATAACTTATCCGTAAAGATGCATTTCAAATATAAGAGTCTAGTTTAGATATTGATTCAGACATTTTGTCAAACGGTCTAAAAAATAAAATGTTTGAGTGCCTCAGACTTAAGTGATCTGATAAGCTGTATCAAACAAGCCCTAAGTTAGCTATTGTTACTACTAGTTGTCATTACTGGTTAGCCATAGTTTGATTAAATAAGCTTATGATCTATTAAAGTTTTAACTAGTTTTGTTCGAAAATTTTGTTATAAATTCATTCGAAAAAGGAAGTTGAAGGTTACTTGAATGGGGAAAATCCCAAAAGAGCCAACAACAGTCCAATTGAAAGGCCAAAAAGCAAAGAAGTTCAAAAGACTAGAAAGCTCGAGAAGAGAATAAAGCCCAAGAGGCAGAGCGGCCCGTGAGGCACAACAGAGACTCTTGGGCCATGGAGTTCATGATAGCTGCCCCCCACCCCAGGGAGGTCACAAAGATCATCGGGAACTATTGTTATCCCGAGAACCTGGGAACCCAACCACACAACCACCGGTCTGTATTGGCCAAGGAACATGCTCTCATATCTCTACCAACGGACCTGAGGATCGATTAGGTCTCTACGTCCCTATCAACACTAGAGACATGTGACCATGAGATACATGCCTATCAGACGCACGTTGTTTAAAGGCGAAAGGCACCTTCATAACAATATGTCATCATAAAGATATGGGCAACCAGTTCTGTCATTATCAGTCTAGGAACCTAATCCCTCTTGACCAAGACTTTTATGAAAATCTTAACTCTTATGCTACACAAGGTACGTCCATCACACACTTTTAACCCTCCCTAGCATTCCACAACTCCTACTAGCTCCCCATTTAACTTAGGCATTGAAGGGATAACCCCAAGCAAGACTCAAGGCCCCCTTGACCTATCTCCTCAAGTCTCTACTAAAGGAACAATTGAAGAGCCCTTGATCGGCCGTTGGGAGCATAAGTCTGTCCGTTTTCCCCCCTCCCATTCATCCAGCTTGAACAACCATTTTTTCACTTCTACACTCTTTAGGGTTTGTTTGGTTGCAGGGAAAAGCTCCTCCCTGGTGAGAATTTCAGAAAAAATCATCACCTACGTTTATTTGGTAGCATTTAAAACTAAAAGTCAACGTGAAGTTGACTCCTTGCAATATGACAAATCCCGATTGCGGCATCCTCAAAATGTCTCCGTAATTTATTTTCCCAAATTACAACCGTATATGAATTTCTTCTTATTTGGCATGGAGTGTGATGTGCTGTACTCAAGCATGGAGCCGTCCGATATTAGCAAGTTTTGTTTTTTTTGTTTTTTAATGATGGACCGCCATCATGTTCGACATGTCCATACAACCTGATCTTTGATTGGATGACTAAAAAAATCTAAAAAATAAAAAAACTATCACTGTTCATTGACTCGATTTTTTATTTTTTTGATTTTTTTTAGATTGTCCGATCAAAGATTGGATTATACAAATAGGTCGGGCATGATGGGGCCCACCATAAATTTTTTTCAAAAAATAAGAAATTTGAACTGCACCCCATGCAGTGCAACCGATATAACTGATTATGCATCTATTCTCCTCTTACCTTAGGAAGAGAATAACTTGCTACATCACCACAGCAAAAAAAAAAAAATTTTATTTTTTTTAAGGCCCCCAACATTACCTACATCCTCATATAATTAGATTTTTCATAGGACAACTCAAAAAAATATGAAAATTCAAAAACCTTAGCTCCATGAATAGTACATTACTATTCACTAGGGCTAGGTTTTTAAACTTTCATCTTTTTTTTGGATGTTCGATCTAAAATCGAATTAGATAGGCATGTAGGATATGTAAGGGACTTTCACAAAAAAATCAAAAGATATGAAAAAATAAAAAATTGAGCCCAAATGAATAGTACACTATTATTCAATGGGGGCTCAATTTTTGAATTTTCATCATTTTTTGAGATGTCCGATCTAAATTCAAATTATGTGAGCATGTAGGTCATGTTATGTGAGGAGAAAGTGTGCGAGTACATAAGGTGGCATTAAAGAAGATTAAAGTAAGAGATTTATAATTTAAAAATATATAAAAATATTAATTATATATTAAATAGATTTTTAAAATTTTATGAAATATCAATTTAAAAAAGAAAAAAATCAATGATGAATAGTCAACGGAGATTGTGTGTGCTTAAATTGAGTGTGTGATTATCATGAAAATTATGTTGTTTAAGTGAAAAATAAACCTATTAAAAAGAAACTAGGTGATGTGATCGTCAGAAACTTTTGACTAAAAAGTTCCAAAAGAAGAAAGTTTGATCGCCTACCTGTTTGGATGTGAGAGATGTTGAATTCTTGGTTCCCCTCCTTCAGTCGGCTGAAGAAAGAGAGTCATTTCTATCTCTGTTCTTGCTTTGATTATTGAGTTTCGAGAATCGTCCAGATTCCTTGTTGTTCGTTGTTGATTTCCTCCCCTTGATTCTCCTTTGTACCTTGCAAGAAAAATGGAAAAGAAGAGAGAAAACACAATGAGAACTCAGATAGATATAGTATCTATTCTAGTAAAAATTATGAGCATGCAACTAGACAATTGAACTTACTTGCTGGGTGGTCTTTTAAACCCCTTTAAGATATGAATTAAGAAGAATGATGGTGAGTGTGTGTTGCATGGAGTGATGTAATGAAAATGTGAGGACAATGTGATGAAAAATGTGAGAACATGAAGAAACAAATTAAAAGCTAAACTGGATGGCTCCTGGAAAACCTTGGTCTTGAAAATTCTTGAAAGGACAAAGATCGGATGAAGAACTCCTAGAAGCAGCACCTCGATCCTTCAGCGTTTGGACGTCGTCGCCAATTATCACTATTGTCACTCTTACTATCACTGACACTAATTATCACCACTCTCTGTCACCTGACCAAGAGGCTGGGTATTTATAAACTTTTCATATCCGCGGTTATTCATGGATTTACATAGAGAAATTTTGAAGTTTATCCAGCTTAACAAACAGATAAACACATATTAATTCATCATTATCTGTAATTATCTAAAACGCATCGCCCATGGGAGACGTCTTTTAGCTAATTAAGATAAGGATAAACATTCGGAAAAAATTCATCATTATCTGTAATTATCTAAAACGCGTCGCCATGTAAAGACGCCTTTTAGAATAATTAAGATAAGGATAAACATCCGGAAGAGAGGTAGAAACAACTTAAGAAACCTAAATGGCGTCATGACTGAAAGACGTCTTTTAGCTAATTAATTACTTAATTAAAATTCAAATTTAAATATCAAAATATGAATAAACTCTAAATGGCGTCTACACAGGTCGACGTCTTTTAGACTTCTTCATATTTTAATCAAAATTTGAGTTAAAATCAATTTAATTAATGAACTTAAATCATGTCTGTTTGATCCGACACTATTTAGATAATTAACTCAAAAAAGATCAATAAAAATTAACTAATTATTAAATATCAGACCATCCTGAGGCATTATATGATACGAAATTTACTCAAAATGATTTCAAAATTAACGTGTCTACAGCTGCCTCACCTTGGCATTGTCTTTGCAAGGGAGTGAAATGAAATGGAATGTACTGAAAAGGTGATGCCAAGGTGTGATGAGACACGCTCTTAACATCACATGATTGGAATTTTTCTCAAAATCATCACTGAAGATAACTCATGAAAATCAATGGAATCAATCCTGTCTGGATGAGGTAGACAAGGAAATAAAATAAGGTCGATCAACCTCCACGGAGTGGGAAGTACCCCAGGTCGTAGACACTGCAGATTTCATCATGGGGAGCGTTTGCCAGCCAATGTGGACGTGCTGCAGCCATGATGGATCTTAAAAGAAAACAAGAAATATTGGATAAAGAACCCAAGAAAGGATAGAATTCCAAGGATATCTTCAAGCGAACCTCAAAGATAATGAAGATACTCAATTCAGAATGGAATATTTCATATCATGTTAGAAATTATTTGATTAGTGGTCTGAAACTTAATCAATAATTAATTCTTATCTCAATGATTTCAAAGTCCTATATGATGCATGCTGGGTTAAAAGAAAAATATAAAGTCAAATAAAATATAAATTAATCAAGGATAATATTGTTAAATTGTTATTAATGAGTCAAGATACCAATTCTTGTAATTCAGTGCTAAGTCGAGACTCGTTTATCCACGCACCGTTTCACAAAACTAGAACCATCGTCCCCATTAATTAACAATTCAACGGCCTATCCGTACGATTAAGAATTCTCTGGAATTATCACAGTTTTTGTTGTAGGAGAACTCAAATTCCAGTTTCATCAAAACCACAAGGTCCTTGATATACTCTAATAAATATTTAACATATAGTAAGTGATGATGCAAATTAATTCATGAAAGAGTATAAGGGATAGAGATAACCGTCTTTTTAGCCACGGTTGGGACTCATAAACTCCCATAGTGGGATCTTCTTGATATTTTCTAGCTTCATTTGAATTTTCCTGAATTTCCTGCACTCGAAAATCATTAGTAATTTCAAGCAAGTGTTTAATTAAGCATCAAAATATGGAATTTCGGATAAATGACAGAAAGCTTGAAATGCGTCGTGTCGCCCCGACGCCCTTTACTCATCTAAAATGTGTTCCTGTTCCACGATGCCTTTTCAGTCGCAGAAATAAGTTCTGGTTGTTCTCTACTCGGATTCCAACTCTTCCCATGCTTATCCCTCTTCCAATCTGGAAAAGTCTTTCTAAGATCGCAATTGCCTCTATATAATCTTCATTAACTTGTTTCCAAGCAATCCTATCACAATCTAGAGATCAAGTTTGGAGTTTTTCTTCAAGGTTCAAGGAATTTCCAAAGTTTTCAAGGCTTCGAAGCTTCAAGAAGGAAGAAATTCGAAAATAAGATGAGTTCTTCAAGCAAAAGGATGAGGAGGTCGCTGGAGAAGCTCTCCAACGTGGAGAATCATCTAATTGGAAGGGATCCCAACCTCCAAGTAAGTTGAATTATCTTTCTTTCTTCCTCAATTTCCTCTTTTTCCCCATGTTCTTCATGTTCTTTCCAAATTGATCTTTCTTCTACCTTTCCAGGCATACCCCATGTTTCCCGGTCCAAGGAGATTTACCTCCCTCCCTTGGATTCGAAAGCTTGCCAAGAGTCCCAAACTTTCCATGCAAGCCTTCATCTCCAAGTGGAATCTTCAAGGCTTGGTGGTCCACGCTAAACACTACAAGAACTCGAACGTGGATTGGCATACCATGGTTCCTTGATTGAGCAGTGGCATCCTCAGACTCACACCTTTCTCTTCCCTCAGTTCGAGTGCACTATCCTTTTAGAGGAGGCCGAGCTCCTGTTGGGTCTTCCAAAGATCAATGATAAGGTGGCTTTGACGAGGGAAAGGATTACCGGTCAACAATTGTTGACGACGATCATGAAGGATCCCACAGAGGCAAAAGGATGTCTTACCAATAGAGGGATCACCCTTGCAAAGCTCGCTGAATGGACCTTGTACGAGATCGATGATCTGAGGGAGGATGAAGCTGAAGACGTGACGAAAGCTTTCGTCGTGTGCCTTGCCAGGGCTCTGTTCTTTCCCGCGCAAGACAACATCCTCGAAGATGATCAAGTCAGTGCGATATGCACAATCTACGAGGGAAAATCTATCAGCACTGCGATCCTAGCTTACCTTTACAGTGGGCTCTCTGCGGCGTCTACAGGTCAACCTCCTTACGGGTGCATGCTGATCTTCGCTTTGTGGGTCGAGCTACACTTCAAATTCGAATACCACACGAGGATGTCAGCAAGACCGTCTCAGATCTACTTGAACAGCCCGATCCACCACATCTCCAACATCGTGAAGTTCAACGAGAGGATGATCAACAAAGTATCAAAGCTCAAGACCCGAGCCGACTGGAGAGAATATCTGAGATGCATGTCGTCCAACGGGTTTGACTCTTCCCCACTTGCACTCGTTGGAAAGCCCATTAGAGTACGCCGCGCATCCGGTGTAGAGCTTAAATTGATCGGGGCTACTGAGCTTGTGTTGTACAACCCTCATCGATGCCTTACTCAGCTTAGCTTGCCTCGTTATGAATTTCCCGAATTCTCCCTTACATTTCCAATCAAAAGGCGCGCTTTGGAATCTGATGAAGACTATAAAGCTACAGAACTCATTGCTACTTTGTGGAACATCGGCTTTAGTCATCGTGTAAAATCCTCTAAGAATACAGATAGAGGATTAAAAGTTGAATACATACTAGCACTTCGGGAATTTCTTCCTTAAGTGTTCTCTTTTTCTTTTTTTTTCTTTTTTTTCTTTTCCTGATGTAATAAATAATTTTTATTGAATAAAGAATCACTCCTTTATGTCCTGAAATCTCCCCTTAATTTCTTGTGACATGTCTATGATTTTTCCTTTAGCAAAAATTGGATTTTTCCTTAAAATATAACAGTTCGAGTTTACTTAATGCAAAACACGTCCACTCAGTAAGACGCCTTTCAACAATAATTCATTTTCCAAAATTAGCCATTAATCCTCAAAATCCTGAATTAAGCTTAAAATGCGTCCACTAAGACAAACGCCTTTCAACTCTCTCTCTTACTTTTCCCAGAACTCCGCCATCAATTTTGTGATTAATCCCCTGAAACGCGTCTTGATGTGTGGACGTCGTTCATCATTATGCCTTGTATTGTTCTGACCAGAATTGGCGAAAACCTGAAACGCGTCGTCCAGACCAAACGCCTTTAACTCAATTTCAAACAGCTGGCCTTGCCGCCTCAATTTATGCGCCTTGAAAAGCGTCGCTGTACCTAGACGCATTTTAGACTTTCTTAACAAAACCCGCGAAGGCCCCCCTTTCTTCCTCACTTTTCCAAAAAATTTCTCTTTCCTCTTTGAGCTCTTCTCCGGCGACTCTCCTCCTCCGGCGATCTTCTCTCTCTCTCTCAAAACTCTCTCTCTCAACTCCATGGAACGCGGCGAGGGATCCCGCAAGGCCAAGGCGATGGTGAAGCGCCGTCGGACCTCGGCGAGGGATGAGGAAGAAGTCCCGGCCGAGCTCGCGGAGGTAGCGGCGTTTTTGGAGGAGGAGGAGGTTCCTCCAGCGTCTGTAGCCGTGGAAAAAGGAGGGGAGGGCGACCTCCACCTGGTAAGCTTTCCATGGTTTGAATAGAGTGAGAATAGGAGGGAAGAAAGGGGTTCTTGGAAGAACCCAGAATCGGGCTTGAACTGCGTCCAGACCAGGTGACGCCTTTCAAAAGGCGTCGCCCTGGTCCGACGCCTTTCAGGCTAAATTCCAGATTTTTAAATGGACAGAAAATGATCTCAAATCGCGTCAGGACATGTGGACGCCTTTCAATAGGCGTCCATGTGACTCGACGCCATTCAACTCAGAAGTATTTTATCTGCTTTTATGTTCATTTAACTGATGGAATTCCTTGTTTTCATTTGCAGGGAACGATGAGAGCCAGAATCAGTTAGGACCTAGTTATAGGAGCATATAGAGGACTCCCAGATTTCCAGAAGGCGCGCCTGCGCCGGATGGGATTCGACGAGATTTTGGACATCGAACCGTTTTGGCTCGATCTGGTCCTCCTGCAGGCGCTGCGGGAGAGGTGGCATGCGGAAAGCCGGGCTTTCCTAATCCCTTGGGGCCATATGGTCCCAACCCTAGAGGATGTAGCCAGGATCACTGGCCTCAGGGTAGAGGGCCAATCGGTAAGTGGGGTGACTTACCCCAACTACCAGGGATTGGCAGAGGCTCTGCTAGGCATAGAGGTGTCTAGCCTAGGCAGCGAGTCCAGGATGGTCCCTAGGGTAGAGGTAGAGGCTGCCCTAGAATTAGATGAGCCCCGACGTCGGTCAGATGAGATCCGGGAGGAGTTTAGGGATAGATTAGCAGAATCATCCTCCTCTGTGTACTGTAGTGACCCGAGTCAGGGGGAGGAGGTAGATAGGCAGCTTAAGGTCTTTTTGGTCTTTTTCTTTGGTCGGTTGCTCTTCGGTACGAAGGGTGACCACATTCATTGTAGATTTCTTTATATGTTAGATGACTTAGATAGGCTTCATGAGTATGCATGGGGTGCGGCCCTTCTGGCCCACCTGTTCGCCGACCTGTCTGCGGTCACGCCAGACCGTGAGACCACCATCAGCGGCTTCTTGCCGTTCCTCCAGGTATTAAATCGTCTTTTCACTTGTTTATGATATGCAATGTGACGTGATGTGATAATTTCTAACTTATATGTTCATGTATGTAGGTTTGGAGCTACTACTACTTTCCGCTCGGTCGAGCGCGGATAGTACGACCCGGTGCCGTCCCATTGGCTTGCCGCTGGCAGCCAATTGTGGACACGGCACCCCAGCACCACCAACTGACGGCCCTCCGCCGTCAGTTCCTCGACTACCCCGAGCTGCTGGTGAGTTTTTAACTTGTTCAATTTTGTGCATTAAATGCAATCTTTTATTCATTAAATGCAAGTTATTTATATGAATGCATCTAACTTGTATACAGGTGATCTGGCGCCCCTACCTTGGTATGGGCGAGGAGGGTCAGCCGTGGGTGATGGCTGGCCAGAGGAGGTTCGGTAGGTAGATGTGGTTGCACTGCCTAAACGAGATCGAGCCCCTCCGCCTGCGGCTCGTGATGAGGACGCTGGGCCTCCACCAGGAGTGGATTGATGAGGAGGTCTCGGAGGGCGTCGGAAGGAGCATGAGGGGCAAGCAAGCCCCCACCAATTGGCGCGCCAAGTTCCCGGAGCAGTACAAGGACTGGCACCGCCGCGGCGTCAGGGTGGAGTCCCGTGCGGAGAGTAGCGAGGCCTACTTCCAGCAGTACCGGGCCCACTACGCCGATCAGCTTTGGCTCCTCCGACCACTCGATGTGAGTGTGCATTTATGTGTCTTTTCATTTTACTATTATCTTTAACTTATATTTGTGAATGAATGTATGTATGTGATATGCAGGACGCACGAGATGCGGTCATTGTTGACCTCCGGGCCCGCCTACACGACGCGGAGGCCCAGCTAGAGTAGGTCCAGAAGGAATTCTTCGACCTGGTATGTATAAATGTGAATGAATGTCTTAGTTAATTAATTTGTTTTGACGATTAATCGCTGATGGTTGTCTTTTGGTGCAGCGAGCCGTCTACACCCAGGTGGCTCCCCCTGCATATGGAGCATCATCCTCCTCCTCTTCTGCCGCCCATGAGGCTGCTCTGGCCGACCTCCAGAGCCAGCTCGCTTCTGCCATCCACCGGGCTACTCTCGCAGAGGAGGACTGCACCGCTCGAGTAAGTCTTATTATTTCCTTTGATTTCTGAATTCAATTTTGATTGCTTGACTGCCTTGGACTAACAATGACTTCTTCTGCAGGTTGCTGAACTCCAGGAGGCCCTTCAGAGGGCTGAAGCGGAGTCGGAGCATTCTCGTGCAGCGGCTGCTCGTGCCGAGGCTGATGCTGCGTGTATTAGAGCCCTGGAGGAGCAGCTGGCACGCCTCTCCAGCGACGACCTCCCTCGTAAGCTGACACGACTCCAGATCCGTCTGGAAATGCTCACCGAGGACCGAGAATGGGAGCGGCAGCGAGTGGATGCTGAGATGACTGCTCTTCGGGTCCAGCTTGGCGTTGCAGAGCACGAGTGACGCCGCGTGGAGGAGCATTACCGACGTGCCCGCCAGCGAGCGCAGGAGAGGGGGCACGGGAGTGCGTTCACCGCGAGTGTGGCCATATCATCAGGCCAAGTTGGTCCGAGTCTGATGGGACCACCACCTCCTAGAGCTCCACCGCCAGACGCGTCTGACGAGGCTCAGAGTCAACTCGACGAGGGGGCAGGAGAGAGCCAGCCTTGTGGGCTTATGTATTTTTGCCTTTCTTTTGTATATCATGTAAGAAACATCTTTGATATATACATGAAACTTTTGGCCTTCAACCTTGTGTCTTGGCATCTGTGTAAACTCTTTAGTTTTCGTTCCTGCACATTACTTAACAAACAAGTTAAGTATCTATTTAGGCTTAGCCCCTTACCTGACCAAGTGAATGGTCGATCAATTTTTTTCTTAGTGGAAGGGTCAAGGGGCAGAGCCTTTATTAACAAAGGTAATGTGAATAATCAAACTTCAAGCAAAATGCAACATAAAAGGAATGAAGCATACTAGATGCAATAAGTAAATGCTAATTGAAACATTTTTGTTGTTTTGAAATATTTATTTTTGTTTGGGTTTTGAAGATATGTATTTTTTTATTATTTTGGGGTATATACTTTTTTTTAGATTTTTGAAATATGATGTAAACTAAAAGACCAGCATGGTACTCAGATCAAAAGATCATATTCATTTATTAACTTAATTCTCAAATTATTCTTCAATAATTTAACTTAAACCCATCGTGTTTGAACTTGTGTTTCCATTCGTGATCCCATTTGATAATTTGATCCTTAGTCAATCTAGGCCGTTCCTTAAGTTTGGAGTACGCCTCTTTAGAAAGAAAGGAAGAATTGGTTTAGAAAGCCCATAAGAAGGTTTCGGAGACCCAAAAAGATATTCCTTTCCTACCCTAATATCTGTTGGGGTTCGGTCATTTTCTTTCCGGGATATTTATCGACTTTACGTTCCCTTTTATTTCATTTCATGGCCTTGATGTGACGTTTGTAGTGTAATGGCCTTTTGATTTGACATTTTGGCTTTTGCCCCTTTTGCTTTTCTTTCTTTTCTTTCTTAGGACGGATCTCCCTCATTTTTTTTATGACGGCCTCCTACTAAGATGGGGGGTATTCTTGGTAGTCTATCATAAGCCTCGTTCCGACATCATGGGCCAAATGTAAAAACAGAATTTTGTTTAAAAAGAATGATTTGTACTTTACACTTTCAGTCAAGCTTTCAGTATTCCTTAGGACTTGGCATCTCTTGTTACTCACGAATCAAACGTGTCAGTGTGTGCAGTAATGTATTTAGAGTTAAATTATTCAGACTAATAAGGGAATTTGAGTTTCTAAATTTTCTGATTCCACTCGTCTTTGTACCATGCTGATTGACTTTTTAACCTAAGGATAGTATTTCTTAAGATGCAAACCGTTCCAGGGGTAAGCTAACTCTTCCCCTTCTGCATTAACTAAACGATAAGCATTACCAGGAAAAGCGTGTGACACAACATAAGGTCCTTCCCAATTGGGTTGGAGCTTAGAACGTGGACCACCAGGTTTTACAAAGATTCTTTTGACGACCATTTCACCAACTTTGAACTTACGTTCAATGACTTTCTTTTGGTAAAAACGTGCTAATCTATTTTGATAAACTCTTGCATGATTAGCGGTTGACCATCTTTTCTCGTCTAAGAGTTCCAATTGTGCAAGGAGTGCTGAACGGTGTTCATCAATGGAAAATTCCTTATTCAATTGTACTCTTAATGACGGTATAAGGATCTCGTATGGAACTACCGCCTCCATTCCAAATGTTAAGGAATAAGGAGTTTGCCCAGTGGGCGTGCGGATTGAAGTTCGGTAGGCCCATAGAGCCTCAAACCAAATTTTCTGGCAAGTCTGTGAATTTATTAGATTTGCACGTCTTTTTGATGATTTTTATCAAAGTCTTGTTAGTTGCCTCTGCTTGGCCATTGCCTTACGGATAATAAGGAGATGAATGACGCAATGCAATTTTGTACCTGTTACAGAGGTCTTTCAGCTCTTGTGACACAAATTGAGGTCCATTGTCAGTGATGATAGTGCTTGGAATTCCAAATCGGGTGATGATGTTCCTCATGATGAACTTGCAGACGGTTGATGCTTTGACTTCCGTGTATGCTTCAACTTCTGCCCACTTGATGAAATATTCCATTGCCGTGAGAATGAAAGACTTTTGCTTGATGCCGGAATCAGGATTGCCAAGGGGTCCAATGATATCGAAAGCCCACATGGAGAAAGGCCATGGGGAAGAAACAGTATGGAGTGAAGATGCAGGATAGTGAATCTTATCAGCGTGAAGTTGGCACTTAGCACACCTACGGACATATCCTACATAGTCTTCTTCTATGGTTGGCCAATAGAATCCTTGTCTAAGGATTTTCTTTGCTAACATCTGTCTATTAACGTGGCCACCATAAACTCCAGCATGAGCTCCTTCCATAACCTTCCAAAGCTCATCTTCGTCTAGACATCTTAGAAAAAATCCATCAAAACCTCTCTTGTACATTGCTCCCCCAACTATGGTGTATCTTTGAGCAACTCTCCTGATAGCTCTTTTCTCCTCAGCTGTGGCTTCTTCAGGATATGATTGATCTTCACAATATTTGGCAATTTCATAGTACCATGGCTTCTGTTCATCATCCATCTCTTCTAACAGCTCCATCAACATAATTTCTCTCTTTTCCACAATATCTCCATCTCTGACCTTCTTCAGCAGCTTCTCTTTAGTTCTAAGGAATGAAGGGTCTTTCACGGTGGGTGAGAGACGCCTATGAACTATGATTGATTCAGATTGCTTGTTGATTGGGAAATCAAGAGAGGATGCAAATGAAGCCAGAGCGTCAGCTAAGATATTATGATTCCTAGGGACATGGACAAAGATCAATTTGGTGAAAAGTTTTGAGTAAGCAGAAGTAAGTTCTTGATAAGGTTTAAGTTTGGGATCAAGAGTTCGATACTTGATTAACACTTGGCGAAGAATCAATTGGCTATCACCTACAATTCTGAGTTTGGTAGCACCATGGGAATGAGCAGCCTTGAGGCTAACAAGGAGTGCCTCGTATTCAGCTATATTGTTAGTGACTGGAAAGTCAAGCTGAAAGGCTTGTGGAATGGTGACACTTTCAGGTGATAGCAGAATAATGCTAATCCCCTTTCCATGGGAATTCAGAGTTCCGTCAAAATGCAGAGTCCACATATCATCTCTGATTTGGTCTATGGACATCAGTTCCTCATCCGGAAACTCCGATCGAACTAGATCAAAACGAGGAAGGGGGTGATGAGCGAGATGTTCTGCTATGGCATAGCCTTTGATCGCTTTCTGCTGAATGTAAGTAATATCGAATTGAGATAGAAAGCTTTACCATCGTGCTAACCTATCAGTAAGGACAAATTTCTCCAGGAGAAATTTGATTGGATTCATTCTAGCGATGAGATGGACTTCATGGGCTAGAAAATAATGCTTCAATTTCTGAACAACCCAGACCAACGCTGCACATGTTTTCTCCATCGCCGTGTATCTCTGTTCCGTGGGGTTGAGAAGTTTAGAGAGATAGTAGGCTGCCCTCTCTTTTCCTTCTTCATATTCTTGTGCTAGGACAGCCCCCACTGCATCATCCAGGACAGAAATGTAAAGTATCAATAGTTTGCCTAGAGATGGTGGTCTCAAAACAGGAGGACTTGCCAAGTAATTCTTTAATCCATCGAATGCCTCTTGACACTTATCGTCCCAATCGAATTTGACTCCCGGCTTGGTAAGCTCGTAAAACGGCTTGCATCTTTGTGAGTGCTGGGAGACAAAACGGCGAATAAATTGCAACCTCCCAATCAATCATCTTAACTCTTTCAAGTTCTTGGGAGGTGGCATCTCTCTGATAGCCTTCGCCTTGTTGGGATCGATCTTAATTCCCCGTTTACTGACAATGAATCTAAGTAATTTCCCTGAGGATACCCGAATACACATATCTTGGGGTTCATTTTTAACTGATATTGCCTTGATCTTTCTAATACTCTTGCCAAAACTTTGGCATGCTCAGCCTTAGTCTTAGATTTCACCAACAAGTCATCCACATACACTTCTAAATCAATGTGCAGCATGTCGTGAAATATCGCCATCATAGCCCTCTGATAAGTGGCTCAAGCATTCTTTAAACCAAAAGGCATGACGACATAGCAGTATGTTCCCCAAGGTGTAGTGAATGATGTCTTTTCCTGATCTTCTTCTGCTAATTTAATCTGATTGTATCCTGAAAACCCATCCATAAATGATAAAGTCTCATAACCAGCAATGTTATCGATGAGCATATCAATGTGAGGCAATGGAAAATCATCTTTAGGACATGCCCGGTTCAAATCTCAGAAGTCAATACAGATCATGACCTTCCCATCTTTCTTCATGACCGGGACTATGTTGGCCACCCATTGTGGATAGAGGACAACCCTAATGAATTTGGCTTTATGTAACTTGTCGACCTCTTCCTTCATTTTCAAAGCCATTTGTGGGTGGAATCGCCTCAACTTCTGTTTGACTGGACTAGCTCCATCTTTTAATGTCAATCTGTGTTCCACTAATGATGAGTCTAACCCCGGCATATCTTCATAACTCCAGGCGAAAGTGTCATTATAATCCTTAAGAACTTGTACCATTGCCTTCTCATCCTCTGCAAAAAGATTCTTGCTGACGAGGACAACCTTAAGTTCATCTTCAGTCCCTAAATTGATTTCTTTGGTGGGCTCTTCTACGGCAGCTGAGGGTTCATCAAATCTTTTCACTCCACTGGCATATGCCTCAGCCGCGTCCTCGTCATCTTCCTCATCTTCAACAATGGAGTCTTTTTCATGTATCAACTCATACACCTCATATCCATCATTGACTGGCTCATCGTCTGTACAATCTTCTGGCATCTGAATTGGATTTTCTAATAGCTGAGAGATCATAGAGCAAGAAAGGCATCTATCAGCTAAATCCTTGAGGTATCTATCTGGAATTTGTCTACCCTTAGGCTTTCTAGACTTCCTAACCTGACTAACCTGCTTAGAACTGGACTCCCTAACTTCACTAGGCTCCCTATCCTGGCCTAATGAATACGAAGCAAAAAGAAAATCATGAGATACAGACGGAAATACAGGAGAATCCTGCCGAAGGGAGGGGCAGAGTAGATCTAGGAGAGAATATTGACCGAAAGACCCGCGCGGCGGGGTGCAATTGGATAAGTAAGAAGTTTCCTCAATGAGGATCTTGGAGGAATTTGTTGCCAAATTGACGTTTTTTTTTTGGATAATGGAAAAGTTAAGCATAAAATAGGAATGAAGATGAATAGAAGGAGAATGAGATGAGGGAAGTGGCACCAAGGCCAAAGGATTAGGGGGATCACACAACAGTATGTCCCAGATTAAATCATACATCCTCTCTAGATCGAGAGGAGGTTGCGGAATGAGGTCCCGTGGGGACAGAGTAATCATGACGGGCAGAGCCCGTGGAATGTCTTGAATAATGACCCGCGACCAAGTCGGGGTTAGGAGCAAAGTGCGAAACAAGGTGTGAAGTATGAAAACATGAAAATGGTAAGTCCCCCTCCAGAGTAGATCCGTGGTATAGCCAGCTTCATAGGGGTCATCTGGCTCCCCTTCATCAGTCTCTTCTGACAGCAGTATCCTCTTGTCGAAAATAGCACCAGGCCCTTCGATCAGCTCATCTATCTGTGGCGGCCACTTAGGTTCAGAGGGATCAAGGAACAGCCTGTTCAGTGCGATTTATAGATCCCTTAAATCGAACCACCTGTACCATTCACATTCAGAGTCTTGGACTTTTCTCCTCTTCATAGGCCGCAGAGCCTCCAAGGACTGGTACGTGAGCAGTTCTGAGCAATGTCTAGCCAAGTCTCTCCCATATATATCGTGGAGGTCGAAACATGAAGTAATGACCACCGTGTTGTCATGGCTTATTACGGGCCCCTTTACAAAATGTGTGTATAGAGTCCAAGTTAAGGGGTCCCGACCTTCCTTGTGTGGTGTAGACATCGTCTCCCAGACTTTCTGGCCGCCTTCATTCTCTTTTTGCTGAACAATGTCCTGCTTCAATTTTCTTGGCCTATAGCCCAGGCCGTTTCCAGGTGTTCCTCGGTGGTCCTTGACGGGAGTGGTCCTGCCTTGTAACTGTGTACCCAGGCCCTTTCCAGGCTGATAACCATTCTTCATCATTATCCTCCATCTAGGGGTACTCATACACTTCTCCTTTTTTATGGCATTTAATGGATAAGGAGTAATAGTGGCAGTTTTTAAAGGATCAGCCACTGGATGGTAAACCTGTAATACCGACAGAAAAGGTTGTCGGTCAGGTGAAGAAGTGGGTTTGACATTCAAAGAATGAGCAACAGCAAGGATCGGCATGCTCGTAACCTTAACGATTCGTCCTTTGAAGGGGAATTTGAGGTATTGATGATTCGTGGAGGGAATCTCCTCAAGAGTTTTTATGTAAGGACGACCCAAAATGGCATTCAGAGAAGTATCGATTTCCAGAATGTGAAATTCGACCTCGGCATGACTTACAGGGCCTAGCTCCACCTTCAAATAGACCATTCCCAGAGGGGAACGGGTGGAGTTATCATATGCTGTCACGGAGATAGGGCTAGGCAGCCATTTTTCCTTGGGCACACCGCACAATTCCAGAGTCTTCGGAGGTAAGACATTGATTGAAGCCCCTGTGTCAACCAGGCAAGCATCTACGGCCTTCTTACAGATGTTGACCGTAATGCTCAGAGGCATGCTTCTGGCTGCTGGCGGTGCTAGTTCCGAGACATGGAATGAGATAGAGGGTTGATCCCCCTGAGGAACTAATAGTGCTGCAATCTTCTTTACTAGCACGTCTTCATTGACCATTACTTTCTGTAAATACTCCATCAGAGCTTCTTGATGGGTCTTCGATCTTTTTATCAGCTCAAGTATGGAGATTCGTGCCGGTGTTCGATCCAGATGTTTCAACAAATCATATTGAGTGCCTGGTGCACTCTCATCATGGTGTGCTTCCTCCGACGGCTGTGATGGGCCGTCTCTAACTGTTGATTGAGGAAAGACTTTGTTGAAAATCCTCCCACTCCGGAGCGTATGTTCTTCAGTTGTGGAAGGTCTGGAAGGTCCGGGTGATAACTTGAGTACCGCAGGGTTGGAGGATGCGGGTGGTGTGGAGTGTTGGTATGTGGGTGATGGTGTGGGGTTAGTTGGTGGTGGCGTGGTGCGGATAAGAGGCCTAGATGGTTGAATAGTGGAAGGGTAAGTGGTTGGTGCGGGTGAAGTGGGAAATGGCATGCGTAGTAGCGGTTTAGGTGGTTGGATGGTATTTGGGTAAGCAGTAGTGGTAATGGGTGATGTAGGGAATGGTACGCGGAGTAGTAGTCTGGATGGTAGGAGGGGTGCGCAGTTGGTTTGCGGGGGGTTATTTAATGGAGGCGTAGTGGTGTGGGGTGTAATGGGTTTGAGGAAAGTGGGCGGTGGTAATGGGTTAGTGGGTGCGGGTGAATGATATGCGGGTGTTGGTATAGGGGTGATGATAATGGGTTGTGGTCTAGGTATGTGAATGGTGCGGCGTGGTGGTTGTTCTGCGGTACTCGAAGTGTGACCCGTCGAATAAATAGAGGAAGAGTCCTCTATCCTCCACTGTTGCCCTCGGTTAGCCTCAGACCGGCTATTTGTCTGAATAGGGGCAACTTGGTTCTGGTTTTGGTGTTCCGGAAGCGGGTTCTGCACTATGCCCATGTTCGGTGGTGCCGCTGCTTGTGCTGGCGCTCTTGCTTGCTGCTGCTGCTGCTGCTGTGGTGGTCTTCTTGCCTTTAAGGCAGATATGTACTTTTTCATCTCTTCCCAGTCAATGCCTCCCTACTCGTTGAGATCATGGATACCAGGTTGTCTGTGGAAGTAACAATACCTAGACGTGTCGGCATTCTGGGGTTAGATTGCCTTTTCTCTTGGCAGGACCAAAGCATTGGCTGCCATTAAAGCACTAAAAATGTCCGCTAAGGACTCTAGCAGTACTGGATATTCTGCCCTCTTCGGGCCTGGAGGTCTTCTCTGCTGGTTGTAATCAGCAAGAGGAGGAACATTGTGATATGCCGGCGGTGCGCGCGGCTGGTACTGCTGCTATTGCTGATACTGTTGTTGTTGTGGTGGCTGATACTGTAACTGTCGTTGCGGCTGCTGCTGTGGCTGTTGCTGTTGCTGTTGCTGCTGGGGCCGCTGAAATTGGGGCTGCTGATACTAGGGGTTTGGCTGCTGCCTGTAACCCTGCTGGTTTGGCTGTTCTTGCCGCTGGTACTGTGACTGTTGATTCCTCACGAATTGGGGCTGGTTATTGTTCATACTGCTAACTTGCTTATGAGAGAGCGTGCCCTCGGTAGTCGGACCTGTGCTGGGGGAATTTGGCACTGCAGGCTTCCGAGGTGGAGGCCTGCTTGGTCGGTGATGATCAAAGACGCTAGAGAACATAGCATCCTTGAAAGGATTCTGACAGTACCGCGCTCTTTCATAGAGCTCTGCCATGCTGGTCAGATTGTTCAGGGAGAGGATTAACTTGAACTGAGGCATGGCATTAGAAATTAACATCTTCACTTGTTCTGACTCAGACAAGTGATCCTTCACTTTTTCCGCCATACCCCTCCATCTGTCAGCAAAACTGACGAACTCCTCGTCGGGTTTCATCTTTTCCGCTATCAGGTCAGTGATGGACAAGGAGGGGGCAACTCTGTCCTGGTATCGTTGAATGAATTTTCTTGAGACGATACTGCAGTCCTCTACTTCAGCAGGTTCTAAAGAAAAGAATCATTCGAGGGCTAGTCCCTCTAAAGATCTCCTGAACAAAAAGGCCAACGACCTCTTGTCGTTTTGCCAGAAGGATGACTCGTATATGAACTCCTTCAAGTGAGTGAAGGAGTTACCAGTACCGTTATACTTTCGGTACACTGGCATCTCAGAGGGTGGCAGGTGGAACACAAGCAGACTTGGTAAGTTGATCTATGGTGCAGCTTTGACCCCCATCATCTTCTGGAGGTTGTTGAAATGTTCATCCATGCGCTCCATTTTTGCCAGCAGTGCTTGCGTGGTTGGCTCAACCTGAGGAGGAGGGGGAGGTGGAGGTGCATGATAGGCATGTTGCCTAGAATATGCAGGGCAAGGAGGACAGTAGAGTGGAGGTCCGGCAGAGCTTCCGCCATGCCCAAGGGCATTTTGGCCCAGTTGGCCGAAAAGCTGAAACATGGAGGCCTTCCATGGCCTGGTGAATGAAGGAGGGAGGTTGATGAGGTTGTTGAGGAATGACAGGGGGAGCCGCAGGGTTCGACTCAGCATACTGCATGGGAGTCTTCCCCTTTAAAATGGACTAGATCGCCTCGAACTGTTGAGGGTCCAGACGGGAGGCAAAAACTCCCAAAGCATTTACAAGATCTGAAGGATCGGAAGACGAGGGATCATTCGGATTCATGTCTCCCTCAAAAATTGGATTAGGAACCGCATGCATGTGCGGAGGAAGATCAGGGTATTGATCGTGAGCACAATGAAGAGGGGTTGGGACATTCCCCTCATAGCGAACTGGACAAGGATGAGAATTACGGGAGGCATCAGCATCTCCCCCGCTTTCAAAGCGGTAATTAGAGTCACGAGGGGCATTAGCATCTCCCTCGTAGTGGACTATGGCGTCTGGGGCCATGCTCAGATCCCTACCTGATCGAAGTAACATGATGTTAGATTTTTTTTCAGAGATTGGCAAACAAGTTGAACAGAGATTAAGCAAACAAGTGGATTTTTAACGTTATTTTAGGATTCCTTGTTGGGTTATTTGGATTTAATTAAATCACAAATTCACTCAAGGGGTAGGATCCTAGTTTCAGTTCAATGTCCACCGTTATATTCTATGGCTTTCTCTCACAACGTTATGGAAATCTAACCGGGACTTCAATTAGTACAACCAGCCCGATGATCAAGGAGGAATACCTTGATTTTGAGGACTTACGAAGGTCTTTAACGCCAACCACTCTAGTCTGATCGAGGGACCGACCCAATCAGAGAGAGTTGAAGGCGTTCAGAAGAGTGTTCCTAAGAAGAGGAGGGTGTTAGCCTCAGTGCGTATGACCTGTAGCCTGGATGGCCTCTAATGCTTAATACATAATGTGTAATAGCATACAGATCAAAAATCTGAGAACTGAAGAAAAAATAAGAAACTGCCTAAATAATGTCGCTGTTGGTCGACGCTATTCAAACAGAACTTATTTTTTCGCAGAAGCTCAGGCAGCAGACATCAGGAAAGTTGCCTGAAAGGCGCCTGGGTTGGGCGACGCTGTTTGAAACACGTCGCTGCTCCTAGACGCTTTTCAAGTCACAGATTCAGTATTTTAGGAGGAATTTTTGGATCGATTCCCCCTCAAAAAAACAGGATAAAAGCGATAAATAATCAGCTTATGCGAATCTTTTTTTTTGTTTCAACTTTTAACAGGATGGTTTTATCAAATAAACAACTAAAATATCAATCAATCACACAATCTTTTATCACAAAAACAGCTTTTCAACTAATCAACGGGGAGGGCAAGATCTTGCCACAGGGGTGTGCACGTGGTGCACGTAAGAATAACAACTAAACTAAAAACTCACCGATCGATGAGGGCGTGTCGAGAGACACAGGTGGTGCACCGTGGGTGCCCGATTGATAACAGTAAGAACAAAGAATAAAAAAGATGGCGAGACCAAGTCCCATCGTGATCGCCAAAAAAGTTGTGAGTGCTTAAATTAAGTGTGTGATTATCATGAAAATTATGTTGTTTAAGTGAAAAATAAACCTATTAAAAAGAAACTAGGTGATGTGATTGCCAGAAACTTTTGACCAAAAAGTTCAAAAAGAAGAAAGTTTGATCGCCTACCTATTTGGATGTGGGAGATGTTGAATTCTTAGTTCCCTTCCTTCAGCCGGCTGAAGAAAGAGAGCCCTTTCTATTTTTGTTCTTGCTTTGATTATTGAGCTTTGAGGATCGTCCAGATTCCTTGTTGTTCGCTGTTGATTCCCTCCCCTTGATTCTCCTTTGTACCTTGCAAGAAAAATGGAAAGGAAGAGAGAAAACACAATGAGAACTCAGATAGATATAGTATCTATTCTAGTGGAAATTCTGAGCATGCAACTAGACAATTGAACTCACTTGCTGGGTGATCTTTTAAACCCCTTTAAGATATGGATTAAGAGGAATGATGGTGAGTGTGTGTTGCATGGAGTGATGTAATGAAAATGTGAGGACAATGTGATGAAAAATGTGAGAAGATGCAGAAACAAATTAAAAGCTAAACTAGATGGCCCCTGGAAAGCCTTGGTCTTGAAAATTCTTGAAAGGACGAAGATCGGATGAAGAACTCATGGAAGCAGCACCTCGATCCTTCAGCGTTTGGACGTCGTCGCCAATTATCACTATTGTCACTCTCACTATCACTGACACTAATTATCACCACTCTCTGTGTAAGGACCGGGATTTCGGGTTCTGTGTTCGGGTCGGGATCGGGCCGGATCCCCTGGTTTGGACCCTGTGGGGTCTTGTGATTTCGGGCTGAATGGCGTCAGCCCTCGTCGACGCCTTTCAAAAGGCGTCAGGGTGCGTGGACGCCATTTAGGTTCCTGGTTGTTGTGCCACGTGTGCGCCACGTGGGCGGGTTTTCGGGCCGCGAGAGTACGGCCCTGTCAGATTTGTCTGAACGGCGTCCAGGTGGGTCGACGCGTTTCAGACTGCGACATCTGCGATGTCAGGGCATGGCGCCAGAGCGTTGTCAGTACGGCCTGTCACATCGTCTGAACGGCGTCCACGGTGGGCGACGCGTTTCAGAGCGGTGTCTGTACGGCTGTCCTGTCAGACTGATAGGCGTCTGCCTCGATCGACGCATTTTAGCTGGTTTCGGATTGACCCCGCGAGCCTCCCCTTCTTTCCCCTCATTCTCACCCTCACACTCTCTTTCTCCTCACCCCCTCCGCCTCTCCGGCGATCTTCCTCCCCTCCCTTCCTCTTCTTCCTCTTCCAACCACTCCATAGCTTCCCTACCTCTCACCTCTACCTCCACCACTTCCTTCGCGGCGTTCCCTTCTCCGGACGGCGGCCGACGTCCCGGCGGAGTGGCGGCGTCCCCGAAGGTACCGGCGGCGGCGTGGGGCGAGACGGGTCGGCGGCGAGGAACTTGGTGGAGTTCAAGAACCGGTAGGGGGACGAACCTTGCTTGTGATGTTCGTGTGATTCTCGGCGTGACGTGATGTATTTGGGGCTAGAATGAGCATGTTTAGGGGGTTTTCTTGTGGGAATTGGCGTGCTTGTGATCGTAGGATTCGGCGTATGCATGTGGTAGTTGAGTTCTCCTTCCTCTCCCTCTTGTTTTGGGGTTTTCGGGGTGCTTGGGGTTCAAGGGAGGAACCCTCGGTTCGAACCAGGGAACCTGGTTCCTGGCGCTGAAAGGCGTCGTCCCTAGTCGACGTCTTTTAGAAGGACGTCGGTTAAGTACGACGCGTTTCAGGGCAGAAATCCCCCTGTTCGAGTTTCAGAGGTTAGGGGTGCTGGGCTAAATGACGTCATGGGTGATCGACGCCTTTCTGAAGGACGTCGAGTCACCATGACGCCATTTAGGCAGGATTTGCCCCCGCTTAATGGTTCTGTATTCTGGATTTCGGGGTTGAATGGCGTCGGGCCATCCAGACGCGTTTTAATAGGCGACTTCATCGGTGGACGCGTTTTAAGGGTTATTCTGGTCTTTTAATAAACCCGTCTGTGGGGCTTGAATGGCGTCGACCTCGGTCGACGCGATTCAAGCCAGGAATGGTTAACTTGGGGTATTTGATGTATGTTTCACGGTTGGATGGTTCTAATGCATGCTTTGAGTTATATACTGAGACTGAGAACTTCTGCATGACTGGGATTTCATCATCTGTGGGTGTGTATGTGCTTTAACTGTACGTTGAGACTGGGGTTTACTGTGCGAATGGATTGACAGCATGTTATATGTGTGTGTGTGTGATCATACGACTGTGGATCGATGTGACAATGGTTTCCGATGTCACCATGGACCGGTGGGGACAGGGTCATGGTGTCTGTGAGGAGGGGTGCTCGTGGTGTTTTACCTTTAGCTGAGGGAAGCAGAACCACCTTGAGCCGGCGGGCCGGAGTAGCTAGTGTGCTATCCGAGGGGTTGCTGTTTGGTCTCAGCGGGTCGGGGTTTCCCTTGCTTGTTGTGACGGCTTCCGGCGTGTCTCTTGCTGTGGAGCTGGTGGTTTTACTGGTGGGAGTTGGTTTACCCTTTAGCCAATGGGCCTGATGTGACCTTTGATCAAGGTTACGAGTGGTACCTTTAGCCCTTGGCCTGATGCAGCCCGGGAGAGTTGGGTCTGCGGGTAGTTCCTATAGCTGCGGCTTGACGGGGGTTCCCGGTCCCCAGGACCCTCCAGGAAAGCGCTGAGGCCTAGCGTGGAGGCAATCCGGTGGTAGGACAGTAGTCTAGACTGCTTGTGTGCACACGTAGCTGGCAGTGGCGGTACACTGAGTCCAGCTAGTCCTAGTTCAGCTCACTGCCTCACCCTACAGTGCTCCGGAACACTGTAGGGGTGGACAGGCGTGAGCACTGGTGGCAGTGTTGGGAGGCGACGTTTGACTTCGGTCAACTGTGTGGTTTAGTCGTCTTGTGGACTTCGGTCGACTGTGTGGTTTAGTCGTCTTATGGACTTTGGTTGTGAGGCGTGGCTCTGTGTTGGGTTCTTTGGGTTACTCAGAGTTGTTCCTGCTACACTGTTTGTCGTACGTTTCGTACCGGGATTGCCTGTTGTGCTTACTGCTCTACTTGATTGTTCTATATATTACTGTTGCTTCACTTGTGGGTGTGTGAGTGGGAGGCAGGGGATCGAATGATCCCTACTGAGCCCAGTTCTGGTGTGGCTCACTCCCTGCGGTTTCAGGTGTAGACTTCGAGGCGCAGCGGTAGCGTGGTGTCTTCTTGGTGTGCGGACCAGCAGCCGTCTTAGTTCCGGGGTATGCCCCGATGTTGTTGTACTTTCTTTCTGCCTGTACTTATTTAATTGTTGGACATGTAATTATTGTTGGACTGTATACGGACATTGTTACTTTCCCTGCGCACTTGTTTACCTTTGTAGTCCGTGAGATTGTTATATTTAGCACTGTTTAGCACTTACTCCTCCAGATGTGTTGTGTGAGATCCGGGTGTGAGCCCGTAGTTAATGGGCCGACATCCATTTAGTGACCGGGTCCCGGTCATAGGATGGCGGGTCGTTACACTCTGTCACTTGACCAAGAGGCTGGGTATTTATAAACTTTTCATATCCGCGGTTATTCATGGATTTACATGGAGAAATTTTGAAGTTTATCCAGTTTAACAAACAGATAAACACATATTAATTCATCATTATCTGTAATTATCTAAAACGCGTCACCCATGGGAGACGCCTTTTAACTAATTAAGATAAGGATAAACATCCGGAAAAAATTCATCATTATCTATAATTATCTAAAACGCGTCGCCATGTAAAGACGCCTTTTAGAATAATTAAGATAAGGATAAACATCCAGAAGAGAGGTAGAAACAACTTAGGAAACCTAAATGGCGTCGTGACTGAAAGACGTCTTTTAACTAATTAATTAATTAATTAAAATTCAAATTTAAATATCAAAATATGAATAAATTCTAAATGGCGTCTGATGAGGCAGAATCCGATTCGGCCCATTAAAACAAGCCCAACGTTGTGGTTAGCCCAATAGTGGCAGTAAAAGGCCCCATGGGAGCCTTCGGTTCGTTAGCGCCCCGGCGGCCCTCGGCCCAGTAAGCAGTCCAGTGCTCTTTGGCCCGTCAGCTTCCCAATAGCCTTCGGCCCGTTAGCAGCTCAGCAGCCCTCGGCCCGGTAGGCTTCGGCCCATCAAGCGGCCCAACCCCCTTCGGCCCAATAGCCGTGTCCGGCCCACTCCGGTGGGAGGACTAGGCACTATGGCGGTTTACCAATAAACCCGGAACATAGTCCTATATCGGCTACCACTGTTAAGCATCCTCTATCCTCCGCTATAAATACACTGCTATTTATTGCCAAAGGTATGTCTCCGTGACCCTAAAGGACAACAGTCCAAAAAGCATTAAAGCTACTTCTTCCATCTCTTTGACTTCTGAATCGAATCATCTTCAGAAGCTAACTTAACCGTCGGAGGGGGTTCCTAAGGGCCGAAGCCCGGGACTCCTACTGACCGGTTTCTTCTTCTTTCCCTCCCGCAGGGGCTCGGTTTGAATCTTCGGTGACCTCTCCGAGTCGGTCTCGGCCGCCGACCTCGGGCTTCTTCCTCCGGTCTCGACGCCATTCGCTGGCTGGTCCTCCTCGCCTGAAGGCACCTCGGCTTCGCATCGGCCGCCATTCGACCGGAGGGAATTCGGCCGCGCCTTCCAAAGGCTAGCCCACATCCGACCGGGTGACCCTTGGCTTCGGATCTTCGGCAGCGTCTCCGCCTCCATCGCCTTTCGGATCCCCGTCGGACCTCCTCTCCGATCCGACCCAGCTCTGGATCTCAACTTCGGATTCCAGCCTCGGAATCCGGTCGTGATAGTTTCGGTTACATCACGTGGCGCCATCTGTGGGAAACAAACAAAGAGTCATGTCTCATCGTCCTGTAACCCGACGGTCCGGACAAGATGAAGCAGAGACACGGGCTACCCCGGTGCAGCCACTCCACTCCGAAAGCGCCCCGTCTGCTCCACCAAGCACGGCTTTGCCTGTCATACCAGAGTCCCTCGCTGCTAAAGACGATCGGATGGGAGTACTTCAGCAGCAGATGGCAACGCTAGCTGCTGCCGTTACCTCTCTTGCACCTCTGCAAGAGATGGTGTCCGCCATCGCCCAGCGCATGGGATTGCTGGGCCAGCTTCCCCAGCAAGTACCGCTTCCTCCACTCTATCCAGTCCAAGATACAAGATTCCGGCCGGCGCCCTCACCGGTTTCCCCCGACGAAACCGCCACGGCGCGCAGCGAGCCTTCGGCACTGCCTGCCCGAGCCCCTCGCGCCGACCGCCTGATGACGGAGCAAGGCTATGCTTCGTCCGAATTCCGCCCAGCCGGAACCGGAGGACGCTCGGTCGCCACCTCAACTGCCCCGGACCTGGACCGGCGGTTGACGGCTATGAGGAAGGAGATGTAGCAGATGGTGTCTCGGCCGTACGTAGCGCCCCTTGCCAGCACCATTTTGGAGCAAACCCCGTTCACGCCAGAACTCCTGGCTACCGAGGTATCTCCTAACTTCAAACTGCCGAAAGGCCCCCTCTACGACGGAATGACAGATCCGGTCTGCCACTTCCAGAGGTTCAATACCTATCTCTCTGTCCGAGGGGTTGCCAAAGCAGTCCGCTGCCGTCTTTTCCCCCTCACCCTTGAGAAGACTGCCCTTACCTGGTTCGAAACACTGGCCCCCAACTCTATCCACTCCCTAGTCCAGTTGTCCAGTTATTTATCAACCAGTTTTATGACGCCACCCGACAGTGTAAGACTTCCGCCAGCCTACTAGTCATTCGGCAAGGCCCCACCGAGACTCTCCAGGAGTATTTTACCAAATTCCGGACCGAAGCCGCCCAAATCCTAAACCTCGATAGCTCGATTGCGGTTTCGGCCATAATCAGCGGGTGCCGGGATGAAGGGCTCCTCGGCTCCATTGGGAAACGCCATCCCCCTATCTTCCAGGACCTCGTAGCCCGGGCCCACAAGTATATTAACCGGGAGGCCCTGATCATGTCTAAAGGCAAAGGTACAGCCGAAGCAGTATCGGCGCCTGCCCCCCAAGTGGTCCGCCTTCGACCTGAAGATCAAGAGCCCTCTCGTAAGCGATATCGCAGGGAGGAGTGGGACCGAGAAAAGCGACGGGATCCGCAGCTGCGGTACCTACCGCTACCCGCTCCCCCTTCCCGAATGCTTATGGAGGTGAAGGGCATGATCCGGCGGCCAGAGCGCATCAAAACTGACCCTCGCCGAAGGGACCCCGGCAAATATTGCGAGTATCATCGGGAGATCGGCCATTCAACAGACGAATGCCGACACCTTCAGGAGGAGATCGACCGCCTCATCAGGGAGGGCAGACTGCCACAGTACCGGCGAGAGCAGCCCCAGCAGCAGCGGAACCGGGACGTCCCTGAGGCGGCCAGGCTGCAGCAACCCTCGGAGAAGGAAGCCGCTCCTCCGCCAAAGATTACCTCAGCTCCGGTGGAAACATCTCATCAAAGACCCAGCGCTGGGTCTATCATGATGATATCCGGTGGGCCAGGAGAAGGATCAAAGCGCTGTCAACACAGCTCCGCAACAATAGCGACAGTTGACGTCGAGCCGAAGCGGCCCCGTCCAGAAGACATCACCTTCAGCTCAGAGGATTTGACTGATATTCAGGTCCCTCACGACGATGCTCTCGTTGTGAACGCTGTAATAAACAATTACGATGTTCATCGTATTTTTGTTGATAATGGAAGCGCTCCAAACATATTATTTTATGATTACTTTGTAAAGATGGGATTGAATGAGACTAATATGAAGCCTCATCGGGGGCCCCTATTCGGTTTTAACGGCTCGCCCTGCCGAGTAGAGGGCATTGTCCGGCTCCCCGTAACCATAGGCTCCGCTCCCCGGCAATTAACCGTAGAAACGGATTTTGCTGTTGTAAAAGTCGATTCGGCCTACAACGCCATCTTTGGCCGAAGGCTTATCGGCGGGATCGGAGCTGTGCCTTCTTCTTTTCATCAGAAGCTGAAATTCCATACCAGTCATGGAATAGGCGAAGCTAAGGGGAATCAAGAGGCGGCTCGGCAATGTTATATGATTTCGGTCAAGGGAAAAGCTGCGGCTGAATCCCTATCGATCGAATCCTCAGCCGAAGCATCCCCGGGAGAAGAACTCGTCGCCATCCCAGTTCCGGGAGGCGAGGGACGAACCCTTATGATAGGCTCCGGCCTAGAGAAAACCGAAGCAGAGAGACTCGCCGAATTCCTAAAAAGGAATCTTGACGTCTTCGCCTGGTCTCCAACAGACATGCCCGGGGTTGACCCGGAAATAGAAGAGCATCAGCTACACACCGATCCCAACCAGCCCCCGGTCAAGCAGAAGCGGCGTACCTTCAATCAGGAAAGGAGAGCCGCCATTCAAGCCGAAGTTCAAAAGGGGCTGGACGTCGGGCACCTCCGAGAGGTACACCACCCGGACTAGATCGCCAACGTAGTAATGGTGCCCAAGAAAGACGGCAAATGGCGAATGTGCGTGGACTTCACCAACCTTAACAAAGCTTGTCCGATGGATAGCTTCCCGCTACCTCGGATAGATCAGGTGGTGGATGCGACCTCTGGCCATGAGCTCCTGAGCTTCCTCGACGCCTATTCGGGCTATCATCAGATCCGAATGCATCCGGACGATGAAAGCAAGACCAGCTTCACGACCGACCTCGGTTTGTATTGCTACACTCGGATGCCCTTCGGCCTGAAGAACGCTGGCGCGACATATCAGCGCCTCATCAACAAAGTATTCGCCCCGCAGCTCGGCCGCAACATGGAAGTCTACATCGACGATATGCTGGTGAAGAGCCGCGTCGCTGCAGACTATTTGGCCGACTTAGCCGAGACATTCTCCGCCCTGCGGCAATACAAAATGAAGCTGAACCCAGCCAAATGCGCCTTCGGAGTGGCCTCCGGGAAGTTCCTCGGCTATATGTTCACTCATCGAGGGGTGGAAGCTAACCCCGCAAAGGTTTCGGCCATCATTCAGATGCGCCCTCCGGCTAACCTCCGAGAGGTTCAAAAACTTAACGGAAGGATCGCCGCCTTAAGCCGCTTCATGTCCAGAGCGGCGGACTACTGCTTCCGCTTCTTTAAACTATTGAAGAAGGCCAATAACTTCTCCTGGACGGACGAGTGCCAGACGGCCTTCGAACAACTAAAGGTCTATCTCTCCAAAGTTCCCATACTGTCCAAGCCGATCTATGGAGAGCCGCTATTCCTCTACCTCGCGGTATCTGAGGCAGCCATCAGCATTGTCCTCGTCCGGGAGCAAGACGGCGTCCAGAAGCCTGTCTACTATATAAGCCGAGCCCTTCAAGGAGCAGAGCTCCGGTATCTTGCTCTTGAGAAGCTGGCTTTGGCCCTCGTCTCATCCGCGAGGAGGCTCCGGCCTTACTTCCTCGCCCACTCGATAAAGGTCCTCACCGACCAGCCTCTGAAGCAAGTCCTCTCCTGACCGGAGGTGTCTGGCAGACTGGCGAAATGGGCAATCGAACTGGGAGAGTTCGATGTCTCCTATGCGCCTCGGATGGCGATAAAAGCACAAGCGTTAGCCGACTTTATTTCCGAGCTCACTCCTGAAGCTCCTTTAGCACCTCAGCCGAAGGTCGACACATCCGAGGCCGAGAAGACTTCGGCTTTCACACCGGCGGATGAGTGGCAGCTCTAAGTGGACGGCTCCGCATGCTCCACGGGCAGCGGCGCCGGATGGATCTTGGCATCTCCCGAAGGGGTCGTCACGGAGTATGCGCTGCGCTTCTCCTTTCCAGCCACCAATAATGCCGCCGAGTATGAAGCTCTCATCTCCGGCCTCCGGGCCGCAAGAAAGCTTGGCGTTCGAAACATAAAAGCTTTTAGCGATTCTCAGCTAATTGACAGTCATGTTTCCGGGGAATACGAGGCACGAGATGCGATAATGGCATCCTATCTCCAGGTAACTCGCAAAATTCTCGCCCAATTCAACTCCTATGAAATCGTGCGGATCCCGAGAGCCGAGAATGCTCGAGCCGACGCTCTTTCCCGGCTAGCATCAACTCAGGACGGGGGAGGAGGCCGGATGATTCTTGTAGAAGAACTTGCCGAACCAAGCCTCGGAGAGCCCGAGGTCATGCAAGTGACCGAAGCCGAAACCGAGACCTGGATGACTCCCCTAGTTACTTTCCTCCTCCGAGGAGAAGTCCCGCCCGATCCAAAGGAAGCAAAACAAATTCGGCAGCGTTCATCTCACTTCCTTCTCTTGGACGGACTGTTATACAAAAAATCCTTCGGCCGACCACTCTTGCGATGCCTCGGACCGGCCGAAGCCGACTACGCCATGCGAGAGGTGCATGAAGGGGTATGCGGAGCGCATGCGGGAGGAAGGGCCCTGGCTCATAAGCTTCTCAGGCAGGGATACTGGTGGCCGACGCTCCGAGAGGATGCAACTGCCCTTGTCCGTCGCTGCGATCAATGCCAGAGATTCAGCTCCCTCATCCACCAGTCGGCAACCCTTCTAACTCCTTTATCCGACCCCTGGCCTTTCGCCCAATGTGGAATCGACCTCCTGGGGCCCTTTCCCGTCGCCACCGGTCAAAGGAAGTTCCTCATCGTAGCGGTGGATTACTTTACTACATGGGTAGAAGCCGAACCCCTCGCGTCCATAACCGATAGCAATGCTTGGAACTTCGTCTGGAAGTCCATCATCTGCCGGTACGGCATCCCCCGAGCCATTATCTCAGACAACGGCAAGCAATTCGACAGCCGTCGGTTCAATGACAATTGCGCCAGCTTCGGCATTCTCTATAAGCTTACTTCAGTAGCCCACCCCCGGGCAAACGGCCAGGTCGAAGTCACCAACCGAAGTCTGCTACAAGGGTTGAAGACTCGCCTCGGCGAAGCCAAAGGTCGATGGGTAGAAGAGCTACCAAGTGTTCTCTGGGCATATCGGACTACAAGCCAAACCCCGACCGGCGAAACCCCGTTTTGCATGGCTTAT
This sequence comes from Zantedeschia hybrid cultivar, assembly GCA_030544215.1. Taxonomy (NCBI): domain Eukaryota; kingdom Viridiplantae; phylum Streptophyta; class Magnoliopsida; order Alismatales; family Araceae; genus Zantedeschia; species Zantedeschia hybrid cultivar. Next base: position 63,572,387 of record JARZZO010000008.1, on the reverse strand, counting down.
GGGATAGAAGCCGTTATTCCTGTTGAAATCGGCCTTCCCTCTCCGAGAGTCCTTACTCATGATCCGGAAGCCAATGGGGAAGCCTTAAAGGATCATCTCGATCTCATAGAAGAAACCAGAGATAAAGCTCGCATTCGGCTAGCAGCTTATCAGCAGCGCATGGCCAGATACCACAACACTCGAGTGAAGCCCCAAAGTTTTGAAATCGGGAGCCTCGTGTTGAGGAATGCTCATGCATCTAAACCAGCCGAAGCCGCAGGGAAGCTTTCCCCCAACTGGGAAGGACCATATCGCATGAGGTAATTCGACGAGGGGCTTATCGGTTGGAAACCCTTTCGGGCCAACCTCTCCCTCGCACCTGGAATGTGGAGCGCCTTCGGCGTTATTTCATGTAAGTTACTACCCCCAGAATTTAGCCGGAAGGCATGAATAAATCTCTCCTGTTAAGATGCCATGCATGGTATTATCTTAAGTCCGTGTAAACCGTACCGGGAGTGGCTTCGGCCATGCAAACCGTATCGGGAGCGGCATGGTATTTTCTCTAAGTCCGTGTAAACCGTACCGGGAGTGGCTTCGACCATGCAAACCGTATCGGGAGCGGCATGGTATTCTCTCTAAGTCCGCGTAAACCGTACCAGGAGTGGCTTCGGCCATGCAAACCGTATCGGGAGCGGCATGGTATTTTCTCTAAGTCCGTGTAAACCGTACCGGGAGTGGCTTCGGCTATGCAAACCGTATCGGGAGCGGCATGGTATTCTCTCTAAGTCCGCGTAAACCGTACCGGGAGTGGCTTCGGCCATGCAAACCGTATCGGGAGCGGCATTGTATTTTCTCTAAGTCCGTGTAAACCGTACTGGGAGTGGCTTCGGCCATGCAAACCGTATCGGGAGCGGCATGGTATTCTCTCTAAGTCCGCGTAAACCGTACTGGGAGTGGCTTCGGCCATGCAAACCGTATCGGGAGCGGCATGGTATTTTTTCTAAGTCCGTGTAAACCGTACCGGGAGTGGCTTCGGCCATGCAAACCGTATCGGGAGCGGCATGGTATTCTCTCTAAGTCCGTGTAAACCGTACCGGGAGTGGCTTCGGCCATGCAAACCGTATCAGGAGCGGCATGGTGTTCTCTCCAAGACCGAATAAACCGCATCGGTAGTGGCCTCGGCCACGCAAACCATGTCGGGAGCAACATTCTTCTTCAAGTCCGTAGCCGAATCTGGATTAGGCTTCGGCCGCGCGAGCCGCATCTAAACAGAAATAAGGTCTCGAACACAAGAAGAACCAGACTCGGTCATCCATTCAGAACGCAAAGAAGAAGAAAAGTACTTTTTATATACATGAAAAACGAAGTACAAAATCGGCCGTATATCTGGCCACAGTCTTTCAAGTGAAGTCAAAGTAAAAACCGGGACAAGCCCCCGTACTAGCCTTCGGTGTTCTCACCATCCACATCAACAGGGCTCTGGCCCGGAGATGGGGAGGGAGAATCATCGACCTGAACGGCCTCGGTAGCGGCGGCATCCACGGGAGCTGCCTCGTCAGGAACGGCCGCATCGCCTTCCGCCGAGGCTGAAGCTCTCTCGGCCTTGAGCTCCTTCCACCAAGCCAGGAGCACTTCGCCTTCCTCGTCCGTCGGAAGGGAGATGCCGGTCAGGTCCACGGCCGGACACGCCTTCTGAGCGGCGGCCAGCCCTATGCTGAAAACGGACGAAGCCGCTAACAGCTGGGCTTGGACTATCTCCTCGGCATAATCTAGGCCAGCCTTGTAGCTGGCAACGGCTGTACGAGCAGCCTCTACAGCCTTAGCCTCCAGATTTAGCCTCAGAGCAGACATCTCTTCGGCATGACGGCGGCGATCCGAGACCCGCTGGGCGGCCTTGTCCTGGATCTTGGCCTTAAGAGCTTTATTTTCGGCCCGGACCGCCCCCAGCTCCTTCTCGGCCTTCTCCTTCTCCCGCTCGGCCTTCGATTTGGCCTCGGAGGAAGCGCGAGTTGCCTCCTGCTGCTCCTCCAGCTTAGCCTGCATCCGGGCATTTGCTTCCAGGAGCCAGTCGTCGCACCGGGGAGCCCTCGCCAGAAGCCGACGGGTCCGATGCCTGCTCGGCGTCCTAGAGTTGTTGATGGATGGCCGCCTGACGACGAATCAGGATGCCACACGTGACCGCGGCCTGCAGCCAAAAGCAAACAGAAATTAGCAACCCCAAAACGAGCCAAGGGAAATGTTAGACCGAGGCGCACAAAGAAGTTTTTTACCTGGACCGACAGTCGGGCGCTCAGCAACGCCAGTTCGTTTGCCGACAGATCCTTCAGATGATCCTCGGCCGTCGGGAGGGTCAAGCCTCGGAGCAGGCGCAGGCACGTCCGAGGGTCCTCCATACTCTCGTCCCTATAAATCCCCAGGTCCGGGACCCATAGCTCGCGCTCATGGTCGCGAGATGCCTGCGACCCAGAACCTCCAAAATCCTCCGCCCTCGCCGTCGCGGCCGAAGGAGAATCGCCCCCCGGCGCTTCAGGAGGCGACGAGAGCGGGGCCCTTCGGGCAGCAGTTGGCCTCTTAGTTGTCGGGGCAAGCTCTGTTTCGCCGGGCTTGTCCACCCGGCCTCGCTTCGATGGTCGACCACCCCGTCGGGCGAATGATTTGCCTTTTCTCTCTCTCTCGAGAGCAGCAGCAGCAGCGTGACCCTCAACAGAAGCCGCTGTCGTTATCGCGGCCCGAACGCTCGGGGCCACGCCTCGTCCGGCCCCTCTCGCCGCCTGCGGTCGACCGGACTGCTGAGCCATCCGGCTAAGGAGGCCTTTAATCCTAGAAATTTCTACAAACAGAAGAAGGGATTAGTATCTTACGGCGCATAACTCCGCGGTTCAAGATCGACTTACCCTCGGCCGAAGCCTCAGCACCCTCGGCGGTCGGAGGAGCTTCGGCCGGAGGCGCGACCTCGGCAGCTCCTTCAGTCTCCCCCGGAACCTCCTCGGGAGGAAGATAAGGAGGGGCCCGCGGAGGATCCTTCGACGGATCCGGCCATGCCCCAGCCCGCACAAGCTGCTCCGTTTCATTGAAAAGCTCCGCGATATCGTACGGAGCCGCGGCATCTATGAGGCTCACAATGTGAAGCTAATCGGAGTTGAGAGTGGGCAGATCGGAGAGGACAAAACTGTACCACTCAGATCTCCCCTGCCGTTGTATCTTGAAGAGATAGTGAAAGATGTTAACCGAAGGGGTAACTTCGATGAGGGCGAACACAGCCAAGAAGGCATAGACTGTGCGTCAGGAGTTAGGAAAAAATTGAGACGGGGCTGACCCGTAAAAGCACAGAAGATTGATGACGAAGGTGGAAAGAGGAAGGCGAAAACCCGCCCGGAAGCTTTCCTCATAAATGGAAAAGCTACCCGGACGAGGAGAATTGGCCCTGGTGTTCGAACCGGGCCGATAGGGGGTCATCCACGATGGGAGTTGATAGTAGGAGGCAAGGTATCTGACCCCATCGTCAGTAAGAGTGCAGACCACTTTCGAAGCGGTCTCGGGCCGACGACGACTGGAGGAGGAAGCCTGGCCCGTAGCGAGAGCCTCTTCGGACCCCTCGGCGCCAAACGATTCGGCCTCGTCCGCCATGAGAGAAGCAAGGGAGTTCGAAGAAAGGGGAGATGATAAGGAGGATTCAGGAGACTAAGACGGAGTATAGCCTTCAGCTGCAGAACTACTGTCAGCCGAGGAGGAACTGTGGGACATGGACCACGGGGGCGGAAAAAGGAAATTGAGGCTTACCCTCAAGAAAAAGATCTCCTCGATTGCCCACCGCCTCTCAAGCAATGAAAACGTCCCCAGCAACAACTCCAGGCGATGGAGAACTCCCCAGCGACAGACAGCGCACTCGGAAGCACCTTCAAATGGCTAGCCCTTCGCCGGAGAAGCAGGAAAGCTCGGATGGTTGCAGAGAAACGCAGGCGCAGGAAGGAGGGAGCGGAACAGTGCCCTGCGAAGGGTTCCTATTTATAGGCTAAGTTCAAAACATCCCCCGCCGAAATCAACGGCCAGGATCATCTCCCTCATCGGCATCGCCTCTCTCAGATACACGCCACGTGCACCATCCTTCGGTAATGATGACGGCCCGACTCCGGGGATCGAGGCAAGATAATCAATGGCCGAAAGCAGTCCGACCCTTCGGCTGATCCCTCGGATGCCCGCCACGTGTTCTGATCCGCGCGCCGAGGAAGGAAGCAGCGGCAATCCGAGTATAGCCTCGGACAGAGAGCCGAGGTGACCTGCGATCCGCGTGCGGCCAAGATCCTTTTATGTTTTTAACGGAGCGGCCGGATGCGCGACGCGTGTCCTGTATTTCTTCGCGACGCGACCATTCTGACGGAGAACTCGACGTCTGTCCCGTCCATTTGTCAGGCCTGACATAGTCAGAAGGCTCGTCCCTTCGCAATTAAGGACGAAGGTATTCCATCACTATATCCCGAACAAAGACGATTAATGGTTACTGACCCTCGGCCAACCGAGGACATTATTTCTTCTTAACGAAACAGAAAGCCTCAGATAGCGCCTGTTACGTTATTCCCCAAGGAGGCTTCAGACTATACTCTCGCCATCTCAAAACTGAGGAAGACAAGAGTGGGGGGCTATGTGATGAGGCAGAATTCGATTCGGCCCATTAAAACAAGCCCAACGCTGTGGTCAGCCCAACATCGGCAGTAAAAGGCCCCCTGGGAGCCTTCGGCCCGTTAGCGCCCCGGCGGCCCTCGGCCCAGTAAGCAGTCCAGTACTCTTTGGCCCGTCAGCGGCCCAATAGCCTTCGGCTCGTTAGCGGCTCAGCAGCCCTCGGCCCGGTAGGCTTCGGCCCATCAAACGGCCCAACCCCCTTCGGCCCAATAGCCGTGTCCGGCCCACTCCGGTGGGAGGACTAGGTACTATGGCGGTTTACCAATAAACCCGGAACATAGTCCTATATCGGCTACCACTGTTAAGCATCCTCTATCCTCCGCTATAAATACACTGCTATTTATTGCCAAAGGTATGTCTCCGTGACCCTAAAGGACAACAGTCCAAAAAGTATTAAAGCTACTTCTTCCATCTCTTTGATTTCTGAATCGAATCATCTTCAGAAGCTAACTTAACCGTCGGAGGGGGTTCCTAAGAGCCGAAGCCCGGGACTCCTACTGACCGGTTTCTTCTTCTTTCCCTTCCGTAGGGGTTCGGTTTGAATCTTCGCCGACCTCTCCGAGTCGGTCTCGGCCGCCGACCTCGGGCTTTTTCCTCCGGTCTCGACGTCATTCGCTGGCTGGTCCTCCTCGCCCGAAGGTACCTCGGCTCCGCATCGGCCGCCATTCGACCGGAGGGAATTCGGCCGCGCCTTCCAAAGGCTAGCCCACATCCGACCGGGTGACCCTCGGCTTCGGATCTTCGGCAGCGTCTCCGCCTCCATCGCCTTCCGGATCCCCGTCGGGCCTCCTCTCCGATCCGACCCAGCTCCGGATCTCAACTTCGGATTCCAGCCTCGGAATCCGGTCGTGATAGCTTCGGTTACATCAGCGTCTACACAGGTCGACGTCTTTTAGACTTCTTCATATTTTAATCAAAATTTGAGTTAAAATCAATTTAATTAATGAACTTAAATCATGTCTATTTGACCCGACACTATTTAGATAATTAACTAAAAAAAGATCAATAAAAATTAACCAATGATTAAATATCAGACCATTCTGAGGCATTATTATATGATATGAAATTTACTCAAAATGATGTCAAAATTAATGTGTCTACAGAGATACGTGACGATTTCTTGAAAGAAGAAGACAAAGAATAGTGTGTACATAAATTAAATTTTAATAACATAATTAAAAATAATCTAAGATTATTAATATATGCATTCAATAAATTTTAAAATTTTATGAAATATTAATCAAATAAAAAATTACAATAAATAGTGCATGACAGTTATGTGACAATTTCTCAAGAAAAGAAGACAAAAGATAAGAGTGTGCGCAAAGTGTTGAATTTTAATACGATAATGAAAAATTAATTTAAGATTAAAATATTAATTATATATTAAATAACTTTTAAAATTTTATAAAATACTAACTAACTTAAAAAGAAGGAAAAAAGTACGATGAATAGTACACAAGAGATCTGTAGCAGTTCTCTAGAGAAGAAAATAAAACGTAAAAATATATGCAACACTTAAACAAGCACAAAAAGAGCTGAAGGGAGGGAGTGCTAGCTATGGTCTTGAAAAAGCAAAAGCGACCGGCATGGGGCCCAACTTAATTTATCCTTCTACCAGAGGGTTGTTTGTTTTAATGTAAAATATTGTAAATCATTTAATTTTAAAATCACCAGTTTTAAAACAAGTGAAATTTTCTTATTTTAGAATCAAGAAATATTTGTTTGGTTGTTTTTAAAATAAGATCAAGAAGATGCTTCAATCTTCTTGTTTTAGTTTACAATGGATTTTTGTTGTTAATTGAAACAAAGAAATTGGACTGTCAAGTGGACAGACAAGGCCCATACATGACTTTACCTTATATTGCTTTACATCATTCTAAACAAATGAAATTACGGTAAAGTGAAACAATTGTTTCAAATTACTTTGTTTTATGCTAAAACAAATAACTCTTAAGTTTCTTTTAAGCTCCTGGACCGGTCAGGCCGACTAGAAGTGTTCGAACAAGTTAGTGTCTTTTTATTCAGTTTCTATAGACGACGTCATTTTGTCATTTTAAAAAAAAAGAAAATCCTCGTTAAGAAGAGAGATTACATTCTACTTATACCTATGCGCCCGTTTTTACAACATCCAGCGTGGAGTTAAAGAAATTTACCGTTTTTATGACTCTCCAAGTCCCTTAAAAATCAACGGATCTCAAAGCCATTCTAAACGGATACTGAAGCAGATCGAGCCCGACCGGCTGACCGCTCGATCCGATCCGATCCAATTCCGCTCTCGTCGCTCCGAGAGAAACTTGAGAGAGACGGTTCGGATGGATACCATACCGCGAAGGAACAGCCCCGTTTAGACCGACCCCCATGTCCGCTGCACCGGTGGAGCTCCCCTTCCTCCTCCTTCAGCAAGGGTTCCCCATCGAGATCTCGTTCCCCTCCAACTCCGGTACGTCGCGATCGCCATTGCTTGCTTGTTTGCTTCTTCTTTGATGGATTGTGGTTTGGATTGGGATGGCTGCCGCGTGAGGGATCGAGCAAAGCTTTCTTCACTTCATGCTTGTTGAGCTGTTTCTCGGACCCGGGAGATCTTGTTCGTCGGCTTTAACTTGGATGTGTAGAGATTAAACATTAGTTTGTGGTTGTCTGGTGTGAATTTTGTGGATGTTTGAATAGATCTGGTTGTCCTCCACGTTTTTGTGTTTTGTTTTGTGGATGTGTGTAGAGGTTTGTTTCTATCGAGATGGGTAGGAGGTCTTGGGGACTTCGTTGTTCAGTTTCTGAGGAGTGGGGGTGGGGGGGACTGGAACACGGGTTCATACGGGATTAATGGTGATCGAAACGTGGATTGTCTTCCTCCCCTCTAATTCATAGCTGTTTTTGTTGTTGGCGAATGCCGGAGGAACTACATATGTGTTGCAGTGCATGCTTCTAATTTGAACCATGATTTGGGGGGAAGGGGTGTTATTATGTAGAACATGGTTTCTTAGATTTGGTTACTGGAGTATAGCTTCCTCTTGACATACTACATATGGAGGGTCGTTTACAGAATGCACCGGCTTAAAAATTGACATGGATGACAATCTCGTCGGGAGAATTGTTTAACATACGATATTAAAATAAGCATTTTTATGGCTTAATTGAGAACTTTGGGTAATTGCACTGCAAGCCTCGCTGTGTCTAACATTCACCTGTGGCTTCAGTATACGATTTTACACTATTTAACTATTTCTCTAAGCTTCCTTTCTGTTCATTTTATCTCAAATTATATACACTCATGCGCAATTTGTGTGCCAATGAAGATTATTTTTCCGAACTATTACATCGATGGGCATGCATTTGGCAAAATGAATCTGACTTTTGGTCATAGTTGTCAATCTTGTCTCATCCTAGTTGTAATTGGCTATTTAATTTGTCCTATTGGTGCCTTGTCCTGGCCTTCTCAGTTTGCTCGATCTTTCTCTGCCTTCCCAGTTTGATTTGGCCTGTCTCAGCCTGCTTGATCTTTCTCTGCCTTCCCAGTTTGATTTGGCCTGTCTCAGCCAGAATCTTGTATTTCAGCCTGAGGCCATCCAAGCTATCTTTCTCTGCCTTCCCAGTTTGATTTGGCCTGTCTCAGCCAGAATCTTGTATTTCAGCCTGAGGCCATCCAAGCTTCTTATAGCTTTTCATTAACCTAATGTACCCTTTATAGAATCATAAATCCATACCAAACCCTTTTATAAAACATTTATTCTATAAATTTCTGTAATATATCTTTTTGTAAATACTAGAATGCGTTGGTCTTTGATATTTTCATGTGATACATTTATTTTTATGTTACATTATGTACATATACATGTTCTATCTTTTCTGGAATATGTATTCTAAAATTCATGGGATGGGATGTCGGGACATCCTATCATAGTAGAAAAATGGATAAAGTCCAGGATGGGATTGATGAATATGCTCCTGGTCAGTGTTATGCTGTTATCCATCATATAGTGGCTATTTTGAATGAGTAATTTTGCTATATTGGGTGATTTAGACTAACTAAAATGTGGGTCCATGCTACTTTTTTCTCTGGCTTCCCATCCCTTACTTTTATCTCAAGATAAAAGATCTTACATGCCACTCTGCCAGTGAGGGCTATCTTTTGAATTAGTACGAGGAATTTGTGTTTAAACAAACCATCTTATTCGGGGCCTTTTGTTATACATTGTGTGATTTTGACTTAATGTCATCTTAAAAAAATGGTAGTACACAAATTTGTTAAAATCTAAAATAGAAGGGGATGTACACATATATAGTCAACGAGCTTTCAAAAATTCCACTTAGTAAGCTATAAAAGTCCCACTATGCAAAAAGCAAAAAGGCCCACACCAAGACGAGGAAGATTTCACTAGATAACCAACAAAATAAAACAATGTCGGCTGTCCACTCTAAAAGGAAACTCTTTCACCTTCCTTGCTCCATCACAAATGAAGATAAACACCGTTTTTGCTGTTTGTGTGGTTTTAAAAAAAATCCGACTGTTTCTCTCCCCTAGGTACACAATGTTTCTTGCAAAATCAACCACCAAATTTTTCTGTCTTTCTTAAGATCCGATCTTTATTTACAAGAAGACAACAAGGACTTGGTGTGACTTTGGAGAGGAAAGTTAACTTGCACATTGTGAAAGATTTGCTGCTGAACCTCCTGGCATAGAGAGCAACCCAAAAACAAATGGCTTAGGGTCTCCTCCTCCTCCATGCACAAGCAGCAAAAGGGTGCCAAGTGGTTGCAAGTAGGAAGCCTGCATGTGGAGTCTTCACCTTCTCCAAACATATGGTGCAAGCTGATGTCTAATTCCTTTATTTGTAAATTTGCCAATCTAGTGGTAAATTTGCCCCTTTCTCCCATCTGTGTGTCCACAATACAGCTTTGAAGCTATAGGTTACTGATATGCAAGAAGGTGAAGTGAGTTTATAAGGCACCCAATCTCTTCCTTGTAGATTCCTCCTGAACCTTTTGGACCACCTCCCAACCCCCATCCTATCACCAATAACCCCTGCCACAACAGCCCTACTGTCTGTAGTCACTCCAAAAAGTAGAGGAAACCTTTTCTCCTAGGGTCTGTCCCAACACAGTCTATCCTTTGTATTGAGTTTTTTGCTCATTCCCAAGAGAATCTCTATCTCTGAAAGAATCACATCTATAGCCTGAAGGGTCCTACTGCACTAGGGAGAAGCATTACTAATAATCCCTGGCTCAATATCCTACTATCTTCCCTTCTATTATACTTTTTACTGGATCACTCCCCCTTCTTTGGTCCCCAGTCTCCACAACTTGCTCAACAATGTGAGATTGAAGTCCCTTATCTTTAAGTTTCGAGAAGGTTATCGTCCTTCCTTTGTTCATGTTGCTATCAGCTGCAACTACCACCACTGTCATGCCAAAAGAATCTTTGATTTCTTAGTTGCAGTCTTCAGGATTCTAAAGAAAGGAAGGTAGTGGATCAGCAGATTAGACAACACAAATTTGCAAAGGACAAATCCCTCTCCATAGGCCTATCAATCGAGCCCCAAACATGATGCAGGATGACAACAGCATGAATGCAAATAGCAAGTGCAATGATTTCCACAACGATCCCATAATGCAAGGCAAATAACCACATGCAATCCAACAGTCCATTTATGCAGTTATGAAATAATCAAGCAATCTCAAGCATCCCGCAATGTCAATATATCCACAATAATTAAACAGTGGACTGATGGTATCATAAGAACCACCGTTAGGATAGGGCTCACTTCCAAATTAGTATGATAGATCAATGAGCAAACAATGGGAATAGGCCCTCACATAATCTCACATCTGACAGTGATTAAAAATTTATAACAAGCATTCAATATTGCACTCTCGCTCTCTTGGCATGCAGCAAGCTTAAAGCATACTAAATGAACACGTAAACCAAACAAGGTCGTCCGAGGACATTTGCACCCAACATGTGCTCGGTGAAGAGACATCCTCAGCTGATATGCCAGCCCCAGGTGGATGAGGAGGAGGCCCCGACAGACAGGATTGGCACGATCAACCAGATCTGATGACCCATGCTGACTGGTGCCCTTAGGGGCTCGATCAATGAAGCTGTGATGATGCCTGTGTCTCGTCAACACAGGGCTTCCACGGTGCAGGGTGTGAAGGACACCTTTGGCACGGATCACGACATGAGGAGGCTCGTAAAAGTTGTTATGGTTCTGGGGCATTAAGCTGTGATGTAGCAGACCTACGTGATATCATCGCTGGGTGGTGTAGATGACGAGGTCTTTTGGGGCGTGGAGGACGGAGGGAGGTGGCAGGGTCCACCTGGGTGCATCAGCTCCATGGAGCTTCGAGGAGGGGCAAGGACAATGATGGGGAACCGGGTTGGCGTGCCACTCAGATGGCCCAAGCAGGCTGAAGGGTAGGATGCTTCTTGGCCCATTGATGGTGCTGGTCTCTGCTGGATCCAGGTGAGGTCAGCCTCACATGGGCCCCCTTCTTATGGAGCTCCTCCTCGATGCATTAAAGAATGATAGAGGGGGCCATGGGTGAGGGATGCAAGCCACAAAGAGAGAGAAGGGGAGAATAGAATGAGGCAAAGGGACAAGCACAGTCTATGATGCCACTGCTTCCCTTGGTGGCTTTCAAGGTAGGGTCATATGGGTGGGGCTTCACGTCAGCATATTCTTCCAAGGTGGAGGGCCACCAGATTTCCAGGTGTGACAAGGGCTGAATAAAGAAAGGGAAGGTGGGATCGGGAAGGAAGGAGGAGGGCATGGTTCCTGAGGGAACAGCCCTTGTGTCCTTCGTCTGAATCTTGGGGGTTGTAAACAAGGCAAAATTAAATGAGAAGAAGAGGAAGTATGGACGAAGAAGATGAAGGTGGTGCAGGATTGTGGGAAGGTTGCATGCAGATCGAGGTAGCAATGGGGATGGCGGCTGCACGGGTCCTCTTGCCCTCCCTTTTAGGGTTGCACTTCTCACGAGATGCCCTAACTAGGGTTTCGAAAAGGGAAATAAGTCTTTCTCCATTGCATTCATTACCCATTTCTTTACAATAAGCTCCCCTTTTATAGGGAGGGAGTGCAAAACAGAGAAGGACCAAGTTGCCTTCCTCATGTGACAAGTGGAGGCCCAAAGCTGCAGCAAATAAAAGAGGCCCAAACAACTCATAGGCCCAAAACTAACAAAATGATACTAACATTTAACGAAAAGAAAAATACAAAATGATACTAACATCTAACGGAAAGAAAAATACAAAATAAATGAAAACTACATGATAAAAATAAAATGATAGGTGACTTTGACATCCACTAGGCACTCTAATCATCTTCCATCCATAAAGATGTGGCCTCCGAATCAGCTCGGCATCGATGTCAGTGTACGAGCATTGGGTCGAATCAGACTCTCACGCAGGTGCCCTCACCTTAACATTTGCAGTCTTCCCCCAACTATTAAAATTAATATTACTGAGAGAGAGAGAGAGAGAGAGAGAGAGAGAGAGAGAGAGAGAGAGAGAGAGAGGCATCGTCAAGTAGGATACGGAAACCCCCCTATCTCACATGCTATGACCTCTGCTGTATTGTGCACATCACCTCTCTCCATGTTCGTCTCCACCGTCAATCTCTTCTCATTGTTAACCTTCAACCCAGTAGCTGTCTCTAGGAATTCCGACATCTATCTGTGTGTGTTTGATGTAGTCCCAATCGACCTGGCAAAGATGGTCATTTTGCAGAGTTTATCTTTGAAAAAAAAACTTAATCATTTCCTATTCACCTTGGTATGCATGCATCTGTCTTTCATTTTCTCCTCAATTTCCTCCAGTTTTCGTTATGATAATTCTTCCCAATTTGTTTGTTGATGGTTTTCACTATGAATGGTGGAAGTGGTTAGTTCTTACATTGTTTTATTGCTGACGTGTGGATAATCTTTCTATACTTGACCTCTTTGAAATCCCATTTGTTCATCAAGACAAAAAAAAATCTGATAAATATACTTACCTTGTTTTTTTATTGTTTATGAGTAAATATAACATTTTTACTTTTACTTTTTGCAGTAAGGTGCCACTCAAGACATACAGTTCATGCCAGTGATAGTGGAAAACACATACTTCTGATTCTGTGACTCCAGCCTGGATAAGATGGACTCACCACAAAGTGACTCATTATCTTCGCCACCTGCAACCACACCAGAAGTTCATCATCCTCCTGCTGGTCAAGATGGTTCTGTGCGGGATACACCATCCATACTCTCTGCTTCTGGCCTATCCTCGTGGGCCAGAAGTATAAAAAATTCATCTGCAGGCCAAGATGATTCACAGCAAGGAGATGCTGGAAAGTCAACTTTTGCACGTTTCACCAGTGGATTTGGGTTACGTTCACCTCCAAAAGCTCCTGTGACAAATGAAAGTGCAGAGGCTCAGGGTTCCTCAACGAATGTACAGCCTGGTGTGTTAGGTTCATTTACAAAAGGTTTAGTAGACTCATCCAAAAGTGCTGTAAAAGCTGTCCAAGTCAAGGCTCGCCATATTGTCTCCCAGAACAAAAGGAGATACCAGGTTATCTTTCTAAAGCTACTTTATTTCTTCGGTTCTATGGGAATTCAATCAAGATTACATTAGTTTTTTTATGATGTTTTGTTTTCTGAAATGGATATCATCACATTATCACTATTTGTTTTCTGGGTCACCATTTATTCTATTTTCCTGTCAATTACTCTCAACAGTGTTTTAAACATCGGCCAGCTAGGCGACTAGGCTATCTGCCTAGATGGCTCACGGCCTTCCCTGCCCTGGCAGTTTCTGCCGTTTCATGTTTTGCAAGTCTTTCGGTTGTTGGATTACTGTCATCTTGACTCTTGAATGACCACTATACACCCAAAAATTAGTTACACATGGCCTTAGAAATTGTCCCGTATAAACATCTCTCAATCAGATCCACAATGAGAGCTCCTTTTCTATTCCATGGATTCTTCATCTTGTCTTCTTCCCTACTGGCTACTGCAACACCTAATAGACTTTTGATCCCCTTAGTCTTCTGGCACTGTAGAGAATCCTCAGAATCAACATCGGAAGCTCCTTGATGAAAATATAATTTTCTCTCCTTTTGTCATTTTTGACGTCCCCTTCAGCCACACTGGTTGTGTCTCTCTTTTTGTCATTTTGAAACCCTCCTCTTTGGCTACATTATGAATAAGGGACCAGTGCTCCACCTTTGAGTTACAGGTTTGGGTACACTTTTTCATCTTCCTTAAGTTTTTCTTAATGTTTAATGCGTAGTATATATTCTTCAAAACATAGTTATGCCATATTAAGATTAACTCATTAATGAGACTTTGTAATACTTATATAAGAAATTAAAGAAAAAAAGGCTGGAAAATATCTGCCTTGGAGTTTGAGGCATCTGTCTCTCCGCCTGAATGCTTAGGTAGTAAGGGAGTCAGCCGACTCACTCTGCGTAGGCATTTTTAAAACATTGCCTCCAAATACCTGTGTAGATGTTTAGAGGATCTTGCATGTTTTGTATGGCATTGTGGCAGAAGGACGGAGAAGTGGGGGTAACTACCTTGGCCATCCAAGTTGAAATGTGCGGACCGAGTCTTAAGCCAGAAGGTATATGCATCCTTCTTCTTGTTTGTAGGTTTTTGTCATTTCTAGAGGTCCTCTCAAGTTAGAATCACAATACAACTAGCCAACTTTCAAAGGTACTTATAGAAACATCTCAACCACATATACATCTAAGGAACGGTATAATACAAATTCTTCTTAAACCGTCCCCATGCAATTTGCTGGAGTAACTTCCGGGGAAATCAAATCTACGTTGAAATTGTTTATTTTAGAGTTGTCTTTTCTATACAATTGAAGTAGGTTGTTACTTTGTACACCTGATACAACTTGGGTGATGTCTGATGTCTAGATTCTTGCTCTGTTATAGTTTGGTCTTTTTTCATTTTTTGATGGATCCTGGGTGAGGAGCCTCTCCAAATCTGGACTTTGGTTGTAACCTCCTGTTGAAACAGGTTTTTTTAAGAAAAAAAAGGAAGAAAACAGAAAAAAGAGGGAGAGAGGGGGATCGGCTGAGAGAGAAGACAAAAGGGAGAGAGAGAGAGAGAGGTAGCGGTGAGGGTGGCCTCCCCCCCCCCAACACACACGCACACCGGTACCTCATTCGACCTCCACTGGTGGTGGGGGGATGGGGAGTAAAAAAAAAGGGAGACACAAAAAAAGGAAAGAGGAGGAGAAAAAAGAAAGGGAAAAAAAAAAAGAAGGAAGGGGAGGGTGCCACCGGTGCCCCCCATCGGTGGCACCCACCGGTGGGGGGGGGCACCGGTGGCCACCCTTTTGGCCTATAAAAGGCCCCCAATCCCTCCAACACAGACACATGCACAAAGCAAGAAAGAGAGAAAAAGAGAAGGCTCTGTCCAAAGGTTTCTGCAGAAAAAGAAGAAGAGAAGAGGACTTCTTGTGGAGGAAATTTGTGCGTGGAAAAAAAAAGGACAAGGACATTTTTTTTTTGTTATTATTGTAATATGGTTAACAATAATAAAATGTAAATAGGTTTATTTTTATTAGTGAAATATCCCTCATTTCTTACACGGTTTACTCTTATTGGCAGAGTAACCAATTTTTAGTGGTTCATTCTTAATAGAATGACCATGTGGTTATTGGTTCACTCTTATTGGTAGAGCGGCCACACACCACATGAATCATTTTATTAAAGTGACCATTATTTATTGGTTTCTCTAAAAGTTTATTTGGTTTATCCTTATTGGTAGAGTAGCTATTATTTAGTGGTTCATTCTTAATGGAATGACCGTGTGGTTATTGGTTCTCTCTTATTGGTAGAGCGGCCATACACCACATGAATCATTTTATTAAAGTGACCATTATCTATTGGTTTATCTAAAGTTTATTAGGTTTACTCTTATTGGTAGACTAATCATTATTTTTGGTTCATTCTTAATAGAATGACCATGTGGTTATCGATTCTCTCTTACTGGTAGAGCGGCCATATAACCCACAACTCATTTTATTAAGGTGACCAACATTGTGTAAAGTGCTTAAATCAATGAAAATACCTTATTGTTGCTTCATGTTCTGATATTTGTGGTTCGTTTATATTGGTTGAATGGCCAACTTGTTTTGGTTCTTTCATATTGGTTGAAGGTCCATTAGGGAATATCCTTAAATATGCGGTGGCCTTCATGTTCCATTAATTAAGGATATCCTTTATGTCCTTTATCCTCTCAAATGAACCTAAGAAGGGGGGATGTGCTGTCCAAAGAATCCCTTATCTCTTTAAAGGATACTTAAAGGATACCTTTGACCATTTCATCTTCTTTAAAGGGTCCTAATGAAGGTTGTGTCCAAAAGATTGATTTTTTTTAGTACCCTTAAAAGACCCTAAGTCCTCATGTCCTTATGAGAACTCAAGAATCCCTTAAGTATCCTTCAAAGGATCCTTGTAAATCTTCTCAAATAAAAGAAAGAGAATCTCGTTTGCATGCATCGCACCAAGGCAATTGATTTTACTTCTATTTTATCAATAGGCCTTAATATACGGTTAATCAAGGGTTGCCAATCAGTGATTGACGTAATTAACACTGACCGAGGTTAGTGAGGAGAGGTCAAGAATATGGATCCACGCTTGATCCAAAAATCTTAGACTTGGGGATTGATTTTAAATTCTCAAAGTCTACATTAAAAAAATAAAAAGAGCTGATCATGTTTTTTTTTTTTTTTAAAACTTAAAGAATTCTCTTTTAAACCAAAGTTCTCTTTCTAAACTCAAATTATTTTTCAAGAATAAAATAAATGATTAAAGATTTTAAAAAAACAAAGTCTCACAGATTGACACGCCCGATGGGACCTCTCTTTCCCTTCATCTCTCCGTCCAATAAGGCCCCTATCAGGACAAGCCTAATGTTGTCTTGTTTGGTGCAAGTGCGAGGGCATTCGAAATTCAAATGGCAGTCAAGGTCACTTACAGTCCTTTCATAGTTGCTACCCATGTCCAATACGGGTACCTTACTATGCTAACCTCCTTCGGTGACTTCTTAGCAGTCGTAGGATCTCCCTACTTCCTAGGTTGGTAACTGCACTGGAGCCCGCTCCGGAGAAGAAAACAACAAGGCGCGCTTCCCGTGCGCAGAAGATTTGCAACAACGGCAGACCCGATCGGGTTTATGGCGTCAATGCAATCTACATCGCACTAGCCTCCTCTTCCAACAGGAGGCAGAAGAAGAATAAAACTGCAAGCCCGTCCATCACGGGAAAGACAATCCTAGTTGTCAATCTCCGCATCCGTCTGGATGTCGGGGAGACAATAATACCAAAACCTGTCATGTTCTATTGATTCCTGTCTAGAACCGATTCGAGATACTCCCAAAGGTCTGCCAGGATAAGGCAACCTTTAAGAAGAAATCCAGAAAATCAAGAGCTCCCGGTCAATAGGAGCAGAAGATCCAATCAAGAGCCCCCGGGCCAGCCGGAGCAAAAGTACCAGAAGAAGGCAAGCATGCCACAAAAAAGAAGTAATACTGTGGAAGACAGGAATCTCCAATTGAAGCAAATGTGGGTGACCAAAGATGAAGCCCTACAGATTTGCCAAGCTAGGGCTACCTTAGCCAAGCAACAGCCTCAAAAGCTCGAAGAGCCAGTGAGGCGAACCACCAATGAAGACTTCCGACCTCATTCCCCACGGGGTCAGAAAAGGAAATGGGCTTACAAGGCTAAGAAGTAACAACAATCAAACCAATAGAGGACTTCGATCTTCGCAAGATTAGGGGCACTTTCCTTGCAAATTCCAAAGAGGAGAAGGGTCACACAGGTGACTGAAGAGGACATTCGGGTGTACACCTGTTATGCCTTAAGTACTAGTAATAGGCAAACCCTATTGCCTGAAGACTGGCTGAGATTGTTAACATAGCTCAGTGGGACGGGCCTCTCACACGGCAAGTGGAACAAGTCCGACAATGGCTAAGCCAAAGAAACATAGGGGTTAATCAACAACTCCAAAATGGCGGTGTTGCCGCAGCAGAAGGTGGAATGAAGACGGGCTGAATGCCCATGAACTGGTCCCGGTCAAGAGCAAGCAACCCAAACTCAGCCTCAGACCATAAAAGAGATGAGGCTAGAAAATCAACAGCTTAAGACCCTTCTACTGGTTCTCATGCAGAAGCTGGAAGAGCAACAAAGGACAACGCAGATGAATGGGCCTCCCCCGAGGGCAGTTCTTATTCTAGCCATGATTAGGCCTCAAGCACCACGTGTCAATTTCACCCTATATGAAACTTTAAAAAATCGGAGTGAGGAGCCAAATTACAATGTCCAGCAGTCTAATGCCTTTGCAGAAGATGCCGCGGTGTCCCAGAAAACATTTGATCGAGCAGATCGTAGAAGCCAAAACTGCTGAACAGGGCGACGGGATAAGCACCTTTGACCTGTACAAGGTGCCATTCCCGGTTCACTACTTGTTCAAGAAGCTTCCTCTCAATCATATGAAGCGCCCCAAATTTATAAGATATGATGGGGAAGGATCTGCCCAGGAGCACATCCCCACTATATAAGGCCCCCAAGTCCTCTTGGCCTATAAAAGGCCCCCAAGCCCTCCAACACACACACATAGAGCAAGAAAGAGAGAAAAAGAGAAGGCTCTGTCCAAAGATTTTTGCACAAAAAGAAGAATAAAAGAGGACTTTTTGTGGAGGAAATTTGTGCGTGGAAAAAAAAAAGAGGACAAGGACAATTTATTTTTTATTATTATTGTAGTATGGTTAATAATAAAATGTAAATGGATTTATTTCTATTGGTGAAATAACCCTCATTTCTTACATGGTTTACTCTTATTGGCAGAGTAACCAATTTTTAGTGGTTCATTCTTAATAGAATGACCATGTGGTTATTAGTTCTCTCTTATTGGTAGAGCGGCCACACACCACATGAATCATTTTATTAAAGTGACCATTATCTATTGATTTCTTTAAAGTTTATTTGGTTTACTCTTATTGGTAGAGTAGCTATTATTTAGTGGTTCATTCTTAATGGAATGACCGTGTGGTTATTGGTTCTCTCTTATTGGTAGAGCGGCCATACATCACATGAATCATTTTATTAAAGTGACCATTATCTATTGGTTTATCTAAAGTTTATTAGGTTTACTCTTATTGGTAGACTAATCATTATTTTTGGTTCATTCTTAATAGAATGACCATGTGGTTATCGATTCTCTCTTACTGGTAGAGCGGCCATATAACCCACAACTCATTTTATTAAGGTGACCAACATTGTGTAAAGTGCTTAAATCAATGAAAATACCTTATTGTTGCTTCATGTTCTGATATTTGTGGTTCGTTTATATTGGTTGAATGGCCAACTTGTTTTGGTTCTTTCATATTGGTTGAAGGTCCATTAGGGAATATCCTTAAATATGCGGTGGCCTTCATGTTCCATTAATTAAGGATATCATTTATGTCCTTTATCCTCTCAAATGAACCTAAGAAGGGGGGATGTGCTGTCCAAAGAATCCCTCATCTCTTTAAAGGATACTTAAAGGATACCTTTGACCATTTCATCTTCTTTAAAGTATCCTAATGAAGGTTGTGTCCACAAGACTGCTTTTTTTTTTTAATACCCTTAAAAGAGCCTAAGTCCTCATGTCCTCATGAGAACTCAAGAATCTCTTAAGTATCCTTGTAAATCTTCTCAAATAAAAGAAAGAGAATCTCATTTGCATGCATCGCACCAAGGCAATTTATTTTACTCCTGTTTTATCAATAGGTTTTAATTGACAGTTAATCAAGGGTTGCTAGTCAGTGACTGACGTAATTAACACTGACCGAGGTCAGTGAGGAGAGGTCAAGAACATGTATCCACGCTTGATCTAAAAATCTTAGACTTGAGGATTGATCTTAAATTCTCAAAGTTTACATTAAAAAAGAAAAGAGAAGATCATGTTTTTTTTAAATTCCAAGAATTCTTTTTTAAACCAAAGTTCTCTTTTCAAATTCAAACTCTTTTCCAAGAATAAAATAAATGATTAAAGATTTTTAAAAAATGAAGTCTCACACCTCCCCTATTTATTTCTAATAAAATTGGTGGTACAACTAAGCATGTAAACTGGGCGGGCTGGGCTGTCCTTGGCTAGGGCTCAAATTGGGCCAGCCCGGTTTGTAAACGGGCCACCCCAAATTCAGCGCAACCCAGATTATGTACAAATTATTGCAACCCAACCCACTATTTTGGGTTGAGCTGGGCCTGGGCTGGCCCATGTTGGCCCAACTTATTGTAAATTATTGTAGTAGCTAAATCACTAATTTTTACATATTAATCCAGCAAAATTAACAATGTTCGTCTAACAAGAAATACTTGCTGCGACTACCATTTGAACGACAACCGAGCAGGAGACATTTCTTTTTTTGTTTTTACGTCAATATCATTGCATTCCTGCAGCCTTCAAAGAACGAAGGATTAATCTTTTCATCTAATGGGTCATCTAATGTGTTGTAACATGTGACAAAAAATGTCGTAGATAGATGTAAAACGGCGTTTACATTTGGATTGCGCTAAATCATTTGATGTTACTTTTCTGTATGTTTGTTTGAAGTGTCATAACTTATTTCAAAATTGAAATAATTTCAGCTCAGTCCAGAATGAACCCAGATTCATGTAGCCTAACCCAACCCAAACTCAAATGATTAATTTGGGTTGGGCTGGACCTGGGCTGGCCCGCCTTAACCCAACTTATTGTAAGCCATGACAGTAATTATATCTTCACCTATTTGTATGGCCTGTAATTAAATTAAGTACTTTTGAAGAGCATAATTTTTTCAATTCTACATCTGTGGACTTGCTTGGGGTTTTTTATTAGGCTTGTTTGGTGCATCGTAAAATGCCGTAAATTCTCGGTTTTGAAATTATTGGTTTTAAAATCAGTAAAAATATAATTTTTGATCTTAGGGGTCAACAAATTTTAGAATATGACAATTTCATGACACTTCAATTTTACAAAAAGGTAACGTAAAATGATTTGTAACAATCCAGACACAAGGAAAATTATTTTTAAAATTTTTTAAAGTCAGGCCTCACATGTTCCTTACATCTGTACATGTCGATTTTCGATCGGACAATATAAAAAATTCTAAAAAGTCAAAAACTATTATTTGGCTTGATCCGTTAAGGGCATCTTTTACTATTCATTAGGGCTCAATTTTTCATTTTTTAGATTTTTGGAGTCACTTGATTGAAAATTGGTCTATACGAACACGTGGGATATGCAGAGTCCGACCTCAAAAAAGTTAATTTTTTAAATATTTGTTACACAATGGACCCCCAACCTTAAAACATTAATTTTTTTTAAATTTGTTGCAATATCCTAGTGCACAACAACAGGGGCATTGAGACATATTCTGTCACAATATTCCCCATGTACGTTGACTTGCTATTTTGATTCATGTGGAGAGATCATTTTGGGCTAGCCTGGGCTAATGCTGGCTGGCCCAAATACAGTTAGATTTGGATTTATGTTGACCCGCTTTTAACCCAACCCAAGATCATAATTATGGGTCAACCCAACAATTGTAAAGTCGGGCTGGGCTGGGTGGGTTGCGGGCTGGCCCGCCCAGCTCACACTCCTAGGTACAACCATAGTTCTTTTGAAGACTCTACTGGATCAGTTTGACACTTCCACTTCTGAAGCTGAGTTGCCCATTCTGGCATAGACACCTCTGCATCTAATTACAACATATTTTGATAATCAAGGGTATAGATAGTTGATTGCAATAGAATTCATAGTGATCTTACTCTGCTGCTGATAATTTGAAAATGTGCTTTGCCTTTATTAAATAGAAATGTTGTTCATTATCATGACCCTTTTGGATGGCAACCAGCTAGCTGCTAGGGAAACAGGTTATCGGCTTGTCCTTCCATTTCTGCAATATATTCACTCCAGTTTATAGCTGTATGTCTCAGTGACCTTATTCTTATTTTCTTTAATTCTTTGGAAAGATCTCTTATCAACAAAGTCCAGCCACTCTCTCTCTCTCTCTCTCAAACTTCCGGATGCAGTTGGCAATGATCATATTCCTGCTTTTTTGTATAGGTGGATTGTAGAGAGAACAATTTCAAAATGAATGCTTGTCTATCTGAAAACCTGTCCAGAAAAACCCTAAATATGAAACTGAATGTGGTGTTGAATTTCTGATTTCCTCATTTCCAGGGTGCTTCCTGCATGAGGATGCACTTAAAAGCTGTTAAGGCCATAGGCCAGTTTCTCAGTGTTTCATATTTGTAGCTTAAAACTAATCTGTCTAATCTGCAGTATTGGATGCTATCAACACCGTTAAAAGACTGGATGCATCAAGCATCTCATTTTTCAAAATGTGAGTTTAAGCTGTTTCTTTCACTAGCTCATCTCTCTTCATGCGTCCTCCACCTAAAGGAAATTCCAGATTTTACCAAGGATCATCGTGATTCTGGGGCATCCAAATGTACAGACATGTAATGCTACTGAGGTAATAATCAAACCGAAAGATATCTTAGTCCATGATGAAAGAAGGTAGCTGCAAGCAGGAACCTACAATAAGAAAAATGGTTCAGACATGGGGGTGTTGAGAACGAAAAAACAAAGAAGAAGAAAAAAACAAAATACAACATAAGTATGTACCTGGAAGGAGCAATGGTAGCAGCCATGTGTGGCCAAGGAATTCCGGATCGGATCGGATCCCCGAATCGGGACCCGCCGATCCCATTCCGAATCGGGATCGGATCGGCTGAAATCGGCCTGGATCAACCGGAATCGGCCGGGATCGGCCAGAATCGGCCGAATTGGGACATGCCGATCCCGATCTGGATCAGCCGATTCTGCATTCCATGTGTGTGGCAGCAATAGTAGAAGTAGCGGGAGACCCGGTAGGAGAAGAGGTTCAGGAGAGAGAGAAGGGGAAGGCCTGGTAGGGGAAGGGTCTGTTGGACCCGCACTCCTTAATATGCGGTTTTCTCCCCGTCGCACAAACATATATATATATATATATATATATATATATATATATATATATAGAGAGAGAGAGAGAGAGAGAGAGAGAGAGAGAGAGAGAGAGAGAGAGAGAGAGAGAGAGAGAGAGAGAGAAGTGTGTGTGCAAAGGGAGAAGGGAAAAAGGAAAAAAAAAAGAAGACCCCACACTGGGGGGTTTTCTTCTCATGCAAGAAATAAAGGGAAAGAGAGAGAGAAAAGAAAAAAAAATAGAAATACAAACCTGGCCAGACTCAAGATTGCTCAAGTTCTTGGCATGTTCATTACATTCTTGAAGGTTCTTCAATCTATCATACTCAAGAGGGTGATATTCAATGAAAGTATGACATCATTGTTATTTGATCTTATATTGTGTGACTTTGAAATATAAGTTGTTTGTGGATCCTAAGCAGATCGTTTCTGGGCCTACCCAAAGTCTATTGGGTCTTAGATCCGTAAAAGATCCTCCATAAATGGTTAATAGGTTTTGGGTAGGATCCATTACATTTGATTAATGGATATCAATTAATGGATTGTTAGTGGATCCTTGTGAGCCCATGCGTCCATTATCCCCATCCTCTTAAGTGATATCTTGTAAGATTAGGACTCAATTTACAACCAAGTCCATAATGTATGTTACGCTTAATGTGGGACTTGGTCAAATCTTGTTCCAACTTTCTAAAGGATATGATTTTATGGATCTCAATTCAACCTTTTGGGCAAGGTTTGCCGGCTCGACGAGTCGGATAGACTCGGGTCCGGTCTAGTCCGGTACGAGTCGGGCCGGCTCGTATTGACTCGGCCCAAGACGCATGTAAAGGAGCATTTTTTGAATTTTTTTGCATGTATTTCAATAATTTTTGCATATTAAATGATTTCTCACTTTCCCTAATAGGAAATGTATGATATAATTCAATGATTGTATCCTAAAAAAGTTAAACTTAACAATCGAAATAATTATACCTAAAAATACATGATGTCACCTAATACTCATACATGATGATTATAGAATTCAAAGAACAACGAAAGTATCCACACATACTCTAAAGTCCAAACAATATATATATATATATATATATATATATATATATATATATATATATATCATATATGATCACCTAATATTCATACACCTGAAAGTTCATATCTACTCTATACATAATTAAACATTGTCTCATCATCAAACTATAAAGTCATACACATCTACTCCATACATCTACTCATACACATAATGTAAAATAGAAAGTCACACAATCAAGTCTCATTATCAAACTATTAAAGTCTTAGTCAGTCATCCTCATCAAAGTCAGAAGAAAATATAGACTCATCATCATGTGAATGGTAGGATGTGGATGCAAATTGTAACTCTATGCTTGTGGGTGGGGGGATATTTGGATGTCTCTGTATGCATCTAATCAT
This sequence comes from Zantedeschia hybrid cultivar, assembly GCA_030544215.1. Classification (NCBI taxonomy): domain Eukaryota; kingdom Viridiplantae; phylum Streptophyta; class Magnoliopsida; order Alismatales; family Araceae; genus Zantedeschia; species Zantedeschia hybrid cultivar. Next base: position 63,548,313 of record JARZZO010000008.1, on the reverse strand, counting down.
TTCCACATAAGAGGGTGCATGTGCAGCAGTCGGTGATATATGAAACTCTGTGAAGAATGCTCTGACTGCATTCACTAACTCTGCTCTCGCCTGTGGTAGTGGAGGTACTGAAGCTGTAGAAGAAGATGCTACATAGCTTGGACCACCTGTAGATGGTAGAATCTTGGGGCTCACATGCAAGAAAGTCTGAAACTGAACACGTGTCGTTTGAGGAACTGACGGACACGGAGTGCAATCCCTCCCAATGCCAACAAGATGCTCTGAAAATCGACGTATGCCAGTAATCAAATGTGAACAATACATGCAATGGATCCTCCGATCACCCGGTACCGTATATCCTTGATCCCAAGTCGGGTGGCGCTGATCACGTGGCATCTGAAAATTAGATGATACATAATAAATATTATTTCAAAAAAAATGACAAAGAAAATTGAATTACCGTAATAATGCGCAAAGCAAATTGAAATACCCAAATAATTCCAATATTGTTGATATGGATAATAATGTGTGCCAGTGGATGTGCTCTCATCTATTGTGCCATCGTCCTACTGCTGAACTTAGTGAGAACCGGGAACATATGTCATTAGCTGACCATAAACACCATAAGAATATCTATAGCCAATTGCAGGTGCAAGAAATGTGGATTGTGGTGCAGGAAATGTAGATTGTGGTGCAGGAAATGTGGCATCTAGTGACTCTTCATGATCAGACAATGTCTCCACCAACTCAGCCCACTGTGCCCTGAGCACATGTTTTGGGACACTTTGTGCACGTGCTTGTATGATATAATTATCATAAATACCCCATGGTGGATCAGACTGTCTATAGCTAGCCTCAGACGAAGCATAATCATGAGTGCTCATTCTCTCAAAATCAGACATCATTCCTTGATAGCTACTGCTATCTGCCATCGAACCGTGTTGTCCCCCGCTCCTCTTATTGTAGGGTACTGGTGCACCATGATCAAGACCATCCTGATGGGCATATGTAAACTCTGACTTAAGCGTAAAATGGATGGCGCCGCCACGTGCACTGTCTACACGCTGATAACTAGTAGGAGGTTGAGGTGTTCCATCTTCTGTGCTACTAGAAGAATCATATCTATTCCTAGGCTAGTTAGGATCTGTAGGTGTAGATGTGTCAGAATCATCATCGTCTTCCACTGTTTCTGTATCTGCTATGTTGAGTGGATCCTCTTGTTGTTTTTTATTCTTCTTAGACCCAAATCCAAACCATCCTTTTTTCTTTTGTGGCTTTGGTGTAGTCTTTTTTTTTTTTGGAGGCTCTTTTCCTTTCTTTTTTGACCTGGAAGCTTCAGACCTCTGAGATGAAGGCACAGGTGGACGAGGTGCACGGTGAGAGGAAATAGAATGTCTAGCAACTGAGCTTACATGAAGTTGTGCTTGTGGGACGCCCTGAGATGAATGTGCAGTTGCTGGAGTTATATGTTGAGAGGAAATAAAATGTCTACCAGTTGAGCTTACAGGAGGTTGTGCTTGTAGGACGCCCTGTATTAATGTCTCAAATTCAGCATCATCATCAACAATTGTATCACCTCCTATGTTGCTGGCCCGTACGATAATATCATTGTCCAAATTGACATCATGATCATCTTCCTCCTGCTCAATAGGATGAGAATCTCCACTAGACTACCCTTCACCTGATATAAGTGTAGCTAAGAAAGTGTTTGGAGGAGTACCTTAGAGTCTAAGGGTTTCAGGTTAAGTAGAACTAAGACAATACATACATTGTAACTTTAGTGAAGGTCTGATAGGCGAAAAGGAGGGAGTTAACTTGGATGGGATGGCAATACCCCAAAGCACCCATTTCAAATATCTTGGTTCGATCTTCCAAGAAGACGGAGGGTGCGATGAGGATGTTAACCATAGGATTAAAGTATGATGGTTGAAGTGGAGACTTGCCACGGGAGTTTTGTGTGACCGCAAGATCCCAATAAAGCTGAAAGGAAAATTCTACCGTACGGCGATAAGACTTACAATGTTATATGGTAGCGAGTGTTGGGCGATGAAGGGGCAACATGTCTTCAAGATGAGTGTTGCTGAGATGAGAATATTAAGGTGGATGTGTGGGCAAACTAGGTTAGATAAAATACGTAATGAGTATATTAGAGAAAAGGTAGGAGTGGTACCAATTGAGGACAAATTGAGAGAAGGGAGATTGAGATGGTTTGGGCACGTTAATCGTAGGCCTAAGGAGGCTCCAGCTAGAAAAGTGGAGCATATTAGGTTAGATGAGGGGAAAAAAAGAAGGGATAGACCTAGATTAATTTGGAAGAGGGTAGTACAATATGATTTGGAAGCTTTAAACCTTTCAGAAGAGGTAGCCCAAAATTGTTTAGAGTGGAAACAGATAATTCATATAGCCGATCGCAATTATTTGGGATTAAGGCTTCGTTAAGTTGAGTTGAGTTGTAAGAAAGTGTTTGGCCTTGGTGGTTCTCCTGGCTCTATCGGGCCCTCATCAAGCTCATATTCACCTCGGTCAGTAGTGGTTTTGGAGACCCATGCCACTATAGGATCTTCATCATCTCGGAGGTATGCCATCAGTAGGATCATAATGTCCCTCCCCCTATTTTGCATCCATCTGAATATGCTTTAATTTCAACCTCATATTATAATGCACATACATTAGTTTGTCCAATATGAGATGTGACAATCTATTCCGTACTTTCGTGTGGATCAAAGCAAATGTACTCTGATTTCTCTCACAACCACTAGAAGACGATGTCTGAGACAATATTTGAATAACAATCTTCTTCAATGTAGCAGAAATGCGCCCATACTTAAGCCACCATTCAGCTGCATCAGAAATAAATTATTCAATGAACTTCATAACTAGTATTGTAAACATTTTCTACTCTAGGTCTTAATTGATACCTGCATCCATCCTTTCCCGACTAGCAATGCAGATGGCTGAGCAAAAGATCCCTGAGCCTCCTGAAAGTATTTAATCTACCATAAGAATGATTCATGAATTTGTGAGTGATAAGTAGAGTGAAGAAGATGTCTTCACCTTTTACTCTTTATGCCTACTATATTCTTTACCTCATTCATTGCTTCTGCTGCAACGAAAAGAGTAATTGCCATGCGCTCCACAACCGTTTGGACTGTTCCTATGAAGTGATCTTTATAACCAAGTTCATGGTTATACTGGAATGTAGGATGTAGATAATATGCTGCAAAATTCCAGTAGTCCATACATTCAAACTGTCAATTCTACTTAGTGTTATAAAAATTAAGAATAAATATTTAATGAATGACAATTACCTGCCATATGTAAATCTCTGCTCATTTGTCTATCCCACCTTTCTTCTACCTTCTCCAAAAACATTGAAGAATACTTAGGTGAAACCTCAGTCATTTTCTTCTTTGCAGCCTCTAGTTTTGCATACACCAACCCTAATGTTGGTGTCCTATCTCCATCAACAATTCTCAGGACTTCATAGAGAGGTTCAATCAATTGCACAATCTTTTTGACTCTATCCCAAAAGTTGGCTGTATTGATCAAATCTTCCACATCTTTACCATCATTTAATTTAGTAAAAGATGACTGCAACCAATCTAGACTCCTAAACATTTCTTTCAATCTATTTTGATGCTTCAATAAACTCTGCAATGCAATGAAATTTGTAGCAAATCGTGTGATTCATGGCCGCAATAACTCACCATGTGTATACTGTCTCATTATTGCAAGCACAAGGTGGCGATTGTAAATAAATTTTGTTATCCTTTGAGCTACTTCCACAACTATCTTAACAGGCGTAAGCTGGCCAATATCTTTCAACATTAAGTCAACACAATGGGCAGCACAAAGAGTCCAAAAAAGATGCGCCCTGATATTCATTAATTCATCTCTAGCCTTTTTAAAGTTTGATCCATTGTCTGTTATAATATGTACAACATATTCTTCACCAATTTCTGTCACCACTTTATTCATCAATTGCAGAATATACTCATAGTTATAGATTCTGTTTGATGCATCTATGGATTTGTGGTAGAAGACTTATTTTTGACAGTAGACAAGAAAGTTGATCAGACTACTTTTAGTAGTTCCTGACCAACCATCACATATCAATGTGACTCCAAACTTCTTCCATTTTTTTGTTAAAAGAATCAATGTACTGCCTTAGCTTAGCCACCTCTTCATCAAGATACTTTCTTGCCAAATCCTTTGCTGTAAGAGGTTGGACATACGATCCTTGTTGTTATGCTTCTTGGAACATTGTTTTGTAATATGGACTATTAGCTGCATTAAATGAGAGGCCTGCATGATGTCAAAATTTAGCTACACCCCTTCCCAACTTGTATCTTAGACCTTGTGGGTTGTATGCATCTTCTATCCTGGTCTGCTTCCCATGCTCTCTAGAAAATACCTGAGGGTCTACATCTTCAATATTCACACTTGTGGTTCTTTTCCTCTGTAGTTGTTCTAACGAAGGAGGCGAGTTAGTGAAGTAAGTCTTGATGTAACTACTCTCACCTCTTTGACGAGCATGCCTTGACGTCCCACTACCTGAGGCTCCACCTTGCGAATGCGTAATTTGATCTCGTTGCTATGGTTCACCCCTGCTTTCATACATGGCTTGGTGGGTGGCTCTGTCAAATGAAGAACATCTCCCATCACAAACTTCTTGGACATCATCATCACTATCAGACCATTGTTCATCTCCTTGTAATGTGTTCACATTATCATCATCAGCAACATCGGCTATGATGCGTTCTTGTGCCTGTTTTTCTGCCTTCTTTCTTTTAGCCTGAACTTTTGCATCTCTTAAATGCTGCACCATCAAAGTTTTCACTTCTTTTGGTACAATTTTGTAGCTAGTTATTTCATTATAATTAGCTGCTTTGCCTCCTGCAAAATGTTTGTTTAATCGGGAGACTCCACCCTCGTTACCAACATGGCCGCAATAGTTGCACTTGAACCAGTGCCTATTGCCACCTACCATCACACCATGCTGCTATCCTATATCATTTGTTTGTGCTCTTGGAGGCATCTAAATGAAGACAACATAATCATATGTATTCAAATTCAGAAATAAACATATCCATATAATAAAATCATAAATGATCATCAAATTTAAGACTTTAAAAATTTGTTCTCTTAGACTCACTTTGTTTGTGGAATAAGTCCTGAATAGGATGTTTTATTCTCCTAAAACCTTTTAACCCACTTTGGTGGAGGGGAGTGCTTAACCCAGGGTGCTATGGGTTATACCAGGGGTTAAGCGGAATAACATGGGTAGTTTGAACTCTTTATTCCACTCTTTATTCTCTTCGTTATTCTACTTATTCCTACCAAATCACTTGGAATAGCGCAGTGCAATTCTACTTATTCTGGGTGGAATACCAACAATTTATCAAATCAAAATACCTCTTATTCTGGGTTAAGAAATCCCCAGAACCTTATTCTGGTTTAAGTTATTCTGCAAACAAAGTGAGCCTTACTAAAGCTAAATCACAAACACATTCACGAACTTCCTTTCTTCTAAAGTTAAATCACAAACACATTCAAAATTTACTCTCTTCAAATTTGCTCTCTTCTAAAGTAAAATCATACTGCCATCCTATATCATCTCTTTGTCATTCAAAGTTAAATGACAAACACATTACATCCCTTTTCTTTCAAGTTAAGTTGAATAAGAAAGAAATCATCGATTGAGATCGGCTTAAAAAATTCAAACCTTTCTGACATCCAAGTGTAAATCGAGCTTCGAATCGATGTTCACGCACCTCCTGCAAAATATATCAAAGTTAAACTAATAATCCTCAAAATATATCAAAAATGTACATCATCAAAAAGTCGTCAAATGTTACCTAAAATCTTACAAGAAGTCAATCCGCATGGCGTGTACGCACTTCCTGCACGACTGCGCCGATCTGATCCGAATCTAATTGCAAAATTAAAAAAACACAAAGTTAAAACTTCTAAACCATTAAACATTATCAAAAAATTGAAAACCTCAAATGTAACCGATTTGATCCGCATCAAATCTGCGCACAGATCGAACCGTGAACAAAAAAATCTTCATTCGCAAATTTCAAACTTATAACTTATAAGCACTAAATACTTTTTGTAAACCATCAATCATTAACAATAAATTCAAACCTCAAATGTAACCGATTTGATCCGCATCGGATCTGCGCACAAAGCGAACTGTGAACAAAAAAATTTAATTCCTAAATTTTAAAATGATTCAACAAACACTAAATAATTTTTTTAAACCACCGAATATTAACAATAAATTCAAAACGTCAAATCTAACTGATCTGATCCGCATGAGATGTGCGCACAAATCGAACCGTAAATAATAAAATTTCATTCCTAAATTTTAAAATGATTCATCAAACACTAAATAAATTTTTTAAATCATCAAACATTATCAAATAACCTCAAAACCTCAAAATTTCAGTTCGATTTGTACACACAGATCTAATGCGGATCGAACTAAAAAGTAAAAATAGGAAAAAATTACTTAAAACTTTCATAATTTTTTTTTTCAAAACATCATTAAAAAAATTCCTAAAAAGTTAAGCCTAAATCTAAGTTTATACCTTGTAAGAACTTCAAACCTTTCGAACTTCAACTCTTCAAAGTTTCAAATCGATCTCATGCGGATCCAACTGAAAAAAGAACCAACCAAAGATTCTTTCAAAGTTCAAACCTCAAAGAATAAAAAAAACTTTCAAAAAAATACATCAAAAAAATCAGATCGGATCGGATGGAACAAAGAATCTTACCTATCAAAGGGTTTTTCTGCACGAATGGCTCGAATTTGACGCCTAGATCGAATGAATCCAATAGGGTTTAGGGGAGAATGGGAAGAAGGGGGAGAATGGGTTTCTCTGGTTTTCATTTTCTGCGGCTGGGTGTGAAAGGCTCGCGCGGTCCGGTACGATACCTTAGGGTTTCGACCTGTACCGGATCGTCTCGGGCCGGATCATGCGAGACGGGTTGATTCGGACCGAGACGTAAGGATCTGCGGGGCTCGATCGAGTCAACCCGTATCATGGCTCGCACCGGCCCTGATACGGTACGAGTCGCCCGAGTCGGGGTGAGTCGAGCTGGTACGGCGAACCCTGCTTTTGGGTCCATGTCATCTCATATCCTTAATTAATAACATTCAGAACATATATTTTAATGGATTTAGCCAGGACCATCTGAGTTTGGTAAAGGATCTGATCCTAACAGGCTTCATGTGGGTATGACTTTCCATATCCTTGATCAATATCCGTTTGGATTATATCCATTAGTGGACAGACAAATCTAGCTAAGTCCATAATGTAGAACAAATGTGCTTGGAATTTAGTTCAACTTCAGAAATCCCTGATGGTCCATGAATCCTATGATCTTAGGATACCCAGGCCAATGCCTAGACCATCCATTGCCCTTATCACTTAGTCAAAGCCCTGAGGTACCCTCCACTTAACTAACTCACTTAATTGCTTAAAATGCCTTTGACTTTAGCAACCTAATTAAAGATCTAACAAACTTGTGACCCTCACAACTTAATTAAAGATCCAACACCCATGACCTACTCAAAATAACTTAAGTACCCATGAGACCCTCAAAGATGACCAAAATGACTAAAATACGCCTCAAATATTAAAAATCATTAAAAATTACAGAAATATCTCAAAGTTATAAAATTCAAATCAGGTGACTAGGGCATCCTCTAAACCCTAAAAGATGGTCAACATTATTAAATTAACCTCAACACACTAAAAATCATTCAAACTACAGAAAATCATAAAAATGTAAAATCATTTTTCACACTAAAAACCCTCAGAACCCTAAAATACAGTAAAAATACTAAAATACCCTTGATATGCCAAAAATCATAAAAAACAAAAATATTGAAAGATGTAAAAACATTTGAAAGACATTTAATACTAAAAAACTCTAATGTTTTGCACAATGATCAAAGTACCCTTTAACCCCAAATACTTAATATGATTTTGAAACATATCCTATGGTTTTAATTTTAAAACCTCTTCAATCCATTAAAATATATCTCAAACCCTAAAATGACCATAACACCCATAGACGCTCAAATATTGACAAATTGCCAAAATGCCCCTCTAGCCTAAAACATGCAAAATCAATACAAAATCCCTTAAAACATTCCCATGCCCCTAAGACTTCATTGTGGACCATGACAAAGCCTTTTGGCCTCAATTTAAATTGTGTATCCATTACTAGATTCGCACATTTTTTGTGGTTGATTTATTTAGTGCACCACCAATGGCAGTTAATCAGGGATATTTGTTTGTCAGATCATTGTGACTTGTAATTAACATCAACCTATAGTGGGGAGAGGTCAAGTTATTGGTTCCATAGACTTTATCCAAATCCCCGATTCCAAGGGAACTCACTCCAAGTTCCTAGAATATGTGTGCCTTCCCTCTCTACCTCCATAGAGATCGAAGTTCACAGCATAATACAGACAAAATGTAGAAATATAAAAACAAGGATAAGCATGATATCCCCTCACATTTGCCATAGGGGGTCGATGCTAAACCGTTTGCCTTACTTGGGTGGCCTTTTTTTTTTTTTGGTGGGGGGGGGGGGTTTACAATATCTGCTCAGACTGCTCTTGTCTCAACTGTGGGCCCCAAAGCAAGCTGTATTTGCAGCTTCATGTTGGAGTGCAAGCTCGTCTACACTCTTAGGCAAGGTGTGACAGGGATGCCTTTCCTCAGTACTCAGGTAAAATGGTTCAGAGGCGTCACATTTCTAAGTATGGGATAGTTAATGAGACTAGCTATGCTAGGGGGCAGTGAAAAAGGTTGGGTTGCATCACTGAGCATCAAATGTTAAGTGCCATGGGTGTGCATAAGTGCATTTTAAGTGCATCTTTGAAGGATGGTCTGGAGTCTAATGATTTATTTCTGTGGAGGATAAATGTAAAAGATTTGTTTCGTGGTCTAAGAGAAGGGTAAAAAGGAAGATATAAAAGGAGAGAAAGAGGATTGCCTAAGGTGCTTGGGGTGTGTCAGGTGGGTCTCAGGTGGTTGTGTTTCGGTTGAGTTGTCAGGTGGAGAGGAAATAGGGTAAGGAACTGAAAAAGCTTTTTTTGACATAGGCACTACTGTAGGTGTGTTATTTCTTTCCTTTTGCTTCTTTGGACCTCTTAATTTTTTTTTTTCCCGGCAGCTTATCCTGTCACCCTTTGGAACATGCAAAAAGAGAGTTGCAATTGTGTCCTGTTATTGAACGTGTATTTGCAGGATGATAATTGTCTTGCCTACTTTAAAGTGTTCACTGTTTCTCTCCACCTACTTATGTTTCATTGTTTTATTTAAAATGGAATTCATCTGCTTGTAATTTGAAATAACCTTGATGCCATGATAATTGTGTGGCATTTGCAATCCACCAAATAGTTTGCCAGTACATCATGGTCTATACTTGTTTTTTGTTAACCAAGTTAAAGGTTTGATGGCAAATGTGAGCAACTTTGAGTAGTCTTACCCCATGTCTGATGGCTTGATTAGCCATAAGGCCCACAATGCTTGCGTTTGAGGAGCAGAGGTGTCTCAAAGCATGCTGGGGCTGAAATGGTGAGGGGTAGGTAATTCCTGTCTGCTCTCTATGGGGTTAAACCTGGCAAGCTGGCACTAGCTGGAGTTAGCATCAACCATGGCTTGCCATAGCGTACCGGATCATGCCGACTCATATGAGTTGACTTGTATGTGGGCGAGTCCGATACGTTGGGACAGATGGACTCGCCGATATGCATCTGATTCGAGCCGACTCATTGCGACTCGGACTGACTCATGCCGACTCATGCGATACACTGTGATCCGGCTCGAGCCTATTCAATGATACTTGACATGACTTGTATTTAATTAAGTAGACCTTTTCTCTAATTTGATAAGTAATTGTATTTTTTTTGCTCTAATTGGTAAATAATTAGACTTTTTTCTCCAATTTAAAAGGTAATTCACACTTTATATTGATTAATAGGGTAGATTTCTCCTAAATTTGGCTTAAAGTCATTATCATTAATAAACCACTTGAGTTAAAACTTTATTTGTGTCATAAGTATTCATAAAATTAAAGAATCTGGAAATAAAACAAGAAATAAGCCTGAATTGGCCTGACTCGTGTGAATTAATGACATAAAAGTATAATTATATTATAATTTCTCATAAAACTAAGGGATCTGAAAAAAAAACTGGCCTGAATCAGCCCAGCTCGTGCGACTCATGCGAGTCGGACCAAGTCGGCCCGAGTTGGATCGGATCCAACTCGTATATGCCAGATCCGATCCGGTCTAGAGCAATGAGTCAGCAAACCTTGACATCGATATCCAAGAAAGAACAAAAAAGTGGATACTTGTATGGACATATCAGATGCCATTGTTGAATGTGTTTTGCTCTTCAAAAAGGAGACATTGACCATCTTTTGACTGGCCTTTTCTCCCTTCAGGAAGGTGGGTTTGATTTGGATATGACGTACATCACGGAGAATATCATTGCCATGGGATTTCCTGCTGGTGATATGAGCTCTGGTTTTTTTGGATATGTTGAGGTAACTAATTTTAATCTTATTGTTTCAGAGACATTTCGGTAGATTATTGTCTTGCTTTTATTTATAGTATCTAAGCTTGTTATCAGGGCTTCTACCGGAACCATATGGAAGAAGTTATCAAGTTTTTTGAAACTCACCACAAGGTATATGGTCAGTTTTGATATATTTTTTCTTCATTCACTGTTGATTACTGACTCTGATTAATCGTCTTTCCTCTAATCTCCAAATGTGGTACTTTTTAATGATTTTCTGCATTTATTTCTCTGAGTTAGTTAGTATCGAAGTTATAATTTGAGGATTTGAAGTAGTTTTTTTTTGGGGGGTGATGAACATCATGGTTTTAGCTGGCTTTATCTGATTATGATCTTAGAACAGTTTGTGGATTCTAGGGGTGTAAAGAATAACCCATTTGTATGATTTTCTGACCTGCTTCTGATTCTTTAAAATTGAAATTGGAATCACATTTTCTTCATTTTAAAGTTGAAACTGGCATCAGGTGTTTCCAATGAAATTGGAAAGAAAAGTAGAAAGTGATATTGCCGATGCTTCCAATAATGTATTTCTTTATTATCTATTATACGTACATATACAATTAATATTATATAAATGATACTTAATTTGCTGGGCCATCATTTGAACCCTGTGTCTGAATGGAGCCCTTGGCTTGTAGGCTGGCGCAAGCTGGCAGTGTTCTGCAGTCTGCAAACTGGGATTGGGAGATATGGAGCTTTCTTGTGGTTGCCTGGTGCAGCCCACACCAAGATGCAGGGATTCTCTTTGCTCCTCTTCTGCTTAGTGGAACCACTTGCAGAGGAGGGATGCTGAGTTCCTGTGGCAGTTTCATTGATTCACTTCATTTCCAAACATTGTCACTTGGCTGCTTAGGCACCTCCTCCAGGACCATCCAGCATAGTTGGGTATCTCCAGCTGCTGATGATTAATGAAGGCAAAAATTGGGATAACAGCAGTAAAATTGAACATACCCTCTCCCTCTCCCCCAATGTCTAATAAGGAATATAAAGATTGCAGGGGAATATAAGGAACATTGAAAAATTATAGAGACTGAAAAGTAAAAATCCTAGTTTTTAATATTTTTAGGACGACGTCATTTGTAAAGGAAAGATTCATGTGATGAAGCAAATGGGTCTGTATCAAAATCACGTGCAGCATCTACAATTGAAGCTTCATGGGTCATTTTGAAAAAAAAAAAGAGATGCTGACAAAAACACCAAAATTGTTACCAACCCAGAAGGTGTTCCCTACATCTGTTTCCCATCCATGGAAAAGAAAAGCACAAGGTTTTATTGTTCCCAATTGAATGTTTCATGTCGAAAGATTCCTGTATTGCACCTCATGCAAGCATGTGTGGCTCCCTGCTCCTCAGGATTTAGTCCCACATTGGAAATATTGGGAAGCATTTGGTGGGTGGGGGTGTATATAAGAAACTGTGCTCCCTTGCAAGCTGGCCATGTAAGGGCCTGGGCTAAGGGACAAATATGTGGAGTTAGCAGAAGGCAAAGTCCAAAGTCCAAGCCCTCTATCCAATTTACAAGTCCATTTGAATAAAAGAAGAGAACATAAGTTGAAACAGGAACACTTGTTTCCTTTTCCATTTTCTATCATTTATGATGTTTTTTTATCGTGAATGGAAATGGAAAACAGTGTTGAGGGGAGAAGTAATTTTCATTAATGGTGCATGGCATATTGAAGCTCAACGCACTGAAACTATCTTTCTCACTGAGAAAGAGAGGACGAACATTGAAGGGTGAAAGTTCCTGTTTATCTTAGAGGCTTTGGATGTGTCGTTGTAAGAAATGGTTGGTCGATCACAAATTTAGGCCTACAACTTCTGGTTATGCTGATATTTTTGCTTGTAAGACTTGTTGCTGTGCTTAAATCCATGCCACCGTTTCGTTTACTTTTGATGCATGTGAGTTTGCAGGCAGATCTTGGTCCAAAAGGTTCATCATAATCTGGGCAATCATTTTGCTTTTCTTCTGTAAGAACTCAAGTTTAGAATGGCTGTTAGTTTATTTGCTCATGTATGGCGCCGGTTTGGTAGCCGGAATGCTTATTCCAATATAAGTAATTTTGGATTGCTCATACCGGAATAATGCTCGTTTTTTTACTTCACCTAGTATTTATTCCCTCTGTCCAGAATAAGCCATTCTAATTACATAAAATAAATAAAAAATAAAATGTGATAAAAAAGCATCCTTAATGCTTATTCTAGGGGGAACAAGTAACTCGAGCACTTTTGTGTAAATTGCTTATTCCCTCTTATTTTGGTATAAGCCATTCCCACCTGGTATAAATAATCCGCTCAATCAAAACGTAATGAATGAGGAGGAATAAGCCATCCTATTCCCCCTTATTCTCCAATCAAACCAGTGGTTAGGGTTTGTTCTTCAGGGGAGGCTTATAGAAGACCTTCCGACAAATGAATATTATATATATACTATATTTTCTTTAGCTTGTTGCATCAGCTGGTGCTTAAATGAATGGGTTCTAGACTGAATAATGTAGAATCCATGGGATTTACAAATTGGCTTGATTTAGTGTAGGACGTGACCCAGGGTTTTCAAGAATGGATTAGAGTTTTGGTGTAACTTTTTTTTTTGGGTGGGGAGGGGGGGAGGGAGGACAGTGGCAGTTACATGGACTTAATTTATTTATGCAGCATATGGCATTTTCCTTTAGGTTGTATAGGAGGGTAGGTGGCTTTCAGCACTATGATGCACATACATGGGGAGGTTGTCAAGAAAAACGTGATGTCATATCTTTTGTGATGTGGAACAACCAACGGAACTAACCGAATTAGAGATTAGCAGCAAGTAATATAATAATAAGTCGGTGCAATCTAATTGCACAATCATAAAGTTGGATAACCACATCAAATAACACATGCTAGACGAGTAATCGTCCTTCTCACGATGAGAAAATGTGGGACTGTTAGCAGTTGATGAACTACTACAAGTTTAGGAAATTAGAATCATCCCAAAGTCCTGTCGGGACATGTGTAATGCGCTCTCAAATCAGTAGTGATGATTTATTACGGTTTAGGTATCCTACCTCAGAAGTTGGTGGCAGATAAAAGCAAATACTAGAAAAACAAGCCGTGGTAGGAGAGAGAAATATGTACCTCCACACCAGTGCGTGGGAGATGACCACCTGGTGCCCATGCACCACCCTCAAAGTACAATTAGAAAATGCCCACTCCTCGCAGTAAGATGACATGCTACAAGTAATAAATAAATAAAGTTTGGAGTGGTAATCACGAGATTCACGACAGTTGATGGGCTACGAGCGATGCACGTGCTGCTGGGATGCTATCTCGGGAAGTGTCTCTCTAAATGCTGGCATGTAAATTGAGAAGGCTGACACGAGCCTTGGGATGCATGAATGGTGTCCTTAAGATGCGTGCGAAGGCGACACTCAAAATGAGGCATTGTCAAGGCTGAATCATGTTAGAAGAAGGTCGGCCTCGCTGAGATGAACCTAATGGCGTAGACGACATGCGAATCAGGGCCAAACGTGATCGTGGTGTTGGCGGTGCGATAAGAACTCCTGTTACACCACCTTTGTAAGACCCCACAAAAAAATCAAAGGCATATTTATAAATTCCTAAAAAGTATAAACACAATTACTAAAAGTTTAGGGTTTAGGATGCCATGTATTATTTTTATAGGGTCTTAAGTGAAAATTTTAAAGTTCTTAGAAGTATCCTTAAATAGCCAAAAAAGGATCATTATCGATGACTTTGTAAAGAAGTAGGGGCACATGTGCAATTAATGAAAGACAAAGGGGTTAAACTAAAACTTTCTCCATTAACTGGATTGAGTTAATGGGCCTCTGTCTAGGGGATTAATGGGCTGTAATTGGGTTAGGTGCAATGGGCCTAATGGATCCTAATTTAAAGACCTAATTGGGCCTAAAATAAAAACCTTAATGGGCCTAGTTATTGGGCTTTATGTGGCCCAATAGGGGCCACCACCCTCATTATAAGGGGCTACCCACTTCTTGCCAAGTGGCAGCCTTCCCCACCACATACTTCCCACCTTTCCACTTCACTCCTTCCACATTCTTCCACCACCTTCTCCTCCCTTCTCTTACTGCCACTTGTTCCTCTCCTCCACCACACCTTTTACTTCCATTATTTTCTTGCCAAGTGGCCCTCTCTCCATCGCATCTACCCCTCCCCTCTCCACCACCCTACCCTCTCCCCACCACCCTACCCTCTCCATAAAAAGGGGGGTTCGGGGAGTTGGCTAAGATAGCCAAGGAGAAGAAGAGAGAGAGAGAGAGAAGAAGAAGAAGAAGAAGAAGAAGAAGAAGAAGAAGAAGAAGAAGGGAGAAGAAGAAGGGAGAAGGGGGAGCAACCAGTGGCGGCTCGGCTCAGCGTCGGCGACGACCTTCTTAACAAAAGGTAGTGTGATACTACTTATTGTGTTCCTTAAATTTTTGATTTTTGTACTATATAAAACTTATATGATTGTTAAGGGGAAACTCTATTAGATTAAAACTCTTAATAAAAGATAGTCATAAGAAAATTTAGGAAGCATAAGACGGTATGTTTACATATGTCATGACATGATTTAAACGTCTTCTTTTGTACATGATTTTGCTTTTATGGTGATTCTCGACTAAAGACATGCAAGTTTGACATATTCTATTTGAACCACGATGTACTTTGAAACTAATTAAAGAGATAGACTCCGAGATGGAGATTTTCCTTCAAAAAGGATGTAACACACACATAGTATGAAGTTAATAAAGAAAAGAAGATGGACCGAGTCCATGTAAGCTCTTGAGAGTTATGAAGAAAGAAAAGACTTGGGGACTATTTAAAACTATATGATATAATGTACACACACACACACATATATATATATATATATATATTATATATATATATATACATGTATGTATGTATGTATCATTGATTATAAAAATCAAAAGGACTTCATGATTATGATAACACCACTGAAGAGGATAACGATTATGGAATTATGAAACTTCCAATCATGATGATAATGAAACAAGACATTGAAGTTTTTCATGATGATGAAAATGAGACAATACGATGCTTTCTATGATGATGATCGATTGTTTTTACGATGATTTTTCTTTTTATAAAAAAAGAAGTGGCATCATTGTTGGCAGGACGACGTTACACCTTTCGAAGATAAGGTGGCGTATGGAAAACTCCATAATAGATATATCCGAGGCATGAAGCATCCCAGGTTTGGGACCTCGGTGGATAAAACTACCTAATAGATTTGTCCGAAGCACGGAGCATCTTAGGTTTGGGACCTCGGTGGATAAAACTCCTTAATAGATATGTCCGAGGCATGGAGCATCCCACCTTTGCTTAAGGCACCATAGTCTAGGTTCGGGACCTCGGCGGGTAGGGGACATAGATCCTACTTGGGTGCGCACATAGGCTGGGGCATGGACGTTGCAGCAGGAGTGAGGAGTAGTTTGCAGACTCAGCTTAGGCCATATTTCCCGCCTCATCCAATAAGGCTCCGAAAATCTACTGGGGTAGACAGATGGAGATGAGAGGTCTGTTAGGGCCTACTCACCATTACGACCTGTTAGTTCATGGGTATCCCTGTCACTTCTAGTCAAAGGATGAGTCGTCTTACAAACTCACGATTTTTGAAAAATTATGATTTTATGACTGATCGGGTTAAGAGTATAAGATAAATGATCGATCAAGTGAAAGATAATGAATGAACGAATGACTCAAATCCTGAGACCTTATGTTGATAAGTACCTTTCTACTTTTTATGTTAATATAAAGTACCATTAGAAGGAAATAATTTAAGAAAATATGTAACTGTTTATCATCATGTTAAATGTTTTTTCGCCTCGGATTTACGTTGCTTTTACGATGCATACATTTCATACATGTGTAGGAAATATACATTAAAATCCTATGTATTTTAAGATAACTAGTTGTGCGTAATTTGCATATAGGTCATATTACAATAAATATGAAGATGCATGTGAGTTGTGAGTGAACATGGTGGTGTGTGCGAAATATCAGTAGGGATGTAAATGGTCCCTATTGAGAATTCAATTTTCTGGTTCTCATAAAAATTATAAAAATATGTTTTTCAAGAAAGACATAAAAAGATGGATCCAGATTAACACTTGAAGATGTGACATATATGGCCAATCTAATTTGTGGAATATGAGGATTTGTTTCCTTATTATGTTGTTGTATAACAGACATGGATTGCTCATTATTCTTTTACATTTATACCTCTTATCATTTTATTTTTGAATTGTGCACCTAACAAAGATCTGTAAGCGGGACTATTACAAGTGGTATCAAAGTAGGTTTGGTAATGTACACACAAGGTTAAGACAAAATGATAGATGGCTAATTCATGTCCTGAATACAATGGTTACATATCCGTACAGGTCATCACTTACAATAACATATAATCAACTATGAGAAGAAACTGGGTAACAATATGGTGTGCCATCACATGAAAACATATGTTGTAATATTATCCTCTGGACTTAAAAATAATTTTGTTTTTCCCTCAATTTTCACTAGAAATGAGTAGAGAGCGTCTGGACAGATTGATAAGTCTCTTTCAGGACTGGAAGATTATGAGTGACAATTATGCAAATGAAGCGAGAGAATTTTATAATGAGATTCAAGGGAAGCTGATTGAACTTAGACAACTTCAAGAAGGCAATGGAGCACGGGATGGTCTAGAAAGGTATACAACTGAAGGTGTTGATCAATCGATAGTCATGTTGAAGAACATACAAGAAGAACTGCAACTACTATTAGAAAATTATTGGAATCTCATCAGAGAAGAAATCCATGCCATTTATTGTGATGTTCATGGTGCAATTTTGGATAAAGAAGAATCCATAGGATCCATTTCAGTTACTCAGAAAAGGATGGAATCCTCTTCCGGGCAAATGATGGAACAAGAACCTCATTATTCTTTTACATTTATACCTCTTATCATTTTATTTTTGAATTGTGCACCTACCAAAGATCTGTAAGCGGGACCGTTACAACCGTTGTGCATTGCGGCATACCAGGTGTAAACCTGGTTTGGACTCTATGCAGATGGCTCGAACCAATCTTGGACCCTAGCTTGATCCAGAGGGTAGACCATGTAGTCCTAGCTCGAACAAGATGCATGCTATTGCGGACTAGGGTTTGAACTGGGTGGCCGAGGTGGCTCGAACGACCCTTGAACTTGGTACATACTAGGTGGACTAGGTCTGCAATAAGGCTTGGGCCCTTCAAGTGAACCTGGTCAAACTTGGTTTGACGAGGTTAGAACTAAAAGGTACAGGCCTGTCCCTTTCTCCCTTCCTTTCCACCTCCTTTCTTTAACCCTAATTGGAAAGAGAGAGAGGGAGAGAAAGAGAGAGAGAGGACGAAGGGGGCGATGAAAGTATAATGGCTATTGAGACGCATAATGGCTATACCTGTTGCATCGAAAGCATTGGGTACTCGGGCCAACAGAAGTGGACTCTCTAGTCATAGGAGCCTTTCCTTTATCCTTCCATCGGATTGGTAGAGTTGTTGCCTGTGGACGAGTTGGAGGGGTAGAAGTTGGTAATGGTTGCACTCGTGCAGGAAAATGAGGGCTAAGAGCAGGTACCCCCTGACAGGCTAGTTCCGGGGTCTAGCCATGGGTCCTCTCTATGGTTAGGCATGTGCACTCTGAAGGTTAGAAGGATGTTGAAAAGGAGCTCTCGAGCACTGGAAAGAATGACTCTAAATCGCAAAGTGGTCAGCCTCTAGCGCCACTTGATAGGCATGCTCTAGCGTAGATACATCCCTCTCGTACGCTGATAAGTTAGATGTATACATCTCCGAAAGCACAAAAGGGTCATCACATTCTCCTTACAAGCACAATATCTCAAAAAATATGTATCGAACTCAAAGATGTACTCTGCTACGGTCCAACTCCTTTGGGCGAGAGTCTGCCATCTATGAATGAGCTGATGATGGTATGTGGTAGGAAGGTACTTCTTGTGAAGTTTCACTTTCATCTCATCCTAAGTCTTTACGGACTCTTGATATCGTTGCTTAAAGGGGGGGGGGTGTCAACATTAGACTAGAAGGCCATAGCTTGGTGCAATAGCTTCATCTTGGCAAATCGGACCCGTCGACGATCAAACATCTCATACCAATTAAAGTAATGGTCCATACCAGCCTCCTAGTCCAAATAGATGGGATAATCCAGGGATCCGTCAAAAGTAGGCACATCCACCTTCACATTGTTGATGTCTTAGTAATCTAGAACCTCATGATCACTAAAGGGCCTACGCTCATACTTATGCTCTCAGACACGCCTAAAATCAAGTCAAGAACCTCTCGACGTGGGTGGAACTCTTCGATGGATTACCCTAATAGTCAGGTTGACAATCCCTCCTATCATAAAATCTAGCGGCACAAATGATGGGTGGGGGAGGTGGGCGGTTGTTGCTCAACGACTCTCACGGGCTTTGGATCTTAGGCTCTTCTGGGCACTAAAGGACACTGAGGAGGTCTCTCTAAGGTAGTGACTCGATTAGCTGCACCCTGGATTGAATAATCAGTCTGGGTTATCTTATCCTGAACAGTCTTAAGTGAACCCTCAACCTAATCAAAGCTACATGAAGTGTTGATTTATTTGACCTATCTAATCGGTGAGCTCCGTATCATGTCGGACAAATCGAGACCTGTGGGGATTCTTGACTAGTCTACGAATCTATGGGAGACTTTGACATAGCCGCATATGGATGATAATCGGCACCACGACGTATGGGCATGCAAACAATTAGACTCAACTAAGACTTTAAATAGACACTCTAGACAAGCAAACTTAGCTCTGAGACCAAAAAAGATGATGCGGGACACTATGTAGGTAGAGGCGTGAGGCGACTAGGGGTCGCCTTAACCTCACTTGCCTAGGCGATGGCCTAGGCATTTGAGGCGACATTTTATTAAAAAATATAAAAATTCAGATATTTAAGTTACTATTAAACATGTCAAAACATATAAAAAAATCATACAAAATGACTTATTCCTCTACTCAAGTATAACCAAACAAACCTAAAATCTACCAAATTGAAACAAAATTTAATCAAATCAAGATGTAATAAAAAAATTCATACAAAATTTGATCCTAAATAAACACACAATAGATAAAGATTTGTCACGTAAATGCTAAACATCATACACAAATTCATACTAAATAAGAGATGAAGAGAGTGAGAATTAAGAGCAAGGTTAAGAAACCCGGGATCGAGTCCCGGATCGGTTGGCCTAAAACCGATCGGATCGGCCAATCCCGATCTAATTCGGGCCGCTCCTGGCTGAGCCAGGGTTGGTTGGATCAGGTAGCAGGAAAAAAATTTAAAAAAAAGTTATTTTTTTTTAAATATAAAACATAAGTCCAATACATAGTTGTGTTGAAATACATTGATTTGAAGTATATAAGATGCTGTCGGACAACAAATTTTTTTTGAATAAACTTATATATATATATATATATATATATATAGAGAGAGAGAGAGAGAGAGAGAGAGAGAGAGAGAGAGACTATGCGTGTTTGTGTGTGTTTGAGAGGGGGGGGGCTCTGACCCTCTATAACTTCAAATAGGAGAGAGAGAGAGTAGTCGACAGAGAGTGCGAAGTGGAGAGAGAGAGAGGGTGAGAGAAGAGAGAGAAGTGGACAGAGATAGGGGAAAAAGACATAGAGAGGGGGCTCCGAGCAGTTGTAAGAGAGAGAGTAGTTGAGAGAGAGAGAGATGGTAAGAGAGACGGAGAGTGAGACACAGAGAGAGAGTAGTAGAAAGAGAGGGTGAGAGAGACAGAGAGAGTAGTTGAGAGAGAGAGGGGGTGAGAGAAGAGAGAGAGAGTGACAAAGAGAGAGAAAGGGTGTAGTCGAGAGAGAGATAGGGTGGGGGGAGAGAGAGACATACATATAGAGAGAGAGAGAGAGAGAGAGAGAGAGAGAGAGAGAGAGAGAGAGAGATTGATTAGGACCTGTCTGAGGAATCGCTAGAGAAATCATTGTAGTCGGCGCCTTCCGTCACTGTCGCCGTAAGTCTTCTTCGCCAATACCGTCATCGGACTGGAGCACCGACATCATCGTCGTGGACTATAGAGGGGGCATATAGGATCGGGCTTTGGGGAGGGGGGGGATGGGCAGTTGAGGAGGCGGAGGGGAGATCAGGGTGAGGGTTTCGATCGGGGGGTGGGGGAGTTAGTGGGTTATGGGTTTATGTACCATAGGTGATGGGCCCTTTGGGCGGGGTCAAATGGACTTGTCGGACCGGGCCACTGTCGGCGAGGCGAGATGAGGTGAAGAAGGCACCCAAGGCGCACTGAGGTGAGCGCCTTAGCATTTGAGGTGATCCCGTCGATCACCTAGGCGACGAAGGACAAAGCGAGGTGGCTTACCATTGCCTCGCCTCGCCTTGTCGCCTAGGCGATCGCCTCGATCACCTTTGATAACATAGGCGGGACAACTAGCAAAACTAACAGATTTACTAACGAAATTAGAAATCAGTAACAAACAACATAATAATAAGTAGATGCAATCTAATCACACAATTGTAAAGTTGGATAACCATATTAAATAGCAGAAGCTAGCCGAGTAATCGTCCTTCTCGCGATGAGGAAACGTGAGAAGTTGGCAACTGAGGAACTACTGCAAGTCTAAGGAATTAGAACTACCCCAGAGTCTTGTTGGAACTCTCAGAACAGGTGTAACGCACTTTCGAGCTAGCAATGATGTTGTATCCTACCTCACAAGTCGACGACAAATGAAGGCAAATACTAGAAAAGTAAGTTGTAGTAGGAGAGAAAAGCACGTACCTTTACGCTGGTGCGTAGAAGAAGACCACCTAGACGATGCACATGCTGCTAGGCTGCTATCTCAAGAAGCTTGCCAAAAAGTGCGAGGCGCTCGGATGCTGGTACGCAAGATTGATGCGGGCTCTGAGATGCATGAACGATGTCTTCGAGATGCGTGCAAAGGCGGCATGCAAAACAAGGTATTGTCAGGGGTGAAGCACGTTAGAAGGAGGTTAGCCTTGCTGAGATGAACCCAATGGCACAGATGGCATGCAAATCGAAGTTCAAACGTGATCATGGCGTTGGTGGTGTGATAAGAACTTGTTGTACCACCCTGGTGCAATGCAACAGACTAGGTGTGAACTTGGTTCTGACCTTGTGCAGATGGCTCGAACCAATCCTGGCCTTGGCTTGACCCAGGGGTTGGACCATGTAGTCCTAGCTTGAACAGGATGCAAGACCCTGGTGCGGACCAGGGTTTGAACTGGATGGTCGAGGTGGCTTGAACTACCCCTAAACTTGGTACAGACCAGGTGAACTAGGTCTGCAATAGGGCTCGGGCCCTTCAAGTGAACTTGGTCAAACCTAGTTTGACGAGGTTGGAACTAAAGGGCGCGGGCCTATCCTTTTTTCCCTACCATGGAAGGCGGTGACAGCAATGGAAGACGGCGGCGACTCTGCAATACGGGGCAGCAGTGGCGGAGAGGGCC
This sequence comes from Zantedeschia hybrid cultivar, assembly GCA_030544215.1. Taxonomy (NCBI): domain Eukaryota; kingdom Viridiplantae; phylum Streptophyta; class Magnoliopsida; order Alismatales; family Araceae; genus Zantedeschia; species Zantedeschia hybrid cultivar. The sequence goes on along the minus strand of JARZZO010000008.1, from coordinate 63,526,215 downwards.
ACGGGAAGCAGCCCGCTATAGCGTAAGACCAGTTGGGCACTCCCACATGCAGGTAGCCCACGGGTGCTGTCGGCGGCACTGGCCGAGCCGCGGAGGCCAAGAAGAGGGGTTCCCGCTGTGTCTTTCTTCCGGTTCTTCCTCTTCTTTTTCTTCTTTGTGGTCTGTGAAACCGAGAGAGAGAGAGAGAGAGAGAGAGAGAACCGAAGGAAGGAGGAGGCGGGGGAGGATCCTGCCGGTGTCGCATTGGCAAGGCAAGGGTTCCTTGGCATCTCACTGAAAAAGGATGGGCTCCTTCGTAGAGTCCCAAACATAGGGAAGCAAGGTAATTTTCTCAAACTTTTGTTAGCATTAATTTCAAAATAAAGACTACAACTATATATAGACTGCCCTAGAGATTCCTACTCAAAACTAAAACTGGATATCCGAATCAAACTCCTATCCCTAAATCCAACTCAAACTACTGCCCTAATAACTGGTGCAAAAATCGCACCCTAAAATCCTGAAAAATAGAAAACCTCCTAATGGGCCTCAAATGGGCCAAACAAAAATCAAAGAAAATATCCCTAAACATCAAACGGGCATTGAATTGTCTCCAAGCTAAAGAGAGGTCGGAGTGGCTGTCTGATGGCAATAAACGCAGCTCAGATCGAATCATCTAATGGCTCTGTTGTCCTCACCATTTTTGCTTTTGTCTGTGTGTGTGTTTGGGGATGGGGTTTCAGGTTTGGTCATAAGGGGGGAATACATTATCTTCCATGTGGAATATATGCACTTAAGTTTTTTTGTAACTTTTTTATGGAATATATGGCTTGTGAGATATTCTGATTGTGGTTTCCTAAAGGGAGAGTTCTATCAGGGAGAATCTTCTGAAATCTGAGTCTGAAACTTAGAAATAAGCTCTTTATTGTCCAAGTTCTGGTCCGGCACACTTGTGAATGGTTTTTATAAGGATATGACCATTACTTTTGGGGCACGTGGTAGTGCCATTGGTATCTCGGGGTTCAGTCAGTAACCACTCTGACACGTCATGGGTTTGTCTCCATGCCCTATTGGTTGACCTAGTAAGTGTGGCTGCCGATTATGCTTCCTTGGGTTTATTGGTGAACCAGGGTTCTGTGTCATCTAAGAAAAAAAGGGACAGTTCTTCATTTTTAGTTCATATTGGTATATGTGGTGCTGAACTGTTATGAAGATAGGTGAGAGTTAAGTTTTGGAGATTTACAACATTGCTTTTTTGGTTCTCTATAGGAAAATTTTCGCGCTTCCTCCTTTTTATGCTGGATATTTTGTTTTACAACATTTTTAATTCTTACAGCACTATTCCATCTGTTTGGAAAAAAAGTCACAATGAAATGCTGCAATCAAATTATCCTCTATTCCTGCAATTAAATTATCCTAAATTATGTATGATATGAATGTCAACATTAAAAGAAGTTGCTTATGGTCCCTAGACTGGTGACTGCAGGCTGCCTTGGAAGTATGTTTGTTGGAATCTCTACACTAATCACCTTGTTTTCAGGGAAAATACAAAGTATACAATCTATGCTCAGAAAGACTGTATGATGCGTCATTGTTCGAGGGAAAGGTATGCTGTTTATTCTGCATTATTTTTCCATTCTAGTCCTCTAAAACTCTATATGGGCCACTGTTTAAACCTGCTCTTTGAAGTTGCTTAAAATGCCCACTATCTCTCAAGAACTCTTACAATCACTGGAACACTTTAACACGTTGTATTGATATTTAATAATTGCAATTTTACAATCCAGTCTTGTGGTTTACAAAAGTTGAGAAAGGACAGCAGTTCAATCTTCCTTTTGATATGAATACGAAGACTTTACGACAGAGGTAAGATTCATCTACAAAATGCAGAACTTGACAAACGGACTGTAATTATTCTAGAGTTTCAACATCCCAAACTTTTCTGCATGTAGAAAATACCTCACATTTTTCTCTATGTTCCTAAATATTTCATTGTCATATACCATCACTCTGATGGGAAACAAAGGAAGGAGATGTGGGGTTGGGGAGACTACCGACGTTGCACAGGTAGTGAGGAGTCCTTTGGCATTGCATTGACGGCGTGGGCATCACAACCGGCCCCCCATCGTAGGGCAGATTCGACCTCGTCGCAGGGTCGACTTCTCCGTCGTAGAGAGAGCTCCAAAAAGTTCACTTAAAATTCATAATATAATTCATCCATAATTAGAAAAGAGAGAATACATCCATATATATAGTATTTAGGGACCTTTCCGACCCAAACTTGACTACCTAACTCTAAGACGGACTCAAACATCGCTAACAGATAATTATTGTAAATTCGCATTAAAATATCTAAAAAATAGAAATATGCTAAATGGGCTTCAAACAAGCCAAATAAAACATCTAAGGACTCGTCTAAAAATAATCTACGCTTCAGATGGGCTTCAGGAAGTTTCTGAGCGCAACGGAGCTTGCGTTGGTCTCGAGTTCCCATCATTCTCTTCTGGTTAAAAAAAAAAACTCATCCTCGAGTTTTGAAGTGTGGCAATATCCATGGAAAGATGATGAGAGCAGCTAAGCAAGGACGCACGACTGATGCCATTGAGATCACCATGTAGAAGAAAGCTTCAACTCGAGGTGGAAAGCATGCCTCAGTATTATTTCATATGTGGTTAAAATCATGTTGGTTGATAGTGTCTTGAACAATGTTCGACTGATCAACCACTTCTGTAATTGCCTCTTCTTTCTCTGGCTCATTCTGCTAAGCCATGAATGTGGAACTAGCCTCGCAATAGAGTTCGGTAGTCGCATCTAACATCTTGGACTCAACCTCTTTAAAATATTCATCTGCGAGTGTTAGATCGGCTTCATAATGTATCTCTTTCATTTAGTTTTCATACTCCTTGATTAACACTGGGTCAACCTCATAAACTATATCTTCTCTTAGATTTTCATGTTCCTCGATCAACACCGAATTGGTGTCAACCGCCTCCTTTAATCTGGAAAGTAGGTTCTGAAGTTTATTTTGCAATGCTATCCACTCTGGATCTTCCCTTAGCAAAACCCAATCCATACTCGAATAATTTGTGGCCAACATTTGAAAAACATGTCACAGAATCAGAGGCATTCGGAAGTCAGTATGCAAAACGATGCATTGCTGGTGAGTGGGGTACTGGACGAGATCCGCCTCGCTACAAGGATGCCACCAATGCGGTTGGTGCACAAAATAGAGCACGGAGGTGCCCTCGCACGCCGACTGCGGCCGACAAAGGTGGGCATGCAAAATGTAGCATAGTCGGGGCAGCAGCACACTGGAATGTGGTTGGACTCGTTGAGACGAATCCAACGGCACAGACGGTACGCGAATCAGAGTCCGAATAGCTCTCCGACGATGGCAGTACGATAATGATACTTGGTGCACCGCCTGTGCACTATAGCATACCCTAAGGAACCCTTGGCTCGAACCAGGGGTTTGAACTAGGTGGTCCTCGCTCGATCAAATTGGTTGCAGCCCGGGCTTTAGCGGTCTGGCACACTATAGCAAGCCTAGGCTTGCAGGGTGGTTCGGACCCAAACGGACCAGGGCTCGGGCCTTAAGAGCAGACCAGGTCAACTTGGTTTGACCATGTTACAAACAAAGGGCACGGTCCCTTTCCTTTCTCCCTTCTCCCCCCCTTTTCGTTCAACCTAATGTAGAGGGGCTTGCAGATGGCAGTGCTTGCACCGACAGTTGACGTCGACGGCAATCACGGTGGCGGCGGTGGGGCTTGCAGATGGCAGTGCTTGCACTGGCAGTTGATGTCGATAGGCAATGACGGTGGCAGCTCTAGCAGGGGGTGCTCTCTGGTGGTCAACGTAGCAGGACGGCAGCAACAACAACACAAGCCACGGCAACTCGCACGGAGGAGGAGGAGAAAGTAGAGGGTGATGAAGGAGAAGGTAGTGGGTAGACTTTTTTTTTTTTTTGCTCTGTTAGGGTTTATGTAGAACAATAAATAAAGAGAGAGAGATTGCAGTAGATAGAGAGGGATGGAAAGAGAGAAGGACAAAGGAAGAAGATGGCGGTGGAGTTACATAGCGGCTAGTGACGATGGAGCGACGACGCAATGGGGGATCAAAGTTGGGCTATGATACCAAATTTAATGGGGAACAAAGGAGGGAGAAGGGGGGGTTGGGAAGACTACCGATGTCGCACCGACAGTGCGGAGGCCTCCGACGTCGCACCGGTGGCTTGGGCGTCGCATCCAACTTCGTCACAGGGCAAATTCGACCCCATTGCAAGGTCGATTTCTCTGTCGCAGAGAGAGCACCAAAAAATTCACTCAAAATTCATAATATAATTCATCTATAATTAGAAAAGAGAGAGTACATCCATGTATATAGTGTTTCGGGACCTCTCCGACTTAAACTTGACTACCCAACTCTAAGAAAGGCTCAAAACATCTATAACTAGATAATTATTATGAAAATTTACATTAACAATCTCTGAAAATATAAAATCACACCTAAAATTCAGAAAAAAATAAAAATATATGTTAAATGGGCTCCAAACGGACCAAATAAAATGTCCAAGGACTCATCTAAAAATAATCTACGCTTCAGACAGGCTTTTGGGAAGCTTTCGAGCACAACGGAGCTTGCATTGGTCTTGAATTCCCATCACATTCCGTGGAGCTTAGCTTATTGCAATATGCAACTTTCATCATTTTTTTACTTATTTATTAGGAGCAGATCGTACTTCCATTCTCATTCATTTTACTTCAGTGAAATATGCTATGAAGTTATTGCAGTTCAAATGATTTAGAGAGCATTCATCTTGCAATGGTCCATATGTCATTGTCCCAAGACTTCACTTTATTTCATGATGCTTTGTCTTATCCTTCCATATGTCATTGTTCCATGGTTATATACGAAGGACTTGGATTCATAACTTGTGAGATGTCTTTTGGGGACAAAACCATGTGGACTTGACCCAAATAGACAATACTTTACAAGATATAGAGTAGGACCCAATGTGGTACGATATGATCCGGTCCGACGATGAACCATATCAAAGTTAGTGAGCTTGTACTGACCTATTCATGAGCCAAGCAATGAGGAAAGGACTATCCGTAGGAGAAGACTGCTTGTAAGACAATGATATCTAATGCCATGATGTGGAGATACTTATAGTGTGGAGCCATCATTTTGTCTAAGGATTGGGGCGAGAATGAACTATATTAGTCCCACATTGGTAAATGGGAAAAAGTTGTCAGGCTATATATGATGGACTTGGAGCATAACTTGTGAGGTTCTTTTAGAGGCAAAACTGTCCTGGCTTGGCCAAAGCGGATTATGCCTTATAAGGTTTCAATCGGGTCCATAGATGGCAGTTTCGGCCGCGGCCGGTACCGGTACCCCCATTAAGGGCCGGTACTGTAAAAAAAAAAAAAGAAGGGAAAATTACTATACCGGGCCAGTACCGGCCTGGTATGCCTGTGAAACACCCTTTTTACGGTACGCCCGTGACTTTCCCCTCTTACAGAAACAGATCTGTGAGAGGGGTGCGTTTTTGGCAAGGAGAGGAAGGAGGGGAAGGAGGGGAAAGAGCCGTTGCCGCCACCCGCCGCCGCCGCCGGAGACGTTTTCACTGTTTTAGGTGGAAGAAAAAAGAAAGTATGATTTATATTTTAATGTAGTGATTATTTTTTAGTTGGTAACTATTTCTTAGATTGTTTACGTTCATTTTCTTGGTAAAATAGACAACCCCCAATTTTGGCCCTAATTAGCGGTTAAAAATTGAGATTTTTGTCTAATTACTTAAATTAAATATCAATTGAAGCCTAATTAAACTTCATTGCATGTTTTAAACTAGGAGTGTACTGTCAATTACGTTGATCGACGGTTAATTAGGAGAAATCTCCAATTTTGGCCTTAATTAACGGTTAAAAATTAGGGTTTTTGTCTAATTACTTAAATTAAACATCAATTGAAGCCTAATTAAGCTTCATTGCATGTTTTAAACTAGGAGTATGCTGTCAATTGCGTTGATCGACAGATAATTAGGAGATTAGGAGAAATCCCCAATTTTGGCCCTAATTAGCGGTTAAAAATTGGGACTTTTGTTTAATTACTTAAATTAAATATCAATTGGAGCCTAATTAAGCTTCATTGCATGTTTTAAACTAGGAGTGTACTGTCAATTGTGCTGATCGACGGTTAATTAGGGGAAATCTCCAATTTTGGCCCTAATTAGCGGTTAAAAATTGGGATTTTTGTCTAATTACTTAAATTAAACATCAATTGGAGTCTAATGAAGTTTCATTGCATGTTTTAAACTAAGAGTGCTATCAATTGCGTTGATCGACGGTTAATTAGGGAAAATCCCCAATTTTGGTCCTAATTAGCGGTTAAAAATTAGGACTTTTGTCTAATTACTTAAATTAAACATCAATTGGAGCTTAATTAAGCTTCATTGCATGTTTTAAACTAGGTGTGTGCTGTCAATTGCGTTGATCGACGGTTAATTAGGAGAAATTCCCAATTTTAACCCTAATTAGCAGTTAAAAATTGGGACTTTTGTTTAATTGCATAAATTAAACATCATTTGAAGCCTAATTAAACTTCATTGCATGTTTTAAAGTAGGCGCATAATGCCAAATGTTCTTATATTTGTTTCTACTTTTTTTTTTCTTGTTGTAGGAACATGGCTGAACAGTAAGAGCAAGACCCAGGGTGGGCCCATATCACCTTAGTTAATAGTGCAAATAGGAGAGTGAAATGGAAATATTGTAGCAAAGAGATGAGTGGTGGAATCACTTGAGGAAAAGAATATTTAGCAGGGAAGACAGGACAGGTGACAAAGTGTACTGTCTGTCCCCGACAAGTTGCCAACGAGATGCGTGAATTGTTGCGTGGCCGGAAAGCACAAAAAGAGCAAAAGAATGAAGAGGAGGTTGAACTCCAAGATGAAATTTCAAGTAGACATAATACAAAAGGCAAATGGATGTATACTGCGGCCAGTGGCATTTCTATACGTGAGAGGCAAATGACTGAACAAATTGTAGATTCTAGTGATGATGATGATGATGAAGATCCTGAGATGGCTGCAGCTAGAAGAGAGAGTTTGTGGCATCAACAAGAAGACGAAGCCCGAAGGAGAGGTGATGGACCATCAACAAGAGGCACAAGTCAAGTTAGAGGCCAAGTAGGTCCTATGGACAATTATCTTTTTAGAAGACAGAGTTCTACTCAGCTAAAAATCAAGTAAGTAATGAGAGGAGTAAGAAAGTCAGCTGAAGCGGCAGGACATGCTTTTAAAAGCATCTGCAAATGGTTTTTGTACGCAGGTGTTCCCTCACATGCTGCTCAGTCTCCTTATTTTCAGCCTATGATTGATGCAATAATATATCATGGTCGTGGGTTCAAAGCCCTCACACGTCGAGACATATATGGACGGGGGCTTGATGGAGAATACGAGAAACTTCAACAGTGGGTTGAAAGTTTTAAGGCAGTATGGAAGGAGAGAGGATGCACAATTATGTGCGATGGCTGGACTGGTACCACAAAGAAGTCCATGATTAATTTTCTTGTTTATTGCACAGAAGGGACAGTTTTTATGAAATCTGTTGATGCATCAAACTATTCAAAGAACGCAAAATATTTTTTTGGTTTGATGGATCAGATGGTGCAAGAAATTGGAGAGAAAAATGTTGTGCAGGTGTTCACTAATAATGAACCAAGTTATAAAGCTGCAGGGAAGAAGTTAATGGACAAGCGCAAACACTTTTATTAGGTCCCATGTGCAGCGCATAGTTTGGACTTAATGCTTGAAGACATTGATAAAGATCTGACTGTCAGCAAGACAGTAAAGAGAGCCCAAAGAATTACCCAATTTATTTATGGTCATCTTAGGATCTTGAACATGTTCAGAGAAAAAGCATCTGGAGGTCGAGATCTCATCTGTGCGGGGCCTACACGATTTGCATCTAATTTTATTTTTTTAGAATCTTTGCACAAATTCAGAAATGAGATCAAGGGTTTTATGTTTAATAAGGAGTTCTTGGAGTATATGCGGATCACCTCCAATGAATCTAAATATGAACATTTGGAAGTGAGAAAAATCATAGAGAATAAAAATTGTTGGAGTAATATGGAGACTTATCTGAAGTTGGTGGAACCTCTCGTACAGGTGTTAAAATTGGTGGATGGGTATAATAAGAATTACATGGGATATTTGTACGAGGCAATTGACATTGCTAAGGTGCACATCAAGAACGCATTTTCCAATACTTATATGAAGTGGTAGGACCTTATTGATGTCAGATGGGAAAACACATTACACCACGACTTGCATGCAGCTGGTAAGTACAGTCTTATACTGTTACATGGGACATTATTTATTAAATTGACATTACTAATTATCCACCTAAATGCAGGTTATTTTTTAAATCCTCGAGTAATGTACAGTCAACAAGTGCACATTGATGGAGAGGTGATCCAAGGCACACTAAATGTGATTGCACGTTTGTCGAGGACAGTAGAAGATAGAATTGAGGCAGAGAGACAGGTATACTTAGTGAAGATCTGACTTTAAAATTTATCCAATTACTTGTAATTTGAAGAGCATATGAATTCTATTAATTGTTAATTCTATCTTTGTAGATGGAAGCTTATAGGCTAAGACTAGAGACATATAATGAAGACTCTGTGCAAATTGCTGTAAAGAAAGTGAGCCCAGGTATACTTAGTCATTGCATTGTTGTCATATGTGCATAAGAAACGAGAACATACATTGATTAATTTTTTGGTTTCTTTTAATGATGGCACAACTGAGTGGTGGATAATAGTGTACAACAGAGATAGGTGTTATAATCCATTGGCTTCCGTTGCAGTGAGGGTTTTGAGTTAGACGACATCGGCAAACCAATGTGAAAGAAACTGGAGCACGTTTAGCCTTATATACTTAAAAAATCGGTTAAAGGCTGAACGATTGGACAAATTGGTGTACTGCCATTACAATATGAGATTGATGATAAAAAACATCCGGTTGAGACAACAATTGAGGGAGAAATTAGTTGCAGGGCACGCAGAAGATGTTGGCCAAATTGATGTGGAAGAGTTATTTGATGATGATAATCCCTTGCAGACTTGGGTTGAGATACGAGCAACTGTCGATGAGCCAGTTTTTGATCATGATGATACAGAATGGGTAGAAGGCATACTAGATGGAGCTGTTGCTAGAGATCCAAAGTTAAGAACCTCAAAAAGGCAAAAAGAAAATTCACCTCCTCCTTCACATGAGCATCAGAGTCAGACTGAGAATGTGCCTTTATTTGCACCTAATACTGAGTTTGAGCCTGTTAGACACTCAGAATCAGATAGTAGGCCAGTCACTCCTAAAATGGTTGGGCCACCATCATTCTTGAGAAGGAGTACATCTACATTTGAGAGGACTAATTTGGCTGTCAGAGACGATCCTGCCATTGATGAGATGAAGCAAATTTATGTGAGGCATACACCACGAGGAAAAGGATTATTGAATCGATTGAACTTGCAAAAGGATCTAGAAAGAAAAGAAAGTCAGCAAAAACAGACATCACAAAAGAAAAAAATCAAGTAATGTCAAAAGAAAGTTAATTGTTGATTATGATCAAGATGATGATGATGATGATGGGACATAGTCTCCTAGTGATGATGCTGGTGCAGCTGCAGGTACTACTACCGGGGGCGGAGTGTATGCACCTTCTTTCTCCTTTCATATTGACACAGGAAGAGGACAACATGAAAGTCAAGAAGATTATGATTCACAAAGTCAGTATGGACAACAGTTAGGTTATGGAGGTGGCCAACAAGAAGCAGGCATGTATAGCTGGGGAGATCGAGTAGAGTATGAAGGCTTTCAATTCCATCCACCCAGTAGCAGTTATGGGTCATGGTCTTTTTCTTATCCTCATACTACTTCTTTGCATCATGATTATGGAATTTCATCAAGTCAACAAGCATATATTCCAAGAGGGATTCAAAGAGGGATGCACGACTTGGCTGCATCATTGTTTAGTTATGGTGAATATAGGGAACATATGCAACCTTATTATAGATACCAGCAACAACAACCAGATGATGAATCAAAAGGATCTACGGGTTATTATCCATATTAGTATACTCATGTTTTTCATGGGTAAGGATCGTTTGATTTCGTTAACATTTATTATTTGTAAATATTTAGTACATTAGCATAATATTTTTCATATTTAATATGTATGAAAATAGTCATTTTGTATGCGTTATGTGTACTTTTGTCTTAACCCACTTTTGTCACACTCAACACATAGCTAATTAATTGTTTACATTTTTTCTTATTTTTTCTGATTTTTTTCTTATTTTTTCTGATTTTTTCCTTTTTTTCTGATTTTTTTGGGCCCCTTTAAGCCCGTACCAGCCGGTACCGGTGCCTACCGGCCGGCACCGGTACCGGTACCGGTGCCTACCGGCCGGCACCGGTACCGGTACCGGTACTGCCATCCATGATCGGGTCGTTACAATAGTAGCACTTGCTATGTGAGTTGTTGGTATTTGAAGAGAGATTGAGCTATGTAGACGGTGAAAACTTCATGTAAGGTCCTACATATAAACATGCAAGATAAACATTTTTCAGATTTAATTAAAAATAGGGGGATAAAAGTAAAGTACTCAAAGGTTAGGGTCTTATTTGAAACTTTATTGGGGAGACTTATCACACATTAATGGACTAGAAATGTTGGGCTCTATTAGGCCATGTAGCCAGGTGAAAATAGGCCCAATTAGGAGGCTTAATAGGCTGTAAAGGCTCGCCCCTTGTTGGGCCATGTAATGGGTTCTTAATAGGCTTTTAGTGGGCCCTTGGTTTGGGGGGGGGAGAGAGAGAGAGAGAGGAGAGATCTTAATAGGCTGTTAAAACTGGCCTAACTGGGGGGCCCAACACCAGAACTGCCCTATGCCTTTTGGGTGAGAGAGAGAAACTTTGAATACTTAATTTTATCCCCTATTATAAGTATAGGGTTTTATTTAAAATAAAGAGAGATAATTTTTCAGATTCTATTAAACATAGGGGATGAGAACAATTAAGTATTCAAAGATATAGGATTCTATTTGATTACTTGGGAGACTTGTCACACCTTAATGGTCAGAAATGTTGGGTTCTATTAGGCCATTAAATCAGCTGAAAATAGGCCCAATTAAGAGCCTTAATGGTCTCTAATGACCTGGACCATTTTGGCCCATGTAATGGGGATCTTAATAGGCTGTTAATGGGACCTTATTGGACCCTTTAACAGGCCTAATAGGTAGATGATGGGATCTTAATAGGCTGTTAATGGAACCTTATTGGGCTCCTTAACAAGCCCAACACATGGGGAGAGAGAGAGAGAGATGACACTCCTTTTGAGGTAGGGTGATACAACGTGCTCCCCCGTGGGTTTGATTTAATTTTGATTATGCATTAAAGTTTAGAGATTCTGCTACTTTAGTTTCTCGTTTGGTCTTGTTATGCTTTAATCGAAGTTAAGTAAATTATTCATGTAAGAGGAAATTATGCTAGTTTGATCATCTGTCGAGCATGGATCAATGGATTTGCAATAAACATGCAGTCCATATATTTACATGAATGACTGTATTCTTGCAAATTCAATTATCATGCTATTTAAGGAACTTCATGTTTCATTAAGACTAATATTAGTGTGATAGTATCATCATGATTTTCATCAATAATTATGATTCATTAAGATTATGAACTATGTTATGGCCACGGTAACCCCCTGCGGCTGCGGCAGTGTCCCCGATCCCCTCTGTCGCCGGCGTCGTTACGTTCCTCGACGACATCGTGGCTTTAGCTCACCGGAAAGGCAGCCCCCTTGGCCTCTCCCTCATCCGTCCTCACCAATGCGACCCTCTGTGGTGTCGGTGCCCCTCAATCTCGTACTGCCAAGCACATCTTCCTCTACGCCAGTAGACAACATCTCTGAGCTTCCTCTCCACGTCATTGCTCTCCGTAAAGGCAGCCCGCAGCCCTCTCGACCCCTCCTGCAAGATCTGTACACAGACACAAGGAGACCGACCATGTGGGGAGGGAGAAGAGTTCCTCACACAGGGGTGCAGGCTTTCCTGTTGACGACCGGGGCTAACAGAGTGCCTCTGGGCGCCGGCGCCTGGGGCATTGCTACCTCCTGACCTCCTCGTCCTCGCCGTTGTTTCGTCTGTAATGGTCTTTGGCCATCTACAGAGAGACCGTCCCCGGAACTGGAGAAGAACCTATGTCGATGTCCTGTGTAGTGGAGCGGGAGATCGGTGGTGGTCTGTTGTTAGGAGGCCCCCCCGGGTCCCTCAAGTCAAGGTCAGGGAGTCTGAGATCTTGGACCTGAGAAGGAGGGAGATGGGGAGATGTTTTCTCTACCACCTCCTTCACAGGACTAGAGAAGGGGAAGACTTGCGTAAGGCAGTAACTGCTCGCTGGCCAAGAGAGAGCTCGGAAGTCAATATGATTGCGCAGGCCACTTTCCTCCTTGTCTGCCCTTCGGGAGAGAAAGCCCTCGAGCTTACCTACCTCAGTTGTTTGGCAAGCGACGTTGTTTACTGCTTCTCGCAGTGGTGTACTGTCACTGCTATCCACCCTAGACCCCGAGTTATGGACATCCAGGTGGTACTGGTGGGTGTTTCGTTGGTGTTGTTCGAGGTTAGCTTACTTCGGGAACTCCTTGCTGGCTTCGCCGATGTAGTGTCTGTTGTCTCCTGGGAGTCGGAGGTAGCACCGTTCATCAACGTGAGCCTGGCAGTCCGAGTGTCTTCGCTAGCTGACATCCCGGAGGTCCTTGAAGTGGAGATTGGAGGCGAGAGAGCCCTCGTTAGGGTTTGTGTTCTGCCTTCCCCTGTTGCAGGTGGTAGCGGCAATCTAGGGCAACCCCACACCAGGACGGAGGAAGAAGACGACCCGTCACGTGCGAGGCACGTCCGTTTTTCGAATTTTAAAATTGTTGGGCCGGGGCAGCTTGGCAGGAGCTTCATAGGGCCGAGCGGTTCTGGGTCAGACCTATTTGTTCACGAGGAGGGGCATTCCTTTAAGTTTTTGGGTGGACCCGGGAACTTACCCGCTATGTGCGGGCCCGGACTGGGACATGACGGACACATTCATCCCCGCCCGACTAGCAGGGAGTTGCAGCTGTTGTGGGGGGCGCTGCTGGAAGCCTCCGATTCCCCCGGCCATAGCCTCTGGTCCTCCATGTCCCCTTTGCAGCCCCTCTTGAGCAGTCATCGGCCGATGGAGATAATGGTGTCTATTGGAACCAGGCAGGAGGCTTCCGGTGTCAGCGATCCTAGCCAAGTGTCATCCTCTCCTCTGCTACGGCCTTCTTTGGGAACTCCACCGACTGGGAGGACACTGCAAGAAGTGACGAAGGCCCCAGCTGGAGGCTCTGTGGTAGTCTCTGGGGCCTGCGACATCCCTTCTTCAGCGCCCTCGAAGTTGGTTCCTTGGGACCATCGGGATCTGTAGTGCAGTGTGCACCTGGAGCTGGCTTCTCTCCCTAAGCCCTCCAGCCCCCATCTCACCCCCTCGGTACCGAGGAGAGTTGTTGAAGCCAGTGGCTCCTGTGCAAGGTGGATGTGAACCGGTGGCAACCATAGTTGTCAATCCCATCCTGGTCCCTGTCCCGCTTTTATACTGAGACGAGAGTTCCGGTGTCCCAAACAATTTCAGTGTCCCGTCCCGGAATTTTTTCCATACATATGCCAACAAATATAAAACATACATAATAAATAATCTGAACATATAAACGTATAAATAACACAAAATTAATGCAATATAAGCATTGATGATAGATTTATAGGTTAATAAATGCGTATATTCATCAAATGGACCTCCCAAAATAAGTTTATAAGGAGTTTAAGTACTCAGAAAAATCTCATGTCAAAATACAAACTCTGGTTGGGAAAGGCTGAGATGGGCTGGGACAAATCGGGACAGGCCAGGATGGGCCGAGATAGACCGGGACACATACTGGGACAAACTAGAAATTGTCCCCCCCCATTTTCTCACTGGGACGGGATGTCCCGACTATGACAGCGCAGGATGGGACGGGATTGACTACTATGGTGGCAACTGCTACCTTCACTCTGCCCTCTTGTCTCAGAGGGCTAGCTCAGGTTGTTGGGGAGTCTTCCCATAGAGAAGAGCTTCAAGGCGTGGCTTCGATTAGCCCCACTTTAGAGGGTGGTGTGAACCTCTAGGATCTGAACCTCCAGGATCTGAAACATGGACCCAAAGACTAGGGACAACCTACAACAGTGAATCCTAGGCCAGAGGAAGACTTGTCTTTGGTCCCGTACTCCTTGAATGAGGGGGAAGGTGAGGCTAAGGTGGAGATTGAAGATGGTGACATGGGGAAGGAGGATGTTAGATAGTTGTTGTCCGAGGTGAGTGTGCTTATGGAGGAGCAGGTGAGATATATGGCTGATAAGGTGGGGTCGCTTTTGAGGGGATTGAGAAGGATGTGAGGCAAATATTCTTAAAAATCCAAAGAAGATGGCAGTTGGGACTGACAGGAATGGCCGGGAGAGAGATCTTCTAGAAAGGAGACTGTAGGGGAGGAGAATGTGAGAAATGAGGGGGTGGTCTCTGGGGTGATACCCTCATAGTCTGTTTCATTATGAGGATTATCACTTGGAATATTAGCGGTCTTTATGAGAAGGAGAAGAGGAGGGCGGTTAAAGAGCTGGTGAAGTTGTGTCTGCAAGAGACAAAGTGTGAGGGAGATGTGGATGTGGTTATGAGAGAAGTTTTTTTTTTTTTTGGGGGGGGGGGGACTCACCAAGGGAATAGCCTCACCAACGGTGGGGAATGCAGGGGGTATTATGGTGATGTGGAATGAGTACGAGGTGGAATAAGTGGATGGAAGTAGACAGGTGAGAGTTTTGTCGGTGTCCCTTACCTTCCGTTGCATCAAAGATGGTTTCTTTTGGGATTTTACTCGTGTTCATGGTCCTCAGGACAGCGGAGCTAAGAAGGCACTTTAGGATCAGCTTATTGCATTCCAGAGATCCTTTGGGAAGCCATGGTGTGTTTGCGGGGATTTCAATGCCACCAAGTCTCTGGATGAGAGTGGTGGCTGATCTCATTCTCCTAAGGAGATGGAGGAGTTCAGAGATTTCATCTTTGAAGCTGCTCTTATTGATGTTGTTATAGCTAATGCTTGCTATACTTTGTCCAGTCTTAGTGAGGTTCCTTCACTCTCTAGGTTAGACAGGTTCCTGGTCTCGCTGGATTGGGAAGATCAGTTTCCTATGCTGCAGATGGAATGTTTGAGCAGGACAACTTCTGATCACAAGCCTATCTTGCTGAGGGCTTGTGGCTCTTTCAATACGAGGCCAAGGTTTATATTTGAAAAGTACTGGCTGAGAGAGGAGGGATTCTCCCAAATTGTTTCTAGCTGCTGGCAGGTTGATTTATAGGCCTCAAATGCCATGGCCAAGCTTGTCCTAAAGCTCAAGAGACTGGCTATCACTTTGAGAGCCTGGGGGGCTTCCAAAACCCTCCCAGGTAAGGTGGCCAAAGCCAGAATTGCAGATCAGTTACAAGCACTAGATGCCTTTGAAGAAGCAGGATTTCTAGATGCAGAAGACAAGGCGAATAAGACACTCTGAGAGCTCAGTTTGAGGAGATCCTCCTCAAAGAAGAAATCTATTAGAAGCATAGATCTAGGGATAGGTGGATTAAGGAGGGAGACAAGGATACATCTTACTTCCATCAAGTGGCTTCAGGAAGAAGAAGGATGAATCAGATCAGGGCACTCAGAGATGGCAACTAGGAGTTCTCGGGAGATGCTCAGCTAAGGAGTCATGCAGTAGACTTCTACTCCAGGCTCTTCTCAGAAGATATGCTAAGCAGACCTTCTATTGCTACAGATCTTCTCCCTTCTATCTCGCCTGATGATAGGGCTTCCATCTCGGCCCCTTTTAATCAGGAGGAGATTGGGGGGCAGTTTTTGTTCTGGCGGGTGATAAAGCCCCTGGTCTGGATGGTTTCCCTATGGTTTTCTTTCAGCATTGTTGAAAAATTGTGAAAGATGATATCCTTCAGGCGGTGGTGGAATTTCAAGAAGGAAAGGCTCACCTTAGGGGCATTAACAAGACTTTTATTATTATGATTCCCAAGATAGCAGGGGCTGTTTGCTTGTTAGATTACAGGCCTATTAGTCTATTGAATGGCATTTATAAGATTATTACAAAGGCTTTAGCTATCAGACTTGAGAAGGTGGTTCCAGGGGTGATTAGTGACAATCGAGGTGCATTTGTCGAGGGGAGATTCATCCAAGAATTTCCTAGTGGCACATGAGGTGTTGCATTCTATGAGAGCTCTCCATAGAGGCGGCTATGTGCTGAAGCTTGATTTTGAGAAAGCCTATGACATGGTTAGCTGGCACTGGCAGTGCTTATTGAAGGTCCTCTCTCTGATGGGTTTTGGTGATTTATGGATCCTCTGGATTAGGGAGTGTATCTCCTTGGCTTTTTTTGCTGTTTTGATTAATGGCCAGCCTTCCTCTTCCTTTGGTAGTAGTAGAGGTCTGAGACAAGGCGATCCTTTGTCCCCTATCCGCTTCATTTTGGTCTCCCACATTCTTAGCAGGGCATGGGTCGGAGCAGCGGATTGGGGTATCACCTTAGGCTTCGATATCACACAATAGGAGTTGTCAGTCTCTCACCTTCAGTATGCTGATGACACTATTCTATTTCTCTCTGTTGTGGAGGATCATCTGTTTTATGTTGGACTGATTTTGGAGCTGCTGAAAGAAGTGTCAGGTCTTACTATTAATTTCCACAAAAGTCATTTGGTTGGCATTAATGTTAGTGAGGTGGAGATGAGAAGAGCTGTTTTCATCTTGGGCCGCCAAAGGGGGGATTTTCCTATCAGCTACCTTGGACTTCCACTTACTCTAGGTGTGCTCCGGTGTAGAGATTAGGAGAAGGTGGTTCAGAGATTTAGGAGCAGGTTGGCAGGTTGGAAGGGAAGGCTACTCTCATATGGAGGGAGATTGACTTGCGTAGGTCTGTGCTTGACTCCCATCCTGTCTACTATCTCTCGATCTGCAGGATCCCGGTAGCTGTGGCTTCGAGGTTGGATTAGAATCAGGTCTTTATGGCATGGCTCAGCAGAGACTAGGAGAGGAGGCTTCCATGTTGCCTAGGCCAGGATCTGCAGACCTAAAAACAATGGAGGGCTGGGCTTGAAGGACATTAGCATCTCAACACTGCTTTCCTTTCTAAGTGGCTCTGGAAAGTCACATGTGATTTCTCTCAAATACTATGATGAGATCAGGGTTTGGGATCTTCTACTGCTTGTTATGTATAACGTTTCACCCATGTGGAAAGGCATCCTCTCTTGTGTTGATGTCTTCAAGGTTGGCTCATCCATTGTCATTGCTGACAGGAGCAGTGCTCTATTTTGGGAGGACTCTTGGTGTGTGTCCCAACCTCTTAGGACTTTTTTTCCCGAGGCTCTTTGCCATTGTGCTGCAGCGGTCGGCAAAAGTTCACCAAGTGGCTATAGGTCGTGGAAATCAGACTACTTGGAACCCATTGTTTAGATGAAACTTGAGAGAAGAAGAGGTAGAAGACTTGCTTCAGATGTTTCAGTGGCTGCAGCATGTCCAGCTCTTGCATTCTTTGGACCGCTGGATTTGGAGATGGGACAACAATAGCCGTCATTTAGCTAAGTCAGTCTATGACATCATCTCTAATGGGGGCATGGGGCTGTAGACTCCCATTCTTCTCCTCAATCTAGGATGTTAAAAGCTCTCCCAAGGTGCAATTTCTTATGTGGAGAGTTTCTCTCAATAGACTTCCCACTTGTGACAGGCTAGCTCGTTTCCTGTAGATCATTAGTACACAGTGCTGCCTTTGCGGGGAGGTTGATGAATCTTTGGAGCATCTTTTGATTATTTGCCCCTTTGCTAAGGAGCTCTGGTAGTTCATTGGTGATTGCTTCTCTGTCGACCGCTCTAGCTTTGGGTTGGTCCAACATATCCTTCTGGCCTAGGGGAGATCTTGGAATCTGAAACAAGATAAGGTGCTGTGGTGGTTGATTCTTCATGCAACCATCTGAGGAATATGGTTGGAATGGAATAGGAGGCTCTTCAGGAGGGAATCTAGGACCCCTCACTCCATTTTGTCTTCTGTTTGTGATAGAGTCAGAGGGTGGGCGACAGTGTCTTGTCAGGTTAATTCTTGTAACTCCTCATTACATTATCTTTTAGAGGAGAGGTGACTGGGGTGCACTTTCTTAGTGCTCTTGTACATGAGGGATTTTGTTGATTCTCCCTTCTCTTTTGTATACTTTGATTTTCTGATATAAATACCAGTGGTACCATCCACTTCAACAAAATAAATAAATAAATGAATGAACTATGTTGTGACCAGGATTATTATGTTTAAGGACCTTGACCCATGATTATGACCATAAATATGATGATTCAAGATGTTTTTAAGGGGATAAAACTAGGACTCGGTCATGATTCAACAGTAGGATCTCATGATTATGATCATGACTAAAGATTATAATCTTAAGCTTGAAACTATGTATGCCTTCTACATATTACCACTAAATAATGAGAAAGAAGTATTAGTGAAAATGAAGGTTAAGAAACCCGGTATCGGGTCCCGGATCGGCCGGTCCAAAACCGATCGGGTCAGCCGATTCCGATCCGAGTCGGCCCGATCCGGGCCGATCCTGGCTGAGTCAGGCTCAGCTGGTTCGGATAGCAGAAAAAATAGAAAAAAATGTGAAAAATGTGAAAAAAATATAAAACACAAGTCTAATGCATAATTGTGTTGAAATACATTGATTTGAAGTACATAAGATGTTGTTGGACAAAAAAACCTTGAATAAACTTACATATATGATTATGAACTTACATTTATTCCAAACGTACATTATACTGAATGAACATATAGCTTACATACTCAGTCCATAACATATAGTTCTGGTAGTATTGTTCATATTGCATCACATACTGGTTATAGTCATCCGTATTGGTATAAATGACTGACAATTGTGGATATTCTAGACAACCCCCTGAATAGTCGGATGTATCAGAATGTTGAGGAGGGTAAACTACATATCCAGTAGGCTGACTATACCCTTCGTATGGAGAATATGATGATGCGTCTGATAGTTGCTCCTGATATTCTCTCCCTCCTAAGTTCTTCTTTGGCCTCTGCACACTGAAGAGCTTTACCTTTGTCCTTCCTCCTTGATCTGCTGAATGTTTGAATGGAAGATTCTTCACGTCCTGTTCTGCTACCATGATGTTCATCTTGGGTAGTATGTGTGTATTCTTCTTCTCCAGTGAATTGAATTGGTGGAGCTGGGGCTGGAGCACTGGTAGCATCTCCGCCATTCTCAGAACTGTCGGAGCTCGTCTTTGATGTCGAGTCATTTGAGGTTTGATATTGGACCTCATCACTTGGTTCTGGCGTTTCATCATCTTCCTCGATAGTCTCCAGATCAGCAATCTGAATTCCAGTACCACTCTTTCTTCTGCTTGGTGCTTGTTTTTTGCTCTTCTTCTGACGTTTTGGAGGAGGAGGTTGAAAATCAATAAGTAATGGAACATTATCTAACTCACCTTCCGCCCATTCCCGATCATTTGGGTTGAATTCAGGCTCATTTGAGGTGTTTGCATCAACCCATGCATTTAGTGGATGTTGCTCCTCGAACAGCTCATCCAAGTCTATGGGTTCTTCTGCATGTGTCGTCTCCGTGGCTTGTCCGGAAATTCTCTCTTTCTCCTGCCTTTGAAGGTTCCTTATGAGCTCCAGATTTTTTAGCTTCAACCTCATGTTATAATGACAGAATACTAGCTTCTCTAGACGGCTCGACTTCAATGTATTCATTTGCTTGGTGTGAATCAAGCCAAAGGTGCTCCAGTTTCTCTCACAACCTGATGAAGATGTTGTTTGACTTAAGACCCGAATTGCAACATAGGCTAGATATTCATACCCATATGTTTTTCCATGATCTAGCCACCAGTCAGTTGTAAATAGAAAATTGGCCATGTCAACATCTAGTTAATAATTTTCAAACCTGGACTCAAAATTTTGGCAGCTCTTTGAGCAGTACTTGTCCCAAAGTGGTATAACATCATTATGTAATCATGCATTTGCTTGCATGCCATTATTGCTCTATCCTCATCTGCAAGCATGCGCTTAATAACAGACTTAGTTCCCATCAACACTTCCGAGCAACTATCATAGCTATCCTTCTTCCCATCAGTTCTAAACATATACTGAGGGTTGAAAAAATAACCTAAATAAATAAGTCGAAGTTAGTTATTACTTAAGAGAAATGTGTATACAAATAATACATATAGAAAGTTAGTAACTTACCAGCTGTATGAA
Organism: Zantedeschia hybrid cultivar; assembly: GCA_030544215.1. Classification (NCBI taxonomy): domain Eukaryota; kingdom Viridiplantae; phylum Streptophyta; class Magnoliopsida; order Alismatales; family Araceae; genus Zantedeschia; species Zantedeschia hybrid cultivar. Next base: position 63,505,833 of record JARZZO010000008.1, on the reverse strand, counting down.
GATCGTGATGTAAAGTGTGTTCCCAACGTCTGTCTATTATATCCCACCACTTCACAAAGGTTGTTGGGTTGTTCAGTTGAATGAGCTCCTTAGTTCTGTCCATAGCTTCATATAAATATCCCATATCCGATCTTCTTTCTCCATCACAAGATCGCAAGACATGGACAAGCGGTTCTACAATATTTAACACCGTTTGCACCCCCCTCCAGAAGGGTCTAGACTGAATTAGATCAGCCACTTTCTTACCTTTCTCTCTGACCTTAGTTGGTACATGCTGCAATATGTGATTCTCCCAATCTTCCGATGTCACCATCCTAATCAAGTTGTTCTTTTGTTGACTTAAACTATCTAGAGAGATATATTGAGATGTAAACCTGGTGGCTCCCGGACGAAGCAGCTCTCTTCCATGAGTATGTGTGCGCATGATATCCAGAATGTTGTTGTGGTTGTAGATGAATGTGGTGATAAATCGACCACTCTTGACCACTCCATCTACCATCGGATCAGAGCAAATGTCTTCCAACATCAAGTCAATACAATGAGCAGAACAGAGAACCCAGTATAGATGTTCTCTCTTCTGCATCAACATTTGTCTAGCTAACTTGAACGCCGCTGCATTGTCCGTAACCACTTGGACAATCCTTTTTTCGCCCACTTCTTCCACTATTTGATCCATTAATTCACACAGGTACTGGGCATTCTTTATTTTTCTAGATGCATCAATGGACTTCCAAAATACGGTTCCAGCTTTGCAGTAAATTAAGAAGTTGATCATACTTTTTCTTGTTATCCCTGTAAAGTTCCAAACGTGATAAGAAATCAGAAAGAGACCCATTCTGATTAAGAAAAAATGAAGATAAGATAAGAAACTGAAGATAAGATTTATGTACCTGTCCATCCATCGCACATTAAAGTGCATCCATATTCATCCCAGATCTTTTCAAATGATTTAATGTATGTTCGGATGTCATCAACTTCCATATCTAAGTACTTGTTGTATATCTCATATGGAGAAGGTCCCTCAACCCCTTTGCCAACTTCTTGTATGGTCTCGATCATGGACTCATAATATGGCCCTTTGGCAGCATTAGCAGGGATACTGTTATAGAAAAACCACCTAAATGTAGTTCTCCCTATCTTTTCCTTACAAAGTTTTAAGTTCTTGAATGCAGCACTAATAGAAGGTTGTTTATCTCTCTTCTTGGTGAGCAAGAGATCTATTGGACCTATTCTAGGATCTCCAGCTCTAGTGAACTCTTGAGGCAGCTCCTCGCATACATTAGTGCTCATGCCGGCGCTAGTGCTCCCTTGTGCAGAAGGTGTGGAGCCACTTCCTTGTCCTCCATATCTTCCAGTGTGCCGAAATAAGTCCTCATCTGCAAAGGACCGCCGGCTTGCTTCAATTGCACGTCGCAATTCAGCTTTAAATGTAAAAGAAAAAAAATTAATCTACTATAACTATTTGTCTGAAAATGTTAAATGAAGAACATGAAAATAAATTAAATAAGAAACTTACTTGTATCCCAATCATCAACATTTATAGGTTGATTACTTCCCCCAAGTCGGACTCCAGCATCAGACCTTAGCGCTGGTTCAGACAATTCCTCTCGAATTTCCTGTCTTCTTCTGGCAGTACTTGCTTTGCTTGATTCCTTCTCCTTCATGTAAGTTCGAAATTAGATCCTAACCTCTGAAGGAACTCGAGCACATGCTGCAACTTCACCTTTTATTCCAGCAAGATGTTGTTTGAATCGGTAGACCCCGTCAGAGACAATCCGGTTGCAATATTTGCATTGTACTTTTCTTTGGCCCATGTCCACCGGTGTACAATGACCCCAAGCAGGATCAGCGCTAGGAGGATTTCCAGATGACCGCTCAGCAGCACCTTGAGATGCTATTCCTTCACAGCACAAGAAGATGAGAGATCGCGGAGCTTGTAGTAGACTAGAAGTGACCTCGTGGGAGAGATGGAGAGAGAATTCTATGATCGAGAGAGGGAGAGAGAGCAAGAATGTTAGGAGGCTCAAAGGGCAATTGTGGAGCCTTAGGAGGGCCTTGGGGGGGTTTAAATAGACCCCCAAGGCCCAAACTAGCCGTTGCTGGCCGTTTGGGAACGGCCAGCAACGGCTAGTTTGACCCCCAACGGCTAGTTAAACTAGCCGTTGGGGGCCGGGTCGGGCCGATCCGAGCCAACCCGGCCCGATCCGGTCTCGGATCGCCCGATCCGAGTCCTGGACTCGGCCAGGTTACTCGGGATCGGCACGGACGGCCCAAAACCTGTCCGACTCGGCCGATCCGTGCCGATCCGAGCCGAGTTTTTGAACCTTGGTGAAAATGAAGAATGAAAGAGCAATTTGACCAGACGGTTTCTCTGTTGATGTGTGGTTGCATATAGTGAGTGTCGGTGATGTCTTGGTTGTCAAAGTTTTCCAATCAAACTTTAAACTCAAGTATGATGCCTGATGGTTGGAGGGGAAGCATAGTACTATCATTTTATGTGAACAAGAGAGATATTCAGAGTTGTTTGACTTATAGGGGCTTACCTTGGGAAAGAGTGGTAGAGAGAGGATCAAGGCAAATGGGAAAGGTGTCAGAGAATCATTTTGGCTTTATGCTACGTAGATTAAATATTGAACCAATTTTCCTACTTAGGCAATTTATGGAATAGTTTTTGAAAATAAGGGGGACTTTTTTATAGTTTTTATCAACTTGGACAGCATGTAAGATAGAGCACCGGGAATATTATCTGGTGGACATTGCCAAAGAAAAGAAGTCATATAGATGTCCCCGAGAATATGCATGTAGGATCAATGACTAATACGAGGGAGGTTGGTAAAAAAACAGATGATTTCCTAGTTACAGTTGGTTTGCATTAAATGTTAGCTTTGAGCCCATGTCTTGAAAGCCTCCTTCTAGATGAATTTTCTGTGGATTCAACCGGAAGTGTCTTGGTGTATGTTTTGCTGGTCAGACCTCCTTAAGGGATGCAACTGACGGATTACAGCACAAGCTTGAACTATGAATGCATGCGTTAGAATCAAAAGGATTTTAAGATCTGTAGGATTAAGATCAGACAGAATACACAAGATGCAATTTTAGTTGGAAAATGAGAAATGAGCATCCTATTTACTCAGATAGTCCTGAGTTGCATGTAGGACCATTTCAAGTATTTAGCCCCCCCACCCACCCACCCACCCACCCACACACACACACACACACACACATACACACACACACACACACAAAAAAAAAAAAAATGAAGCAGAGAGGGAGACAGGGAGGGAGGGAGAAATGTGATATGGTCCACAGGGAATATAGCTGCTTTGCTAATATGGAGGCAGAGGGAAAAAAAAATGAAATTAGGCATGCTAAATATAAGTCGCTGTGTGGCAGTGGAATGGCAGAGCAGGATTTGAGTCTTTGACTCTAGGGTGGGTTAGAGGTTTCTGAAAATAGGAGGGTGCACTTCCTGAGAAAAGTGTTCTTTTCTCCAGGATTAGAGTTTTAGGAAAATAATGGTTGTGGAAAACCTTTTGTTCCTTGGCTGGCTGGGAAAACTACCCTAAAACTTTCCCTTCCTGTAGACCTGGGAAAACCCTTTTTTTAATTGAAAAAAAACAAACTTCTCTCCCACTCTCCATATATTATCCCCCCCCCCCCCCACAAAAAAAAAAAAAAAAAAAAAAAAAAAAAAAGAGAAAAAGAAAGACACACACAAGCAAGCAACAGTTGAGGCTTATCATTAACCCACACGAAATTTGACTTTTCCTAATAACCCCTAAATGTGGAAATTTTATTTTTTCATTTTTTTTTCGGAATGTTTTTTTAGTCTAGGAAGAAAAAATGTTTTTCTTTCCCAAGGAATAAAAAGTTTTCATAAACCGTTAACGCTTCATAATGACATAATTTGTGGAGATTTGGTGGATGATAATGATGTTGATGATTTGTGTGGTTTGCTTCTTCTTAGCTTGTCTTATGTATTTTGCATGTTCTATGAATAGATCAGGTGACTTACCTATGAGTAGATTAGATTACTCGTCTTATATGCTTTGTTGAAAGTTAGGGTGTTTAATTTAAGGTGGCTCCAATTTCCACTCACAGCTTATACAGATTGTGATTGGTAAAAACGTGGATAGATGATGATGCAGGAGCAGACTCATGGGCAATGCAGAGCAGGCGTCTATTGGGCTTGGAGCCACCTTCTTTGACTTGGAGATGATTCATGGCCGTTTGATGCATAGAATTACATTTATTTGATTTTATTAGGCCCATTTATGGCCCAATATGTAATTTTTTATTTTTAAGATTTTTTAGGTGCGATTTTCGCACTAATTAGAGACTAATGGATAGAGACAATGGAAGGATAAGATCGGATGGTTTAGAGTCAGGATAGGAGTCTAAAAATCGAGTCTATATATGTACCCTTATTTCAAAAACTAAAGATGATGATTATTGAAAAAGAAAATCTACCTGAGTTTTGCCATGGCCGGTTCTTTGCGACGGATACCCCCACCCCTCTTCCTTGGTGCGACGCCGAGGAAACCCGTCCCCGGTGTGATGCCGGGGAATACCCCAACCTATTGGTGTGACGCCAACAGTTTCCCCCCTTTTCTTGTCCCACATCAATTTTGGTATCAGAGCGGGTTCTTTAGGTTGTCCTCATGACCTGAATCCTGTGCCGCCACCACGCCACCTGAAGCCTCCACACAGTGGGTCCAACCGCTGCCTCACTCGGCCAGCTGCCCATCTGCAACACCCTTTGCGCGCACTGCCGGTGAGGTCCGCAACTGCCGCGAGCCCCACCGCCCACATCCTCCTCTTTCTCAGTTTACACCGGCCAGCATAAGAGGAAGGAGAACAAAGTAGAAGAAAAGAAGGGGAAGAGGGAGAAGAGGGCGTGGACTCACCTAGGAGCCACCGCCGTCATCGTCGGCTTCTGTCGACCCCGTCGCCGTCTTCAACGGTTGTCGACGTCGTCGCCAGACCCCACCAGGGTTTGGGCCGTTGGCACCCGGGCCTACCCCTACCGTCGATGCCGTTGTTGCCGGCTTCCGACAGCACCGCAGTCGCCAGTGCCGTCGTCGAATCCTACTGGCGCCGGCGCTGGCACTGCCGGAGCCGCCCGTCGGGGCCGTCAGCTCCCCGCCGCCTTCGTGCCCCGTTCCCCTTCTGGTTTGGTGAGGGCTGGAGAAGGAATAAAGAAGAACAGAAACGAGGGAGAGAGAGAGAGGAGTGGAAGGAGGACACGTGCCCTTTAGAGGGTCTCAACCTGGTCAAGGTAGGTTGACCGCACCTGGGTCTGAACCCAACCACTTATTGGTCCGAGCGATCCCCCCTTAAAAGGAACCAGGCTATAATTGATACCTGGTCTGACCAGGTCCTAGGTGGTCCGAACCAAGTGCTCCAATGGGTCCAACCCAAGTTCACAGGTGGTCCGGCCTGCTGGTCTGCTACAGTGCACACAGATGGTGCACTAGTAGGTCTTATCGCACCCCCATCACCACGATCTCATTTGTGCTCCGATTTGTGAGCCGCTTGCGCCGTTGGGATCGTATTGGCGAGGCCGACCTCTTATATGTTCCATTCAACAATAGTGCCTCGTTTTGTGTGCCGCACTTGCATGCTTTACGAGGACGTTTGTGCTGGCCGTCCGAGGTCGTCCCAGACTCTAATTTGAGCGTCGTCAGTGGCGTTGGTCTCATCTCAGTGAGGCTCATCTAGTTTCAGCATAATATGCCCTGACTTGCGTTGTTTTGCATGTCACTTCTGCATGCATACCAAAGTTGTCGGTTTGAGCTCCGTTTCCTACATTGATCGCACCATTGGCTTCGTCTCAACAAGGCGGACTCAATTCCAGAGTGGTGCTGCCCTTACGACACCTCATTCTGGGTGCCACTGATTGATTCTATTAGAATTGGAGTCCCGGAGTAATCCCTTGCAACATGTCTTTCATTTATGTTCGTTTTGATGTGTTCTTGCCGAATTGAGAATGGACGACATTGATTTTAGATGGGCGAACGAGTGGTAATGTGATTCTCCAGTCTATTGTTGATTCACTGTTGAGGACAGGTGAGATTCTTGTAGAGGGTGATATAGCTTTTGTGGAGTTCTATCGGCGTATTAAGGGTGTCACCACAGGACACTCTACTAATGTGGATGAAGCTTGGTGTACTATAGATCCATGGAGTTCTTCTATTTGCTTGGGTCGAGATTGGCTATCAGAGCGTCCTGCTACAGTGGATTGTGATAGATGTCGATACTCTCTCTTGCACCCCCATTTTGATGGACGTGAGTTCACGTTTTCATATTCTTCACTTTATTCTCCTAAGGCAATAGAATCACCGTCAAAGTTAGTTGATACAGTCTTGCCAGTTATGCATGATGATCAATCAGAGATGTTGATTCATATTGAGGGTGCTAGTGTTGATCCTACGACTGACGATGTTCGGGATGCTACTCTATTTATTGAGTTTGGACTTCATTTAATGGCGGACGATGTGATTGAGACCAATTTAGTACCGTTGGTCATCAGTGAGTCATCATATAATGTTGTGTGGGATCAGACACTCATTGTTGAAGTCGGATTTGACTTACTTCCTGAGTACTCGCTTGATGTTCCCGATGTCCAGTGCCATTCCCTATGTCTTGCAGACGTTGCTTTATCTGAGTTTGATTTGTTATGGTGTAACTTTGAGGCCTATTATCAGTGCCATCTTCAGCTCCTCACTCTGATGATCTATATTTAGTCGATTGTGTGCCGCTGGTCTGTTGCCCCCTCGCTCCTCATATGGCTTCTTCGGCATTTCAAAACTCAAGGACGAGTTTTTTTCGAACCAGGGGGGATTGATGTAGGAGCAGACTCATAGGTAATGCATAACATGCATCTATCGGGCTTGGAGCCACCTTCTTTGGCTTGGAGATGATGCATGGCCCGTTTGATGCATAGAATTACATTTATTTGATTTTATTAGGCCCATTTATGGCCCAGTGTGTAATTTTCTATTTTTTGAATTTTTTAGGTGCGATTTTTGCACTAATTAGAGGCTAATGGATAGAGACATTGGAAGGATATGATCGGATGGTTTAGAGTCGAGATAGGAGTCTAAAAATCGAGTCCATATATGTACCCTTATTTCAGAAATTAAAGATGATGATTATTGAAAAATAAAATCTACCTGAGTTTTGCCGAGTCCGATTCTCTGCGACGGAGATCCCCACCCCTCTTCCTTGGTGCGACGCCGAGGAAACCCGTACGGTGCAACGCCAGCAGTTTCCCCCCTTTTCTTGTCCTGCATCAGATGACTTCAGGATGGCAGCTGATCAGTATTTGTTTATTTTATTCTTGATGGTTAGATGGGGTATGATTTATGGTGATCAATTGACTATACTAGGCGATTTGTAGAAGCAACACAGAGTCATAGACATCTGAATCCATGCATTTATGGGACAGATTTCTTTTACAAATGCAGATATTATTCGTGGGATCGACTAATCTAGTAGATCAAGACTGCGGGGATGCGACACATTCTGCAGTCACAAGATTTATTCTGTTATAATGCTCACTCTTTTCTGTGACTATGTCTATTATGAGTGCTTATGAAAAAGGAAAATAAATGTGAAATTTGAGGGGGACAAACTAACCAATCTATTACTAATGAATGCCTCATCACTTTCAAGAATTGATTTTGTCATTTCTCATATTTGGTTGGCGTGTTTCTCAATTCGTATGTTTATTGTTTTCAAAAATACATATGAATCATTCTTATCGTCTTGTCATTTCTCATATTCAGGTGGCTTGTTTCCCATTTGACGACCATAATTGCCCTCCGGTTCAACTCATAATATCCTTTTGTCATAGTGCCTACTCATGGTTAAAGGAGGACATTGAAAATGTTGTTGTTGTCCACTGCAAAGCAGGCATGGCCAGGACAGGGCTAATGATATCTAGTCTTCTTCTGTATTTGAAGGTGAGAATTTTGTGGATCACCTGATGATTATGTAGGTATTTTTGGTTAATTTGTTACAATGATTTTTACACCTGGATCTATCTTCTTGAGGTTTGGTTTGCTATTCATTTTCTCTTGCTTACAGTTCTTCCCAACGGCCGAGGAGTCTATGGATTACTACAACCAGAAGAGATGTTTGGATGGAAAGGGGCTTGTTCTGCCAAGTCAGATTGTCAGTCTACCTCTTGCTATGTACTGCGTTCCCTCAAAATGAAGCATGTCTTAGCATCTCTGACATAATTACTTCTGACGTTTGTAGAGATACGTCAAATACTTTGAGCGCATACTAACATATTTTAATGGGGAAAATCCACCTGCCCGCAGGTATCCTCACTTTATCCTGAAATTGTTCCAGATCACAGATGTACCTTCTCCTTCCAATTTGATTATGCTTTTCTCATCCATCAACAATTTTATCTAGATGCATGCTGAGGGGCTTTCGTCTTCATCGATGCCCTTACTGGGTCAGGCCTTCAATTACTATTTCCAGTCACAACGGTACGATACCTTAGTCATTTTAGCTGATCTTACCTTGTCATCTTATATGGAATGTTTTTTTTATTCCATATTTTATTTTGTTTAATCTTTGTTTAAGAAGGCTTAACATCATCATCTTGTATGGAAGAGTTTTCTGATTACATATTTTAGTTTTATGTTCTAATTTTTGTTCACAATTTCACATCTCCAGTTGGAATGGAACATGTCTGGAATTCTTCTGGAATAATAAGGAAATATGAATTGATCTTCAGAAAACTTATTCTCACTGTTTCAGGGATTGTGGTCTCTTTTGGTGAAGCGGCAAACAAATAAACTAGTTTAAGCTTATTCATCATCTAAGTTGTTCTTTCATGAATCTATTTCAGATAGTCCTATCCTTTTCACTGCCTTCTCTATATGGAACCCCAGTGGCTTAGTTGGACTTGCTATTTCCATCTGGGAAAAAGAATATCTTGGTAGGCAGATGTCAGAAAATACACACATTTTGCAAGTTCCTGTTTGATCTCTTAGGATTGGTCCAAGGGGTCAATGCATGGAGGTCCAAGCATCAGATACAATGAGCCATGAATTTTTCTTTTAATTATCATATATGCTCCAACTTACATAGCTTTTCTTTCATTTGGTTTATAATCTTTTGCTGTGACAATCAGTGGACAGAGAAATAGGTCTATGGCGGAAATAACATTCAGTGTATATTTAACTCGTGATTGCTAGAAGGGGTAATTTCATATTATCCACTCTTATATGTTAAATTTCAATTGTGTCAATACAATTGTGGTACTATCCACTTAAAAGAAAGGTTAAATTTCAAAAATGTCATGCTTACATATTTTCCTACAGGCCCTCCTAATATGTATAATGTTTCAAATGGCATATTTGATATGTATAAATGTTTCACATATGCCACTGAAATGAAATGGCATATTTGTTATGTTATTTTATAAGGGTATACAAGATACTATGCAAGGTATTTTTGAAATTTAACATACAAGAGAGGTTAATATGAAATTATCCCTTGAAAATTTTCTTTCCCAAGGGGCCTGATTGGTGGACAGTTGTGCATAAAAAGCCAAAATGTTATGTTGAGACCATATTTGTTTTGCCCATTCAGAACCTGGAATAATCTTCTTTTTGATCAGGTATCCTGTAGTTTGACATTAATTTTTCTGGTTGACCAGCATTTTTTCCTTTCGTGATGATTTGTATGGCTCAGTTTGTCATATTATTTGAGGTATGTGGCTAGGATGATTCTTCCATTACTACAAGATGTTGACTAGGATGATTCTTCCATTACTACTAGATGTTGTCTATATTGATTCATTGAATAGATCCCTGTTGGAATTTTCCTCTTCTGTCATATGATGCTGATAATAGGATTTCAACTTTCAAATCATGTGAAGCAATACTTTCTCTAGTAGGTACACCCACATCATGCTTAAACTGACTCAAATGATTTTGAAATAAGAGACTGGATTTTGATTTTTTGCAAAAACCTCAATCTGACATTTTTGATATCTGAATTAAGTCTCAATACAGTGTTACAGTCTCTGACCAATTCCCCTGCATGTCCAATGTACGGGTGAATTCCTGCAAAAGGCTACTACATGAACTTCCTTGAGACAACCCCGGTACCCATGACCGTTGGACACTCGTCTGGATGCTCTGGTTCCTATCAGCTTTCCTGTATGTCTCCTTTTGCTAACCACATCAAACCACCCATCTTTTGGTGAAGGCTTCAGGAAACCTTTTCAGTTCATTACACTTCCTGCTCTGTGAGTGTTTGCCATACCTTGATTGGCATTCTCTGATCCCTTGCTCACTGATATCCTACTTGCTGCTACCCGTTCTTGGTTGTGCTGGTACACATCTCACTGCTCTACTTCGAAGGATACAACACTGGATGCCTGTTGGTAGATGAGAGTTGTGGTTAATTCCACTGATAGAATTGTGGCTAGCGACAAATGAGGGATCAGATTGTCCAACGACTGTATCACGACTCCCAACCCTAAAGATGAAGTCATTGGCATGATTGATTTCTCTTTTGCAACTTCCAGTATGTAATTGACTGGCTTCTTTTATGGATCACATTTGGATGACGTGCCATTTAGAACAAAAACCTGAAGTCAGGTGTATTTTCTTGGCTTATTCATTTTATAAAACAATGGGGGCAGGGAGAGGGAAACCTGAAGATAGCTGGTAGTTGAGGTATCTGCTGTTCAGGTGGCACAGTGTGGTGCCCTCCGCAAGGTGATCAGAAAGTTTTGTGAATAATTCCTCATGCTGCATTGTAGGCCATTGGGTACAGGGAAAAAAGGTCATTCAACCTGAATGTGAGAACTATAAGGGGATGTTTGACATAGGCTTTAGTTGGAAGCTACTTTTAGCCTCCACTTACAGCATAAAAAATAATGGATAGAAGTGGTTATAGCTAATTTGTGGTTAAAAAAGTTGAACCTCTCCTAACAACCTCAGTTTTTCTCCAATTTAGGAAGGTCCAATTTGGAGATTTTGATTGGAAGCCCAAAAATAACCAAAATACTATGGAAGTGGCTTCCAACACCTACTTTTTTTTTTTTCTCTCAAGAGTAACCAGGAGCAGGTCTAATGGTGCTTCCAAATGGAAGCTGCACCAAACATGACCTAAGATTGGTCATAAGCTCCTTTTGTGATCATGTGAGGAATGTGTGAAATAATTGAAGCAGAATGAGTCAAATAACCCTACTTTCTTATCCATCATAGTGGGTTGAATGTGGCGGTGGCGACCTTCTCACTGTTCTACTGTGGATTGGTTTTAGGTGCATGGTTCTCTTTGGGTTTTTGAGCATAATTAGTTAACACTGCCACAGCTCATTTATCATGAAACATATTTTAGTCTTACTGAATCATTATATGATGTAGTTGAGGACTTGGTATGGCCGTTAATAGAACATTCTAACATGTGGACAAGAGGAATGAGAAACAACTAAAGGCAGATACGGTGAAACTGGATGGTTCATGTGAAAACTTATACTCCGTTCTTCTGCTTCTTTACGACAATTGTGTTGTATCATTCTAATGTCAAAATTGAAGCTTGTTCTTGCGCTGTGTAACCTTCTCTAGCATTTTGTGCGATCTTAGAAAGATGAAAACATGGGGAAGGATCACCTTCTTCTCTTGTCGAAGTGATCACTGGTCACTGAAATTCTTGTGAAGCAAACAGCCTCCAACTCTCCATCACTGTGTTCATCGTGGTATGGTATCCAGTATCCAATGACATCATTCTTGAGTTAGACTCCACTACGTATTGGGGCCAGAGCAGAGCAAAAGCTAATATTCATGTATCATTTTCTGAAGAATGGGAAAGTGTACCATAGGACAGGTTATCGTTTTACCATTTTTCATTACACTGGTGAGTGTGAAAGAGGTGAACAATCATTATAATCAAGAATGTGCAACATATCATGTTGGGGATAGTCCCACGTCGGATATTCAATGGAATCACCCACCTATATAATGATATGGCTCCTTCAACTCAGCGCCTAGGTTTTGAGTTGAACATTGAGTGGGCCCAACAAAAAAACTTTTACATGGTATCAAAGTGGGCTTTGGGTATCACACGTCTAGCCATGGTGCCTAATGCCCATGTGTCAGTGCCTAATGTTGGCCTGCATGTGCAGAGGCGTGCTGGGGATAGTCCCACATCGGATATTCCATAGAATTGTCCATCCATGTAATGATATGGCTCCTTCAACTCAACGCCTAGGTTTTGAGTTGAACATTGAGTGGGCCCAACAAAAAAACAATGTTCAACTCAAAACATAGGAGTTGAGTTGAAGGGGCCATATCATTATATAGATGGGTGATTCCATGGAATATCCGATGTGGGGCTATCCCCAACATATCATATTATAGCTTTTATTTCTATAGAATCGAAGAGAAGGAAAGCTTTTGATCATAACTTCAAATTCATTAAATATGAAGTCCTGCATATTAAATATGTTGAGATTTGTGCAACATTTGGAAACGATTAACTTTCAATTCCTAAACATGGGAGTGACTCTTGCTGAGTAACTTCCAAATGGAAAAGAACGAAATTGATTTCAGCTATGACAGGTTGCCTCCCTGTGTGCACACAAGCACACAAAAGAAGTGAAAATGTGGGATATATGCACTGCTTCCAGCATTTCTGAACACTGCTTGTAAAAACACCATTGTTGGGCATTTCAGTTTGATGGTTTTACTAATTACTTGTTGTGATGACAAGTAAACCATTCTTGAAAACTTTCTTTTCATATTCTCTTTTCTACCCTGGTAAGTGATATATGTATTCATTTCCCAGGAGTTCTCTTTTCAACGAAGAAGCATCCAAGGACAAAGGATCTAACGGTACATAATTCCACTGCTCTCGTTTTCTTTCCCTCTTGGCCTATTACATATTGACCTGTACTTTATTAATTTAACTTCTTTATAGTTGCATTGCCTGTTATTTCAGTTTCTCCATGTTTTCCATTTTCTTTGGCAATTTACATGTGGTGTTGATCAGCTTGTTGTCCTTTTGCCGAAGTGCTTTTCTTTTTCGAAAGTTTTATTTGAGATGACGCTATTTGGAGGAGCTTCATCTTGTTCCTATCTTTCTTTATGGCTTTTCGGGTTACCATCGTGTATTGTATGAGCTTCTGGTCTAGATATGCCTCATTTATTATTTGTGCATGCCAAAAATTGTTTATCTGGGAGTGTTCATGTACATGCTTATGCAGTCTCATGAGTTTTTGTGATTCTGTGCTTCTGTGTGCATGCCTCTACTGTTTTCTACATCTGTGCATGTTTTTTGTATAAGGTAGAGGCTGTCATTTTCGGTGTTTCTTATGAGTAAAGATTCCTCCACCTGATCCTTGATAGCTTATTTGAATTTAAATATCACATTATTTCCTTTCCCATAATGAAAGTCATTGTAATTTCATCAGTTCCTCAGACTTGCTTATCAATATGGTTGTCTAAAAACCTATGTATGTTCATGTAGGGTATTGATTCATCATGCAGGCTCTAAACTTAGTGAAGGATCATCACAGAAATTGTGCTTGCATTTTTAAAGGTTACATCGAATGCGGCACCACTTCTATCCAATAATATTGTCAACATTTGTATAACAAAATTTCAGTGAAGAACAGTTGCTAATCAAGGTGGATTGTTTTCTTGACAGACATTGAAGTCCATTGTACTAAGTATTCTCTTGCTATTCGTCCAACATTATCAAACATAAGCCTGGAAAATGCAATGTATTTCAACCTAGATTTTATATCATCAGATTCTAGGCCATGGGCATGGTATACTGAGGTTGAAAAACATGGGATCGGTTCCTGGATAGGTTGGGTCAAACCAATCAATTGGCTGATCGCAATCTGATCTGGGTTGATCTAGCTGAAACAAATAGTCACAGTTCAACTTTTTTTCTTCACTAAAAAATTCCAAAAAAATTGAAAATAACGTTTCTGAAACATTCTAAATAATAATACAATATAATTTCCATTTTTATTAACATTGTACGGTGGTAAGTCAATTGGACTCGCTCATCATCATCACTATCAAATGAAGAAAAATTACCTAACTCTATATAACTCTCATTCTCTCTACTGGGAGGCTGAACATGAGGCTTTTTCAACTTAACATATGCACAACATTAAAGGATATCCGGAACTCAAGAAAGAATGCTTTACATGTCTCGATAATCTAATCTAGAGGTAGAGTTGTAACCTAGGTTAATGGGCATCTTAACCAGATGCTGCATCAATGGGTAGAGCTTTTATTAGTGTCTCCTCGGAAAACATAAAAGCCAGAACCCATGTTGAGACAGCATGAATTAAAATACTAATAAATGGTAATGAAAATTATCATCTGACCTCTAGGACAATGTTGATGTAGAAGTTTTTTTGTTTATTTTTTGTCTTTTATTAGTTAATAGTAAAATTCACCACCAGAGAAAAGTTCCTTAGAAGTACAACCAATTACATGGCATATATTGTCTTATGCATGGATAAGTTGCTCTCTACATAATTCTTCCAAGAGCAAATGTTGCTGTAGTGACCCAGTCACGAGTGGGGCAGGAGGGAACGACTATCCTAGGAGAGGTTGCCTGTGGAATGGTGATGCCTGATACTACAGTGTGGAGCCACCACTATGTGTGGGGTTGGGATGGAAATGAATCAAATTAAGTCTCATCAGAAAATAGGAAAAAGTTTCCGAACTTGGATCCAAAACTTGTGAGGTGCCTTTTTAGGGACAACTGTGCGAGGTTGGCTCAAAGTGGACGAATAGTAGGCACACACTGTATGGTATCAAAGACCTGTGTGGTACAATATTAGCTTTAGGATAAACTATGCAAAAGTTGGTGGACCTGTAATGACCCAATTATGAGTCAGATGGGAGGAAAGGGCTCTCAGTAGGAGAGAGCTACCTATGTGATACGTAATGCTATGGTGTGGAGCTACCACTATATCTGGGGGTTGGAGTGGAGATGAATTGGAATACTCCCATATTAAAAAATGGGAAAAAGTTCTTGGCTTACATATGAGCAACTTGGATGCATGACATGTGAGACACCTTTTAGGGACAAAACCGTGCGTGCCTGACCTAAAGAGAACAATAGCTCACAAGAGTTGGATCCGGTCATTACAATTCCTTTTTCTTGCACTTAAGGAATGTAAGTATGTTCTAGTTTCAAATATTAATTTAATGAAAAATTAACTCATGGTGACAGCTCACAATTATTGATAGGATGGGTATATCCTGAATCATCTTGGCAACGCATTCGGATGATAATGTATAGTTTTCACTCGAATCAGAGTCATTTGCTAGCATGTACATGCTCTGTAAATAAAGAATTAGCATGCTGTATTTTCAGTAAATTGTTCTATCTGTTTAAATTTTTTTCTTAGTTATCTATCTTCTTGAACATGTAGCCATGTGCTAATAGTATGCCATCTTTGTTTTTTAGCCTGAAGATTTTTGGTTTAGTGCACCAAAAAAAGGGATAATGGTTTTTGCTTTGCCGGGGGAGCCTGGTCTAACAGAGTTGACAGGCGACTTCAAGATACATTTTCATGATCGCCAAGGAGACTTTTATTGGTATGTGTGACTTATGCCTCATCACTGATACTTAACACAAAGTCACATCCTTTCCCACATGTTTATCATGATGACAACATTGTTTCTCTCGGAACGATTCTGCCATTTATTCTACCGTCTTTAGTTTGTCCACTTGGAGGCTACCCTTCCTTTTGACCTAGGAGTTTAATGCCGATGGTTTGATGCATTCATTATGACATAAATGGAAAATGAAAGTGGTTTATTCGTAAGGCTCTATATTGAAGGATAAATACATGACAATTAGAAGCCAGAAAACATGTACGTACAGGATTGTAACTGAAAAAATCAATATTTTGTGGTGAACTGGATCTTCAGATTATTGATGCATGCTATGTAAAAAAAAAATTTGATGGTATGAAGTCTTCATGTAACAATTGACAAGTATTATTTGATTTTATCACTTCACCTACGTGCATCTTCTCAAATGTCTGACTATCTTTTTAATTTCTTCAGCTGGCTGAATACAACGATGACAGAAAACAGAAAAATCTTGAACACGTCTGACCTTGATGGGTTTGACAAGGTAGGAAATGAGCAATAACTTGGAGAATGATGGTAGACCTTTCTTCAACCCCCTAAAAAAAGATAGTAGACTTTTCTAGTAAGCAAATATCTTTCTAGCCCCTTTATGGCTGGCTGCCTTATGGACTTGAAATTTATACACCTTTTTGGAATGATGTTTCTGTGGAAGCATGATAATTCTATGACCTTGTGATTATTTGTTTATTTTCACTATCCTAGTAACTTCTATGAAGGTTCCCTAAATTTAGCTCTGTCATGCAGCGTAAATTACCTTCTCCAGGATTCCAGGTGGAGGTTGTGCTTGTTGATTTTGATGGTTCCAATCCTCCCAGACCCACAAATGTGACTGCCAAAAAGGAATCTGATGGAAGTTCAGCCTCTGTGTCTGTCTCTGGGGATCAGAAGACTGCATCATCTAAATCAAATAAGGATTCTGGAAGCCAGGACAAGGATGATGTCTTCTCCGACAGTGAAACAGAAGACTCTGGCTCCAATAGGAGCAGACAGAGACATGCTCACGTGACGAGTGCTTCTGGAGCACCTGATACCATGATGAAGGGATCTGAAGCAAAAGCTTTGCATCAGGAAAATGTAAGTGTATCGCACGGTTCTGTCGAGGTACCTGTAAAGAATGAAGGGCCAGCACCGTTGGTTAACTCCAGCGAAAAGAGAAATGATGGCAGCAGTGCAAGCCCCTTAAACTTTGAGGCTCCTAAATTGGAGTCGACAGGCATGAGTGAGTTCAAGGCCATTGCTGCCGATGCTTCTGTCTTTTCCTTTGGGGATGAGGATGACTATGAAAGTGAGTAGCAAGATGGTGAAGTTGGTAAGGGGAGCCGCATTTGTCTAGAATGATTTGTTTCAAGTTGAATGGTCTTTCGATGTCTACATGGAGCACATTGCAGTGGATGGAGCAGGTGGAAAATTATGTCATTGTGTTTGTGGTAGTTGTATCTCTGAATTTTATTATGACAAATATTTCTGCATGTAAATCTATTTGTTGTAATTGAATTCTGCACTTTGGACAACGGAGATTCTTGTATATGACAAATGAATAACCTTCTTGTTCTGCTGTCCCAAATGAGCATCAGGGAGTCCGCAGAAACTACTCAGGATGCAAATGGTTACCATCGATTATTCGTCCTGTCATTTACTTTATAAGTCGATTAAATGACGGTCTTTCTAAACCGAAACAAATAGCGGATAAGATAATGAATCCCTTCTAACTAAATGTACGTAACCATTTAATACAAAAGATTGTTAAGAATTGATGTGCATCATGTCACAAACATCAAACTTGAGAATTGCTTAAACTTTAGCGCCGAGGCCCAACGTCATGAAAAGTTCAGCGGTGAGCTGCATGTGCTTGCTTCGCCGACCTTTCGTTCACTGGAACAAGATCGTCTGAACCTGTGGGTCTGGACTGTCTAACACTTTCAAGACACATGAAATCTGTATGTATAGTGTGCATGTCATTTTCAAAGGTAAATGACTCATACTTTCGTACAACTCGGTCTCATTTGTTTAGGGGCGTTGGACGGTTCAGACGCACAGGTCTAGACGATCTCGTTCCTCGTTCACTATGCTGGGTTCTCTACTCTTTTCTTTTCTTTTCTTTGATGCAAAGTCAGAAGGGGACTTAGGGAGTCCCTGGTCATGAAAGAGCGTTTATTAATTGATTGGGAATAAGTGGAGGTCAAAAGAAAGAAGGCTACAGAGAACGATCAAATAGGGCTTGAGTTTCTTTTCCGAGAGGAATATGATGCCGTCTCAACCTAAATGTAATTGATCAGGGGAGAGATCAGGGGTGGCGGTAGAGAGAGGAAAAATAACAAATTAGGAGATTTCTTCATATTTTAATTACTCATTAACACCCTTGTTAAATGGAAAACCTCCTTGAGGGGAAAGAAGTAGCTTATTAAACAATTTTCTGGGATGGGGGGAGGTTGGACGCGAAAAAGATGACATTCATAAGCTATGTTGTGTACCACTCTCCCTCAAATAAATCAGCCGGCGCATATGGAAGCCAAAAGGAAATGAAAGCTATGTTACGAATCCGAAAAATAGTTATGACCGATTTTAGATAATTATACCAGACAAACATCTTATAACCAGCCCTCCTAACTTAAGCTAAGAAGCCCTAATATAAAACTGCATAAACAACTTTCAGAATTTGTATCTATATCATAACATATTGAACTGAAACCCGAGAGACTAAAAATAATTGCAATTGAAAATAGGGCTGCGACTTGGATCGGGTTAAGACTGCCAATCAATGTCAAGTTCCCTCAACCCTAATCCTACAGTAACTCAACTCTCAATTCAACCTCATCAACCCTAACCCAACCCATGCACCCTAACTTTTGTTGAGTTAGGTCAGGTTGAATCAGATTATATCCTTAATAGTTCATATTTTTTAGGGTTTTTTACATATATTTCCTTCAAAAACAACGTTATATACCCTCAATTCTCACATATTATCATCAATATCCCTGCAATCTTCAAAATGTTGCATTTTATATCCCTCAATCTAATGGTTTGGCATAACTATCCTTAAATTTACTAATATTTTGCATATATACCCCTCAATATACTAAAATCTTGCATTTTGTACCCCCGATACCTCCAACGATGTCATGCTTTATGTAATGTTTTATACATATTTCGTTGAAATTAACCTAAGTTTGACGGGACGGGCATAAATGGAACATTTTGAATATTGCAGGGGTATTGATGATAATATGTGAGAATTGGGGGTATATATGCAATTACGGTGTTTTTGAGGGATATATATGCAAAAAACACTATTTTTAATTTTTCTTTTTCAATAAATTTATCTATCTACTTTAATAAGGAAACTAAAAAAGAAGTTACAAGCATAATTACATGGTTATGACTACAAATATTTTTGTTCATATTGTAATCTAAATTTTTGTTTAAAGATATAAGATTAAATGAAATATATTCTAATGAACTATATATTCTAATAAACTAAGTTATCATTTATATATATTAATGTTTGATTGACTTAAGCATGTGCGATTTTTAGTGAGATGCATGTCGCTCTCTAAGGAGGCTGAGAGTTAGTCGCATGATGGGGATGGTGCATCGAAGCTATCGTGATGCGTCCTCTAGAGGCCATCATGCACTGGGTGTCCTTTCAATGGTGTGTCGCTTCGATGGTGGCGAGGTCACATCAAATGTTTCTCAAATTCGCTCGTCACTATGAGGGTTTTTCCTTGGCTCCCGTATATAAGGGAAGAAAGGGGAAAAGGTTTCGGCCCCCGTTCCCTCGTCTTCTTCGCATTGTCCTCTGAGTTTGCGCCTTCGATTGCCAGCGAGGGTGATCTCTTCTGTTGCGGGCAAAAGCAACCCTTGATTTGGTGAGTTCTTCGTTGGCTCTTCCATCATGTCCTTCTTCATGGTTGTCCCCTAGTGTCAAGGAGTCATTTCTCGAGCTAGAGTCGTCTTCGACCTACTTTTCTATGTCTAGTTTCCATTCCTTTCCTATGGCTTTCGAAGAAACTTCTAGCTCCTCTGGCCCAGCAGAATAGTGACCGCCGAAGCTTGCCCAATGTAGTCGTATCATCATAAAAGGGAAGGAGTTCATGATGGAGTACAAAGTACCATATGGGTATCAATTTGTTGAGGTTGGGCCTGACGATCGCCTCTATTATGTCGCCCCCAACTCATTCATAGCTTAAAGGGAGGTGTATGCCATCGACTTCCGACTTTCAGTGTTAAGGTTTGTGGTCAGCCTCTTGAAACAGTATCACCTGGCCCTGGTACAGGTTGTCCCCAATGCGTGGCTTTACATCTACTCCTTTCTTCTCGTGTACCATCAACATTGTAATGACCCGAAATCCGAGGCTTTGGAAGATTTGAAAACAATCCGAACCCTACCCATTAATCCATCGGCCGAAACCCAGAAGGGTAGCCAAAGGTGTCAGGAGCGATACACAAGAACCTACAATGGTTATAACAAGATATTAGAATGCAAAAACTAAGCATCTCCCAATTCGTAACTACACAAGAAAGAATAAATGGACATGAAAGGAAAGAGTACTCAATTGACAAGGGAGAGAACATCCCGAAAGATCACACTGCTGGCCCACATAATAGCCACAACACCTAAAAGGAGTGGGGAGTGTACCACACCATTATTGGGCTCAGTAGGGATCCTGTGATCTCCACTCCCTAGTACAAGAACACACAGAAGTAGTAGGGAAGTAAACGTATAGTTCAACATAGCAAAGATTGTACATGATGTAATAACCAAAGGCATATTCTATAGCTACCAATTGAGGAGTAAACAGTTAAGCACTCATACTGGAAAGTTGTAACATTGTGTAACTCCATAGATTATATTTTCTAGTGCCATTTACTCATATTTTATTATATAGGTAGTCTCAATTAAGCTATAAGTCAAACACTGAAGAGCCATAAGATTGTGTCTGGACCTACATCAATTGTTCATATGAGAAAACAGAACAGATCGCCATCCAATTGGCCATAGCACAAAACAAAACAATACCTACTTACGATCTTCCCCGCTCCTAGAAAGCTACAAGTGACAGGGACACACTAACACTAGTGCTAAACCCGTGACGCAATTGCAACACCACCACGCTGCCTCCACGGCTCTACACAACCAAGACCAAGTGCTCCCACTGGCATCTCACTACTTAGTCAAAGTCACATTACTGACTACCTCTACAAGCAGAGTGAGGCAAGTGAGAAAGTCAACCAATCCGTACCCATACGTTGGTATCTCACAGCTCAGACTGGGCCTCATGCCTGACTACCCCCACGAGGCTTTGGAATCCCGTAGAATGAGGCAAGTAAGGAACCAAACAGGACTAGCTGAGATCCCAAGGATGTCTCCTAGGTGTCTGCGCCCTTAGCCACATGCGTACACAAGCAATATCTACTACTATCCCAATGGCCGGATTCACCCCTATGCCAAACTTTGGCTAACAACAACTCAGGGTCTCTAGGAACCTACTCAGATCTAATCACATCGAGTGCTGGGGGCTAACCCATGACTCGTATCCTCAGGGGTGACATTGTGTTAAACAACACAAGGGTGTACTATGTCGTGTCATTTGTGTTTTTCATTTTTCCATATTTTAGTGATAACACACTATGAAAATGACAGGACTTTGTCTCTATGAGAGTAAAAGAAATCGCTTTGTTTCTTTATCTAGTTATTGACAGTATCTGACATGAGTTATATAAGTTATATAATTTAGTCGTTTTCAAAGTTCCTTGACTCCCATAATAAAAAGAAACAACTGGAACTTTGATTAAGCTTTAGAACTTCAAGTAACCTACAGATAGTTCAGCACTAATCGAAACATCACTCTCAGGTTTAATCGGATCAATTTTTCTAAGTGTTCTATCGATTAGGTGACTAAGGTTCACTTCGATTAATATTATCTTAGTCACTTCGAGTAGAGAACTTACATTTTCCCATCGATTAGCTTTATAAGATTTCTATCGATTAGCATTTTAAGTTCTCTATCGATTAATGTCTTAAAGTCGCATTCGGTTATCGATTAAAATATTCACCTCGAATATGTCTAAGTCTGACTTCAATTAACGTTTGAGCAACCACTTCGATTATCTTGATAACGTTAACCGAAACTCAATTTAGAGTTACGTTTCATGTTTTAATTGAAACATAATTTTAAGTTCCATTTCGATTAGCATTCTGAGATATCTCTTCAATTACTATTGTAATGCTAATCGAAGTTTCGCTCGCATACTTCACTTCGAATAAACGTTATAGGTTTCACTTCGATTAATTTTTCCAAGCGTTGTTTCGATTAACGATGTTCCTTCGATTATTGATCATAAGTCTCACTGTGATTACTCAACAATCTGAGACTTTGATTAGTAAGACACTTTAACAATTATCTCTTAGATTAATGCTTTAAGTTACTACTTTGATTAACTATTTCGTGCGTTTTAAGTCATTCCTCTAATCTAAGTGAGAGCCACCTGCACTTTGATTAACAATCTGTTTGTGAGTTAAACACACACTCACTTATTAACTTCAATTAGTGGCCAGATTCTCACTTCGATTAAGCGTTAGTTTATGACTTATATTAAAGAATTGACATTCTGATTAACTTGTATCCTCAGTTAACATTTACTTTACTGAATTCAATTCAAATTAGTCGTACTCTCATGTTATATTTTATGTGTTCTTTTTGCTTGAAGATTTTTGCCATATCTTTGACTGACAAATTTGTTACAGTTTCTATGCACCTCATACTATCATATACTTCTGCTAGCAACTGACGCAATGGCAGGAAAAGCTATCTTGCCTTTCTAGTGTTTGTACTCTCTGTAGGTTTGACCTGACAGCACAAAGGTCTATACCCGAGGAAGCTTATGTGTATTAATTCATGTGACCTCGAGTCAAACAACACAGCAGACCAGTCATTCTCTCTCTCCAACTTCTCTCTTAGAAATTTGAACGTTATACACAAGCGGGAAGAAGCTTTCTTGTAGTAAAGCAGTCTAAAGGATTGATTTTGAAGAAGTGATATAAAGAGAAGCCCTTCACTGAAGATCTACAAATATACATAGATATAGAGACACACTGAGATAGAGCAATATTGATAAATACAATTTTGACACAAGAGAGATAATCATCCAAGTGTGAGAAAAGAGCTTGAAAATCTCAAGAGTTGTGCATCATCACTCTTACAAGAAGCTTTTAGAGATCCTTTTTAAATCAAGACCTGTGCAACATAGTTGTTTATTTTCTGTCTTGATATGTATTATATTCTTTGTGAACACTTGCCTATTTCATAGACACTTTCTGTATTCTAATCTTACTTTATTCCTCTTCCTGGTTGTGGAAGTGAGGACAACATACTACTGGTGAAAGTCGTCACTCAACAGACTCAAAGGACATATGAAAAGCCTCTAACATAAGGTGTAAGTAACTACAGTAATCATAGAAATACGCTTACAACCCCTCGCCATCATAGTGGCTTGCAAACAGGTCATCACCCAATGTCATTGGCTGGGGTTTTGTAGCATCCCAGATCTTTGGTAGCCACATTAATTTAATTCATTTGATTAGATTATGTTTTGGTTAGTTAAGAAGGTACATAGTTCATCAGTATATAGTAGGTTCATGGAGAAGAGAAAACTCAAAAATTGTCTAAGTCCTAGATAATTGATTAGATAGGTTCAAGGAGAGCTCAAATTCATTTATAATTGAAGCTAAGATAAGTCCTATAATTGAATTTAAGATAAGATATAATCGATTTATTGAAGATACAATAAGAGTTATAATTGAAGAAAGTAATTGAAGCTAAGTTAAGTTGGGTAATAGAAGTTAAGGTAAGACTAGTAATCAGAGTCGAGTCAAACCGTTGAATTGATTAAGCATAAGTTATGCAAGTCATATAACCAAAGACGAACAATTGCTTAATCGAAGCCGAGTAATCGAAGTTGAGTTGATAGAATAGTTGAGTTACTGAAGGCATGTAATTGACTAACTGGAAACACCTAATCAATTTACTGAAGCTGTATAATTGAACAAACCAAGGCATATAATCGATTAAAGCTGAAGCTAAGCTAAATGTTGTAATTGATGTTAAGTCAACCAATAATCAAAGCTAAAGTGTAATCAATTCACTAAAAAAGAGCTTAGTCTTGTAAACAAAGATAAGTTATGCTATAATCAATTTACTCTGAAGATAAGTTATCAATTGACCTAAGTCTTTTAATCGATTCAAATTCCCAGAATGAGTTAACCAGTAATCGATTAAGTGAATTATGTAATCGATTAACTAAAGCCTTGTAATTGATTCAATAATGAAAGATAACTTATTAAACTAATCAATTAGCTAAGATTATGCAATTGATTCTCCAACTAAAGGTAAAATAATTAGTAATCGATTAACTGAATTTTGTAATCTCTTCAGTCACTGAAGTAACCTATCTAAGAAATCAATTGACTGAACTATATAATCTATTTAGTAACTGAACTAAGTCATTACGTAATCGATTGATAGAACATATGTACCTGATGACTTAAACCCTGTAGTCAATCTTTTGACTGAAATTAAATTATCGATTTTACTTCTAAAAAGGCTAGAATTTTGTAGGTACCATGTTATGTGGTTGAGTGCTTATTTGACATGTTAGATACTTAAATTGTTTCTAAGTTCTTAGTGGGACCCCTTAGGCTGCTGCATGTGGGACAATTGGAGCTACGGTTAGAAACAAGTGGCATAACGATAGATTAGATAGCCCTGGTAGTGGCTTTATAACCTGTGTTAGTGGGAAATATCTCATTTTTTCCACGATTATTTCAAGGAATTTAGCCAAGCAAGAAGAAGGAAGAAGGTGTTCTTGAGCTTAGGTATTTCTAGGTAGCCAGGGAATTTTGGAAACTTTTGGAATTTAACAGTGATTCTTCATTTTAAGATAGGTGCATGATAAGTCAATTCATGTTATTTGTTATCTATATAGCTTTATATTTGTTTTGATAATTAGAAGATTGTGAAACCTACATGGGTGAGAACTTAATAGATATTGCTTAGGTTATGTGTATCACAAATCAAATATGCATTAGGCTTTACATCGGTTCTGATTTTACTGTTATTATCTAATTAGAAGTTTTATGTAATCAGAAATCAGACTTATTATACACATTACTTTGCATTCAAATCTTCTTCTAACTATTTTGAAAAATTGTAGTAAACAAGGTATTTGTTTGAACTCTAAGAAACTGTAATGTGCATGAACACTGTCATCTTAAGGAGATTTGTATGGATGAAATCGCAGTAAGTATCTAATGTGACAGAAATCAAATATGTTGATATGAAGGACTGTTAGTTTTAGGTGGCCTACAAGCCAATCTAACTATGTAAATCTCGTTCATTTATTAATATAATGGCAAATTATTCATTATGTGTAAATCGCATTAATTCTCGTTTCATAATGAAGTCCGTGAATATGTACTATAGTGATCAGATTATGATGAGATCATACTAATGAGATTGATCACTTAAACACACATATTCTTAATTGTTACTAGTCGGAGGATATCCGAGAAGGACATCGGATATCCGGTTAGACTAGTACAGATTACTCCTGCTCATATGATGAGGATGACTGATCTCATAAGTCACTTGTGTGGAGACACTAAGGCGAATCTGTAGGTACTCATTGGAGAATGAGTTCACTGAACTGATTCGACTGAATTGCTGGATGGTATTGTACCTCACTATCAACCAGCTTGATTCTATTGTTGCAGTTGCATGGATGGTCCTCGGACCTGAGACACCAAGGACACCTTGTCGGTGGACTTCTGTGCTTTGACCTTGGTTTACGAATCTCTAACCACGAGATTCTAATACGCCAAGGATTGGGTATAGCGGAATACCGTCGAAGGGAATTGTGTGTCAATAAGGAATCATTCGCTCTCGGTACTTAGAGAGAGAATGCTCTAGGAAGGATGCGCGGAAGTCCCTGGCCAGGGCGGACGATAATATCGGGAAAGGAGTTTTCCGATATTCATCAGCGGCATCCAATCCAAGTGAGTCGACCGGTTAGGGTTTGACAGCTCGCCATACCCTGAGTTGACTCGAGAGCATTGTACGAATGAAGGATTATATCAACCCGGTAACTATCGGCGGAAAGGTTCCAAGAGTGGGTTACTTAACCCCAATACCTTCCAAGTTCACGCGGTGTTGCTTGGCACCCAACGTGATCGGAGGTCCGGTCGAATTTGATGTGCGACATCAATTCGATTGATTAATTAATTAATAAAGGGTTATTAATTGATTAATAAAGCCAGTGAGGAGTCATTGGGCTTGTTGGGCCATTAACTGGACTGGTACTTGGGCCTAGAGGGTCACACGCAAATGATTCTCAAGGCGATGGATAAATAAGTGGGTTTTATACAAACCGGGGGTTTTTATGAAAAATCGCGCGATTAGTATAGAACATAGAGAACGGGCTGAGCAGGCCAAGCTGCTGCTAACCCTAGCCGCCCCTCCTCTGTTTCTCTCTCTCTTTGGCGTCCAGACAGATCCAGATCTGCTCCGCCGCTTCTCCGAATCCCGTTCGACGGGAAATCGTCCGCGCGTTGCGGCGATCGTTGCGGCGACCGGCGGAGGTTTCGTGGGCTGCGAAGAACGAGGAACGTGAGGATATCCGTTGCGAGGAGGATCGCGTGGACTTCGCTAGAGGCCAGGCGCTTGCGCGGCTTGCGGTGTCGCAGCGACGGAACCGAACGGTTGCGGATTCGAATCCGCACACGGTGAGAATCGATTATCCAATAATCGTGATTTTAGTTTTTCGAAACTGGAAAAATGGATCACTGTTTTCCGCTGCGTGTGCGATCCGGAGAAACCCGAGAAACCCAACAGTGTTATCAGAGCCAGGTTGCAATCCTGGGACCTGTGGGTTATGGGCCCACCACGCTTCCACTGCGCGTCCGGGGGCGATGCCGGCGGACCGGCGGCGTCCGGCGCCTACTGCCAGGCGGGCCTGCTCCTTCCCCCCTCCCCCCCCCCCCCACGCCAGATTCAAAACCTGCAACAGTATTAGGGTTTTCAGGCAGAAGGCCGTTGGGTGTTTGGGAAGGAAGGGGTTCAGGCAAACCGCCCGGCCCCGACCTGGTTGGACCGGGCGGGTGCAAGCGGTCTGGGCCGGGCCCAGAACTGGCCTGGGTCTATGCCCTAGGCCGAACCCCTGGCCGAGCCAAGGTTCTAGCCTGGCCGAGCCAGGGGCTCTAACCCGTTGCCCCAGGGGCTGGGCCCATTCTCCTTCTATTTCCCCATTAAACCCCTTGTAAATCCCAGATTTCCCATTTAAAATTCAATTAAAACTTGATTTTAATTTTAAAAGGGTTCATAAGAGTTTTGAAATTTAAATTGGGCTCTTAGTTAATGATTTTGAATCATTACCAAAATATATTAACAATTGGATTGATTTATTAGTTGTTAATTAATTGGGGTTAATATTAATTTAAATGTTAAATTGATTATTAACCTCGATTTAATTAATTTAAATGTTAAATTAGTTATTAATAGTTATTGGTCTAATTGTTAGATTATTAACTATTATTTCATCTAATTGTTAATTAATATTTGAGTTGATTATTAATTTAATTGTTAAATTAATAATTGATTTAGATGACTAATTTAAATGTTAAATTAGTAATCCCTTATTAATTATTGTTGTTATTAATTTAATAGTTAAATTAATAATAACTTTAATTATTTAATCTAAGAGTTAGATTAATTAATTATTAATTACTTAATGTTAATTATTAGTTTAAAAGTTAAATTGATAATTAACATTAATTGACTAATCTAAATGTTAGGTTAGTAGTTAATAATTAATTTGGTTGATTATTAATTTAAGTGTTAAATTATTAATTAACTTTGTTGGACTAGTCTAAGAGTTAGATTAGTCATTAATAGTCTAATTGTTAGATTATTAATGGGGTTTAATCTAAGTGTTAGATTATTAGAATTGTTCTAATTAGTATGGAATAATCTGGAATTATTAATTTGGAGTGTGTGCACATGTGATGTATGTTTTGATACTTTTAAATTTGATTTAATTGCATGTTAAGTTAATTAAAAGTGTTTTCAAAATTCAAATACCAATTTTGATTGGATCCCATGCTTTTTGAAAGCCAAAATTAGATATTTTGAAAACTCTTTTATTTTAGCCATGTGATGCTTTATATCATGTGTGGATGTTTAAAACACACCGTGGTCATGGATATGCACTTATTTAATTGTTCATGTGATGAATGATGTGTTCGTGTGGATCGTGGATGAATGATAGATGTTTATTAACTGTTAATAAATAGAGATCTGCGTATCTCTCCCTCTCTCATTCTCTGATATATTTCTACCTTCCTCTCTCTTGTACTCGCCATAAGGCTCTCTTCTAATTACATGTAATTCTAGAATTAATGTAATATGATCGAGGCAACCGAGGAAGGAGCGAAGACGATCCACAGCTGCAACCAGGAAGGCGAAAAGATGGAGATCTCTTGCCTATGTGTTTGCAAGATATCTAATATAATTGTTGTGTTAGATTGTGTGTGCGTTTGACTGTTGGCTCCAGTCAAACCCACTGTGCTATCTATGACCACACTAATGACATGTATGAGATGCATTGTTTTCTTTTGATTATGAATCAAAGCAGGTATAGTATTTAGTAAATATATATGATATATTTATATACTATCACCTAGGAGAGACCAAGATAAAAGTTATCCAAATACTCTCAGATAAACTCTAAGCCGTAACGCGAGTAGTTAAGAACTTACCGTATGGTCCACCATCGTTATAGTCATAGGATTGGAATCACTTTAGGTAGGTTTGTTGTGCTATCTATAAGGCCTGTTTAATTAGGAGACGAAACTGTGGCTATGGCATTAGATGCCTATAGATCGGGGTAGAGAAACCATATAGCTTTGTTGTACTATCCACAAGGGCTGCATGCAAATCTATGCTCGTCGCGTAACGATGGTTAGCTTAGACCAGAATTAATGGTTTGTTGTGCTATCCACAAAGCCATTAAATCTCTGGGGACCGAAGCCATGATCAGATATTGCAAGGAGTTGCAAGTCCCATGAGTTGGGTGCTCTTTGATTGTATTACAGTTTGTTGTGCTATCCACAAGGCTGTAGTGCAAGTCATTGAGATTCTGATCCCCACTAGGAGACTGTCGACGTCTCCCGTTCTGTATAACTGAGGGTTATACAGTCCGTCGAAAATTAGTGGGAGTTAAACTTGAACAAAAGACCATGTCTTGTTTTAAATTTTAATAATTGAATATCTGCTAAATAGATTTTACTTATCTCCTGTCGGGAATTATGTCGTCGAATAACCCACTCCGTGGCATACTTGATGCCCTTTTGACTTACCTGATCTACTCTGATTGGTTCAGAAACCTGAAGAATATCTTCAGATCTATGCACATTGACTTTGTCCCTGGAGCTGATCCTCCTGCTGAATCGGCATTGGATGCCCCTGAAGCAGAGATGATAGCTAACGATAAAGGATCGAAGGACAAAGGCAAAAGAGTAGTGAAGGGTGACTGCTTCTACTATAAGCAGTATGGTCACTGGAAGAGGAACTGCAAGGAGTTCCTTAACGATAAAGCTCATGGAAGAGTGAAGATGTCTGAAGCTTCAGATATCTATATGATAGATATCAACTTGTCAGTTAGAGATTCTACATCTTAGGTATTGGATACCAGATGTGCTTCTCATATCTGTCATGATGCACTGATGCTGACAAGTAAGCGCAAGCTGAGACAAGGTGAGGTGGAATTGAGGCTAGGAAACGGCGCAAAAGTTGCGGCGATTGCTGTTGGGACAGCAAACCTCAAGCTTCCATCATGAGACATCTTACTAATAGAAGATTGTTATTATATTCCTAGCATAATAAAGAACATTATATCAATATCTTGTTTGGACAAGATAGGATATAGGTTGACTATTGAGAATAGAAGTTGTTCGATTTATTATGGTAATAAATCAATAGCTTCGGCATCTTTAGTCAACGGTCTATATCTCTTAGATGTTTCTTATTACAATCTTCAAATTGATAATGCTCTTAAGAAGAGTAAGAATTGTGTGAACCAGGCCTACATGTGGCATTGTAGACTTGGACACATTGGCGAAAGCAGGTTGCAAAAGTTGCACAAGCATGGTTACTTAACTGCATTCGATTACGAATCGTTTGCAACATGTGAATCTTGTCTTATGGGAAAGATGACAAAATCTCTATTTACTGGATATAGAGAACGTGTCAAGGACATTTTGGAACTAATACATTCAGATGTATGTGGTCCAATGTCCACCCAAGCCAAAGGTGGCTTTTCTTACTGCATCACGTTCACCGATGACTTCTCAAGATTCGGCTATGTGTACTTAATGAAGTACAAGTCGGAAGCATTTGAGAAGTTCAAGGAGTTTGAGAATGAGGTAGAGAAGCAGTTATGAAAGAGTATTAAAGCTCTTCGATCAGATCGTGGAGGAGAATACTTGAGTACTAATTTCACACAATTCTTAAAGGATAATGGTATCCTTTCTCAGCTGACCCCTCCATATACACCACAGATGAATGGTGTATCAGAAAGGAGGAATCGCAGCTTGTTGGACATGGTGCGATCCATGATGAGCTTTTCGGGATTACCAGTGTCCCTCTGGGGGTATGCTCTAGAGTCAGCAGCATACCTACTGAACAGAGTACCCAGTAAGTCTATGGCCTCTACTCTATATGAGATATGGAAAGGCAGGAAACCCGA
Organism: Zantedeschia hybrid cultivar; assembly: GCA_030544215.1. Lineage (NCBI taxonomy): Eukaryota > Viridiplantae > Streptophyta > Magnoliopsida > Alismatales > Araceae > Zantedeschia > Zantedeschia hybrid cultivar. The sequence goes on along the minus strand of JARZZO010000008.1, from coordinate 63,475,372 downwards.
ATTTAAACATGTTAAAGTCTGGGGTTGTCTTGCTCATGTAAAGAGGCATGATCCAGACAAGCTGGAATCACGAAATGATAAATGTAGTTTTGTGGGATATCCAAAAGAAACCTTTGGATACTATTTTTATCATCCTGGTGAACAAAAGGTGTTTGTCGCCAGGAAAGCTGTCTTCCTGGAAGAGGAATACCTTCTCCAGGAGGACAGTGGGAGTAAAATAGTACTGGAAGAGGTTCCAGATCCCCAAACAGCTACATTATCATCAAATGAGATATCAGTTCCTGAATCTGTTCAGGTACACACAGATGAGCCTCGTAGATCTGGTAGAGTACCTAGACTACCCGAACGATTGTCCATGTACACCAACCAAGTTTGGAACTTGGAGGACTTGCCCGAGGGTATTTTACCCATCGGTTGTAAGTGGATCTTTGAGAGAAAGATCGGTGCTGATGGACGGATCGACACTTATAAGGCAAGGTTGGTGGCAAAGGGATATCATCAAAGACAAGGAATTGACTATGACGAGACTTTCTCACCGGTTGCCATGATAAAGTCGATCAGAGTTCTACTCGCCATTGCTGTACATTTTGATTATGATATATGGCAGATGGATGTGAAGACTACCTTCCTCAATGGTAAACTTGAGGAAGAGGTGTATATGATACAACCAGAAGGTTTCACATCCAAAGAATCTCCAGATAAAGTGTGCAAGCTTCAGAAGTCCATTTATGGACTGAAGCAAGCTTCTCGGAGCTGGAACATAAGATTTGACGAGGCTGTCATGTCTTATGACTTCATTAAGAATGAAGATGAGCCTTGTGTGTACAAGAAGACTAGTGGGAGTGCAGTCACCTTCTTAGTTCTTTACGTATATGACATACTACTCATTGGGAATGATGTAGCTATGATGTCATCAGTAAAGATCTGGCTGTCGAAACACTTCTCTATGAAGGATTTGGGAGAAGCATCCTACGTGTTGGGAATACGGATCTATAGAGATAGATCAAAGAGGATACTTGAAATGACCCAATCCTTGTACATAGATATCATAGTCAAAAGGTTTGGCATGGAAAATTTCAAGAGAGGTCTCATACCGATGAGACATGGAATTAATCTCTCAAAGGAGCAGTCTCCTAAGACTCCTAATGAGAGGGCATTCATGGATAGAATACCCTATGCCTCTGCCATAGGATCTATCATGTATGCCATGCTATGCACACGGTCTGATGTTGCATTTGCTCTAAGTGTTATGAGCAGATTTCAGGCTGATCCAGGCGAAGAGCACTGGAAGGCAGTGAAATGCATCCTTAAGTAATTGAGAAGAACTAAGGATATGTTTCTTGTCTATGGAGGAGGTGACTTGAAACTGCGAGGCTATACTGACTCGAGTTTCCAGTCGGATCCGGATGATCGTAAGTCTACATCTGGATTCGTGTTTACTTTGAACGGAGGCGTAGTGTGCTGGAAGAGTTCCAAGCAAGTAATCACTGCAGATTCGACAACTGAAGCTGAGTACATCGCTGCAGCTGAAGCCGCCAAGGAAGCAGTGTGGTTGAAGAAATTCATCACTGACCTCGGGGTAGTTCCCAACATCTCTGAGCCTGTTCCACTGTTGTGCGACAACAATGGAGTGATTGCGCAAGCGAAAGAGCCGCGGTCTCATCAGAAATCAAAGCATATTCTGAGGCACTTTCATCTTATCAGAGAGATCATATCTAGAGGAGATGTAGTAGTGGAAAGAGTTCCATCCGTCGACAATGTAGCAGATCTACTGACGAAGCCGTTGGCTCAAATTGTGTTTGAGCGTCACCTAGAGTCTATAGGCTTATTGTATAAAGGTGATTGACTTTAGTCCAAGTGGGAGATTGTTAGTTTTAGGTGGCCTACAAGTCAATCTAACTATGTAAATCTTGTTCATTTATTAATATAATGGCATAATATTCATTATGTGTAAATCACATTAATTCTCGTTTCATAATGAAGTCCGTGAATATGTGCTATAGTGATCGGATTATGATGAGATCTTACTAATAAGACTGATCACTTAAACACACATATTCTTAATTGTTCCTAGTCGGAGGATATCCGAGAAGGACATCGGATATCCGGTTAGACTAGTACAGATTACTCCTGCTCATATGATGATGGTGACTGATCTCATAAGTCACTTGTGTGGAGACACTAAGGCGAATTTGTAGGTACTCATTGGAGAATGAGTTCACTGAACTGATTCGACTGAATCGCTGGATGGTATTGTACCTCACTGTCAACCAGCTTGATTCTATTGTTGCAGTTGCATGGATGGTCCTCGGACCTGAGACACCAAGGACACCTTGTCGGTGGACTTCTGTGCTTTGACCTTGGTTTACGAATCTCTAACCACGAGATTCTAATACGCCAAGGATTGGGTATAGCGGAATACCGTCGAAGGGAATTGTGTGTCAATAAGGAATCATTCGCTCTCGGTACTTAGAGAGAGAATGCTCTAGGAAGGATGCGCGGAAGTCCCTGGCCAGGGCGGACGATAATATCGGGAAAGGAGTTTTCCGATATTCATCAGCGGCATCCAATCCAAGTGAGTCGACCGGTTAGGGTTTGACAGCTCGCCATACCCTGAATTGACTCGAGAGCATTGTACGAATGAAGGATTATATCCACGCGGTAACTATCGGCGGAAAGGTTCCAAGAGTGGGTTACTTAACCCCAATACCTTCCAAGTTCACGCGGTGTTGCTTGGCACCCAACGTGATCGGAGGTCCGGTCGAATTTGATGTGCGACATCAATTCGATTGATTAATTAATTAATAAAGGGTTATTAATTGATTAATAAAGCCAGTGAGGAGTTATTGGGCTTGTTGGGCCATTAACTGGACTGGTACTTGGGCCTAGAGGGTCACACGCAAATGATTCTCAAGGCGATGGATAAATAAGTGGGTTTTATACAAACCGGGGGTTTTTATGAAAAATCGCGCGATTAGTATAGAACATAGAGAACGGGCTGAGCAGGCCAAGCTGCTGCTAACCCTAGCCGCCCCTCCTCTGTTTCTCTCTCTCTCTGGCGTCCAGACAGATCCAGATCTGCTCCGCCGCTTCTCTGAATCCCGTTCGACGGGAAATCGTCCGCGCGTTGCGGCGATCGTTGCGGCGACCGGCGGGGGTTTCGTGGGCTGCGAAGAACGAGGATCGTGAGGATATCCGTCGCGAGGAGGATCGCGTAGACTTCGCTAGAGGCAGGGCGCTTGCGCGGCTTGCGGTGTCGCAGCGACGGAACCGAACGGTTGCGGATTCGAATCCGCACACGGTGAGAATTGATTATCCGATAATCGTGATTTTAGTTTTTCGAAACGGGAAAAGCGGATCACTATTTTCCGCTGCGTGTGCGATCCGGAGAAACCCAAGAAACCCAACAAGGACGACGGGTTGTAAGAAAAATCCTAGAGCTAAACTTCGATTTGGTGAAGGCTGAGGCCAGTCCTCTGATCCTATGTTATTGTATCAAGGCCAAGGCACTTCATCGTCTAGGTGCGGAGGTGTGTGTGACTCATTTTGTTGTGGTTTGGATACTTGTCCGAATAATAATAATAACAAACTTGTTATTTAGAATGTGGTTGGATTCCTTCAGATATGATCAGGTCTGATGAAAATATGTATGATTGCTTGGATAGTAGGCATTTTGATAAGCAATTCACCTTATGAATTAGTGTGAAATTTTGATTGAAACGAAATGTGTTAAGTAGGCAATCTTATGCTATGAGTCCTTCTTTGAATTATGTAGCATGTGCATAATCATTGAGGTTGTTTAGTAACTTATCATATGATTGAAAGCTTTAATATTTAGTTAAGCATACGTTTGATTTTGATACCTACTAAGTCTTAGACTCACACTGGTTAAGTTGATATATTTTCAGGAAACCCAGTAGGGGGTGTTGAGTAGAGTTGATGTTGGAACATTTGGGTCGGGTTTAGAGAATTCTGCAGACCTAGAAAGTAGGTTTAGTTGTGTTTAATTTCAGTTCATCTTGTAAGCTTTGAGGAATTTAGTTGTACTTTTTATGAATGTAATTAAACAAGTTAATGAGTGAATTTGGTATGGTCACATTTATTGTATGTTTGGATCGTTCGGATGGTTTGGTAGGTATGTTTTGCAATTCTTCCCAAGACCGTAATGGTTTGAATTGAGATGGCATTTCCCATAAGGGGTGTCAAAGGTTCATAGGCCAAAACTCACCCTTTAGTCTCAAAATACGGCATCTTGGGTAAATCAGTTGACCGTTTCATTCGAATCAGTCGACCGTTTTACACAGGGCACCTATATTGCACTTTGTGCAATTTCTTGCATTGTCTAGTAAAATCATTCAATTTTAAAGGAATAAAAGGTATATCAATTGAACTCCAAATTTAATGAATTTTTTTGGGTATTTATACGTATATGTTAGAAACTATATATACAAATTTCAGTTAAAAATATTAAGAATTTAGTGAAATAAATCAAATATTACTACTTTGTCAGGAAACCTACGAACAACCCATCACCTATAAAGATGAGAACATATCTTCCTGATTTCTCAACCAAACATTATAAAATTTGGTGGAGACATGTATCGATATGTCAGGAGTCACATATAAAAACTTCAAGTTAAATGATGCACTCTACTCATTAAACAAATTCGAGACATCTTTAGACATAAATTTTTGGATCTATCAGGAAACCTGTAAACAACTCATCACCTATGAAGATGATAGCATATCTTCATGGTTTCTCAACCAAACACTATGAAATTGGATGGAGACATGTATTAATATTTCAAGAGCCACATATAAAAATTTCAAGTTGAATGGTGCACTCTAGTCATCAAACAAATTCAAGACATCTTTAAACGTAAATTTTCATACAAAGCTCCACATTCATGAGGATGCAATCTAATTCACTCAAATATCAACAAAAAAATCATGAAATTAAATTTGAAGCTTCTAAGAATGAAGATTAAACAATCTTCAAACATGCATCTACTAAACATATCACTGGCAATAATTTAAGAAATTTAGATAATACACTATTTTCGTACCAAGCAAGGATCACATGAAAAACTTGGTTTAGAATCTTTCAATTTCACAATTAATGACAAAATAAGGATTATAGATGATAATACAACTTAGGAAATACCAAATTCTGCACATGCATGCCCATTCTAATCATATATACTAACATGCTTAACATGGATCTTGGGAAAATCCAAACATGATCATCACCCTACCTTATAACTTGAACTCCACCACCCTAAAGGGTCTTCTAAGAAGCAATGCAAGCCCAGAGAAGAAGAAGAAAAGGAAATTCAAGGCTTCTCATAATTCCACCTTCAAGAAAGCTACTTCCTCCAAGGGAGCTTCAATGCCACTACTTAGAGTGTAACGACCCGCCATCCTATGACCGGAGACCCGGTCACTAAATGGATGTCGGCCCATTAACTATAGGTTCATACCAGGATCTTATTCGCACATCTGGAGGAGTAAGCGTTAAACAAGATTAAATATAACATTCACACGGACTACAAGGGGTACAGTGCGCAGGAAGTAAAGTAACAATGTCCGTACACAGTCCAACAATAATTACATGTCCAACAAATTAATTAAGTACAGGCAGAAATAAAGTACAACAACATCGGGGCATACCCCGGGAACTGAGATAGCTGCTGGTCCGTACACCAAGGAGAACACCACGCGCCGCCACACGCCACAAGGTCTACACCTGAAAATGCAGGGAGTGAGCCACACCAAAATTGGGCTCAGTAGGGATCATCCGATCCCCTGCCTCCCACACACACACACAAGTGCAATAACACAAGTACAGGTAATTAAGGCAAGTAAAGCTGTAACACACTACTCCTAAATCTCGATAGGAACCACATGCATTCTAGTTGTAACATGCATATTAGTAGAATCATTCTATCAAGGAGCCTACAACTCCCGTCTCGGCAAAACACGTCAACCACTCCTCCGAAAGTGGGAAACACCAACCACACAGCCGTAAGTGGGAAACACCGTCCACACAAGCACAAGTAGGAAACACCGACCCGCTGAGACCAAACAGTAACCCCTCGGATAGCACGCTAGCTACTCCGGCCAAACAGGCTCAGGTGGTTACTCCTTCCCTCAGCACGAGTGACTCTCCGAATATACCACGCCCACACCGGTACTAGCTGACCCCGGGGTTCACCAGGTGACCCTCTCTCACTAGGCGTCACCCCGCCCACGCCCCCACCGGCGCTGTGCTCACGCCCCCACCAGCACAGGGTGATAAAGTGCTACAATGTCACTCCAGGTCCACAGTAACTCAAAACACCATAATCCGGCACGGTACGATCCGGTCACGTGAAAAGCCCGCGATCGCACTACACACAACGCAGTGCCATCTGGTCACGACGAATCCATGTATACTAAAGCATGCACTAACCAACTATCTAGCAGTATGAATACATTTTACTGGCATGAATTAGTGTTGTTCTGTCTTGAATCGCGTCGCCCAAGGCCGACGCCATTCAGGCTCCCTAAACTGGTTCATAAAACAGAGGCCACGAAAATCTGGCCTAAAACGCGTCGACCCCAGCGGTCGCCTTTTAAAACGCGTCGACATCCTTCGACGCCATTCAGCAGATAAATCCAGAATTTCGGGAAAACATTACCCAGGGGATTTCTGCCTCAAAAGGCGTCATGGTCACCCGACGCCATTCAAACCGCGTCGCCTGGCCATGACGTCTTTTAGCCCCAGAATCCCGAGCTGACGGACCCTCAGTCGGGGTAATTTCCTGCCTAAATGGCGTCGTGGTGGCTCGACGTCCTTCTAAAAGGCGTCGACCACCCATGACGTCATTTAGCGCCAGAACTCCTAGCCTGACAAACCTCGAACAGGGGAGGTTTCTGCGCTAAAACGCGTCGTACTGTCCCGACGTCCTTCTAAAAGGCGTCGACCAGGCACGACGCTGTTCAGCGCCAGAAACCTGGTTCTCTGCTTCGAACCGAGGGTTTCTCCCTTAACCCAAAATACCCCGAAAAAGCCCTGAAACGTAAAGGGGGAGGAAGAGAAGTAGATCCACCACAACATGCTACAAAACCACATTCACAAACGCGACCAAGCCCACAAGAACACCCCCTAAACATGCTCAATCTAGCCCAAAACACATCGAACCACGCCTAGGAAAGCACGAGCAACACATACAAGGTTCGTCCCCCTACTGGATACTTGAACTCCTCCTGGCTCCGTGTCGCCCAACCGCCGCGCCGCAGACCGCCGCCGGTACCCCCGAGAACGTCGCCACTCCGCCGGAACGTCGGCCGCCGTCCGGAGAATGGAACGTCGCGAAGGAAGTGGTGGTGGCAGAGGTGAGAGGTAGGGAGGCGTTGGAGTGGTGGAAGAGGAAGAAGAGGAAGGGAAAGGGGAAGAGAGGGGGTCGGAGGAGGCGGAGAGGGAGAGGAGAGAGAGTGAGAGGTGAGAAATGAGGGAAAGAAAGGAGGGCTCGGGGGGGTCATCAGAAACTACCTAAAACGCGTCGAGCAAGACGGACGCCTATCAGATGACAGGACGTGCCGTACTGACAGCTGTCTGAAACGCGTCAACCACCATGGACGCCGTTCAGCTGACATGTCAGGCACCGTACACTGACATCGCAGGGTGGCAGTCTGAATCGCGTCGTCCATCATGGACGCCGTTCAGACGACAAGACAGGGGCCGTACTCTCGCGGCCCGAAACCCGCCCACGTGGCACAATAGAAATTCGCCTAAATGGCGTCCACCTATCCAGACGCCGTTTGAAAGGCGTCGTGATCCTCCGACGCCATTCAGAGGAAATTCTCCAGACCCCACAAGGTCCGACCCAGGGGATCCGGCCCGAAACCGAACCGAAAACCGAACCCGAAACCTCAGTCCTTACATAGAGTCTTCAAGAACCAATCTTCAAGAATTCCCAAGCCTCCAAGGACACCAAGCAAGCCTCCAAGATCAATTCCACCCACATGCACTAAGAAATCCTCTCTAAAAGCCAAGAGAGTGTGAGTGGGAAGATGGGAGAGAGCTTAGGGAGGAGGAGAGCAACTGTGGTTAGGATCTCTCTCTCCCCCCATATAAGAACCTTGTAGAAATTACAATGTAACCTTCTAACTTTCTAAAATAGGCCCTCACACGCATATATATATAATGGGCCATCTAAAATTCACTTTTTAAGACCCAATAACTCTCATTTGAGTTCCAAAGTCTAACCAAATAATTAAAGTCACTCAAAAGCTTTCTCATTTATTAAATCTAATATCTCCTAATTGGGTTATCAAGCATAAGTCATATACAATCATCACAAAAGTCATTTTAACTCAAAATGAACTAAATTAACAATTTTAAACTAGTTCATCAAACTGGGTAAAAGCAGGTAAATCGATTTGGGAATTATGAGCCAGAGGATCAGGTGTTACAAACACAGTGTCCATCCGACTGCAATCTTGTTCCACATTATGTTCTTGAAGCAACTCAACACTCTCATAGATGATGGATTCTTCTTCTTGAAAGCCCGGTCCTATAATTGCTTTATGCGCCTTTCTATCATGGTCTTGAGCCAAAAGGGGTGGAAAAATCACTTCTTTTTGGGACTCAGGACCCTAGTTTGACATTGCTTGGGATTTTTTGGATGACGTTCAATCTTTTGCATGCACTAACGACCTCCTCCCCTACCAGATACCTCTAGATGTGAACCCGAGAAAAAAATCCTTTTAGGGAAGATGGTGGCAGCCGACCTCGAATTCTTTTCATAGTATTGGAGGTTATGTTCCTTTTTGCTCTTTTTCGGTCTTCCTCTCATTCTTCTTATTCCTTTATCTTTTGACTGGGGGAGAATAGTCTCATTCATTAAGTAGGGTATACTATTAATATTAAATTAAATCATATAGCGAAGCGAAAAATGCTGATTTTGTTTGTGCTACCATTCTGAGATCCTAGTTTGCAAGGTTTTCCTGTCTGCTTGGCAAGATCAACCTCTGGGGTTCTATGGACTGAGATTGAGGGTCCGGAAAGGCAATTAGAATTGTTGAAGAGGGATTCAAAGAAATGAAGTTTATGTCCCTCCCCAGATATAGAAGCAAAGGCAACTAGAGTGGACGAGCAGGCCATAGTCGTGGTGGGCCTCTCCCCTTCCAAGTCCCGAGGTAAACTTCTTTTTATTGGTTAAGGAGATAGGTCTTGATGCGTCCTTGACATTCTCTTTGTGTAGTGTTGACCCTGCCCCCAGGCTCCATTTATGTGGAGCATCCGGGGGTGACATATTGAGTGGAGGTACGAGTCTCGGCCGCGGCAAAATATGAAGAAGAATGGTTAGGAGTGCCCACCTGCGGCCACGTCAACATTTCCGTGGGAGTACTCCAAGAAGCAATGATTGGGAGTGTAAATGTGATCGAGCACCTTGGGTAGATGAGGAGGTAGGGAAGGGTAGCTGAGTGAGCGGGGACCCAGCAGCAGTAGGAGCAACAATAGGAGCGACAACAACAACATTAGGAGCCATAGTGGAAGTAGCGAAGGACCAAGCTTGAGGCGTCGGGCTCGAGGACAGGTCAAGCAAGTGGGAAATCCTGAGAGCGCCAACAGTCGTCCCCTCAAGAGGCATCACGATCTGAGAAGTTCCACCGGTCCCCCAGGCAGGGCCTCCATCCCCACCTTAGTCACCACCTAACTCTCCACTTCCTTGGTGTCTGCAATGGTGAGTGTACGAGGACAACTCCTTCTCCGATGTTGAGGTCATCCATGACCTGGTCCTCGGCATTTGGCTTATGGAGAGATCACGCATGGAATATCGGCACAACTTTGAGCTTACTCTATGAGCATTCTAGGCAGGTTTTCAAACTCTCGTATCCACCTATTAGTTGCGGAGATGCTATTCTGACTATTTGGGGGTGCTCAGAAGTCAAGATAGGGAGATTTACGACCTTCAAGGAAGCTTTGAGGTGTCCTAGAGGGAGATCACCGAGGCCAAACGACGAGCAAAGGATGCTGAGGTGGCGACTAATATTGTGGTGGCCTGAGCCAAGGAGATGGTAGAGGCGAGGAAGGCCGTCAAGATAGCACCGTCTGTGTCGGAGGAGGCTAAGTTCACCTTCAAGTGGAACCTAGATGTAGCCTCCACTCATGCTTGAGATGTAGAGGGGTGAGTGTAGACACGCTAATTTTGACGTCATTTCGAGTAAATTTCATATCATACAATAATGCCTCGAAATGGTCTGATAATTAATCATTAATTAATTTTTATTAATCTTTTTAAGTGTCGGGTTTAACAGATGTGTTTAAGTTAATCAATTGAATTGATTTTAGCTCAAATTTGAGTTAAAATATGAAGAATTCTAAAAGACGTCGACCCACGTGGACGCCATTTAGACTTTATTCTTATTTTAGCGATTAAATTTGAATTTTAATTAATTAATTAATTAACTAAAAGGCGTCTGGGCATGTCGACGCGTTTTAAGTTTCCTAAGTGTTTTAACTTCTCTTCCGGATGTTTATCCTTATCTTAATTAGTGTAAAAGACGTCTATACAAGTGGACGCGTTTTACCTAATAAAGATAAAGATAAGTTTTCCCGGATATTTATCCTTATCTTAATTAATCTGAAAGGCGTCAGTCAAGGTGGACGCGTTTTAGATAATTACAGATAAAGATGGATTAATCAGTATTTATCTGTCGGTTAAGATGGATAAATTCGGAGTTTTTCAAATGTTAATCTCGAATGCAAGAAATGTCTATAAATACCCTGCATGTTGAAGAGTAAAAAAAAAAAAAAAAAAAAAGAGAAGAGAATTGAGTTGAGTTGAGCCATAGCGTTATAGCGAGTTGAAGATTGAAGCAACGTCGTAATGCCGGAGCGCTGCCATTTCCAGAAGTCGGCGTCCCTTTCAAGATCTTCATCCTTTCAAAGCTTCAACCGATTGGGCATAAGTTTTTCATTACTGCATTTGCATTTTTCATCTTCATTAGTTTCATTCTTCATATTCACTTCATGCAAACAACAGCATAATCTTTCAAAAACCTACTTGATCTAAGGGGTTTCAAAGCCATTAAAAAAGTAAGTTTGCTATTTTAAATATGCTTAACATCATGATTAGTTCAGATATTGCTTCTACTTAAATTCTCATCATTGTTTCTTCGTTTTCTGTCTCTGCTGCACTCAACAACAACGAGAGATTCAAAAGGGAGAAATCAAGCTCAAAGCCAGAAAGACTTCTGGACGATCCTCAACCTCAAATTCCACAGCAAGAACAAAGAAGCAAAGAAAGGGCTCTCTTTCTTCAGCCGGCTGAGGAAGGGGAACCAAGGACTCAATCTTCCGCGTTTGAAAGGTAGGCGATCATATCTCTTTTGAAACTTTTTAAGTTAAAAGTTTCTGGCGATCACTGCACTTTAGTTGCTGTTTTTAATAGGTTAGTTTACACTAAACAACATAGATATTTCATGATAATCACACGGTCATTCTAAGCACCTACAGCTTTTTTTGGCGATCACGGTGGGACCTGGTCTCGCCATCTTTTAGTTTCTTTTTGTTCTTGCTATCATCATATCGGGCACCCACGGTGCACCATTTGTGTCTCTGGACACGTCCTTACCAATTGGTGAGTGTTTAGTTTAATTAATTTCCCTCGTGCACCACGTGCACACCCCAGTGGCAAGATCTTGCCCCCCCCCTTGATTAACTCAAAAAGCTGTTTTTGTGATAAAAATGATGTGTGATTGATTGTTTTTCTAGTTGTTTAGTTAGTAAACCATCCTGTTTAAAATCTGGAACTAAAAAAATTTGCATGAGTCGATTGTTTACTGCTTTTTACCTTGTTTGAGGAGGATTCAACCCAGAAAATCCTCCTGGAAAACTGTTTCTGCGAACTGAAAAGCGTCCAGTATAGCTGACGTGTTTCAAAACCGCGTCAACATACCTAGACGCCTTTCAGGCTTCACAGCTTCTCTGCTCTCTGCATCTGCTTCTGCGAAAAATTAAGTTCTGTTTTGAATAGCGTCGACTACCATCGACGCGATTCAGACAGTTTCTTAATCTTTTTCAGTTTCTAGATTTTTGTGTTTTGAGTGCTAGCTACCCATTACTTACTAAGCATTAGAGGCCGTCCAGGCCACAGGACATACGCATTGAGGCTAATACCCTCCTCTTCTTAGGAACACATTACTCGACGTCAGCAACTCTCTCTGATTGGGTTGGTCCCTTGATCAGACTAGAGAAGTTGACGTTGAGACCTCCATAAGTCCCCAAAATCAAGGTACTCCTCCTTGATCATCGGGCTGGTTGTACCAATTGAAGTCCTGGTTAGATTCTGAAAGCGTTGTGAGAGAAAGCCCTAGAGAATAACGGTGGAAATTGAACTGAAACTAGGATCCTTTCCCTGAGCGAAATTGTGGTTTAATCCAATTCAAATAACTCAACAAGGAATCCTAAAATCACGTTAAGCATCCACTTGTTTGATTAATCTCTGTACAACTTATTTGATTAAATCTTTGAAAAGGGAATCTAACATCATGTTGCTACGATCAGGTAGGGACTTGAGTGTGGCTCCAGACGCCATGGTTAATTACGAGGGAGATGCTAATGCCCATCGGGATTCTGAATACAACTATGAGAGTGGGAGATATGCTGATGCCTCCCGTAGTTCTATCCCCATTCCATATCGTCTAGATGGGAATGTTCGGACACCTTTTTTGCCTCCACGTGATCAATATCCTGATCCTCCTCCGCATGAATATGCGATCCCTAATCCTGATCTTGAGGGGGACATGAATCAGAATGATCCCTCATCCTCTGATCCTACGGATCTCATCAATGCTCTGGGAGTTCTTGCCTCTTGACTGGACCCTCAGCAGTTCGAGGCGATCCAATCTATTTTGAAGGGGAAGGCACCCATGCAGCCTGCTGAGCCGAACCCTGTGGCTCCCCCTGCTGTTCCTCAGCAACCTTCTTTTCCTCCTCCTTATATCCATCAGGCCGTGGAGGGCCTTCATATTACTTCTCGGCCAGCTGGGCCGCAGCTTTCATCATCTAGGCAACCGGCTAGACCGCAAACGCCTGCTTATCAAAATGCCCTCGGGCATGGCGGAAGCTCTGCCGGACCTCCCCTCTATTGTCCACCCTGCCCAACGTACTCTAGGCAGCAGGCCTACCAAGTACCTCCTCCTCCTCCTCCTCCCCAAGCAGATCTGACCACACAAACGCTGCTGGCCAAAATGGAGCGTATGGATGAGCAATTTAATAACCTCCAGAAAATGATGGGGGTCAAAGCTGTGCCAGAGATCAGTCTACCGAGTCTGCCAGTATTCCATCTGCCACCCTCTGAGATGCCAGTGTACCGAAAGTACAACGGTACTGGTAACCCCTTCACACATCTGAAGGAGTTCATGTATGAATCTTCTTTCTGGCAGAATGATAAGAGGTCGTTGGCCTTCTTGTTCAGGAGATCTCTAGAGGGACCAGCCCTCGAGTGGTTCTTTTCCCTGGAACCCTCAGAAGTAGAGGATTACGGTATCGTTTCACGCAAATTTATTCAACGATACCAGGACAGAGTTGCACCCTCCTTGTCTATCACGGACCTCATTGCAGAAAAGATGAAACCTGATGAGGAGTTTGTCAGTTTTGCTGACAGGTGGCGGGGTCTGGCTGAAAAGGTGAAGGATCACTTGTCCGAGTCCGAACAAGTGAAAATGTTAATTTCCAATGCCACGCCCCAGTTCAAGCTCGTCCTCTCCTTGAACAATTTGACTAACATGGCAGAGCTCTATGAAAGAGCACGGTACTGCCAGAATGCTTTCAAGGACGCTACATTCTCTAGCGTCTTTGATCCTCATAGACCTAGCAGGCCTCCGCCTCGGAAGCCTGCAGTGCCGAACTCTTCCAGCACAGGTCCGACTACTGAGGGCACGCTCTCTCATGAGCAAGTGAGTACCATGAACAATAACTCGCCCCAGTTCGTGAGGAGTCAGCAGCAGTACCAGAGGCCACAGCAGCAAGGGTACAGACAGCAGCAGAACCCCCAGTACCAACAACAGTATCAGCGGCCCCAGCAGCCGAATCAGAATCAAAACCAGCAACAGCTACAGCAACAGCCGCAACGGCAACAGCAGTACCAGCAACCCCAGCAGCAGCAGTATCAGCAGCAGCAACAGCCACAGTACCAGCCGCGCGCACCGCCGGCGTACCACAATGTCCCTCCTCCTGGTGACTACAACCAGCAGAGGAGACCTCCAGGCCCGAAGAGGGCAGAATACCCGGCTCTCCCAGAATCCTTGGCCGATATCTTCAGTGTTTTAATGGCGGCTAACGCCTTAGTTTTGCCAAGGGAAAAGGCCGTCTGGCCTCAAAATGCCGATACGTCCAGGTATTGCTACTTCCATAGGCAACCTGGGCATACCATTGACACCTGCTTCCAATTCAGAGATTATATTCATGATCTCAACGAGCAGGGCGGCATAGACTGGGAGGAAATGAAGAAATACATAACAGCCCTGAAGGCGAGGAGACCGCAACAACAGCAGCAGCAGCAGCAAGCAAGACCACCGGCACAAGCAGTAGCACCACCCAACATGGGCATAGTGCAGAATCCACTCCCGGAGCACCAGAACCAGAACCAGGTTGCTCCCATTCTAACGAACAGCCAGTCTGAGGCTGGTCGTGGGCAACAATGGAGGATAGAGGACTCTTCCTCTCTTTATTCAACGGGTCACGTTCAAAGTACCGCAGAGCGACTACCACGCCGCACCATCCACATACCCAGACCACAACCCGTCACCATCACCCCTCTACCCACACCCACATATCACTCGCCCTCACCCAATAACCCACTACCACTACCCACCTTCCTTAGACCCATTGCGCCCCGCACTCCTATGCCTCCATCATATACCCCTCCGCAAACTAATAACGCGCCCCATTTACCATCTAGGCCACTATTACGCGTACCATTGCCTACTTCACCCATTACCACTACCACCTACCCAGATATGCCCCAACCATCCAGACCGCTATTACGCGTACCATTCCCCACTTCACCAACCGCCTACCCATCTACCATTCAACCCTCTAGGCCTTTAATCCGCACCGCGCCATCACCACCTAACCCAACGCCACCACCTACGCATCAACCCTCCGCACCGCTTACGCCACCCGACTCTGCGGTACTCAAGGTGTCACCCGGATCCTCCACGGTCGAGGAACATGCGCTCCGGAGTGGAAGGATTTTCAACAAGGTCTTTCCTCAGTCCACAGTCAGAGACGGCCCATCACAGCCGACTGAGGAAGCCCATAATGAAGAGAGTGCACCAGGCACTCAATACGACTTGTTGAAACATCTGGACAGAACACCGGCACGGATCACTGTACTTGAATTGATTAAAAGGTCCAAGATTCACCAAGAAGCTTTAATGGAATACCTACAGAAGGTGATGGTCAACGAAGACGTGCCGGTAGAGAAAATTGCAGCACTACTAGTTCCTCAGGGGGATCAGCCCTCAATTACATTCCACACATTGGAACTAGCACCGCCAGCCGCTAGAAGCATGGCTCTGAGCATCACGGTCAATATCTGCAAAAAGGCCGTGGATGCATGCCTGGTTGATACAGGGGCTTCAATTAACGTTTTACCTCCGAAGACCCTGGAGCTATGCGGTGTGCCCAAGGAGAAATGGCTGCCTAGCCCCATCTCAGTTACGGCATATGACAATTCTACCCGTTCCCCTCTGGGAATGGTTTATTTAAAGGTGGAGCTAGGTCCAGTAAGTCATGCAGAGGTCGAATTTCATATTCTAGAAATCGACCTTTCCATAAATGCCATTCTGGGACGTCCTTATATCAAAACTCTTGAGGCGATTCCTTCTACGAATCACCAATGCCTCAAATTCCCTTACAAAGGACGAATTATTAAAGTGACGAGCATGCCGATCCTTGCTGCTGCTCATACATTGAATATTAAATCTGCTGTTTTACCTGGCCGACAACCTTTTCTGTCGGTATTACAGGTCTACCGTCCAGTGGCTGATCCTTTGAAAGCCGCTACCATTTCTCCATACCCATTAAATGCTATCAAAAGGGGGAAGTGCATGAGTACCCCAGGATGGATGATTATGATGAAAAATGGCTATCAGCCTGGGAAAGGTCTGGGCACACAGTTGCAAGGCAGGACCACTCCTGTTAAAAATCATCGGGCAGCACCTGGAAGCGGTCTGGGCTATAGGCCAATGAAGCTAAAGCAAGATCTGGTTCAGAAAGCAGAGACCGAAGACGGTCAAGAAATCTTGGAAACAATGTCCACACCACTGAAAGAAGGCCGAGATCCCTTAACATGGACTCTATATACACATTTTGTGAAAGGGCCCATATTTAGCTATGACAATACGGTAGTCATTACTTCCTGTTTTGACTTCCATGACATATATGGGAGGGATTTGGCCAGACATTGTTCCGAATTACTTACGTACCAATCCTTGGAGGCTCTGCGGCCTATGAAAAGGAGGAAATTCCATGACCCCGAATGCGAATGGTACAGATGGTTCGACCTGAGGGACCTATACATAGCACTGAACAGACTATTTCTGGATCCTGCAGAACCCAAGTGGCCACCGCAGATTGACGAGCTAATTGAGAGCCCTGGCGCAATCTTTGATAAGCGGATACTGCTGTCCGAACAAACTGATGAAGGGGAGCCAGATGACCCCTATGAAGCTGGTTATACAACAGATCTGCTCTGGAGGGGGACATATCCTTCACATGTCCTAATGCTCCATACTCTTTTTCGTACACTACTCTTGACCCCGACTTGGTCGCGGGTCATAATTGAAGATATTCCACGGGCTCCGCCCATTATGATTACTCTGTCCCCTCGGGACTTTATTCCACAACCTCCTCTCGACCTAGAGAGGATGTATGATCTGATCTGGGACATATTGCTATATGATCCCCCTAATCCTCTGGCCTTGGTGCCGCTTCCTCCGTCTGATTCCCCTTCCATTTGTATTCACTCCTGCTTTATGTATAATTCCTCCGATATCCAAAAAAAAAAAAACGCCAATTTTACAACAAATTCTTCCCAAATCATTATCGAGGAAACATCTTACTTGTCCGATTACACCCCATCGCGCGGGTCCGTCGGTCAAGATTCTCTCTTAGATCTACTCTGTCCCTCCCCACGGGAGGATTCCCCTGTATTTCCACCTGTATCCCAGGATTTTCATCCTGCTTCATCTTCATTAGGTTATGATAGGCAGTTTAGTGAAGTTAGGGAGTCTAGTTTTAGGCAGGTTAGGAAGTCTAAGAAGCCTAAGGGTAGGCAAATTCCAGAAAGATACCTCCAGGATTTGGCTGATAAATGTTCCTTTTGCTCTTTAATCCCTCAACTTTTAGAAGATCCAATTCAGATGCCAGAAGATTGTACAGATGATGAGTCAGTCAATGATGGGTACGGGGTATATGAGTTAGTACATGAAAAGGACCCCATTGTTGAAGATGAGGAAGATGATGAGGACGCAGCTGAGGCGTATGCCAGTGGAGTGAAGAGATTTGATGAACCCTCAGCTGCCGTAGAAGAGCCCACAAAAGAAATAAACTTAGGGACTGAAGACGAACCTAAGGTTGTCCTCGTCAGTAAAAATCTTTCTGCAGAGGATGAGAAGGCAATGGTACAAGTGCTTAAGGATTATAAGGACACTTTCGCCTGGAGTTATGAGGATATGCCGGGGTTAGACTCATCTTTAGTTGAACACAGGTTAACATTAAAGGATGGAGCTAATCCGGTCAAGCAGAAATTAAGGCGATTCCACCCACAAATGGCTTTAAAGATGAAGGAAGAGGTCGACAAATTACACAAAACCAAATTCATTAGAGTTGTCCTTTATCCACAATGGGTGGCCAATATAGTCCCGGTTATGAAAAAGGACGGGAAGGTTAGAATTTGCATTGACTTCCGCGATCTGAACCGGGCATGTCCTAAAGACGATTTTCCATTGCCTCATATTGATGTACTCATCGATAACACTGCTGGCTATGAGACGTTATCGTTTATGGATGGATTTTCAGGATACAACCAGATTAAGCTGGCAGAAGAGGATCAAGAGAAGACTTCATTCACTACACCTTGGGGAACATATTGTTATGTCGTCATGCCATTTGGATTGAAGAACGCTGGAGCCACTTATCAAAGGGCTATGATGGCAATATTTCATGACATGATGCATATAGATCTGGAAGTGTATGTGGATGATTTATTGGTTAAGTCTAAAACGAAGGCTAAGCACGCCAAAGTTTTGGCAAGGGTATTAGAGAGATCGAGAGAGTATCAGTTGAAGATGAACCCCAAGAAATGTGTATTCGGGGTATCTTCAGGGAAATTGCTTGGATTCATTGTCAGCAAACGGGGAATTGAGATCGATCCCAATAAGGCGAAGGCTATCAGAGAAATGCCACCTCCCAAAAACTTGAAAGAGTTAAGAGGATTAATCGGGAGGTTACAATTTATTCGCCGTTTTGTCTCCCAGCACTCACAAAAGTGTAAGCCGTTCTACGAACTTACCAAGCCAGGAGTCAAATTCAATTGGGACGATAAGTGTCAGGAGGCATTTGATAGATTAAAGGACTATTTGGCAAGTCCTCCTGTTTTGAGACCACCATCTCCAGGCAAACCATTGATACTTTATATTTCTGTCCTGGATGATGCAGTGGGGGCTGTCCTAGCACAAGAAGATGAAGAAGGAAAGGAGAGGGCAGCCTACTATCTCTCTAAACTTCTCAACCCCGCTGAACAGAGATACACGGCGATGGAGAAAACATGTGCAGCATTAGTTTGGGTTGTGCAGAAATTGAAGCATTATTTTCTGGCCCATGAAGTCCATCTCATCGCTAGGATGAATTCGATCAAATTCCTTCTGGAGAAATTTGTTCTTACTGATAGGTTAGCGCGATGGCAAAGCTTTCTATCCCAATTCGATATCATTTACATTCAACAGAAAGCGATCAAGGGCTATGCCATAGCAGAACATCTCGCTCATCATTCCCTTCCTCGATTTGATCCAGTGCGATCAGAGTTTCCGGATGAGAAACTGATGTCCGTAAATCAAATCAGAGATGATATGTGGACTCTGCATTTTGACGGAGCTCTGAATTCTCATGGAAAGGGGATCGGAATCGTTCTGTTATCACCTGAAGGTGTCACCATTCCACAAGCCTTTCAGCTTGATTTTCCAGTCACCAACAACATAGCTGAATACGAGGCACTTCTTGCTGGTCTCGAGGCTGCTCATTTTCATGGTGCCACCAAACTCAGGATTGTGGGTGATAGCCAATTAATTCTTCGCCAAGTGCTGACCAAGTATCGAACTCTTGATTCCAAGCTTAAGCCATATCAAGAACTTACTTCTGCTTACTCAAAGCTTTTCATAAAGTTGATCTTTGTCTATGTCCCTAGAAATCAAAACATCTTAGCTGACGCTCTAGCTTCACTTGCATCTTCCCTTGATTTTCCGATCAACAAGCAATCTGAATCGATCATAGTTCATAGGCGTCTTTCACCTGCCGTGAAAGATCCTTCATTTCTTAGAACTAAAGAGAAGTTGCTGAAGAAATTCAAAGATGGAAGTATTGTGGAGAAAAGAGAAATCATGTTGATGGAGCTGTTAGAAGAGATGGATGATGAACAGAAGCCATGGTATTATGAAATTGCAAAATATTGTGAAGATCAATCGTATCCTGAAGAAGCTACAACTGAGGAGAAAAGAGCTATCAGGAGAGTTGCTCGACGATACACCCTAGTTGGGGGAGCATTATACAAAAGAGGTTTTGATGGAGTTCTTCTGAGATGTTTAGACGAGGATGAGCTTTGGAAGGTTATGGAAGGAGCTTATAGTGGAGTTTGTGGTGGCCATGTCAATGGACAGATGCTAGCAAAGAAAATCCTTAGACAAGAATTTTATTGGCCAACCATGGAAGAGGATTGTGTAGGATATGTCCGTAGGTGTGCCAAGTGTCAACTTCACGCCGACAAAATTCATTCTCCTGCATCTTCACTCCATCCTGTTTCCTCCCCATGGCCTTTCTCCATGTGGGCTTTCGACATTATTGGACCTCTTGGTAATCCAGATTCCGGCATCAAGCAAAAATCTTTCATTCTCACGGCAACGGAATACTTCACCAAGTGGGCAGAAGTTGAAGCATACGTGGAGATCAAAGCATCAACCGTCTGCAAATTCATCATGAAGAACATCATCACAAGATTCGGAATTCCAAGTACCATCGTCACCGACAACGGACCGCAGTTCGTGTCACAGGAATTGAAGGACCTCTGGAACAGGTATAAAATTGCATTGCATCATTCATCTCCTTATTATCCGCAAGGCAATGGCCAAGCAGAGGCAACTAATAAGACTTTGATAAAAATTATCAAAAAGACGTGTAAATCTAACAAATTCGCAGATTGGCCAGAAAAATTGGTTGAGGCTCTATGGGCCTACCGAACTTCAATCCGCACGCCCACTGGGTAAACTCCTTATTCCTTAACATTTGGAATGGAGGCGGTAGTTCCATATGAGATCCTTATACCGTCATTAAGAGTACAATTGAACAAGGAATTCTCCATTGATGAACATCGTTCAGCACTCCTTGCCCAATTGGAACTTTTAGACGAGAAAAGATGGTCAGCTGCTAATCATGCAAAAGTTTATCAAAACAGATTAGCACGTTTTTATCAAAAGAAAGTCATTGAACGAAAGTTCAAAGTCGGTGAAATGGTTGTTAAAAGAATTTTTGTAAAACCTGGTGGTCCGCGTTCTAAGCTCCAACCCAACTGGGAAGGACCTTATGTTGTATCGCACGCTTATCCTGGTAATGCTTATCGTCTTGTTAATGCAGAAGGAGAAGAGCTAACTCATCCCTGGAATGGTTTACATCTTAAGAAATACTACCCTTAGGTTAAAGAGTCGATCAGTATGGTACAAAGACCAGTGGAATCAGAAAATTTATAAACTCAAATTTCTTTGTTAGTCTGAATAATTTAACTTCAAACCCATTACTGCACACACTGACACGTTTGATTCGTGAGTAACAAGAGATGCCAAGTCCTTAAGAATATCAAAAGCTTGACTAAGAGTATAAAGTACAAATCATTCCTTTTAAAGTAAAATTCTGTTTTACACTCGGCCCATGATGTCGGAACGAGGCTTAAAATAGACTACCAAGAATACCCGCCATCTTAGTAGGAGGCCGTCATAAAAAAATGGGGGAGATCCGTTCCAAAGCAAAGAAAAGAAAAGAAAAGGATAGAAAAGCAAAAGCAAGGCAAAAAGCCAAATGTCTAATCAAAAGGCCAATACACTACAAACGTCACATCAAGGCCATGAAATGAAACAAAAGGGAACGCAAGGTCGATAAATACCCCGGAAAGAAAATGACCGAACCCCAACAGATATTAGGGTTGGAAAGGGACATCTTTTTAAGTCTCCGGAACTTTCTCATGGGCTTTCTAAATCTATTCTTCTTTTCTTTCTAAAGAGGTGTACTTCAAACTTAAGGAATGGCTTAGATTGACTAAGGGTCAAATCATCAAATGGGATCACGAATGGAAACACAAGTTCAAACACGATGGGTTTTAAGTTAAGTTGTTAAAGAACAATTTGGAAATTAAGTTATAAATGAATATGATCTTTTGATCAAAGTACCATACTGGTCTTTTAGTTAAAAATTCAAAAAAAAATGTATATATCAAAAATTCAAAAAAATGTATATATGTCAAAAATTCAAAAAAAATACATATGTCAAAATTCAAAAAAAAAATTTTGCATAGTCAAAATTCAAAAAAATCGCATATGTCAAAATCAAAAATTCAAAAAAAATTTGCATAGTCAAAATTCAAAAAAAATTGCATATGTCAAAATCAAAAATTCAAAAAATTTTTTTTGCATAGTCAAAATTCAAAAAAATTGCATATGTCAAAATCAAAAATTCAAAAAAAAAATTTTGCATAGTCAAAATTCAAAAAAATTGCATATGTCAAAATCAAAAATTCAAAAAAAATTTGCATAGTCAAAATTCAAAAAAAATTGCATATGTCAAAATCCAAAATTCAAAAAAATTGCATATGTCAAAATCCAAAATTCAAAAAAAAATTGCATAGTCAAAAATTCAAAAAAAGTACATATTTCAAAAAAAAAAATTCAAAAAAAAATGTACATTTTTCAAAATCTAAAATTCAAAAAAAGAATACACATTTCAAAACCCAAACAAAAATGAATATTTCAAAACCACAAAAATATTTCAATTAGCATTTGCTTGTGGCATTTAATATGTTTCATTCCTTTTATTTTCAGTAAGCATATGTCTGCTTGCATGCTGCATTTTGCTCAAGTTTGTTTATTATTCAATTACCTTTGTTAATAAAGGCTATGCCCCTTGACCCTTCTATCAAGGATAGGATCAAGTAGTTGGTTACTTAACCAGGCAAGGGGCTAAGCCTGAATAGATGCTTAACCTGTTTGTTCAAGTCATATACAGGACACAAGACATGAAAAGAGTAAGAATTCGAATAGCAGAAACATGTTTCTGTGAGTAAAAGACGTCTATGATACCTGACGCGTTTCAAAGTTAAATGGCGTCTTCGCGACACGACGCGTTTTAGCAAATCTGCTATTTTCCCAAAATTCTTGGATTTTAATGTTTAAATTGAATATTTGTTTGGAATTACTAATAATTTTGATTGCAGAAAATTCAAGAAAGCCTGAGTAAAGTTGGAAATGTCAAGAAGATCTCATTGTGGAATTCAAGTCCCGACCGTGGCTAAAAAGACGGTTATTTCTACCCTTGTACTATTCCATGTAAATCATTTGCATTACTATATGATAAATATTTATTAGAGTATATCAAGGACCTTGTGGTTTTGATGAAACTGGAATTTGAGTTCCCCTTCAACAAAAACAGTGATAATTCCAAAGGATTCTTAATCGCACGGATAGGCCGTTGGGTTGTTAATTAGTGAGGACGATGGTTCTACTTTTGTAAAATGGTGCGTGGATAAACGAGCTTCGGCTTAGCACTGAATTACAAGAATTTGTATCTTGACTCATTAATGACAATTTAACAATATTATCCTTGATTAATTTATATTTTATTTGACTTTATATTTTTCTTTTAGCCCAGCATGCATCATGTAGGACTTTGAAATCATTGTAATAAGAATTAATTATTGATTAAGTTTCAGACCATTAATTAAATAACTCAAACATGATATGAAATATTCCATTCCGAATTGAGTATCTTGATTATCTTTGAGGTTCGCTTAAAGATATCATTGGAATTCTATCCTTGATTGGATTCTTTATCCAATATTCTTGTTTTTCTTTTAAGATCCATCATGGCTGTAGCACGTCCACATTGGCTGGCAAACGCTCCCCATGATGAAACCTACAGTGTCTACGACCTGGGGTACTTCCCACTCCGAGGAGGTTGATCGACTTTATTTTATTTTATTGTCTACTTCATCCAGACAGGATTAATTCCATTGATTTCCTTGAGCTATCTTCATTGATGATTTTGAGAAAAATTCCAATCATGTGATGTTAAGAGCGTGTCTCATCACACCTTGGCATCACCTTTTCAGTACATTCCATTCCATTTCACTCCCTTGCAAAGACGATGCCAAGGTGAGGCAGCTGTAGACACGCTAATTTTGACGTCATTTCGAGTAAATTTCATATCATACAATAATGCCTCGAAATGGTCTGATAATTAATCATTAATTAATTTTTATTAATCTTTTTAAGTGTCGGGTTTAACAGATGTGTTTAAGTTAATCAATTGAATTGATTTTAGCTCAAATTTGAGTTAAAATATGAAGAATTCTAAAAGACGTCGACCCACGTGGACGCCATTTAGAATTTATTCTTATTTTAGCGATTAAATTTGAATTTTAATTAATTAATTAATTAACTAAAAGGCGTCTGGGCATGTCGACGCGTTTTAAGTTTCCTAAGTGTTTTAACTTCTCTTCCGGATGTTTATCCTTATCTTAATTAGTGTAAAGGACGTCTATACAAGTGGACGCGTTTTACCTAATAAAGATAAAGATAAGTTTTCCCGGATATTTATCCTTATCTTAATTAATCTGAAAGGCGTCAGTCAAGGTGGACGCGTTTTAGATAATTACAGATAAAGATGGATTAATCAGTATTTATCTGTCGGTTAAGATGGATAAATTCGGAGTTTTTCAAATGTTAATCTCGAATGCAAGAAATGTCTATAAATACCCTGCATGTTGAAGAGTAAAAAAAAAAAAAAAAAAAAGAGAAGAGAATTGAGTTGAGTTGAGCCATAACGTTATAGCGAGTTGAAGATTGAAGCAACGTCGTAACGCCGGAGCGCTACCATTTCCAGAAGTCGGCGTCCATTTCAAGATCTTCATCCTTTCAAAGCTTCAACCGATTGGGCATAAGTTTTTCATTACTGCATTTGCATTTTTCATCTTCATTAGTTTCATTCTTCATATTCACTTCATGCAAACACACACCACAGCATAATCTTTCAAAAACCTACTTGATCTAAGGGGTTTCAAAGCCATTAAAAAAGTAAGTTTGCTGTTTTAAATATGCTTAAAATCATGATTAGTTCAGATACTGCTTCTACTTAAATTCTCATCATTGTTTCTTCGTTTTCTGTCTCTGCTACACTCAACAACAACAAGAGATCAAAAGGGGGAAATCAAGCTCAAAGCCAGAAAGACTTCTGGACGATCCTCAACCTCAAATTCCACAGCAAGAACAAAGAAGCAAAGAAAGGGCTCTCTTTCTTCAGCCGGCTGAGGAAGGGGAACCAAGGACTCAATCTCCCGCGTTTGAAAGGTAGGCGATCATATCTCTTTTGAAACTTTTTAAGTTAAAAGTTTCTGGCGATCACTGCACTTTAGTTGCTGTTTTTAATAGGTTAGTTTACACTAAACAACATAGATATTTCATGATAATCACACGGTCATTCTAAGCACCTACAGTGAGCGGAGCATGCCGTGGAGCACTTCAAGTCCACCGACGACTACAGAAATGAATTGGCAAACTTTAGTCTCGACCAATATAATGTCGAGCATTCCGTCAAGACGTTAACGAGCTTTACTCCAGGTTTTAAGGCAGCAGTGCGTTAGGCCGTCGCCTTCTTCCCTAGAGTTGAAGGCATGAAGTAGGTAGTGTTATTATGGATGTTTGTCAAGTCAATCTCATAACCTTGATGTACATTCTCGTTCTTATTTATGTTAATAAAAGACATTGTATTCATTATGTGTAAATCGATCATACCATTTCATAGTGAAATTTATGAATATATGCAATGGAGATTAAATCATGATTAGATCATGATAATTAGATTAAATCTTCTTTAAATATATATTCTTAATTGTTCATAGTCAGAGGATTTAAAGACATCAAATATCCAGTGAAACTAGTACAAGTTACTCTTGCTCATAAAATGAGGGTGACTAATCTTATAGTCACTTGTGTGGAGACACTAAGGTGAACCTGTAGGTGCTCACTAGAGAATAAGTTCGTTGAATTGATCTACCACTAAATCATTGAATGATAATTTACTTAACTGTCAACCAATTGATTCATCATCACAGTGGTGCAATTGGTCCTTCAACTAGAGACACCAAAGACATCTTGTTGATGGGCTTCTAGATTTTGACCTTGATTCATAGATCTCTTACCATAGGGTCTTTATTAGTTAAGTGATCGGATCCAGTTGAATATCTTCGAAGGTAATTGGATTGTTAATAGAGAATCATTTACTGTCAGTAATTAGAGAGAGAATCCTATATACAGGGATACCTAGGAGTCCCTAGCCAGGTTAGGAAACATATCAATAAAAAAGTTCTCTAATGATGCTTTGAGGTATTTTATCTACTTGAGTGAACATATTAGGATTTAACAGTTAACCATACTTTAAGTTGACTTGAGAGAATTGGTATGAATGAAGGATTAGAGCTACGTGATAGCTGATGACGGAAAGGTTCTATGAGTGGGTTGATTAACTTTAATTCTTTCTAAGATCATGGGATATTGTTTGGTACCCACTATGATCAGAAGTCCTATCAATTTAATCATGAGATGATAAATCAACATATTAAGTGTTAGTATAAGCCAACAAAATATTAATGGGCTTAGTGGGCTCAAAATCAGACTGCCATCTGGGCCTAAAGGATCACATGCACAAGGTTCTCGGTCGATGGGAATTAAGTTGGTATTTATACACATTTGGGGGTTTTTGTGAAAAACTATCAAAAGCTAGTATAAATAAAACATGAGAGGGAAACCTTGGCCCAAACTCCAAGGTCTCCTCGAGTCTCTAGCTGCCCCCCTCTCTTTCTCCTTCTCTAGAGATCAGGTGGATTCCTCTAGAGTAGTGAGGACGATCCCTCAAAAAGAGAATTTTGTGGATACCACTATAGGTTAGGCATCTGTACGGCTAGCAACATCGTTCTAACAGAACCAACTTTCAGTGGTGGATTTCACTCCGTACAAGGTAAAGATCAAATCTTCTCTGGTTTGATTAATCAGAAATTGATCAGAGGAAACATACATGACTTGTTTTCAGCTTCGTTCTAGTTTAAAACTTTATATTGCTCTATCCCATGCAATCCTTACAATTGGAGCAAGGGGACTTGGCTTACAAGTGTTGATTGGTCTATGATGAACCTAGAGAGGGGGAGGGGGTGAATGGGTTCTTTAAAATTAAAAGCAAATTAAAGGCAAACTAATCACAGTATAACAAATACTCAACAAGAGAGGAAAATAAGAAGGCAAACACACAAAGGGAACATAGACATTTTATACTTGTTCAGTCACTTTAGACCTACGTCCAGTCCACAATCAACCTCTTATGAGTTACACTAAACACAAGGTACAAACCCCTTGCTGGTTACACAACCCCCAACCCCAGGTGGTCCTCTCTTCAACACAATGAAGAGGAAAACAACCTCTTACACTCCGCAGGCCCTCTCTTCTAACAGCCTGAAAGAGGAGCACACCTTCCTGCACAACTACATGCCCTCTCTTCCAACAACCTGAAAGAGGAGCACAAATACATAAAATATAAATGGAATAGGAGTGTCTTTCAGTAGGCAAGTGTTCACAAATAAACACATCATGGATCAAGACAATGAAACAAAGAAGGAGTAATGAAACAATCGCTTGATCTGTAGAAGAACAATTGAGAGCTTCTTCAAGCGCAAAAAAGTGAAAGGCTTAGGCTCTCACATTCTTCTTCTTAATCTAGCTCTTCTCATCTCTCTCAGATCTTGGAAATAGGAAGACAAAGAAGCAATGTTTAGGCTTGATGTCTATCAGTATGCACACCTCTCTACAGCTAGTCCAAGTCTTCAATATATAGGAAATTTGAATTTTCTCGATAATACTGGTTGCTTCTTGCTGAGTCTAATGATTTTTGGTTGAGTTTAACGTTAACCACTCTGTGTCTAAATGTTCACCAGTCTTAGTTTAACGTAAACTACACGAGTTCAGCAGAGAAACCATCTTGATCTAGCTTAAGGGACCTTTAGACAAGTTGCACGTCTATCTTGTAGAAATTGTGCCTTTAGGTCTTTTCTTGTCCAAGATTGGTGTGTGCCAATCTACCTATCCTGCATACTTGCCAAAAATAGGAAAGATCCCATATGATGTACATACCAGAGGATGGGTGAGAGCAAAAAGTCTACAAAAAGTAGGTTGTAAAACTGCAGGCATATCTGCTTTTCAAAACTAGAGAAGTAAATAATGTTCTAATTACAAATGTGATGAGGAATCAGTGGATCGATTAGAGTTAGATAGATGATCTATCCAATCAATCTATATAAATTAATCGCTTTAATCAATTTAGCTAATCATTGCAAGAATAGTACTGTTAATCTCACAAAAAAGATAATAGATAACCGCTGTATAATGAAATAAATAATCGCTTAAGATTTTAGCAATTACTCGCTGTGAGTAGACAAAACAAATCGATTTAGAAGTAAAAGCATTTAATTGATTTGATGTTAAAAAACTATTAATCGCTAGGAACACATAACAGTCAATCAACTTGGCTTTAAGTAGGTAAACACATAAGAGAAAGCTTGGCAATCGATTAGGTGTTCAGCGATGAACCGAAATGAGTTGAGCCTACTAATCGATTACACTAAACTTGATAATTGGAGTGAAAACAGAGAGCTAATCGATTATGTGAAATAATGGTTAATTGATCATGGAGTCGATAATAGTTAGTCGATCAGAGGACAAATGCTTAATCGATTATATGCAATACCAGAGAGTCACTATGGTTGCTAAGTCTTCTAATTGATTTGAAGAGAGATTGATTAGCTGATAACTTGAGGTCATCCGGTAAACGATTAATCGATAAGGTAGTAAATCAATTAGGAGATTGAGTAGGCAAACGCTATCAGGTAGACTTAATTGATCATCCTAGTCACTTAATCGATTAAACTAGCGATTCACTAATCGATTTCCCTTTAAGGCAAAGCTGAACCAATTAGATGTATAAACTGAGAGATCCATTGCACGACTAAGTGCCAGGTTCAATAGCTGCCTTTTAAACTACTAATCGATTAGGAGATGGGGACTTAATTGGATTTCAGTTACCTTATAATCAATAAGAGGCTTTCTAAAAACACAAAGTCTCAGAACTGATAGAGTTCAAGTAGTGTATAAGGTTTAAGGTTAATCAATTTGATTAATCTTTTAGGAGACTCAATGTAAGGATTGAGGTTTCGGATCCGGTTATCGGGTCAATTTCGGCGTCGGATCTCTTAGTTTGGGCCCTGGTGGGGCTGAGACTTAGTTTCCTTTTCGCGTCGGCGTCCATCAATGTGGACGTGTTTTAGGCTGTGCCACGTGGGCGCCACATGGGCTGGCCTTGGGGCGCGAGAGTACGGCCCCGGTCTTATCGTCTGAATGGCGTCTTGTATGGACGACGCTATTTAGAGTACGACCCTACTTTGTCAGAGTACGGTCCGGTATTGTCATCTGAATGACGTCGGGCTTGGAGGACGCGTTTTCTCCAGCTTCTGTTTGACCCCGCGAACCCTCCCTCCTTTCCCTCATTCTCTCCTTTCTCTTCTCTCTCCTCTCTTCCCTCCGACCTCCGACGAATCCCTTCCCCCTCTCCTTGCTTTCCTCCCTCCATTCCTCCTCTCCCTCCACTCCAGTAATCTCCTAACTCCCTCCACTACCACCACCACTTCCTCCGCGGCGCATTTCTCTCCGGACGGCAGCCGACGTCCCGGTGGAGTAACGGCGTCCATGGCGGTACCGGCGGTGGCGTGTGACGAGGTGGGTTGGCGGCTTGGAGCTTAGAGGAGTTCGAGTAACCGGTAGGGTGACGATTCCCGTTGTATTTCGTTTAAAAACTAAGTTTTTCCCACTTTGGAGCATGTTTAGGGGTTTTCTTGGGGTGAAAACACTAATAGCATGTAATGAGAGTTTGGGTGTTTTAATGGGTATTTAGGTTCTTCTCCTCCTTCTCCACTTTTTTAGCGTTTTTACACGATTTGGGGGAGGAAATCCCACCCCGTAGATTGGGAGATAGAGGAGGAAGAACCTGTCTGTGAGGGTTAAATGACGTCGGGAGACAGCGGCGCCTTTTAGAAAGGCGGCTTCTAGCCACGACGCGATTTAGCCCAAATAACAGACTCTGTTTCTGGACTGATGAGCGTCCAGGGACAGCGACGCCTTTTTGAACGGCGACTTCCATACTCGACGCGTTTTAAGTCAGATCACCCCGAGGCCTGTCTCTGTTTCTGTCGTTATCATGCGACTAGGGACAGCGACGCCTTTTGAACGGCGACCTCTGTAGACAACTCGTTTTAGGCCATCTTCCGATGCCATATTTCACATGAACTAGTTTAGGAAGCTTGAATGACGTCGGGCTTGGGCGACGCGATTCAAGCCAGAATTCCATTAATCCTTGCAATTAACACGTGTTTACATTGTTAGATAGTTTAATTAATTGCATGCTTAGAAATGTACTCGTGACGATGGATTCTATGTGATCGGATCGCACTGTGTTGTGTTTTGTGCGATCGTGGGCCTAGAGTGACAGTTGTTAGCACTTAGGCACCCTGTGTCGATGTGGGAGTGACACGGCGCCGGTGTGGGAGTGGCGGGGTGACACCTAGAGAGAGGGTCACCTGGTGTACCCCGGGGTATAGCTAGTACCGGTGTGGGAGTGGTACATTCGGAGTGTCACTCATGCTGGAGGAAGCAGAACCACTTGAAGCCTGTCAGGCCGGAGTAGCCAGCGCACTATCCAAGGGGTTGCTGTTTGGTCTCAGCGGGTCGGTGTTTCCCGCGTTCGGTCGTTCGGTTGGCGTGTTTTGCCGAGACGCTGGTTGTGGGCTCCGTGGTAGAATGATTTCAGAATTGTGCATGTTATAATTCGAATTCATGTGTTTTATATCGGAATCTAGGAATTGTGTTTACTGCCTTGCTTAAATTATCTATATTTGTGTTGTTGCACTTGTGGGTGCGTGAGTGGGCGGTGGGGATCGAAGGATCCCTACTGAGTCTTTTCAATGAGACTCACCCCTGCGCTTTTTAGGTGAGGGTTCCAAGCAAGCGTAGCGAGGAGAGTGTTGCTTTGGGTCGCGCGCTAGCAGCCGTTGTTCCGGGGTATGCCCCGATGTAGTTGTCATTTTATTTTCTGGCCTGTATGCTTAATTATTTCCTTTTTGTTGGAGTATGTAATTAATTGCTGAGTCGAGTCGCATTGTAATAATTTTAATTTTTGCTTTTCCTTTTTAATTCAATGCGATGTGAATGTTTAGCTTAGTTTATTATTTATTCCCAGACTTATCAAGATCCTGATTTGGCTCCAAATTAATGATTTGGTATCCATTTAGTAATCCGATCCCCGATTATAGGGTGGCGGGTCGTTACAGTTGGTATCAGAGCATTCGGTCTGGCAAATAAATGAATAACTAGGTTAAATATCGTAATTTCGGAAAATAATTACATTATCTTGTACAGGCACGACGGTAGTGTAGGTTTTAGGATTCTAATTAGAACTTTTCGATTCTTGTTATTGTAGGCGATTAGATGGCTCATAGGAAGAGGATGCCAGTCATTAGAGAGCGGGGAGATGTCCTTAGTGGATATGAGGCCGGTAAGCCGAGTATGGAGTGTTTCATGGAAGCTATGATGGATACGATGGCTAGATACCGGACCCGAGACCATAGTGAGAGTTCTAGTGCTCGGGGAGGGCCTTCAGCTGCTCTGGAGAGATTCCTGAAGCTGAAGCCGCCTCATTTTACCGGTCGTCCCGACCCTGATGAGGTTGTTCATTGGTTGAGGGAGATGGAAAAGACTTTTGATACGATGGATTGTGCGGCAGTTGAGAGGACTCCACCTTCATGTTGAAGGATGATGCCTACGACTGGTGGACCACTTTGAAGAGTTTGTCATATGCGGATAGGAATCTCAGGGAGAGTTCTAGCTATCACCAGGAAGGAGGCTCGTGTGTCCAACTTGGTGGAAGGTACACTTTCTGTCCTTGGGAACTCTGCGTATGTGTTAATTGATTTGGGTACTTCGCATTCTTTCATTTCTGAGCAGTTCATAGATATTCTTTCTGCACCCGTTAATGAGATATCTGATGGTCTGATGGTAGAGGTGCCTTCTGGGGATTTCATGTTGTCTTATAATTGTTTGAGTGAGGTTCCCTTGACTATTGAGGGCCATGAGTTGCCTGCCCAGTTAGTTGTGCTTGCCATTCACGACTTTGATGTCATCTTGGGCATAGACTGGTTGGAGGCTTATTATGCCGAGGTGGACTGCCACAGGAAGAGGGTGCGTTTCTCTATTCCGGACATCCCGACCTTCTACTTCCAAGGTATTAGGCTCTCTTCTTGTGGTACTCTTATTTATGCCTTTAAGGCCTAGAGATTGCTTGTTGGTGGCTGTGAGGCTTTCCTGGCCTCTGTTGTTTTAGCTGATGTTAGTAGTAGTTCTGGTCCTTGGGAGGTGCCTGTAGTTTGTGACTTTGTTGATATGTTTCCTAAGGAGTTGCCTGGCCTTCCTCTTCAGCGAGAGGTTGAGTTTACTATCGAGCTTGCACCCGGTACAACGCCCTTGTCTAAGGCCCCGTATCGGATGGCTTCGGCCGAACTCGCTGAGTTGAAGGCGTAGTTACAGGAATTGCTGGATAAGGGTTTTATTCGTCCCAGTACTTCTCCATGGGGTGCTCCAGTTCTATTTGTCAGAAAGAATGATGGTTCTCTGAGGCTGTGTATTGATTATAGACAGCTGAACCAGGTGACGATAAAGAACAAGTACCCACTTCCGAGGATCGATGATCTGATGGATCAGTTGCACTCTGCGAAGGTGTTTTCAAAGATTGACTTGAGATCAGGATATTATTAGATGAGGATCCGTGAGGTTGATGTTAGTAAGTCGGCCTTTAGGACTCGGTATGGACATTATGAGTTTTTGGTTATGCCTTTTGGTTTGACCAATACTCCGGCGGCTTTTATGGATTTGATGAACCGGGTCTTCAGGGCCTACCTGGATCAGTTTGTGGTGGTATTTGTAAATGATATTTTGGTATACTCTTCTTCTGAAGAAGAACATGCCACACATCTTCAAGTGGTATTGTAGGTTCTAAGAGATCACCAACTCTATGCCAAGTTTAGTAAGTGTGAATTCTGGCTAGATAAGGTGCACTTCCTGGGGCATGTCATTTCTGGAGATGGCATTGCAGTGGATCCAACCAAGATTGAGGCAGTAATGGACTAGAGCAGACCAACAACAGTAACTGAGATCAAGAGCTTCTTGGGGTTAGCAGGATATTATAGACAGTTTGTCTAGGGTTTTTCTTCGATAGCGACCCCCTTGTCGAGGTTGACTCGTAAGGGAGTTCGTTTCGTGTGGACTGAGGAATGTGAGCGGAGTTTCATTGAGTTGAAGACTCGTCTCACTTCGGCTCCAGTGTTGGTGCTTCCATCAGGTTCCGGTGGATTTGTGGTTTATTCGGATGCATCTCGTCGAGGTTTGGGTGCGGTTCTGATGCAGCATGGTAAGGTCGTGGCCTATGCTTCTAGGCAGCTGAAGAAGCATGAGGAGAACTATCCCACTCATGACTTAGAGTTGGCAGCTGTGGTGTTTGCACTAAAGATATGGCGGCATTATTTGTATGGAGAGAAATTTCAGGTTTTTACCGATCACAGGAGCCTGAAGTATGTATTCACGCAGAAGGATCTGAACTTGAGGCAGCGCAAGTGGATGGAGTTTATTAAAGATTATGACCTCGACCTTTCATATCATCCGGGCAAGGCAAATGTGGTGGTAGACGCCTTGAGTCGGAAGACGATTGTATCATATCTTATGGTTCAAGAATGGAGGTTATTTGAACAGGTGGTGGAATCTTCCTTTAGGATTCCGCGAGAGGCTGATAGAGTCGTGTTGGCCAGCTTAACTGTGAGGCCAGCAGTGTACCATGTTGTGATCGAGGCTCAGAGGGCAGATGCAGAGTTACCGCAGGTTATCCAGACACCAGAAGTGGAGTTGTGGGATGATGGTACAGTCAGATTTAGAGGTAGACTCTATGTCACAGCCGAGGAAGACGTACGCAGGAGTGTCCTAGATGAGGCGCACTGTTCTAGATATGCAGTGCATCCTAGAACGACTAAGATGTATCATTGTTTGAGGAGGCACTTTTGGTGGCCTGGTATGAAGAAGGATGTGGCTGATTTTGTAGCAAGGTGCCTGACTTGCCAGCAAGTTAAGGCAGAATACCAGAGACCAGGAGGATTGTTGCAGCCTTTGCCGATCCCGGAATGGAAATGGGAACACGTAACTATAGACTTTGTGATGGGATTACCTGTGTCCCCTGGCAGAAGAGACGCGATCTGGGTCATTGTTGATCGATTGACCAAGTCCGCACACTTCCTGGCTATTAGGAAGGACTGGTCAGTCGGTAAGTTGGCTAAGTTGTTTGTAGACCGGATCATCTCTCTGCATGGGGTGCCGTTATCCATCGTGTCAGACCGGGATCCGAGATTTACTTCTAGGTTCTGGAAGAATTTTCAAAAGGCCTTGGGCACACAGTTAGCCTTCAGCTCGGCTTATCATCTCGAAACTAATGGGCAGTCGGAGAGGACCATTCAGACACTAGAGGATATGCTCAGGGCATGTTGCCTAGATTGGGAAGGTTCTTGGGAGCAGCACTTGTCTACAGTGGAGTTTGCTTACAATAACAGTTATCATTTTAGTATCGGTATGGCGCCTTATGAGGCATTGTACGGGCGGCCGTGTCGATCTCCTACAAATTGGTCTGAGATTGGCGAGAGGCAGATAGCAGGGCCAGAGTTGGTTCAGCAGTGTGCTGAGGTTGCCAGAGTGGTGCAGTAGAGGTTGACTATAGCTCAGAGCAGACATAAGAGTTATGCAGACGTCTGTAGGAGACCGCTTGAGTTTGAGGTTGGGGACCACGTGTTTCTTCGAGTTTCACCCTCCAAGGGTGTGATGAGATTCGGGAAGCGAGGTAAGCTGAGTCCGCGATATGTTGGGCCTTTTCCCATTCTTGCTCGAATTGGGGAAACAACGTATCAGCTAGCCTTGCCGCCCAGTCTTGCAGGAGTGCACAATGTGTTCCATGTTTCTTTGCTGAGGAGATATGTTCAGGACCCATCTCATGTTTTGGACTTTTCAGAGTTAGAAGTCGCTGAGGACTTGTCCTATCCGGAATTTCCAGTACGGATTGAGGATCGCAGGGAACAGGTCGTTTGGAATAAGGTTGTTCCCCTAGTTAAGGTGATTTGGGAGTATCGCTCCGGAGGCGAGGCGACCTGGGAGCGCGATGATGAGATACGGGAGCAGTTTCCCTACTTTTTCTCGTAAGTTCTCTTGTGAGCTTGTACCATTATTTTTTTCGATCTTGTTACTTCTAGCAGCAATTTCGAGGACGAAATTCTTTTAAGGGGGGAGAATGTAAGGATTGAGGTTTCGAATCCGGTTATCGGGTCAGTTTCGGGGTCGGATCCCTTAGTTTGGGCCCTGGTGGGGCTGAGACTTAGTTTCCTTTTTGCGTCGAGCAAGCTCGACGCGGTTTAAACGGCGTCTATCAATGTGGACGTGTTTTAGGCTGTGCCACGTGGGCGCCACATGGGCTGGCCTTGGGGCGTGAGAGTACGGCCCCGGTCTTATCGTCTGAATGGCGTCTTGTATGGACGACGCCATTTAGAGTACGACCCTAGTTTGTCAGAGTACGGCCCGGTCTTGTCATCTGAATGACATCGGGCTTGGAGGACGCGTTTTCCTCAGCTTCTGTTTGACCCCGCGAACCCTCCCTCCTTTCCCTCATTCTCTCCTTTCTCTTCTCTCTCCTCTCTTCCCTCCGACCTCCGGCGAATCCCTTCCCCCTATCCTTGCTTTCCTCCCTCCATTCCTCCTCTCCCTCCACTCCAGTAATCTCCTAACTCCCTCCACTACCACCACCACTTCCTCCGCGGCACATTTCTCTCCAGACGGCAGTCGACGTCCCGGTGGAGTAACGGCGTCCACGGCGGTACCGGCGGCGGCGTGTGACGAGGCAGGTTGGCGGCTTGGAGCTTGGAGGAGTTCGAGTAACCGGTAGGGTGACGATTCCCGTTGTATTTCGTTTAAAAACTAGGTTTTTCCCGCTTTGGAGTATGTTTAGGGATTTTCTTGGGGTGAAAACACTAATTGCATGTAATGAGAATTTGGGTGTTTTAATGGGTATTTAGGTTCTTCTCCTCCTTCTCCACTTTTTTAGCGTTTTTACACGATTTGAGGGAGGAAATCCCACCCCGTGGATTGGGAGATAGAGGAAGAAGAACCTATCTGTGAGGGTTAAATGGCGTCGGGGGACAGCGACGTCTTTTAGAAAGGCGGCTTCCACCCGCGACGCGATTTAACCCAAATAACAGACTATTTCTCTGGACTGATGAGCGTCCAGGGACAGCGACGCCTTTTTGAATGGCGACTTCCATGCTCGACGCGTTTTAAGTCAGATCACCCCGAGACCCGTCTCTGTTTCTATCGTTATCATGCGACTAGGGACAGCGACGCCTTTTGAACGGCGACCTCTATAGACGACGCGTTTTAGGCCATCTTTCGATGCCAGATTTCACATGAACCAGTTTAGGAAGCTTGAATGACGTCGGCCTTGGGCGATGCGATTCAAGCCAAAATTTCATTAATCCCTGCAATTAACACGTGTTTACATTGTTAGATAGTTTAGTTAATTGCATGCTTAGAAATGTACTCGTGACGATGGATTCTATGTGATCGGATCGCACCGTGTTGTGTTTTGTGCGATCGTGAGCCTAGAGTGACAGTTGTTAGCGCTTCGGCACCCTGTGTCGGTGTGGGAGTGACACTGTGCCGGTGTGGGAGTGGCGGGGTAACGCCTAGAGAGAGGGTCACCTGGGTATACCCCGGGATATAGCTAGTACCGGTGTGGAAGTGGTACATTCAGAATGTCACTCGTGCTGGGGGAAGCAGAACCACTTGAAGCCTGTCAGGCCGGAGTAGCTAGCGTGCTATTCGAGGGGTTACTGTTTGGTCTCAGCGGGTCGGTATTTCCCACGTTCGGTCGTTCGGTTGGCGTGTTTTGCCGAGACGCTGGTTGTGGGCTCCTTGGTATAATGATTTCAGAATTGTGTATGTTATAATTCAAATGCATATGTTTTATATCGGAGTCTAGGAATTGTGTTTACTACCTTACTTGCTTAAATTATCTATATTTGTGTTGCTGCACTTGTGGGTGCGTGAGTAGGCGGTGGGGATCGAAGGATCCCTACTGAGTCTTTTCAATGAGACTCACCCCTGCGGTTTTCAAGTAAGGGTTCCAGGCAGGCATAGCGAGAGTGTTGCTTTGGGTCGTGCGCCAGCAGCCATTGTTCCGAGGTATGCCCCGATATAGTTGTCATTTTATTTTCTGACCTGTATGCTTAATTATTTCCTTTCTGTTGGAGTATGTAATTAATTGCTGAGTCGAGTCGCATTGTAATAATTTTAATTCCTGCTTTTCCTTTTTAATTCAATGCGATGTGAATGTTTAGCTTAGTTTATTATTTATTTTCCAGACTTATCAAGATCCTGGTTTGGCTCCAAATTAATGATTCGGTATCCATTTAGTAATCCGATTCCCGATTATAGGGTGGCGGGTCGTTACACTAAAAAACTTACTTATCACAAACCAGAGTAATGTTGGATGTATTTCTTCCATGTACTTTTACGGTGTGTTATCATCAAAACATGGGAGACAGTTAATGGCAGAAAATAACTTAACAATCTCTCCATTTAAACCAACCATTTTGCGGACATAAAATTTTAATGAGTATTGACATTTTCATAGTTTTGTTATCACTAAAATATGGAGAACAATTAAAGATACAAAATAACTCAACAATCTCTCTCTTTTGGTAATGACAAAACTTTTGAAAATATAAGAACAGTATTTTCATAGTACAATAGGAACGTTGGATGTTTTTCTCCCAAAACTACGAGAACAATAAGCATAGCACAAATCAAGAAATAAGAACATGCAGAATAAGACTTTGGATTAAACAGATGACACAACTACTGAAATTTAATCTAACTGATTTGAATTTTGAATGTTCTTCAATTGGAGTGTTGGATGTTCTACTCCCCCTTTTTGTCATTCACACAAAAAGGTTGAAACGGGTAAGATGAGAAGGAACCAAGAAGTTACACAGTGAAAAGGAATGATCTCAAATAGAATGAAAAGATACAATTTGGCCTCCCCCTTGATCTACGGCTCCCCCTTAGTAGATGAGAGGGGCTGCTTGGGTGAGCCGTTACTGATGTCCCTTCTACCACACCCCTCGGTGGGAGCTTGCACCTCGCAAAAGGCAATCCTGCTGCATGATCTTCCTGAAGGTGCAACACTTACCTGAAGGTAGAATAGCTTCCATGTCCATGTCCTTTTTATTTGGATATGTGAGATCCTCCACTGGATATCTAGATTGTGTGTGGAGGATCTCACCAGGGTAGGTAAGATTGAAAGTGTTGTCTGGATAGTGTGTGGAGGTGAAAGTGCCGTCTGGATAGTGTGTGGAGGATCTTCTCACAAGATCTAGGTAGAGTATCTTCACTAGTATGGACGAGTTTTTCCATAATTGGCTTAGATAAATCTTAACTCCGTCATGCCCTATATTCAGTAGACATCGAGAGACATAGCTAGACTTCATCGGGGGAAAATATAACTCTATGTGAAGCTGATCGACTAGCTTTGCAGACACTGTTGGAATAGCCAATATGGGAGAACTAGGATTCTGAAACGAGTGCAAAGAAGGTAAGTTTCAAAGGCAAAAAGAGAGTGTAGATAGAGCAAGAGGAGAGGAGGTGTTGTGGTTAAGAACTTCACTCAGGGTTTATAGTTGTGAACTAGCTCGCAGTGTATAGATAGATCACAAGTGGAAGGAGAAGTGAGCTTTTTGAGCTATTTATAAAGTAGGGAGATCAAAAAGTAGGGTGGCCAAAGACTCTGTTGTCATGAGAAAGGTAGTATGGTAAAAAGGGTGATGTAGACACAACATAGTATATTACACTGACAATAGTCAAAAAGTGCAGTCAAAAAGTAAGTTGCTGATCAGCTGTTAGACTTAATTTGCAGAGGGGGCCAAGTGATTAGAATTTGGGTTCTCATAATCATACTGAGAACTATGAGCGATGAGTCGATGCAAACTAGGTAATCGATTTGATGAGAACTGAGGCAATCGATTGGATGAGAGAAACAAGTAATCAATTACATAGCTATGCATGACATTGATTAGACTATTAGGAGTGATGGCAATTATATGGATAAGGAAATGAATCGATTACACAAATAGATGACATATCGATTAATTGAACAAATGAAGGTAATTGATTATTGATTAACTGACCAACAATAACAGATTGGAGTCAATTAAGGGCTTAATCGATAAATCCAAGGAATTAACTAAGAGACTTATAAAGCAAATTGATTTAAGATAGAAATGTTGATCTTCTCAACTATACCTTTTTTAGAGAAGTCATCCAGATATTTAATATGAAGATAACAAACTGATATCTATAATAGACTACACATACCCAACTCCCTTCTGATCGATGTAAATCTATCTTCAGGAAGGGGTTTTATAAAGATATCAGCTAGTTGATGCAATATATCAACAAAATCTATTCTAATATTACCATTAGCTATATGATCTCTAATAAAGTAATGTCTGACCTCAATATGCTTGGTCCTGGAGTGATGAATGAGATTCTTTGTCAAGTTAATTGCACTTGTGTTGTCACACAACATTGGAATCCCTTTAAACTTGTATCCAAAATCCTACAGTTGGTGCTTGATCAATATCAATGAGCACATTAACCTCCAGCTGCTATATTTTTTGTCTTTGTTGTTGATAAAGCTATTGATTATGCTTCTTGGAAGACTAGGAAATCAGGCAACCTACAAGAAATTGACAAGTACCGCTGGTGCTTTTTCTATCTATGTTTCAATCAACATAATCAGCATTTGAGTACACATACCAAGTGAGATTCTTTAGGATATGCTTGAAATCTTGCACCATGCATACACTTAATAGAATATCAGGTCTACTTGCCGTTAGGTAAAATAAGGAACAAATTATACCTCTGTAGATTTTTTGATCTACTTTCTTACCTTGTAAGTCTATATCTAACCTGTTAGCAATACTCATAGGAGTTGTTAGAGCTTCTGTCTTATCAAAGCCATACTTCTTTAGTAAGTCCTTGGTATATTTGACTTGACAAATATGAATTTATTCCTTCAGTTGTTTGAATTGTAGTCCAAGGAAGTAGCTCAATTCTCTCATCATGCTCATTTCAAATTTTCTCTGTGTTAACTTCTCAAACTTCTTACAAATAGGCTCATTTGTAACACCAAATATGATGTCATCGACATAAATTTAAATAATTAAAGACCCATATTTGCTATTCTGCATCAAGAGAGTGTAATCTATCATGCCTCTACAAAAATCATGCTCAACGAGAAAAGTACTCGGTCTTTCATACCAAGCTCTAGGAGCTTGTTTCATACCATATAGTGCCTTGTGCTATTTAAAACTTTGTTTGTAAGAGCTTGCTCTTCAAAACCTGGAGGTTGTTATACAAAAACTTCCTCCTTTATGAAAGCATTTAAGAATGAACTACTAACAACCATTTGAAAAAACTTTAAATCAAATGCAGATGCA
Organism: Zantedeschia hybrid cultivar; assembly: GCA_030544215.1. NCBI lineage: Eukaryota > Viridiplantae > Streptophyta > Magnoliopsida > Alismatales > Araceae > Zantedeschia > Zantedeschia hybrid cultivar. Next base: position 63,435,116 of record JARZZO010000008.1, on the reverse strand, counting down.
TATGCAAACAAAATGCGAATTAACTCAAGTGTAGTTACTGGGGCATAGGTTTCATCATAGTCTATGCCTTCCTCTTGACAATATCCTTAGGTTCACTTTGTTTGCAGAATAGCTTAAACCAGAATAAGGTTATGGGGATTTATTAAACCAGAATAAGAAGTATTTTGATTTGGTAAGTAGTTGGTATTCTACCCAGAATAAAGAGAATTGTACTGCGCTATTCCAAGTGATTTGGTAGGAATGAGTAGAATAAAGAGTGGAATAAAGAGAGGAATAAGATGTCAAAATACCCTTGTTACCTTTGCATAGGTTATTTTTAATTTCTATGCTTTTCAAATTACTTATTAATGTGTATAGTATTATTGGGTTTGTCAATTGTTTTTATTCTCATTTCCAAAATTAACACATGTTACAACATGAATATATAAATTTATTTTAAAGCTATATTATTATTTTTTCCATCAAATTCGATGATTTAACACAATATATTGTTAAAAAAGAATTTAGAATAAAAATATTCATTTGAATGAGATAAAATTGGCAACATGTTGTAACCAAAATTATGTTTTTATGGACGCGAAAAATAGAGTCATGAATTAAATTCATTAAATAAATATTACTACGAGACTATTCTCAATAGATAGTAACTAAAGATCACTAACCTTTTATTTTATTCTTTTCTAATGACACAATGATGACTGTGACAACCTCAAATGTATACGTTTCAATCTCAATATAGCGAAATATAGTCCTCAATTTGTATAACATATTGTAATCGTACACTCAGTTACGCCAAAATTTTGTTTATAGACAAAGTCACCCACCATGACAGTCTACACAAATCCGTCAATTCAATAAATACAATTTTAATTTTACAATATCTATTATAACTGAAAAAATTTATAATACATCATACATCATTCATGAGCCGTCTTTTTAGCCAAATCCACAAGCGACCTTCTTTTACCCCTGTGATAAAAAATTTGAACTTCTACACACAAAAAATTAGTAGATTCTATGCAACAAATACGAAAATAAAGTAAAAAAATGAGAACAGTAAAATTACATTATCTACCGTTGCCATAACCTCATCATCCAACAGTACACTGTAACGCTGTCAAGTATTAATCATTTATAGGCTCAAACACATGTATATAGTATACAAAATATCATTGTCCACTGGGGTTGCTCCAAGCAATGGAGCCATCCTACCAATAGACTCAATTTAATTCTTTCATCATCGCCTATAATGACCGAATTAGGAGCGTACAATTTTGCCCTCCTACTATCAAAACACACACTGAGACGTCGTTGCATTGAAGCCGTCCGACAATCTTAGAGTACCAATTGATAGGGATGCAAATTTGCACACTATTAACCATCCTCAGTGGAGATGTAAGAAAGCAGGCTCAGAAATAAAAAGTTAATATTAACCGAAATCATTGTCTAGTGGGGTTGCTCCAAGCAGTGGAACCATCAAACCAATAGACTCATTTCCACTATTTCATCATTGCCCAATGAGCGAATTAGGAGCGTGCAATTTTGCCCTTCTGCTATCCAAGTAACCCACTGAGATGTGGTTGTACTGAGGCCATCCGACCATCCCAGTGTAACAATAGATAGAGCTGCAAAATTCCATGCACCGTTCGCAGACTCGAAAATAGGAGGATGGTTGGATAAAATCATTGTCCAGTGGGATTGTTCCAAGCAGTGGAACCATCCGTCCAATAGACTCATTTACATTATTTCCCCATGCGGAAAAAAAAACACGTACTTATTGTTAGTATTAGGTGGTCTCAAAGCCAATCCGATACTATGTATTTATTCAGTTTATTAATAAATGGCATTAATTTATTGTGTATAATTAATTCGATCTATGTTTATTGTATCACGATGAAGTCCATGAACATGTACAACAATCTTCGGATTATGATGAGATCATAATTACTGGACCAAAGATTTATAAACACATGTTCTCAATTGTTCATAGTCGGAAGATATTTGAGATGGACATCAAACATCCGGATAGACTAGTACAAGTTTCTTTAGCTCATTTGATGAGGGTGACTGATCCTATAAGTCACTTGTGTGGAGACACTATGCTGGACCTGTAGGTGCTCATTGGGGAATGAGTTCACTGAACTGATTCGACCATGAATCGCTGGATAGTATATACCTCACTGTTAACCAGCTCGATTCTTTTGTCACGGTTACGTAGATGGTCCTTGGACCTGAGACACCAAAGATACCTTGTTGGTACGTCTCTGAGCTTTGACTTTGACTAACGAATCCCTAACCATGGGTTTTCAATAAGTCAAATGATCGAGTTCAGAGAAATTCCATCAAAGGTAATTGAGTGTTCAATAAGGGATCATTCGCTCTCGGTATTATGAGAGAGAATGTTCTGGGAATGACGCGCTTAACTCCCTGGCCAGGGCGGACACTGTATCAGATAAAGAGTTATCCGATATAGTTTAGCGGCATCTGATTCAAGTGAATCGACCGGCTAGGGTTTAACAATAAACCATACCCTAGGTCGATTCGGGAACATTGCACGGATGAAGGATTATATCCGCACGCTAACTGATGACGGAAAGGTTCCAATAGAGGGTTGCGATAACCCTAATGCCATCTAGGATCACGCGATATTGCTTGGCATCTAACGTGATCGAAAGCCCGCCGAATTTACTGTAGGACATTAAATTTGACTGATTAATTAATATATGGATATTAATTAATTCAGTGGGTCCATAAAGAGTTATTGGGCTTAATGGGCCATTAACTGGACTGGTATTTGAGCCTAGAGGGTCACACGCAAAAGGTTTTCAAGTCGATGGATAATCTGATAGGATTTTGGATAAGTCTGGATTTTTATGAAAAACGAAAAATAGGCTTATTATAAAAGAACGGCTGCTACGTCGGGGCTAGAAATCATGACCTAGCCGTCATCTACTTTCTCTCTCCTCTCTCCTAGGCGAACGACACGAGGCGGACATCTGAAGGCTCTGCTTCGGCTCCCGACAGCTTTGCCTTCCGTCCGACGGGAGTTTCTGAATCCGCATATCGCGGCGGATTACGCACAGCCAAACGGGATCCACGAATGCCGCATCAAGCAAGGCGAGGACGATCCATTACGAGGAGAACCGCATGGATACCGTTAGAAGCCGGGCACCTGCGCAACTTGCAGTATCGCTCCGACGGAACCGGAAAACGAACGTGGATTCGAATCCGCGCAAGGTAAATAAGATTTTCATTTTATTTTATTGATCGAAACGGGATGGATCTGATCCCGAATAAATTATTCCGCTACGTTTTTCGGTCGGATCTCGACATAGAGAACCCAACACTTATTACATGTATAAAGTCAATGAACATGCTTGAAATTAATTTGAAAATTACTCATAAAAACAAAATACGGGAGTTCAGTAAGCTCAATTACTAAGAAGGAAATGTTCAACATAAGTAACAACAAATATGATGTATAAAGCATATGAAAAATCAAACGGAACAGACAATAAAGTCAAATGTCAAGCGAGATGCGGAACAGAGCACCAAACATGAGACATAACGAACGCAACTCATGTCTAGAGTGCGTTAGCAATCGACTCCCTAATCTGCTCTCCTAGCGTAACCTCAGCCTTGCTGAAAGGGATGCCAATGGGAACATCTTCATCATTATCATCCTCACTAACTGCTTGTTCATTGTTCTTGCAGTTGAAGTAATAGTCATGTCCTTGAGATCGACGTATGAAGTTGTGAATAACAGCGCATGGAATGACCATCTTCCTCTGTGTCGCCTAGGGTACATGTTCCCCTCCTTTAGCGTCTGAAAGTGATTCTTCAAGACGTCAAACGTTCTCTCCACAACATTCCTTAACTGAGCATGACGGTGGTTGTACTTCTCTTCTTTGTTCGCATATGTGCGATTTTGTTCCCCCCGAAATGATGCCAAGTGATATCTTTGGCCATGATATGGAGCTAAAAAACCACTTGAGTTTGCATACCCAGAATCCACAAGATAATACTTTCCACGAGGGACAGTCAATCTGCCTTCGTCTAAATCTCATCTAAGCACCCGCATGTCGGCAACCGATCCTTCCCGACCAACCGCAACGTATTGGAAGGTGAGGTCGAGGGATACGACACCCATGACATTCTAGCTAATGAAACCTTTACGGTTTCTGAATCGTCCATGGTGTATCCGTGCCACATTCACCAAGACATGCATCCCGTCAATGGCTCTAATCGCATCCTACATGGTTATATAGAAAAGAAGCATATGAGAACATTTATCAGTCAATGTGAAGACGCACATCACGACTAAGCATAATAAGTGCATAGTAGCAATGTGGTCACCTTAAAGTAGGGGTAGAACGTTTGCTTTCCTCGGATGTGCGGATGACACCCACAGACCTGAGCATGTGTAGGCAACTGAATAAAGTCATACTTTAACTCAGCTATCTATTTTGTGACGAGGTTAACGTATCGATTAATCGTCTAAGAAGAGTGTTGGAACTGCTCGTACATGGCTCCCGTTGAAACACCATGGCCAACAACATATAGGAACATACGAAGTTGCTCCGTCGCTGTCACATGATGCGAGTCCCTCAAAAGGCCACAGCTCAGAAGTAAGTCACGGAGTCGTAAAAACATGGAAGGATGCACTTGAAACATCTGGTAAGACCTTTTGTCATGCCCATCTAGTATCTCATGGATCCATGTGTGGCCGGATAGAGCAGAGTTATCCATACGTCGACGTATGCATGGAACGTATTCATTCTCAATGTGCGCAATAATTGTGTCCTCGATCACATTCAACAGTTCTTCGTCCTCTTCCAAGAAGTCCAATACAACGTCAATAAATTCTACATGCAAGACATTATAATAAGTGGGACATAATGTTACATAAACCGTACATACATAAGAAAGTACAATACAACTTAGAAAGTTGGGATGGACATAAGTAGAACGGTAAGTAAGATCATGAGAAGGATGATGACAACGACGCACAAGAATATCATTACAACAAACGATTGCCAGTCAAAGTGGAGAGCGTGTGTAAAGGAGGCAGGTGGCCTTCAACTACTTGCTCAGATGTGCAAGGCACAGCATAATACCGAGGAACTTCTGTTCGCCTCTCTGGACGTTATTGGACGATACCAGAGAACGCACACTGGGCCTCCTTAATTGAATGGAAGCCCTTATAACAAGCCTCGGGGTACCCATTAACTTGGGCAAAGCATTCAGGCCAAGTGAAATATAGCCCTGGCTCATGCCCAACCCAAACGACATAACATCTGTACCGCCCCATACCTACAAAGGTGTCAAAAACTTGTACTTACTTAGATGAGTACCCACAGTAGTAAAACATAATGAACACGCAACAAGTATGAATAAGAGTATAGAAATCCGAATACATGTTCCAAGTCAACATACAATCCAAGTCAACATAAGAAATCAATAACAACAACTATGAAGAAGAAGGTACAAATTCTATGACTGAAAATAAATATTATCCGAATACAGCATCCAAGTCAACACATAAGAAATCACAAATCCACTACCCCACGTGGTGCAACATCCACCGGATCTTCTCTTTATTACTCAGGTTCATAAATATTTCGCGATTCCCTGCATCCTTGAAGAGATACAAGGTCTAGATTGGGGGTGCAGGGGCGGACACCGTAGAAGCCCGTTCCACATGTATATCTATGACAAGGTCAGTCCGCTTTCGAACAACATCAATAAAATTTGTGATCACAGTGGGGTCTTGAATTGCCTTTCCCTTCATGTTTAAGGAGGCATGTTTCTTGCGCGGAGAGTTAACCTCACTGTACGAGGCCATGGTTCTAGTTTGGGATGTGGGAGGGGAAGCCATGTAACCGGCGGAGACACCCATGACCAAGTCATCATCTTCTTGGTCTCCCTGAAGTGCAGCAAGAAAATCATGGACAGGTGTGCGTTGTGACTGCAGGTGTGCGTTGTGACTGACTATGCATACTGTAGTCAGTGTTAGCTTAATTGGGACTATAAGCAGGCACACTGTGTCTACAGTAGGTTCCCTCAGCATCTGGACCAAATGTTGTGCTGTTGCTAGCTAGATATTCCATCTCGGTCCTAAAGGGGAAGGGCTTGCCTCTGAGGGAGTTGTACTGTTGACGTGACTGAAAAAGAAGAAAAAGATGGTGTATGAGTGTATGGATCATACAACGTTATGTGCATGAAAGTGAACTTCATCACAGGAGATGCTTACCGACAAGATGTTGTCCCAAGACTCCTGAAGTCCAGGGATAGGAATCTTGTTTATATCATCCCATCCCCAGCCAGTCCTTTAGTCAAGAAGTGTACGCAGAAAATTGTAATTGCGCTTAAGGGTTTTGTATCAATTTCTCAACGTGAAATGTTTGCAGTCCAGGTGCGTCGCGCTATTAAATGCGGAAAGGATTTCATGCCAGACCCCTGTCTTAAACGTTCCTTCAATGCAGTTATGCTTATCAACTGCTCCGTAAGGAGACCTATGAGGACGCGATCTTGGGCCTCAGTGAAGTTGGGAGCTTGGGTGCCCCTACTCATCCTCTCCTCCCTGGAAGACAGACGTTTCGCTCCGCCACCTTTAATATTAGGGCGAACAACATTCCAAAAAAACAAACCGCAATGATGTATTTAAAATGAAAGTAATACAAGTAATAAGTTTACTGTGTGATAAGAAGTAAGAAATGAGGGGCATAGGAGAACACACCACTATTAGACATCGTTCGTGCCCGTTTTCTTGCACTTCTATGACCAGTCTCAATTTATTCATGCATGAGGTAGGGGCGGCATTAGTGTAAGGCTTACATAAAAATGTAATGAGAAGAAGATAAAAATATTGCAACATGGTAGAAGGAGATAGAAATGTAAAATTGTGGACAAAAAATAAGGCTTACAGAAAGGCAAATCAGATACTTAATAAAGATCAATAACGAAGATCAAATAGAAAGGCACATGAAGAGCTCTGGACCAAATCTGAAAATGGTATGTGTAAGAAAATGTTTCCTTTCTACTTAGCTTTTTGTGAGCATGAATATTTTATAGCAAGGAAGCGCAAAATATTTTATATCACATCACCGACTGCTCTTTAATTCCAACTCACAATGTTAAGTGGCCATCACAAGAATAAAAGTTCAATTCATAGTGACTCAAATCATATATCCTACTTTCTTTACATCATTCATACTAAGTTCATTACAATAGTTAAAAGGGAAAAGATCTTTGCAGTTTTGTGTGACTTTTGGACGACCCTGACATGTAGCATGGCCCTCCAAGAGTGAGAGTAAGAAGCAGATTGAGGGGCATCCCAATAAGCTTAATGTTCAACATACTTGGCATGAATAATGGAGGCCCACAAGGAATTCTGATATGGAGTAATTTGCAGACAAGTTTAAGAAATATGTGACCAAAGTAAGTGTTGGCCAGTACCAAATTGCAGATGAAAGTACTGTTAAAAAGAGAATATTGAAAATGAAATCATTTCATTTGAAAGACACAAGATGATATGGAACAAAATTAATTAACAATTTTACATCAACAGTAGTTTCAGAACAAAATACATAAACAAATTTACCACAAATCTCAAAACAAAAGTTGATTGGCCAATACCAGATTGTCCAATTATTGAAATACAGTCACTGCAAAAAAAGGGTTAACATATTGATCCTCATGTTTAAGCATATAGAACAAAGTAAAAAATGTACTTATTATGAAGTGAAAATTTTTAAATAACACCAAAACAAAACCCTCACACTGATTTATGAAGGCAATAAAAACAGTGAGAGCCACAAAAAAAGGACTAAAGAAGATAGTGAAATGATAAAGTATGAATGATGTAAAGAAAAACCCTCACACTGATTTTTGTGTAAGCTGACCCAAGTGTATAGCCACAGTATAGAAAAATTAGAAGCTAGGAATACAAGATTTGGTCAAAGTTGGAGACGGCTTACTGCCCTGTCTGCCACATATTGTTCTGCCGGGAAGCAACATCTGGTCCCAGCTGCCACCCCTTGGCATTTTAAACCTGTGCTTAGCCTAACCCTTCTTGTTAGCCTAAGACATGGCATCTGGGTCTTGCTATTTTCCCTTCTGTTATTGGAAGACCAGTAGGGTGCATATGGTCACCCCCTGTATGAGCCGATTATGATAACATGTTGCCAGTTGAAAAAATGGCTCTTGATAAGATGAAATATGGATAACAAAAATAGTGATGAATACAAGAACAGTTGTTTTGCAGTAAGATGGTGCTAAACTAAGGAGGGAAAGTGGCTGAACATGGGGTATCTGAATTGATGACCAATTTGACTGTGTTTGACTAATATTCAAATGCAAAGCAGAAAGCAAAGTTGACAGTTTCTAATGACACCGTGAAATTGGATCCATGATCCATGTAGTGGCCTTTGCACTATTTTGAGTGGAAAGTAATGAAAATGGCTATGGCCCATTGCGTAGTGTTCATCTTGTCATTCCAACCAAAGGGTTCATTGCACTTTTTCATTTCTTAGCCTCCTGATGAGTGATATTAGTTGTCCAATATATTCAGATTTGTTTGTGAACAAAGAAAACAACTGAAATTGCTCAGAATAAAGACTCACTTCAGAAAAAGAGAGATGAAGGTATTTTTATATATTGAATTAAAATGACACATTACCACAGTAATGACTAAAATATACTCGCACTTGCACGCATGTGTTGGCATACAATAACATCAGTAGCAGGGGCAGAACTCATATCATTGCCGTGGGGATTTCATCCTAGGCCTTGGGGTTAGGTTTTGGGGGAGAAGGAATGGCATCAAGATCTATTTAACATCTGAAATCCATGTTAGAATTAGTGAGGATTATAGAAAAAAGGTGAACAGATGTTTCCTCCAACATCATAAACATGATTAGAGAGATGGCTATAGCAAACAAGCAAACAAAGAAGTGAGAATATTTCTCCCCACAGAAGCAAAAACACAGCTAAAAAGATCCTTCAAACTAAAAAACTTCTTTTGACCAGTAAATTTTATATGACCAGTAAAATGTATATGATCCTTCAAACAAAAAAATGTATATGACCAGTAAAAGTGCATATGATAGTCTTCTATTACAAAAGGCCAAATGAGTTAACTGCATTGTCTAGAATCGTGTATAGAAATGTTTAGGCAAACAAGGTGGATGCCCCACCTCACAAAACTTCTGAGCAGAAGAAATCTTCCTCTAACCACTGTATAATAGATATTTGAAATATACTGGATACAATGTCATAGAAGCGTAGGCCTAATCATTGGATTTTTTATTCTGTATTGTAGATACAGACTGGACCAATCCATGCTCAATCCCCAACCCTTCGTACCTAGACATAAAGACCAAGGCACAGATGAAGGATTGGGGGTTAGAAAGGTTCCCCAATCTACACAACAAATTTCTGCAATTTGAAGGCTGATCGAACAAGAAATTTATGCAATTTGAAGGCTGATCAAACAACAAATTTTCTCAATGTCATCCACATCTTTTCTCAACTCCAACAACCATCATCCCCTTGTCATTATTCTTCTTCCATGTCCTATTCTCCTGTCTCCACCTTTCCAACCTCCTCCCTCCACCACCACCTTCCCCCTTTACGTAAACAAGCATGGTATGTGATATAAGCAGTTGTATGTTTTTGTTTTTATGCACTTGTATGTGATATGTTTTTAAGCACAAATCATCTCTAGGTAGAACATGAATATTTTGCAAAAATCAGCTCCGGCTAGAAAGGGAATGGTATGCATAAAAATGAAACGTAGGATGAACGGTCTTGGGAAGAGAATATGCTAATCGGAAGTTCCGTTCACAGATGGGCTCTGCGTTGGAGGATGAAGAAGACACTGTCATCGGCGAATGATCGGCAGGAAGGCGGTGGCCGGAGGAGGATCCGCAGTGGGGACGAGCAGTGCCTGTTCTTCGAAGAACCCCTCTCTCTGGCATCTTCGTTTCGGAAGGGGACGGGAAACCGTCTCTTTAACAAGGCGAAGCATAGGGATGGAAGTAATGGTGATGCGCCTAGACACTGCAAAAGGACACGAATCTGGACCCTGGCTGTGTAGATCCAAGCGTTGGGAAGAGCTCACAGACTGGCTCAATGCCCTAGCCACGCCTCCTTTGACCTCCTAGCCGCATTGGTGATGTCCTTCCCCTGCAGCAAGAAAGGATCGGACGGAGGGGAGGAAAGGAAGGAAGAAGCAAGGTTTTGGGAGAAGGAAGAAGCAAGCTTCGTGATAGGGGACAGGCGGTGAGGCCCGTAACCTGGTGGGACTTGGGGAGGACGACAACAGCAGGGGGTTTCAGACAGCACCGGGTGTAACGGCCGTATTCCACATAAATCGGGGTGTAACCCATTCCATCCTGGGTTAAGGAACCTCCTCCACCAAAGTGGAATAAACCGCATAAGTGGAATAATTTGGGCTTATTCCACAAACAAAGCAAGGCTTAAGCAACTAGTCTGACTTTGTTCATAATTATCATATCAGATTCATTCATTTTGTTTTTAAACACCCATTTGGTGCCTATTACTGAATGGTGTAATGGTCTAAGTAATTCCTCTTGCATAGCTAGGATCTAAGATTCATCTGTCAGTGCTTCATTGACTATCGTAGGCTTAATTTGAGACATAAAAGTAATGTAATCACAAAGAATCATGTTACTTCTTATTCTTACCCCTATTCAGGATCACTAATTATGTTTTCTTTGGAATGATTTTTGTGGTACTTCCACATTTTGGGCAAATCTCTATGGGTTTTTTCAATCTGCTACAGATCCTCCAAGGGTAGATCTTTCTTTTCTTCTTATTCCAGCTTATATTTTTTATCCTTTAAAATAGTTCTCCTACATCATCATCATCACACCTTTCTCCTCCTTTGGAAGATAGATTAATTTCATCAAATAAAACATGCACAGTCAGTTTTACTAACAAATTTCTTTTATTAAGACTCTATAACCATGAGTTTTAGAGATGTATCTTAAGAACAAACCTTCATCTGATTTTGCGTCAAACTTTCCAAGGTTATCCCTTCCATTGTTGAGAATGTAGCACTTACATCCGAATAGCTTGATGTGGTTAATCTTTGACTTCTTACCCTTATACAACTCATAAGGAATCTTTTTGACAATTGGCCTGATTATGGCTTTGTTGATGATGTAGCAGGTTGTGTTGACTACTTCTGCCTAGAAGTACCTAGGCTAATTATACTATGAGAGTATGGTTCGGGCCATGTCCAATAGAATTTTGTTCTTCCTTTCTGCTATGGAGTCCTGGGAGTTGAGAAGTTATACTAGATCCTTGTTCATCACAAATATGGAGAACTCAACATTCTCAAAATCTCCTCTATGATCTGACCTGATTGCCACTATACTGAGCTTCTGCTTCTTGTGTATAATTCTTTTGAACTTTTGAAATGCTTCAAAGGCATCTGGTTTACTCTCTAAGAATGCAACCCAGGTGAACCTTGGGTAGTCATCAATTATGACATACTTATAGTTCTTGCCTCCTAGACTGGTTGTCCTCATTGGCCCAAACAGATTCATGTGAAGCAACTCCAAAGGCTGAGAAGTTGTTACTATTGTTTTGGACTAAAATGAGGTCGTGGTTTGTTTCCCTTTGGCATATGCTGAACAGATGCTAGAAGTCTTCAGCTTCATCTTGGGCAATCCGTCAACCAAGTCATGCTTGACTAATTTCTAATTCACATCATGACTAGCATGACTCAGTCTTCTATGCCAAAGATCAAATTCCTTAGAACTATTGGTTGCAAGGCAAACATCCTGCTCTTTCAGCTCATGTAGATGCAGTACATACATGTTCTTATCTCTGTGGGTATTGAAGATCACTTCATCATCTTTGGTTATGGTTTATTTTGCTGCCTCAAAGATGACTTTGTGACCCTTGTTACACAGTTGGCTGATGCTTATCAGGTTGTTCTTTAACCCCATCAACACACAGAACATCTTCTATTAAATCAATTGATTTGCTGGCAACTGTACCACTACCCATCACTTTGCCTTTTCCATTGTCACAATAGATAACAGTTGTAACGACCCGCCACCCTATAATTGGGGATCCGATTACTAAATGGGTACCGAATCATCAATTTGGAGTCAAACCAGGATCCAGGTAAGTCTGGATAATAAATAATAAACTAAGCTAAACATTCACATCGCATTGAATTGAAAAGGAAGTGCAAGAATTAAAAGTTATTACAATGCGACTCGACACAGCAAATAATTACATACTCCAACTGAAAAGAAATAATTAAGTGTACAGGCCAGAAAATAAAATAACAACTACGTCGGGGCATACCCCGGAACAACGGTTGTTGGCGCGCAACCCAAGGCAACACTCTCCTCACTACGCCTGCCTGGAACCCTAACCTGAAAACCACAGGGGTGAGTCTCAGCGAAAAGACTCAGTAGGGATCCTTCGATCCCCACCGCCCACTCACGCACCCACAAGTGCAACAACACAAATATAGACAATTTAAGCAAGCAAAGCAGTAAACATATCCCTAGATTTCGATATAAAACACATGCATTCGAAATATAACATACACAATTCTGAAACTATTCTACCATGGAGCCCACAACCAGCGTCTCGGCAAAACACGCCAACCACACGGCCGAACACGAGAAACTCCGACCCGTTAAGACCAAACAGCAACCCCTCGGATAGCGCGCTGGCTACTCCGGCCTGACAGGCTCCAGGTGGTTCTGCATCCCTCAACACGAGTGACACTCCGAATGTACCACTCCCACACCGGTACTAGCTATACCCCGGGGTACACCAGGTGACCCTCTCTCTAGGCGTTACCCCGCCACTCCCACACCGGCGCCGTATCACTCCCACACCGACACAGGGTGCCTAAGCGCTAACAACTGTCACTCTAGGCCTACGATCGCACAAAACACAACACGGTGCGATCCGATCACATAGAATCCAATGTCATCGTGTACATTTCCAAGCATGAAATTAACTAAATTACCTAACAATGTAAACAAAAGTTAATTGCGTGGATTAATGACATTTTGGCTTGAATCGCGTCGCCCAAGGCCGACGTCATTCAAGCTTCCTAAATTGGTTCGTGTGAAAACTGGCCTTGAAATTTGGCCTAAAACGCGTCGTCTATGGAGGTCGTCTTTTAAAAAGCGTCGCTGTCTCTAGACGCCATTCAGTCCAGAGACAAGGTCTGTTTTCTGGGGTTAAATAGCGTCGTGAGAGGAAGCCGCCATTTAAAAGACGTCCCTACCCCTCGACGCCATTTAGTCCTAACAGACAGGTTCTCCCCTCCACTTCCCCCAATCCACAAGGTGGGATTTCTCTCCCAAAACACACCAAAAAGGTCATAAAACATAGAGGGGAAGGAGGACAACCTAACTACCATTAAGTCCCACAATTTTTCCATACATGCGATTAGCATTTTCACCCCAAGAGTTCTCCAAACATGCTCGAAAGCAGGAAAACAAACATGATTTTAAGTTGAAACACTACGGAGATCATCACCCTACCGGTTACTCGAACTCCTCCTAGCTCCAAGCCGCCAACCTGCCTCGCCACACGCCGCCACCGGTACCCCCGTGGACGCCGTTACTCCACCGGGACATTAGCCGCCGTCCGGAGAGAAGTGCGCCGCGGAGGAAGTGGTGGTGGTAGTGGAGGAAGTTGGTAGGTTAATGGAGTGGAGGGAGAGGAGGAATGGGGAGAGGAAAGGAAGGAGAGGGGAAAAGGTTCGTCGGATCGCCGGAGGGAAGAGAGGAGAGAGAAGAGGAAGGAGGGAATGAGGGAAAGGAGGGAAGGTTCACAGGGTCAACCAGAAGCTGGGTAAAACGCGTCGTGCATGTTTGACGTCATTCAGATGACAAGACCGGGCCGTACATTGACAAGCCATGGTCGTATTCCAAATGGCGTCGTCCCTCAAAGACGCCATTCAGACGATATGACCAGGGCCGTACTCTCGCGCCCCAAGGCCAGCCCACGTGGCGCCCACGTGGCACAGCCTAAAATATGTCTCCATTGCTGGACGTCGTTTAAACCGCGTCGAGCAAGTTCGACGCGAAACAGAAACTAAGTCTCAGCCCCATCAGGGCCCAAACTAAGGGATCCGAAAACCTCAATCCTTACAACAATCCCTCATTTTGCTTGTAGAGTATTGAACAAGGACCAATTATCTGTCATATGCCTGAAGCACCTATTGTTCATGTACCATTTAGATACTTCTAAGCTTTCCTGTAAAATCACTTGATGATTTTAGGTACACAAAGCTTTTTGGGTCCTTTAGAGTTAGTGGCTACTACAGATCCCTTAGGTACTCAGACCTACTTCCTCCACCTATAAGTTTTAGAAGTGTGTCCCAGTCTGCAACAATGTGAGCTACAATCTAAACAAAGAACCTTTCTTTTTAAGCTTCTTGATGTTGATGCTTTTACAAATACAGGGAGAGGATATTTTTCTGAGGGCTTTATCTGTGAGAGGTTTTGGGTGGCACATAATTGAGTCTATCTTTTCTGTTATCAATCCTAAGCCCTTTCAAGCAAAGGTGTAAGGATGTTTTGCTCTTAGTTAGTTTCTTAAGAGAGGATTTTAAGTATATGTTTTCTTTGGTTAGCTCATTGTCATATGTTTTATCTTCATTTACAATCATTTTTTTTTGTTTATCTTTGAGAATTCTGCATGAAGTTCATGAAGCTTAATGTTATTAGTTTTATTAGCCTCACTGAGTTGTTGGTTTTCAGATTTTAATCTTGAATTAGCCTTCTCTAATTCTATGTATTCAGATTTTAAAGGAACACTTGAAGCACTCAATTTAATTTTAAGCAACTTGAGTTTCTTAGAAATTATTTTAATTTTTTTATATAGCTCATCATAGCCTTCTTCTAAAGATAGCTTCTCATGAGTCTGAACATGATTCAAAGGTAGTGTTAGATTTTACCTGCTTATCTTCACGATTAGAGTTGGTTGCCATGAGTGCGAGATTTGTAGCTTCTTCTTCTTCTTCCTCTTAGCTGGATGAGTAAGAAAAATCAACTTCATTTCTCCATGCAGCTACCATTGTCTTCTTCTCGAAGTATCTCTTGGATGTTTTTGAGAGTTCCTTCTTCTTATGCTCCTTCTTCTTTAGCTGAGGACACTTGGTTTTCATGTGTCCTGGTTGGCTACACATAACAGGTAGGTTCCTACTTCTTGTCTTTACTGGTCCTCTTCTTGTAGTACTTTTGGCCTGAAGTACCACGGAGTTTCTTTTTATGGAGTATTCTCTACAGTCTTCGAGCTTCTTCTTCAGTGTCAATCTCACTTTCTTCACTTAAGGAGATTTCTTCTGTGCTGGGTAGGCTAGTCTTAAAGTCTGTGGAGATTCTCTTCTTGGAGCTACTCTCCTCGAGTCTTTCCATGTTTATCTCATAGGCCATGAGAGACCCAATGAGCTTCTCAAGGCTCATGCTATTGGGGTCATTAGCTTCCTTAATAGATATGACCTTGAGAGTCCATTGACTCGAGAGAGATCACAAGATTTTTCTAACATAATCTACAGAACTATAGGTCTTGCCAAGAGTTGCCAGCCCATTGGTGATGTCGGTGAAGCAGTTGTACATTTGGGGGATGGTCTCTGAGGATTCCATCCTAAATCTCTCGTACTGTGAGACCAAGATATCTATTATGGTCTTATTGACTTTGTCAGTCCTTTCATTGGTGAGTTCCAACTTCTGCCACATTTCTTGAGCTGTTTTGCAAGTTGATACTCTGTTGAATTCATTCTTATCAGGCAGACAACACAAAACACTCTTTGTCCTATTATTCAAAGAAGCCAAACGCTTGTCATTGTTTGTCCATTTATCTCTAGATGTGCTTTTAATATAGTCTCCATCCTCTTAACACACTCCACAAGTCCATGTTGAGGCCATTAATGAAGTACTCCATGCTGCACTTCCAGTAAGAGTAGTCCTCGCCTTCGAACAGTGGGGGGAGATTGACAAACTGACCTTCGTTATAACCACAACACGTAGACATTTCTCTCAGATCATCAGATCTTTACAACGAGAGAACCTGCTCTGATACCACTTGTTGATCGGGCTATAATAAACCTAGAGTTGAGGTGAATGAGTTCTTAAAAATTACAGGCAAATTAAAGACAAGTTAATTGCAATATGACAGATACTATTGACTTTGTCAGTCCTTTCATTGCTGAGTTCCAACTTCTGCCATATCTCTTGAGCTGTTTTGCAAGTTGATACTCAGTTGAATTCATTCTTCTCAAGAGGATAACACAAAACACTTTGTCCTATTATTCAAAGAAGCCAAACGCTTGTCATTGTTTGTCTATTTATCTCTAGATGTACTTTTAGTACAGTCTCCATCCTCTTAACACACTCCACAAGTCCATGTTGGGACCATTAATTTCCATGCGGCACTTTCAGTAAGAGTAGTCCTCGCCTTTGAATAGTGGGGGGCGATTAACAGACTGACCTTTGTTATAACCACAACACGTAGACATTTCTCTCAAATCGTTAGATCTTTATAAAGAGAGAACCTGCTCTGATACCACTTGTTCATCGGGCTATGATAAACCTAGAGTCGAGGTGTGTAACGACCCGTCACCCTATAATCGGTGATCCGATTACTAAATGGGTACCGAATCATTAATTTAGAACCAAACCAGGATCTAAGTAAGTCTGGGAAATAAACAATAAACTAAGCTAAACATTGCATCACATTGAATTGAAGAGAAAGTGCAGAAATTAAAAGTTATTACAATGCGACTCGACGCAGCAAATAATTACATGCTCCAACTGAAAAGAAATAATTAAGCGTACAGGCCAGAAATAAAAAGAACAACTACGTCGGGGCATACCCCGGAACAACCGCTGACGGCGCACAGCTCACTACAACACACTCCACGCTAAGCCTGCCTAGAGCCCTCACCTGAAAACCGCAGGGGTGAGTCTCAACGAAAAGACTCAGTAGGGATCCTCCGATCCCCACTGCCCACTCACACACCCACAAGTGTAGTACACAACTAAAGGTGCAGTAAACAATTAAAGCAGTAATTACTACTCCTAAATCTCGATATGAATCACATGCATTCGGAATTTATTTAACATACATATTTCTAAAACTAGTCTACTAGGGAACCCACAACCAACGTCTCGGTAGAACACGCTAACCACACAAACGAAGGTGGGGAAAACACCGACCCGCTGAGACCAAACAGTAACCCCTCAAATAGCGCTCTAGCTACTCCGGCCCAACTGGCTCAGGTGGTTACTCCTTCCCTCAGCATGAGTGACACTCCGAAGGTACCACACCCACACCGGTACTAGCTAACCCCGGGGTTCACCAGGTGACCCTCTCTCACTAGGCGTCACCCCGCCCACGCCCCCACCGGCGTTGTGCTCCACCCACACCAGCACAGGGTGATAAGTGCTACAACTGTCACTCCAGGTCCACAGTAACTCAAAACACGGCACGGTGCGATCCGGTCACGTGAGAAGCCCGCGGTCACACGACACACAACGTAGTGCCATCCGGTCATGAAGAGTACATCATCATCGAATGTACTAAAAGCATGCATATAACCAACTATCTAGTAGTGTAAATACATTTTACTGGCATGAATTAGTGTGGTTCTGCCTTGAATCGCGTCGACCAAGGACGACGCCATTCAAGTCTCCTAAACTGGTTCATGAAATCCCGGCCTCAGAACATGGCCTAAAAGGCGTCGTCACAGATAACCGCCTATTAAAAAGCGTCGCCATCCCTCGTCGCATATCAGTGACAGAAGTAGGGATAGGCCACGGTTAATTCTTCTTTAAAACGCGTCGTCCTGGGAAGCCGCCTTTTAAAAGGCGTCGACCTCCTCAGACGCCATTCACACTAAAAAAACCCGGAATTTGCAAAGAACCTCAATCGCTAGATTTCTGCCTAAAAGGCGTCATGGTGGCCCGACACTACTCCAATTCGCGTCGTCTATGCACGACGTCTTTTAGGGCCAGAAACCCTGAACTGACAGAACCTCAATGGGGTGATTTCTGCCTAAAAACGCGTCATGGTGGCCCGACGCTACTCCAATTCGCGTCGTCCATGCACGACGTCTTTTAGGGCCAGAAACCAAGTTCTGTTTTCTTGCCCGATGGCTCCCTTTTTCACCCCCAAATGTCCCAAAATCAAACCAAACGGAGGAAGAAGAGGGGTAAGCTAATCTTTACCAAACCATATTTTAGAAACCCTCATCCCCATCAAGAAAAGTTCCTAAACATGCTTGTTCTACCCGAGAACCATAGACCTACGGCATGCTTCAAAGTAGTAAAACACTGAGGGAATCGTCATCCTACCGGTCTCTTGAACTCCTCCTGGCTCCGCCGCCACACCGTCGCACCGCAGACCGCCGCCGGTACTCTGAGGACGCCGCCACTCCGCCGGGACGTCGGCCGCCGCCCGGAGAATGGAACACCGCGAAGAAAGTGGTGGTGGTAATGGTGAGAGGTAGAGGGGTAGTGGAGTGGAGGGAGAGATGAAATTGTGGGAGGAAAAGAGGAAGGGGAAGGGAGAGCCGTCGGAGCTGCCGGGGAAGAGAGGAGAGAGAGAGGAGGGAGGAGAAAATGAGGGAAAGGAAGGAGGATTCGTGGGGTTAACCAGAAAGCTTAAAAACGCGTCGAGATGTACGGACGTCTATCAGATGACATGACGGGCCGTTTTGACAGAACTCTGAAACGCGTCTCCCAAGACCGACGCCATTCAGACGACAAGACCGGCACCGTACTCTAGGCATGACGGGTAATTTATGTTGCTACGTTATGAAACGCGTCGACCATCATGGACGCCGTTCAGACGACACGACCGGCCCGTACACTCGCGACCCAAGGCCAGCCCGCGTGGCATCCACGTGGCACAATATAAAACGCGTTTGTCATGCCGGACACCGTTCAAACCGCATTTCACAGGCTCGACGCGAAACAGAATAGGGTCCCAGCCTCGTTAGGGCCTAAACTATAGAGTCCGACTCCGAAACTGACCCGATAACCGGATCCGAAACCTCAGTCCTTACAAGGTGAATGGGTTCTTAAAAATTACAGGCAAATTAAAGACAAGCTAATTGCAATGTGATAGATACTCAGCAAGAGAGGGAAACCAGGAGGCAAACACATAGAGAACAAAGAGATTTTATACTGGTTCAGTCACTGCAGACCTACGTCCAGTCCACAAGTAACCTCTTGAGAGTTCTACTAAATGCAAGGTACAAACCCTTTGCTCGTTACACAACTCCCAACCTCAGCTGGTCCTCTCTTTAACACAATGGATCAAGATAGTGAAACAAAGAAGGAGTATTGAAAACAATAGTCTTGATCTGCAAAAGAATAACTGAGAGCTTCCTAAGACAGGCCTTCTTGAGATTATATGAATCACAACCCTATTAAGGCAATTCTTGATTGGAGGCTTTGTGTTCCAATTCAAGTCTTCTTGCTTAGCAATGTACTTCCCAAGGTACCCGTGGCGGATCAAAGACTTGATCTCATCGTGAAGTTGGCTGCATTCCTCCTGGCATGGCCCTAATCCATGTGCAAGTGACAATACTTCCTCTTGTCCCAATGCCTAGAGTTGGTCCATCTTCTAGGGCCAGTTCACATAAATTACCGGCACCGACTCTGAGGGTGATCAGAGTGCCCAGTTGCTGCGTTATGACCCCCAACAGATCGTTTATGTTGCTGGAAGGAGCAGACGCCACCACCTAGGAGGCTAGATGGTTGTGAGGTCTCCCAAGGGCATCCTGGCGAGACAAGGCCCCTACACAGCGACTGTTGCGATTGTTCGATTTAGCTATGGCTTTTTGTGTTGTTCCTAGAGATGGCACTATTCATGTAGTGGTCAAGATATAGGAGAGGACAAGGACCGTCTGATCCTGAACCAACCGTCACGATGAGTTTTGTAAGAGGGGAGCGAACTGCAATGTAGCCTGCAACAATAGAGAGATGTCAGAGGACCCCTCTTGTCTCATGGGGGAGAAACCTTCGACATGTAAGCCAGTCACTGGGTAGAGAGCTAGGGTTTCTAGTAACTAAGAATGCATACCTTTGCCAGAAGGGACAAAGGACCCCCCATCATTATGTAGGGGGTTAGAGATTTTAATTTAGGGAAGTGCGTCCTCTAGAAGGGTCGGGACCATGATTTCGGAGGATTGTGGTTTCCATGAGGGGAACATAAGATCTCCCCACATTAGGCATGTTGCCCTAATTGGCTGCTCTTTCCTCCACAAGTGGTAGTGCAGTTTTGATCGGGCTTTCCGTATCAGGAAGCTTGTGCTGCTGTGGCCACTTGTGACTATCGTCCGAAGAGGCCTTATTGGGCGGTGCGATCTAGTGGGTCAACCTTAGTGGGCTGGCCCACTTTTACCCTCTTAACTGTCCAAAGTTGCAGCCTTAATTGAAAGGTATGCACCTACCATGATCTATAGTTCAAAGTACCTACGTAGGGACTAACTCATGCACTAGTGTCATAAGTTATGTGCCGGTGAAAAAATAACAATACTTCATCATATTCCCATTTTTTCTCAATGGAAACTACTTCTTTCACACGTACGAAGGGCATGGATAGGAAAAACTAACTCATGTTCAAGTTGCACTGCCTGCGTGATTTGATGATTTGGAGTGTGTAAGCGTGTGGTCTTTTGTTATTTTTTCAACCGTCTAATCAAAGATCGAATGATATGAAGGTCAAACTGAGGTGGACCCGGTTGACCTTTTTAAATTAAAAAGTTATACTGTTCTGCTGCTTCTGGTGTGCTGCAATCTGTGCGCACCAGTGTGGTGCAGCAAGCATCATGCAGGAGTAATTGATTGAGATCATGCCCCCATGGGATTGCACAACTGTAGAATCACTTTTTTTAAATAAAGTGGTCTTTGAATTTGATAAGTTTTTAAATAAAAAAATAGTTGAATGACTGCATTTCTGCCCAATTTTAAAGATTAGGTGGTAGAACTAATTAGCTACATTGAATTATAATAGTCTTAACGTTGCAGAAAGTATTACTCAAACGAGGGGAAGGGGTGGATGCTTCGGCCAACTAAAGTCCGAGAGGTTAACATGAGAACCCATGGTAAGAAGTAGGAACAAAAGCTCATCACTGGCAAATGACGAGAAATACTTGCTATAAGACATTGTTGCACGATTGCCATCTAATTAGATGGATCGATTGGTGTGCGGTCCACTGCAATACTCATTGCAGCAAGTATTTTTCATATGACAATGATATGTGCATTAAGAGAAAGATATAAATTTAGAACAAAAGCTCATCACTGGTAGTGATGTCACCATCGTAGTTAATGAAAGAGACACCATGCACAGAAGTTTAATTCATAAATACCAGTGATGGCCTTTCCAATTAGAATATGCAATTCAATTTTTCTCTCATTTTGTCCTATTTTTTAGTTGGCTTTCACCTGTTGGACGGAAGAAAATGGAACTAGAGATCTTGCCGATTTCACCTTCCATCTGATTTCGTGACAATCCTGATGCGATCTAGTTATGTACTATACATATATTTCAGCTGCACGGGACCAAATAAAAAAAGTTTACATGAAAATGCTCTCCAGAGTTTCAAAAAGTTGTCGAGAGTTTTTTATGCTTTCGAAAAGTAGTCTAACGGGTAATTTTTTTTTTTATTTTTTTAATCTAACCCTTCGTATGTGTCCTGACGTGCAGATGACATCGAACTGCATTTAATAGAGGTCAAGGGCCACATGGGCTTTACAGGTGGCAGAAAAGGATAGAGGAGCTCATTCTAACTTACTCATTTTCACACTCTCAATGGTACAACAAGCATTTCTCTTCACTGTTAAACATAATGCACGGAGAGAATACTTGCTGTATCAAAGTGATCAGATGGCAGCACCCCGGACATTGCATTCATCTGGGGCATTGTAGCAAGCATTTCGCATCAAGAAAGAAGTATAAACAGTGGACCTTCTTAATTGTCACGGTGAGAAAAACAAACATACCATTAATGTAAAATAAAGTGTTGCATGCCCTTATGTTGCATTCCTAAGGGGACAAGCAAAATGAAATCAAATATTCTTACATGTTACAACATGTTTTGTCCTCCATTAAGGTACCCTGCACAAGATACAAGGTTGGAACACAGCTAACCTCTCCTGCAGCTGCACAGGGACAACATCATAGCACCTTTGGACTAGATCTCTACTGCAATAAGCTGATGTAGTACTCCTTTTTGGACTAGAGTTCAGCAGCAATAACCTGAACAATTAAACCAAGGCAACACCCCAGGAATGCGGTGATTCAACCTGTAAAATTTTAATGTAGAAAACTGGAAAAATCTTACACCCCGCATGTAAGAGCATACATAAAAAGGAAAAAAATAACACGAAAACTGATATGGGGATAACATTCTACACCCCGGAAGTTAACTGTGCCATCACTTTATTTCAACATCCTGATCTGCATTCTGTTTAGCTAATAACGCATGTTGGATGCATAGCCATTCCCAAGTTACCCTACTAATGCCAAGAATGTAAAATGGGTCTGATCAAACTTTTGACACCACATCCACGAACTTTTCACAGAGAAAAGAGTTAAGAGATCTGGGGACAAAAAATCCAGAATACTACATCCACAAAACAAATCGACCCTTAGTGAAATGCAGGAAGAGCCAAAGAATGCCTGCTGCAAAGGTGAAAAGTCGACCATAGTATGGGGGCAGCAATGGTAACCAGCAAGAGGTGTTGATAATGAGGAAAATGCTCTCCAGCTAAAGAGCAAAGCCCAGCTTGTTCACGAAGGGGATGAGGATGCTCACCTGTGATATATGAGTCAACAATTTTAATAACCTTTCTTATCTTAGTAAAAAAAAATTATATTATCATATTTACTTCTTCTTTAAGACTATCATCTTTTACATATACACGTTTCCTACATAATCGCATGAGAAATTTTCTCTCTAAACCATTCTATTAATTACATAAAGACAACCTATTCCACATCGATATTGGTACATTTTTTTAAAAAACATTGGACTTCATGAAAGTTTCTCACATTTACACTCGCTACCATTCAAAATGCATAGAATATTACTTATTGAATCTCAGTCCATTGTGTTAATCTTTTTTGTTATATATAGACATTTGATTTTCTTATCTTCCAAGAATTATACTTGTTGCATTGACATCGGTGCTACACCGCGTTTAAAAAAAATTAAAAAAAGTTTTAGGTCAGCTCTATTACTATTCATTAGGACTCGATTTTTCAGTTTTCAGTTTCTTTTTGTTGGATTTGTCCGATCAACAATTGGAACATATAGGTCAAATTGGAGCTGACCCAAAAAAGATTTTAAGTTTTTTTTTAATACACCAGCACTGGCTGTTAGTACAGCAAGTATAACTTATCATCCATTTACTAAATGAGTATTGCGTTAAGAAAAATTAAAGTTTGTTGAAGATCTTTTCAGCATAGATAAGATATCTTTACAATTATAGAACAATGTTTAACACATAATTAATCTAATGCATCACTTCAAACAATTTATACTTGATATTTATATGCCTCTTTTGTTTAGTTAGACGTCTATCATTACAAGTAGCTTCTAGAACAAGAAGTTTATTATTGTGGTCCAAAAGATGTAAAAATTGTAAATAAAAAATTCATGAGATTGAAAAATAAGAAAAATATTTGAATGGAAAAAACAGAAAAGGAGTGAAAATAATGATAATTGGAATGAAAAATCAAGAAATCATTGATAATTTATTTTTTGTCTTATCTAATTTGCTTTTCTTCCTTCATGCATTGCACATGTTTTTTGCCAGTTTTTTTTTTCTGTTGAACTCAGTTCTAAAACTTTTTCCTTTTTTTGGTAACTTAAAAGAATTTCATCACTTAAAAGACATCTAAGAGATTACAAGGAAAGTATTGGAAAATAGAGAGTAGTGCAGGTGGTGAGGATGGATGCCTTCATGAGTCTTCTGACTGAGACAGCAAATTTGGCAAGAGTGTGAGCTAAATTGTTACAAGACTAAGATCATCTGACAGTTTAGGATCAAAGATCTTCATCTCCAAGGGGCCGGGGATCTTTCAATTTCTGAATGGCTCTGATAATAAGCATAGCATCTCCTTCCACAATGATTGGGACCTAGTAGTTGCTAGCTAGTTGAATACGATGAAGGAAAGCTTGGGCTTCAACAACCTTGGAGTGGGAGCTTGTACCAATTTGGTGGAACAGAGAAGAATTGTTCCATCTTCTTTCCTGACAATAATACCAGCAATAGTTAGACCCTCTTTAAGAGCTCCATCCACATTGATCTTAATAGAATTGGCAGGGGGAATGGGGTGCGAATTAGTGTGATCTTGCTTAACATTAGGGGACCATTGATTGAACTCAATAACGGCTTGGTGTAGAATGTCTAGAGGATGTGAATGGATGCCTTCAAAGATAAACTTACATCTAGCTTTCCATATTTGCTGGAGTATGGAGATTCTAAAAGCTACCAATCTGAAGATTTCAGTTTCTGCATCTTAAACATCTTGTTGGGGGGGGGGGGGGAGTTCCATTCTAATAATCTATCTTAGAGAGCTTTGCTATCTAGGTATGATCAATAGGTGAATAGAGAGGCTAACCAGACTACCCTTGCAACTCAGTGGAAAAGTATATGGTCTAATGTTTCCATGTGTGGCCTACAAATAGAGAACAAATTGACTTCCAGCTGGGGAATCCTTCTAACTAGCATCTCATTAGTGGGCAAGGCTTGTTTGAGGCATCTCCGAATGAACATAATAACTTTTGGGGGTGTAATGGTTGTGAGCTTGGAGTTTCAAATCAGTTTCTACAGAGAGTTATCAAAGGATGATGATGAGGAGAATTGGGCTTCATGGTAAGACCTATAGGCTAATTTTACATTGAAACAACCATCATTAGTCGGGCCAAATAAGCTTGTCCATGGGATGCTGCCAATTTCTGGAGATGCGGATGCTCAAAATGTCCTTTTTGGAACTTTTCATCAAACAGAATGTCAATGAGGTTCTTGTTCCAACTGTTATTAGAAATGAGGTAAGATACCTTTTAAGGTGGGGAGCCTTTGAAGGAAAGATGTAATTTAGGAGGCTCCAGTCTATTCGGTATCCATTTGTCTATCCAAATGTTGGTGTTGAAGTTTGAATTTATAGACCAGCAACACCTGTCAAATGGATCCTTCCTAACACTGATCCTGCCTCTCCAAATGGATGTCATATTACCTTGAGGACTGACCTCCCAATAGGATGAAGGTCTTAAGTATTTGTCGCTCAGAAGATTATCCCATAGGATGTGAAAATCATGTAGGAATCTCCACACTAACTTCATAACAGCTGCCCTGTTGTAGTGCAGATCTCGAACTCCTAGTCCTCCAGCTTGTTTCTGTCACCTGATCTTGTCCCAATTGATAAAGGAGATTTTTTAAAAAAAAATCCTTTACACCCCACTAGAAATTTCTTTGAATGCGGTTGAGATTGTGTAAAGTGACTTTAAGTAGTAGTATGGTTGCCATAATATGGCTAGGAATGGCACTGAGAGTCTGACCAAATAGGCACCCCCAAGTATAGAGAATCCTTTGTCAATATTGAAAGACCACTAATTTGGAGTAATCGTTGCTGAACTGGGGGTGGGGTATAGGGGCTAAAAAGAATCCCCGACTTCTGTAGGTTGATTTCTTGTCCAGACTAAGTAGCATAAAGATGAACATGAAATTCAAGCATTTCAGTTGCAATGGCTCTTCTAAAGATAATCTTCATACATGAGATGTGAGATAGCTTGGACTTGGGCATTGATCTTGAAGCCTTTGATATGGCCTTCTTGCTACTTCTTTGAGATAGAGCTGATAGAGCCTCAACACATAGGATGAAGATACATAGGGATAACAGGCAACCTTGCTGCAGTCCTTTGTGAGATTGGATGTCTGACTGGCTCTCCATTGATATTGATGGAAAATGTAGCCCTGGAGATACAATTCATAATAAGATTTAAAGCATCATTACTGAACCCATGTCTGGACATCATGCTTCGAATAAATGACCATTCTAATTTGTCTTAAGCCTTGGAGATATCTAACTTCATAACAAAGACCCCGGATTTTCCTATCTTAAGATTAAGAGAGTGCATCAATTCCTTCGAGATGACTATGCAATCATATATATTTCTATTTGGGACAAAAGCTTCTTGATTAATGGAAATACATTTGTAAAGAAAAGGTCTCACTCGGCTAGCAAGGATCTTAGTGACCACCTTCTATAAGGTATTACACAAACTTATGGGCCCGAATTCAAAAGGGTAGCTGGTTGGAGATACTTTAGGAATCAATGTGACAAGGGTATGTTCACACCCATGGGGAGATGTCTTGTGTTGAAGATCTGCTAATCAGATTGAAGACTTGATTCTTGAGAATATCCCACTTTTTTGTGGAAGAATAGAGGGGTGAGCGCATCTAGACCAGGAACTTTGAGAGGCACCATGCCGAAAACTACATCTTTGATCTCCTGCATGGTGGGCAGATGAATAATATGTTGGAATTCAAGGATTGCGAGGGGAGGGAGGATTGTTAAGATGAAAGTTGTCAGGTATCATGGTTGGGTTTGTAAATTGGAATAGGTTGGTGAAGAACATGGTGAATTGTTGTTTAAGGGTGTCTAAATCTTTAGTCCATTGTACATCCAACTTTTGGATCCACGAGATGCAATTTGTTCTTCTCGTTGCTTGGGCCTGCAGATAGAAGAATTTAGTGCTATTATCCCCATCTCCGTACAGTGGACTTTTTTTTTAACTTTAAAGTAGATATTTCATTCAAATGATAGAACAGAGTCAGTCACTGCAACTTGGCGAATACAGGGAGGTAAGTTAGGAGGATTAATGACACCATCCTAAGCAGTTACAAAAGCAAATCTAGCAATAGCATGGGCTAGTTTGTTCCCTTGTCTGGAAGTGAAACTGAGAGAAATATGATTCTGTCGAATCAATTCGGGAGTTCAGGATGCTATTTTTGACTTTCCAAGGAGGGTCTCTGAGTTTCAAAACAGACCTGATGAGGACCTCGGCATCTCCTTCAACTATAACATTTTACTGGAGCTGATTAGCTAATTGTAAAGCATGGTGAAGAGCGGAAGCTTTGTTGGGATCCGGGCGGCACGCGAAGAACGCAGCGGAAATGAAAAACAAAAATTTAATCCTGCCCGATACCCGCTGATCACATTCGGAACGAAAACTCAAACCGAAAAACCGGGTTGGAATCTAATTACCGTGCGCAGATTCGAATCCGCTTCCGTTTTAGTTCCGTCGAGGTGATGCCGCGAGCCGCACAAGCGTCCGGCCTCCAGCGGTATCCACGCGATCCTCCGCGGTGGTTCGTCCTCGATCCCTCGTCCGTTTCAACTTGCTCGCTGAAGATCCGTCACCGCAACGATTGTTGAAATCCCGCCGACGGGAATTCCCGACTTTCGGGAGTCACACGCGGCGGAGACGGAAGCTGTTTTGACGCCTCGAACGGGACGCCCAGAGGAGGAGAGAGAAAGGAGGGGATGACGGCCAGCAAGGGAAATCCTGGAGCTTGGCCCAGAGTTTCTCAACAGCGCATATATATATACTAAGTCGGCGCAATTTTTCACAAAAGTCCCCGAGTTAATATAAATCTCACTTATGTACCACCGACTAAGAATCTTATTGCGTGTGACCCTCTAGGCCCATTTACTAGTCCGGTTTTTAGCCCGTTAAGTCCAATAACTAGTTATTGACTTATTGTAATTAATTAATATTTAGATATGAACTAATTACTGAACCGAATTATCATCGCATGTAAATTCGGTCGGACTTGCGATCAAGTTGGGTGCCAAGCAACACCGCATGATCCCGGAAGGTAATGGGGTTCAGCAACCAACTCATGGAACCTGTCCGTCCACAGTTACCATGTGGCTATAATCCTTCGTTCGCACAATGCTCTCGAGTTAACCTAGGGTATGGTCAACTGTCAAATCCTAGATTGTCAACTCACTTGAATCAGACTCCGCTTTACAATATCCGAAAACCACTTTTCTGATATTGTTTATGCTCTGGCCAGAGACTCCTGCGGATCTACTCTAGAGCATTCTCTCTCCAGTTACCTGAGAGCGAACGATCCTTTATTGAACACACAATCACCTTCGAAGGTCTTCCGCTGGACCCGATCCTTGACTATTTGAGATCCCGTGGATAGGGATTCGTAGGTCAAGGTCAAAGTCCAGAAGTCCATCGACAAGGTGTTTTTGGTGTCTCAAGTCCAAAGATCAACTACGCCACTGTGACGATGAATCAAGCCGATTGACAGTCAGGTAAATTACCATTCGGCGATTCATGTCGGATCAGTTCAGTGAACTCATTCTCCAATGAGTACCTACAGGTTTACCATTGTGTCTCCACACTAGTACCTAACGTGATCAGTCACCCTCATCATATGAGCTGGAATAACCTGTACTAGTCTAACCAGATGTTTGATGTCCTTCTCAAACATCCTACGACTAGGAACAATTGAGAATATGTGTTTATAAGTTATCAGTCTCATTATTATGATCTCATCATAATCTGATGACTATTGCACATATTCATGGACTTCATTATGCGCAAATATAAATATGCCAATCTACATAATGAATTTAATGCCATTTATTAGTGAACCAGATTAAAATAGGTGCCTTATGATTGGCTTAGAGGACACCTATATCCATCAATCTCCCACTTGGACTCAAGCCAATCACTTTCGCATTTGATCTCCATCAAATCTAAGTGATGCTCACATAAAGTCTGTGACTAAGACTTGGTCAGGGATCTGCTAAATTATCTACAGATGGAATATTTCCATTACGTTATTTCCTATTTATCCTTTGTCTCTGAACCTATGAAAGAACCTCAGAATGTTCTGCAACTTCTAAAGAGACCATGGCTCGATCACACAAATGATCGCTCCCACTGTTGTCCTACAACAACAAGATTTTATCAGAGACCTTGTAGAACTACATCTAGTTCAGGGATGAACCTTTTCATCCATACTGTTCCAATAACAGTATCACTTGTCTATGTCGTCATCTTAATATCGAGTTTTGGATTAGAACCATTCCAATCCTTACCTTTTTACTAGAAGGTTAAATCCATTATTTGACTTGAAATTTGAGTCAGTGTGACCTTATAGTTTCAAATCATCCTCTCCATATACGTGAATGCACCCTTAGCACTTCTCAAGTGCTTAATGATGCATTTCACTCATGTATCCTTTAAAGAACCTTTTCTTTAAATGAATAAATTCCATATCTCAACAATTGAAATTTGTTATGAAATTTATGCCAAACATTTTGACATACAGGTCAATATAATATCCCCACCAATCTATCTTAATAGATTTGTATTTCCAATACGTGGGATATTATAACTAAACTTATTATGGAGGAAAACATGGTTAACAATGCTTTCACTAATAGTAACATCCTGAAGTCATTCTTAATGACTTTGATGTTATTATCATAAAGCATTACTAAAGCGACCGTGCTCCCACTGTCCTTTCTGAACACACACAATCCGTGATCATTCTTAATGATCACATAATATTTGACCATTAAGTCAAAACTTATATTACAACTTAGGAAGCTTCAGTTTGATTCAAAATAATTTTGAAATCATAACTCGCTTCCTAGACATTCTAAAAGCTTTAAAGATGTATCATATACATCTTTACCTCAATCACATTGAGTGGACGCTTTTAATATCCAACTGTCATCATCTCATGATAGGCAGTATTGACAAGTAGAATTCTAATAAACTTATCAATCTCAAAGTTGTAATGACAGAGAGTATCATTATCATAGATTTTAGATCATAATTTATTTTGAGCTCCTCTCACCTTGCTAAAACAGATATGTCAAACATATCATTCTAATCACTGAGAGAATCTCAAAAATCTATGAAGCTCTCTGATGTGTCATGACTGGTTCCAAACAACTAAAGATTATCTAATAGTCTTATGTTAACTTGTGAATCTAGAACATCTTCTAGTTTTATCAGCTCCCACTGTCTTCTTTGAGGACATATTCCTCTTCACAGAAGATAGCTTTCAGGACGAAAATTATTTCACTATCGCCTGGCCAATAAATGTAATATCCAAACTCTTTAGACATTCACAAATTCACATCACGGTAATACCTGACTTTTAAATCAGGTTTGTTCATAATTCACATCTCATATGAATTATTTAGTTTCCATATCTTATATGGACACACACTGACTTATTTGGAACCATCTTTAAAGTATGGACATCTAATGTTCATACTCATGTTCAAAATGATAAGAATTAGGCAAATCTTATTATGTATTGCACCATATCTTAATAAGGTGCAATTCCTCATTCTATCATATTGCTATGATGTACAATGAAGATCAATCGAGCGAGGATACAATTATCTTGTCAATGATTTATGTGAATCATATACCTAAGTGTATTAGTTTCTTTGATCAAATCAAAAAATTTAATACCTCATATTGATCTTCTACCTTAATCTCTCAGATATATTCGTCTTGTACTTCAATAAGTACATGCAGTCGAATCATTCCAAGAGTGAATTATAAGGTAAGTCAATAGTAGTGATTATCTTTGGCCTTTGAGCTGTTTATATCAATATGCATCAGCATCAAAAAATTTCTTATTGTACAACCCTGTGTACAATACCATAGATAATCAAGATTCACACAGTTCATTTCTATAGGAGACTTGTGAACATTCATCACATGAAATGTCACTTCAAGAATCTATTAGTGCATTGACTGATTCGAACAACTATTATTCTTATCAATCAATGTTATTCTTAATTTCTTATGCAACTAAATAACAATTATTTAGTTTCATATTTGACTCCTATAGATATACAAAGATTTACTGTCTAACAGTAATTTATGAATATCATGAACAATGGTTGAGTCTAACTCAACACTTACACTTTCTCGATTTCCTTTTACTTGTCTAAGTCTGCACACAATCGCAGCTCTGAGAATCATTTCCAATATCTCATATTGGATACGCTAATTCTGCAATAGACATACAAAAGTTGATAATAAGAAATATGAAACTTTTTTCAAGTTCCATATTTGTTTTGTCATTACCAGTATCCTTATATTGGTTGCAGTGGGAGAACTGCTATTTCTCTATCTCAGCTGACTTTTCTTTATCCTTTTCAGGTGTGGATTCGATCGTTTAAAATCTTACCACTTGCCTTTCTCAAAGGCACATCATAAATATCTCTTTATCTTGGTCTATCCAAATAAGAGATTTCATGACAATCATTGCTTTTCAATAAGGCATACCATGAGTACCTCTTCACCTTGGTCTATCCAAGTAAGGGGATTTATGATATCTGATTAGGATAGTGACTTTCACTTGGCCCTGAAGACATTCTTCAGAATTTTCTAGTCAGTCTGACTATGAGAAGTATTGGCATCCAACATGCCAAAATCTCGAATAGACGACATATTAGTGATCGAAGATTATTAACGTGATTTAAGCAGATAGTTCTGATAATTCAATTATGGTCTTTTATGTTGAATTATTTCCCACTATTTTTTGACGGACTGTATAACCTTCAGGTATACAGAACGGAAGACTCCGATGGTCTTCTAGTGAGGATCAGAATCTCCAAGAATCACAGAATGACCTCGAGTAAACACATAGTATCATACCATTATCTTAGAGCAACCATCTCATGGTAATTGCAACTCCTTGCAATATCCGATCTTATTTCGGCTTCCAGGTCTTTAATGGTCCCGGGTAAACACAGTAGACCATTATACCTGGTCTAAGTTTTACCATCAATACGTGACAGAGTAGAGTAAGAATGCAGCTCCCGGATAAACGCGAGGATAGCTACACCGTTCCTCTATTCCAATCTCAAGGCATCATAATGCCACAATTAATAGTCCTTTCATCAGATGGTGGCAGATCTCGGGTAAACACGTAGAAACTGTCATCACTGAATCAAGTTCTAAGAATTATATTGATGGAGAGCCACGCGGTACATTCTCAATGACTCGCGCTCCGGCTTAGACTTTATGTTGAAGGTTTTGTTTACATTAAGTTGGTCTCATCCTAGGTGATAGTTTATAAATATATCGAATATATTTAACTATACCTAGATATTAACAATCGATTCATAATCAATAACTAAAAGCATGCATCATCCATACATGTTCATTATGTGGTCATGAACAGCACGGTGATTAACTGGAGCCAAACAATTAATCACCAAAACTATATAACATTTATATAATCTAAACATGCAAACACGCAGCCACTAGTGATCTCATCTCCTGTCGCCTTCCTAGTTGCATTTGTGGATCATCCTCGTCTTTCCTCGGCCGGCGCGATCAATTACAAATAATATTAATTTTGAAACGATTTCAAATACAAATAAATTGTAGAGAAAGCCTTATAGCCGAGTACAATAGTGGAGGGAGATAGAATTACAATGGAATGAGAAAGAGGGAGGCACACAAGCCTCATTAATTAACACTTAATTAATGTATATCACATCCCATAACAATCCACAAAATCACACACCATCACATTCTTAGTTTTAGGTGGCCTACAAGCCAATCTGACTATGTAAATCTTGTTCATTTATTAAAAAAATGGCATAATATTCATTATGTGTAAATCGCATTAATTATCGTTTCATAATGAAGTCCGTGAGTATGTGCTATAGTGATCAGATTATGATGAGATCATACTAATGAGACTGATCACTTAAATACACATATTCTTAATTGTTCCTAGTCGGAGGATATCCGAGAAGGACATCGGATATCTAGTTAGACTAGTACAGATTACTCATGCTCATATGATGAGGGTGACTGATCTCATAAGTCACTTGTGTGGAGACACTAAGGCGAATCTGTAGGTGCTCATTAGAGAATGAGTTCACTGAACTGATCCGACTGAATCGCTAGATGGTATTGTACCTCACTATCAACCAGCTTGATTCTATTGTCGCAGTTGCGTGGATGGTCCTCGGACCTGAAACACCAAGGACACCTTGTCGGTGGACTTATGTGCTTTGACCTTGGTTTACGAATCTCTAGTCACGGGATTCTAATACGCCAAGGATTGGGTACAACGGAATACCGTCGAAGGGAATTGTGTGTCAATAAGGAATCATTCGCTCTCGGTACTTAGAGAGAGAATGCTCTAGGAAGGATGCGCGAAAGTCCCTGGCCAGGGCGGACGATAATATCGGGAAAGGAGTTTTCCGATATTCATCAGCGGGATCCAATCCAAGTGAGTCGACCGGTTAGGGTTTGACAGCTCGCCATATCCTAAGTTGACTCGAGAGCATTGTACGAATGAAGGATTATATCCACGCGGTAACTGTCGGTATATCCACGCGGTAACTGTCGGCGGAAAGGTTCCAAGAGTGGGTTATATAACCCCAAATACCTTCCGGGTTCACGCGGTGTTGCTTGGCACCCAACGTGATCGAAGGCCCGGTCGAATTCGATGTGCGACATCAATTCGATTGATTAATTAATTAATAAAGGGTTATTAATTAATTAATAAAGCCAGTGATGAGTCACTGGGCTAGTTGGGCCATTAATTGGACTGGTACTTGGGCTTAGAGGGTCACACGCAAATGATTCTCAAGGCGATGGATAAATAAGTGGGTTTTATACAAACCGGGGGTTTTTATGAAAAACCGCGCGGTTAGTATAAAACATAGCGAACGGGCTGAGCAGGCCAAGCTGCTGCTAACCCTAGCCGCCCCTCCTCAGTTTCTCTCTCTTTCTGGCATCCAGACAGATCCAGATCTACTCCGCCGCGTCTCCGAATCCCGTTCGACGGGAAATCGTCTGTGCGCTGCGGCGACGGTTGCGGAGACCGGCGGAGGTTTCGTGGGCTGCGAAGAACGAGGAACGCGAGGATATCCGTTGCGGGGAGGATCGCGTGGACTTCGCTAGAGGTCGGGCGCTTGCGCGGCTTGCGGTGTCGCACCGACGGAACCGAACGGTTGCGGATTCGAATCCGCACACAGTGAGAATCGATTATCTGATAATCGTAGGTTTTAGTTTTTTTTTTTTGAAACGGGAATGGATCGCTGTAAATAATTTATTTTCCACTGCGTGAGCGATCCGGAGAAACCCGAGAAATCCCAACAGTGGTATCAGAGCCAGGTTCCACTGTTTCTCGTCCTGTTTCGATTTCCGAAATTAATTTTTCTTGAGTTATTCCATACGTTTAATCCAATTAAAATGACGGAATAGTGTTCCTAAGATGAACACAAATAATTTGATTATTTTTCTGTGATTTTTCGGATTTTATTTGGGGTTTTCGGAGTTCTTCATGAGATGATGAACCGGGGTATTTTAGCGACTTCGTACATGCCTCCCAAGCGTTGGGATGGCGGGTTAGATCTCTGGATCTCTTGGTGATAGTCACCACTACACACGGGGCATGATAGCCGGCGCCATGGTGGCCTTGTAGAGCTACAAAATCGACCCCCAAATCGGATTTAAAACCCTGAAAAATCAGTTTTTTGGGTGTTTTTAAAGGGCTCGGCTGGGTGTTTTTTCTCCACCGCCGGCGGGCCTGCCGGTGCCGGGGGCATCACCGGCCAGGCCCGGGGACGTCGGGGGCCGGCTGGCGGCGGCAGTAGCCGCCGCCCGAACCTGCAACAGAGACCCTAATCTGTTGCGGGTTGGGGGGCTTCGGGTGGGAGAGGCCGGTCCACGGGCCGGCCCGGTGGTTCGAGCCCGGTTGGGCCGGGCCGGGCTAGCTGGCTGAGCCGGCAGGGCCCTGGCTGAGCCAGGAGGGCCCTGGCTCGGACCAGCCCGAACCAGTGGCTCGAGCCACTTGAAGCATTTGATGATTCCTCCCTTTTTGTGCTATAATAAAACCCCAAGTTAACCCCATTGACCCAATTTAAGTTAAATTGAATATTAAATTTAAATTCAAAATTATTTTGTAAATTTAAATTGATTTTCAATTCTCTTTTAATTGGGCATTAATAATTTTAATCATGTTAATTAGCAATTAGATGTAATTTGATTAGAGTTAATTATTAGCATAAAGGTTAAGCTAATAATTATCTTTAATTATCTAATTTAATTTTTAAAATTAGTGATTAATATTTAATAATCTAAATGTTAGATTATTATCTATTAATACATCTAATTGTTAATTAATATTAGAGTTAGTTATTGATTTCATTGTTAAATTAATAATTAACTTAAATAACTAATTTAAATGTTAAATTAGTAATTCTTGATTATTTATTGTTAATCATTAATTTAATAGTTAAATTAATGTTAACTTTAATTATCTAATCTAAGAGTTAGATTAATTAATTATAAATCAGTTAGTGTTAATTATTAGTTTAAGAGTTAAATTAATAATTAACATCAATTGGCTAATCTAAGTGTTAGATTAGTAGTTAAAAATTAATTCTAGTTGATTATTAATTAACTTAGTTGGATTAATCTAAGAGTTAGATTAGTCTTTAAATAGTCTAATTGTTAGATTATTAATGGGGTTTAATCTAAGTGTTAGATTATTAGAATTATTCTAATTTGTATAGAATAATCTAGAATTATTAATTTGGAGTGTGTGCGCATGTGATGTATGTTTAATACTTTTAAATTTTGATTTAATTGCATGTTAAGTTAATAAAATGAGTTTTCGAAATTCAAATGACAATTTTGATTGGATCCCAGTTTTTGAAAGCCAAAATAATTTATTTTGAAAACTCATTTATTTTAGCCATGTGATGCGCTGAATCATGTGTGGGATGTTTAAAACACACCGTGGTTATGGATATGCACTTAATTTATTATTCATGTGATGAATGGATTGTGTGGATCGTGGATGTATGATTATTTATTAATTGTTAATAAATAGAGGTCTGCGCACCTCTCTCTCTCATACTCCGATGTATTTCTAACTCCCTCTCTCTCTTGTACTCGCCATGAGGCCTTCTTCAATTTACTTGTAATTCTAGAATTAATGTAATCTGATCGAGGCAACCGAGGAAGGAGCGAGGACGATCCACAGCTGCAACCAGGAAGGCGAAAAGATGGAGATCTCTTGCCTGTGTGTTTGCAGGTTTATCTAATGTAATTATTATGTTAGATTGTGTGTGCGTTTGACTGTTGGCTCCAGTCAAACCCACTGTGCTATCCATGATCACACTAATGACATGTATGAGATGCATTGATTTCTTTTGATTATGAATCAAAGCAGGTTATAGTATTTAGTAAATATATACGATATATTTATACTATCACCTAGGAGAGACCAAGATAAAAAGTTATCTAAATACCCTCAGATAAACTGTAAGCCGTAACGTGAGTAGTTAATAACTTACCGCGTGGTCCACCATCATTATAGTCATAGGATTCTAATCACTTTAGGCAGGTTTGTTGTGCTATCCACAAGGCCTGTTTAATTGGGAGGAGAAACTGTGGCTATGGCATTAGATGCCTATATGATCGGGGTAGAGGAACCATGTAGCTTTGTTGTGCTATCCATAAGGGCTGCATGCAAATCTATGCTCGTCGCGTAATGATGGTTAGCTTAGACCAGAATTAATGGTTTGTTGTGCTATCCACAAAGCCATTAAAACTCTGGGGACCGAAGCCATGATCAGATATTGCAAGGAGTTGCAAGTCCCATGAGTTTGGTGCTCTCTGATTGTATTACAGTTTGTTGTGCTATCCACAAGGCTGTAGTGCAAGTCATTGAGATTCTGATCCCCACTAGGAGACTGTCGGCGTCTCCCGTTCTGTATAACTGAGGGTTATACAGTCCGTCGAAAATTAGTGGGAGTTAAACTTAAACAAAAGACTATGTCTTGTTTTAAATTTTAATAATTGAACATCTGCTAAATAGATTTTACTTATCTCCTGTAGGGAATCATGTCGTCGAATAACCCACTCCGTGGCATACTTGATGCCCTTTGGACTTACCTGATCTACTCGGATTGGTTCAGAAATCTGAAGAATGTCTTCAGATCTGAGCACATTGACTTTGTCCCTGGAGCTGATCCTCCTGCTGAATCGGCATTGGATGCCCCTGAAGCAGAGATGATAGCTAACGATAAAAGATCGAAGGACAAAGGCAAAAGAGTAGTGAAGGGTGACTGCTTCTACTATAAGCAGTACGGTCACTGGAAGAGGAACTGCAAGGAGTTCCTTAACGATAAAGCTCATGGAAGAGTGAAGTTGTCTGAAGCTTCAGATATCTATATGATAGATATCAACTTATCAGTTAGAGATTCCACATCTTGGGTATTAAATACCGGATGTGCTTCTCATATCTGCCATGATGTACAGATGCTGACAAGTAAGCGCAAGCTGAGACAAGGTGAAGTGGAATTGAGGCTAGGAAATGGCGCAAAAGTTGCGGCGATTGTTGTTGGGACAGCAAACCTCAAGCTTCCATCGGGAGACACCTTACTATTAGAATATTGTTATTATGTTCCTAACATAATAAAGAACATCATATCAATATCTTGTTTGGACAAGATAGGATATAGGTTGACTATTGAGAATAGAAGTTGTTCGATTTATTATGGTAATAAATCAATAGCTTCAGCATCTTTAGTCAACGGTCTATATCTATTAGATGTTTCTTATTACAATCTTCAGATTGATAATGCTCTTAAGAAGAGCAAGAATTGTGTGAACCAGGCTTACATGTGGCATTATAGACTTGGGCACATTGGCGAAAGCAGGTTGCAAAAGTTGCACAAGCATGGTTACTTAACTGCATTCGATTATGAATCGTTTGCAACATGTGAATTCTGCCTTATGGGAAAGATGGCAAAATCTCCATTTACTGGACATGGAGAACGTGCCAAGGACATTTTAGAACTAATACATTCAGATGTATGTGGTCCAATGTCCACCCAAGCCAAAGGTGGCTTTTCTTACTTCATCACGTTCACCGATGACTTCTCAAGATTCGGCTAATGAAGTACAAGTCGGAAGCATTTGAGAAGTTCAAGGAGTTTAAGAATAAGGTAGAGAAGCAGTTAGGAAAGAGTATTAGAGCTCTTCGATCAGATCGAAGAGGAGAATACTTGAGTACTAACTTCACACAATTCTTAAAGGATAATGGTATCCTTTCTCAGCTGGCCCCTCCATATACACCACAGATGAATGGTGTATCAGAAAGGAGGAATCGCACCTTGTTGGACATGGTGCGATCCATGATGAGCTTTTCAGGATTACCAGTGTCCCTCTGGGGGTATGCTCTAGAGTCAACAGCATACCTACTTAACAGAGTACCCAACAAATTTGTGGCCTCTACTCCATATGAGATATGGAAAGGCAGGAAATCAGAATTTAAACACGTTAAAGTCTGGGGTTGTCCTGCTCATGTAAAGAGGCATGATCCAGACAACCTGGAATCACGAACTGATAAATGCAGGTTTGTGGGATATCCAAAGGAAACCTTTGGATACTATTTTTTCCATCCTGGTGAACAAAAGGTGTTTGTCGCCAGGAAAGCTGTCTTCCTGGAAGAGGAATACCTTCTCCAGGAGGACAGTGGGAGTAAAATAGTACTGGAAGAGGTTCTAGATCCCCAAACAGCTACATTATCATCAGATGAGATATCAGTTCCTGAATCTGTTCAGGTACACACAGATGAGCCTCGTAGATCTGGTAGAGTACCTAGACTACCCGAACGATATGTGGGACATATCGCTGAAGGTAAGTCTAAGGTACAATATAATGAGGATGATGATCCTAAAACCTACTAGGAGGCCATAGAAGGCCCAGAAG
The DNA here is from genome assembly GCA_030544215.1 of Zantedeschia hybrid cultivar. Lineage (NCBI taxonomy): Eukaryota > Viridiplantae > Streptophyta > Magnoliopsida > Alismatales > Araceae > Zantedeschia > Zantedeschia hybrid cultivar. Next base: position 63,396,271 of record JARZZO010000008.1, on the reverse strand, counting down.
CCGGGAAATGGCGAGAAGCCATGAACTCAGAAATCCAGTCCATGTACACCAACCAAGTTTGGAACTTGGAGGACTTGCCCGAGGGTATTGTACCCATCCGTTGCAAGTGGATCTTTAAGAGAAAGATCGGTGCTGATGGACGGATCAACACTTATAAGGCAAGGTTGGTGGCAAAGGGATATCGTCAAAGGCAAGGAATTGACTATGACGAGACTTTCTCACTAGTTGCCATGATAAAGTCGATCAGAGTTCTATTCGCCATTGCTGCACATTTTGATTATGAAATCTGGCAGATGGATGTGAAGACTGCCTTCCTCAATGGTAAGCTTGAGGAAGAGGTGTATATGATACAATCAGAAGGTTTCACATTCAAAGAATCTCCAGATAGAGTGTGCAAGCTTCAGAGGTCCATTTATGGACTGAAGCAGGCTTCCCGGAGCTGAAACATAAGATTTGACGAGGCAGTCAAGTCTTATGACTTCATTAAGAATGAAGATGAGCCTTGTGTGTACAAGAAGACCAGTGGGAGTGCAATCACTTTTCTAGTTCTTTATGTAGATGACATACTACTCATTGGGAATGATGTAGCTATGATGTCATCAGTAAAGATCTGGCTGTCGAAACACTTCTCCATGAAGGATTTGGGAGAAGTATCCTACGTATTGGGAATACGGATTTATAGAGATAGATCAAAGAGGGTGCTTGGAATGACCCTATCCTTGTACATAGATACTATAGTCAAAAGGTTTGGCATGGAAAATTCCAAGAGAGGTCTCATACCGATGAGACATGGAATTATTCTCTCAAAGGAGCAGTCTCCTAAGACTCCTGATGAGAGGGCATTCATGGATAGAATACCCTATGCTTCTGCCATAGGATCTATCATGTATGCCATGTTATGTACACGGCCTGATGTTGCATTTGCTCTAAGTGTTACGAGCATATTTCAGGCTGATCCAAGCGAAGAGTACTGGAAGGCAGTGAAATGTATCCTTAAATACTTAAGAAGAACTAAGGATATGTTTCTTGTCTATGGAGGAGGTGACTTGAAACTGCGAGGCTTTACTGACTCGAGTTTCCAATCAGATCCAGATGATAGCAAGTCTACATCTGGATTCGTGTTTACTTTGAACAGAGGTGCAGTGTGCTAGAAGAGTTCAAAGCAAGTAACCACTGCAAATTCGACGACTGAAGCTGAGTACATCGCTGCAGCTGAAGCTGCCAAGGAAGCAGTGTGGTTGAAGAAATTCATCACCGACCTCGGCGTCGTTCCCAGCATCTCTGAGCCTGTTCCACTGTTGTACGACAACAATGGAGCAATTGCGCAAGCGAAAGAGCCGCGGTCTCATCAGAAATCGAAGCATATTCTGAGGCGCTTTCACCTTATCAGAGAGATCATATCCAGAAGAGATGTAGTAGTGGAAAGAGTTCCATCCGTCGACAATGTAGCAGATCCACTGACAAAGCCGTTGGCTCAAATTGTGTTTGAGCGTCACCTAGAGTCTATAGGCTTATTGTATAAAGGTGATTGGCTTTAGTCTAAGTAAGAGATTGTTAGTTTTAAGTGGCCTACAAGCCAATCAAACTATGTAAATCTCATTCATTTATTAATAAAATGGCATAATATGTGTAAATCGCATTAATTATCATTTCATAATGAAGTCCGTGAATATGTGCTATAGTGATCAGATTATGATGAGATCATACTAATGAGATTGATCACTTAAACACACATATTCTTAATTGTTCATAGTCGGAGGATATCCGAGAAGGACATCGGATATCCGGTTAGACTAGTACAGATTACTCATGCTCATATGATGAGGGTGACTAATCTCATAAGTCACTTGTGTGGAGACACTAAGGCGAATCTGTAGGTGCTCATTGGAGAATGAGTTCACTGAACTGATCCGACTGAATCGCTGGATGGTATTGTACCTCACTATCAACCAGCTTGATTCTATTGTCGCAGTTGCGTGGATGGTCCTCGGACCTGAGACACCAAGGACACTTTGTCGGTGGACTTCTGTGCTTTGACCTTGGTTTACGAATCTCTAGCCACGGGATTCTAATACGCCAAGGATTGGGTACAATGGAATACCGTCGAAGGGAATTGTGTGTCAATAAGGAATCATTCGCTCTCGGTACTTAGAGAGAGAATGCTCTAGGAAGGATGCGCGAAAGTCCCTGGCCAGGGCGGACGATAATATCGGGAAAAGAGTTTTCCGATATTCATCAGCGGCATCCAATCCAAGTGAGTCGACCGGTTAGGGTTTGACAGCTCGCCATACCCTAAGTTGACTCGAGAGCATTGTACAAATGAAGGATTATATCCACGCGGTAACTGTCGGCGGAAAGGTTCCAAGAGTGGGTTATATAACCCCAAATACCTTCCGGGTTCACGCGGTGTTGCTTGGCACCCAACGTGATCGGAGGCCCGGTCGAATTCGATGTACGACATCAATTCGATTGATTAATTAATTAATTAATAAAGGGTTATTAATTAATTAATAAAGCTAGTGAGGAGTCACTGGGATTGTTGGGTCATTAACTGGACTGGTACTTGGGCCTAGAAGGTCACACGCAAATGATTCTCAAGGCGATAGATAAATAAGTGGGTTTTATACAAACCGGGGGTTTTTATGAAAAACCGCGCGGTTAGTATAAAACATAGCGAACGGGCTGAGCAGGCCAAGCTGCTGCTAATCCTAGCCGCCCCTCCTCAGTTTCTCTCTCTTTCTGGCATCCAGACAGATCCAGATCTGCTCCGCCGCGTCTCCGAATCCCGTTCGACGGGAAATCGTCCGACGGAACCGAACGGTTGCGGATTCGAATCCGCACACGGTGAGAATCGATTATCTGATAATCGTAGGTTTTAGTTTTTTTTTTTGAAACGGGAACGGATCGTTGTAAATAATTTATTTTCCGTTGCGTGAGCGATCCGGAGAAACCCGATAAATCCCAACACACATGATATGAAATTTAACAAGTGCATGTCCATGACCACCACAAATTTTAACCATCCACACATGATAAAGCACATCACATGAAGGCTAAAATTTTGAAAATATAATAATTTGGCTTTCTCAAAACCTAGGTACCAATCAAAATTGGATAATTTGAATTTTCGAAAATCTTATTTTCTAACATGCTAAAATTAAAATTCTAAAATATTCCATGCAGTATTTAGAACAATTCTAAATTAATTAATCTAACACTTAGATTAATATTAAATCACATTAATAACAATTATTAATACGAAACAATCTAACATTTAGATAGAATTAAAAATTCCTAAATAACATTTATAAAGGAAATTTCAACTCAAATTATCAACCCCTTAACAACTCCTTGTTTAAAACCCCTTAATTAATTATATTTCTCAATAAAAATTATTAAGAAATAATAATTAAAACATTTCTAATTAAAATAGTCTAACATCTTAGACTTAATTTAATCCTTTAATAACATTTATAAAAGATTAAATTCCAAGTAGATTAGATCATTAAAACCAATAATTAAGAGATACATGAGTAAACTAATCAATAATCTTAATAACTATTATTAAGACTTAATTAATCCTTAATAACTTTTATTAAGGTTTATTACTCAAGAAATAATTAACTTAATTATAACAATTATAAAAGTTAATTAATCACTTAATAACTATTATTAAGTGTCTCTTAATTAAAAATAATTTCAAAACAACTGTTGTTAGGAAATTATATATCTAATCAACTAATTAAAATCAATCAACAACATTTGTTTAATTAATTTTAAAGTCACAACTTAAAATAATTGACAACAATTGTTAATTATTATTTTAAGGTGATAAGATAAAGAACCCCTCTAACCATTAATTAAAAAAGTTAATTTCATAACAACAATTGTTAAAAATTAAGCAGATTTAATTAAGGGTTAACTAAACATTTAATAAACACTTATTAAATGTCTCTTAATGGAAATTAGTTTAACAACTCTTGTTAAAACTAATAAAGATCACATCTTACACAATAACCCCCACTAAAGATCATATCTTTAAATAACCTACTTTAACTTAAAACAAGATTTTAAGTTTAAAACAGATTTTAAACCAAATCCTATTAAATTTTTAAGTTAAGCAGGTTTGGGGTTCTTGTTATTAAAGGGGTTTTTTTAAGTAATAAAGGGTTTAGTGTTTAATAGGGGTCTGGGGGGCAAATGGGCTGGGTTTAGAGGAGTGAGAGGGGGAAATGGGGTTTATAAGCCCAAATGGGCCAGCAAGCCGGACCAGACCCTTCTGGGTCGGCCCAGGCACCTGGGCCGAACCAGGCCTGCCCTAAGTGGGCTGGGCTTGGCTCGGTCCGGCCTGGACCCCCTGGGCTGGGGCCACCAGGGCCGAGCCGGTTTGGGCCCAGACCCGCCTGGGTCGGACCCAGGCGGTTCCCTAGCGGCGCTAGGGTTCCCCCCCCCTGAGCCCTACGAGTTGCAGGCTGCCACCGGAGGGAGGCCGGCTCCTGGCGCGGAAACCCTGCGATGGGCTGTCCCCCCCCGTTTCCGGCGCTGTCGCTGCCCAGAACCGCCGGCGGCAAGCTTCCTCCACTTCTCCGATGCCGTCGATTGCCGCAGAGAAGCATGGCCTATCTTATCCCCGAAGCCGGCGAGGGGAAGGGAGGGTGGATGGGGCGGCATCGCCTGCCTCCCCGGCGCCCATGACGGGCCCGGTGAGGGTGGCCGGCAATGCGGATGCCGGCAGGGTTTCTCTTGCGGTCCAAAGCCTCTTCATGCTTCGTTTTTCTGCAGCAAGCATCATGAAGAAAAGGAGGGGGAGAAAGGCTCAACTGTCGGTCATCACCGCCCAACAAGGGGCCGGTGAGCATGCCGCCCATCGTCGGTCATACCGTCGATGACGAGGATAGCCGGCAGTAATCAAAAAAATAAATTTTACAACCCCCTTTGAAGCCCATGTTCCGGATCTTTATCAGCATGAAGAACACGGCCAAAACTCCATTAAAATTGATTTTTCTCTAATGAACAATTATCTAGATTATTGTGTGTTCATCACATGAACAAACGTCACGAGAAAAAAAAAAAAAAAAGAATCATGGAATTAATTTCAAAAGATTAATTTCGCTGTTCCGAAGCGGATCAGAGCGGAACCTGGCTCTGATACCACTGTTGGGATCCGGGCGGGACGCGAAGAACGCAGCGGAAACGAAGAACATAAATTTAATCCCGCCCGATACCCGCTGATCCGATTCGGAACGAAAACTCAAACCGAAAAACCAGGTTGGAATCTAATTACCGTGCGCGGATTCGGATCCGCTTCCGTTTCGGTTCCGTCGAGGCGATGCCGCGAGCCGCACAAGCGTCCGGCCTCCAGCGGTATCCACGCGATCCTCCGCGGTAGTTCGTCCTCGATCCCTCGTCCGTTTCAGCTTGCTCGCTGAAGATCCGTCACCGCAACGATTGCTGAAATCCCGCCGACGGGAATTCCCGACTTTCGGGAATCACACGCGACGGAGATGGAAGCTGTTCTGGCGCCTCGAACAGGACGCCCAGAGGAGGAGAGAGAAAGGAGGGGATGACGGCTAGTAAGGGAAATCCTGGAGTTTGGCCCAGGGTTTCTCAACAGCGCATATATATTTACTAAGTCGGCGCGACTTTTCATAAAAGTCCCCGAGTTAATATAAATCCCACTTATGTACCACCGACTGAGAATCTTATTGCGTGTGACCCTCTAGGCCCATTTACCAGTCCGGTTTTCAGCCCGTTAAGTCCAATAACTAGTTATTGACTTATTGTAATTAATTAATATCTAGATATTAACTAATTACTTAACCGAATTATCATCGCATGTAAATTCGGTCGGACTTCCGATCAAGTTGGGTGCCAAGCAACACCGCATGATCCTAGAAGGTAATGGGGTTCAGCAACCCACTCATGGAACCTGTCCGTCCACAGTTACCATGTGACTATAATCCTTCGTTTGCACAATGCTCTCGAGTTAACTTAGGGTATGGTCAACTGTCAAACCCTAGATTGTCAACTCACTTGAATCAGACTCCGCTTTACAATATTCGAAAACCACTTTTCTGATATTGTTTCTGCTCTGGCCAGAGACTCCTGCGGATCTACTCTAGAGCATTCTCTCTCCAGTTACCTGAGAGCGAACGATCCTTTATTGAACACACAATCACCTTCGAAGGTCTTCCGCTGGACCCGATCCTTGACTATTTGAGATCCCGTGGATAGGGATTCGTAGGTCAAGGTCAAAGTCCAGAAGTCCACCGACAAGGTGTCTTTGGTGTCTCAAGTCCAAGGATCAACCACGCCACTGTGACGATGAATCAAGCCGATTAACAGTCAGGTAAATTACAATTCGGCGATTCATGTCGGATCAGTTCAGTGAACTCATTCTCCAATGAGCACCTACAGGTTTACTATTGTTTTTTGTCATTTTAGGAGTCTTAAGGACAACTTGGTAATTTTTCGATTAGAACTTCCTTTTGGGGACCTATATATGTCCTATGTACTCCCTTTTGGGAAGGCCAACAATGATTAGAATGAATGTTTGGAAAAAAGAGAGCAAAGGAAAGCTTGGCCGCTGGCTATGTGCATTGTGTGAAGATTGGGGTGGGACACCCCTTGTGTTCTCATGTTCCTTCTCTCCCCTCTCCTTCTTCTTCTACTATTTGTTCATCCTCTACGCGTGTTCTTCCTCTCCTCCTTTGGCCTCCGAGCCTTCATCAAGCTTCTCCCCTTGTTGTCCCGCTTCAAATTGTATCAGAGCCAAGTTTGATCAGGTCCAAGGCAGGCCCGACCTGGCTCGTGGTGGGTGCCGGATGGTGCAACTAGAGCTGTTATCGCACCGCCAGCACCACGATCTCGTTTGTGCTCCGATTTGTGAGCTGCTTGCGCCGTTGAGATCGTATCGGCGAGGCCGACCTCATTGTACGTTCTGTCCGATAGCAATGTCTCGTTTTGCATGCCGCACTTGCATGTTTTACAAGGATGTTTGTGCTCGCCGTCTGAGGTCATCCCGGACTCTGATTTGAGTGCCGTCAGCAGCATTGGTCTCGTCTCAGCAAAGCCCAATCTAGTTTCAGCACACATCTGCCCGACTTGCATTATTTTGCGTGCCACTTCTACACGCATATTAAGGTTCTCGTTTGTGCTCTGTTTCGCGTGCCGATCATATAGTTGGCATCCTTGTAGCAAGGCGGACCTCGTCCATCACTTTTAAAACCAATGGTACATCATTTTGCATGTCGCACTTGCACGCTTTACGAAGACGCTTGTGGGTACCGTTCGAGGTCGTCCCAGACTCTGATTTGAGCGCCGTCAGCGACGTTGGTCTCGTCTCAGCGAGGCTCATCCAGTTTCAACACACATCTACCCCAACTTACACCGTTTTGCATGCCACTTCCCATACTTCCCGAAGCAATGGCTACTGGCTACTCGAGCAAATATTGGGGGATGTCTAAGGATCTTGGATTGGATAAATTAGTGGATGATTGGAACAACTTCATGAATGATTGGAAGCACGATTTGGACCAGTTGAAGGGTGATCTTCGGAGTCTTTGTGTCATACTGACCAAGGCCAAAGGAAGTTGTCTATGAGGCCGACCCAGCGATGATCGAGGAATATGAAAATCAAATGAAAGAGGTACACCATGTAGTCGATCCAGCACTAGAAGATGAATATTTTGGGGAGGTTGAATCAGTGATGTCTGTAGCAGATAATGATGACATCTTCCTCATTGAAGAGAATGAGCCAAAGACAGGAAAGTTACTTGGAGATGTGGTCAATCAGCCGAAGGATGTTCGAGATGTCATCAATCTGCAAGATTTTGACCACATATGGAGCGACATTGAGGCACACTTTCCTCCTCCTCAAGCTAGAGCATTCCTGCGCATGATGATTCATGAGCCGTCTGTGTTATTTCCTGAGTATGCTACCATCATTTCTCCATGGATATTGACTCACTATAAAACTCGATGATGAGTTTTCTCAAATAAGAGGAGAATAATGGGAATTCAAGAATTAGAGAAACAGAGCCAAAGGTCTATCTTGTATTTTGTTTGGCCTATTAGAAGCCCAATTGATGTTTGTTCTATTTTATTTATTTATTTTCATGTTTTTTGTTATTTTAGGAGTCTTATGGGTAACTTGGTAATTTTCCTATTAAGACTTCTTTTTGGGGGGCCTATATATGTCCTATGTACTCTCTTTTCAAAAGGCCAATGATGATTAAAATAAATGTTTCAAAAAAAAGAGCAAAGAAAAGTTTGGCCGCCGGCTATGTGCGTTGTGTGAAGATTGGGGTGGAACGTCCCTTGTGTTCTCATGTTCCTTCTCTCCCCTCTCCTTCTTCTTCTACTATTCGTCCATCTTCTACCCATGTTCTTCCTCTCCTCCTTTGGCCTTCATCTAGCTTCTCCCCTTGTTGTCCCGCATCATAGGGTCCTGGAAATTTAATTTCTGCCACCTTCTAATGCCTGTCCTCAGGTTCAACATGTTTAGAGTGTAATTCTAGTTGAAGTTAGGCTGAGCTGCCCAAACTGCTGGGTCATATCCCTGCACAGGGGCAGTCTGGACCACATTGCCCCAGATTTGAAGGAAGTTTCTTTTGTGTGTCTATAAAGCCCCAAAGGGTTAATGTAGGTAGGAGTATGCTCACTACATATCCCTGCTAGCATATATGTAAGTGAAAAAGCCTGTGACGGAAGAAATAGAACCGCCCATTTCGGTGGGCGGCGAAGCAGCTTATCCTGCCGCTCGCCATGGCCGCCGCCGCCGCTTCCAGAAGCGTCCCCCTCTGCCGCTACCACCTTCTGCAACCCTCCTCCATCCGCCGCTTTCTTTCTACACTCCCACCTTCCAGGTCCCCCTTCCTTCCCACCGGCCACCTCCTCGTGTCCGCGCACCAGCAGCGCCGCCCCCACTGCACCGCCGAAGCCCACGAGCTGGAGGAGCCCCGCCTTCCCCTCTCCCGCGCCCACCCAAACGTGGTCGACATCCTCCGGGAGCGCGGCCTTCTCGAGTCCCTCACCAGCGAGGGCCTCCACTCAGCCTGCTCCGACCCCGCCTCCGCTCCCCTGGCCGTCTACTGCGGCTTCGACCCCACAGCGGAGAGCCTCCACCTGGGCAACCTTCTCGGCATCATCGTGCTGTCCTGGTTCCAGCGGTGCGGCCACAAGGCCGTCGCCCTCGTCGGCGGCGCCACCGGCCGAGTCGGGGACCCCTCGGGGAAGAGCCTGGAGCGGCCCGAGCTAGACGCCGAGACCCTCGAGAGGAACAGCGCCGGGATCAGGGAGATCATCTCCAGAATCTTGGGAAGAACCGCTTCGAATGTGGGTTCTGATCAAAATGTGATCTTGGGGACGAATTCAGGGGATTCAGGTGATAAAGGACTGATCGTGGAGGGGAATATGGGGAAGGACGGCAATTTGAGCGCTGCAGAATGGGGATCATGTGGTTCTTTTGTGATTCTGGACAATTACGATTGGTGGAAGGAGATGAAGCTGCTGGATTTCCTCCGGGAGGTCGGGAGGTTCGCCCGAGTCGGCGTGATGATGGCGAAGGAGAGCGTCAAGAAGCGGCTGGCATCGGAGGAGGGGATGAGCTACACAGAATTCACATATCAGCTCCTGCAGGGCTATGACTTCCTGTACTTGTTTAAGAACATGGGTGTGAACGTGCAGATTGGTGGCAGCGACCAGTGGGGGAACATCATTGCCGGCACAGAGCTGATCAGAAAGATCTTGCAGGTTGAAGGGGCGTATGGACTCACATTTCCCCTCTTGTTGAAGAGCGATGGGACTAAGTTTGGGAAGAGCGAAGGCGGGGCGATCTGGCTGGCCCCTTCAATGCTGTCCCCCTACAAATTCTATCAGTACTTCTTCTCAGTCCCGGATGCGGATGTTGTGAGGTTCTTGAGGATCCTGACTTTCTTGAGAATGGAGGAGATCAGGGAGCTGGAGGAGGCGATGAGGATGCCCAGCTATGCGCCCAACACTGCTCAACGGAGACTTGCCGAGGAAGTAACACGTTTTGTTCATGGGGAAGAGGGCCTACAGGAAGCATTGAAGGCGACTGAAGCCTTGAGACCGGGAGCGGAGACGCAGTTGGATTCAGACACCATCGAAGGCATTGCCGAGGATGTGCCTTCGTGTTCTTTGGGTTATGACCAGGTGTTGGATTCTTACCTGGTCGACCTTTCAGTCTCTTCTGGTCTGCTTAGCAGCAAGTCGGCTGCACGGCGCCTGGTTAAGCAAGGGGGTCTTTATCTGAATAATAGAAGGGTAGATAGCGAGGAAAAGGTTATTGAAGCAGGTGACATCATTGATGGGAAGGTACTTCTATTGTCTGCAGGAAAGAAGAATAAAATGGTTATAAGAATATTGTGATTGTCTTCATTCCAAGTGAGAGGATATCCTGATTCCTCTTGTTAATTGTTTTTCCTCGATTCTTCTTGTCTCATTCTTATACTTCACTACAATTTGTTGAATGAGTCAACTTAACTAGAGCTAATTTTGTAGCAGGAATAGTGAATGTATTTTCTTGAGATGGTATAGTTTTTATTCACTCATCCTTTCCAATTCATGCTTCTTTGATTGAGAAAAGTTTTTGCATGATTGCATCAGTACCATTGTTACCTCTTCTTTTTTGCTTAGATAGTGTTGTATTGCTACAGGTTCCAGAACTTCTATTAGCATTTCTTGAGAGAGCATAATCCATTCCAGTGAAATCATTGCTTGCATAATTTCTTTAGATGGGATTTGTAGGATTATGGTCTATAGAATGTTCTCTCATCCCTCCATAGGAGCATGTATTAAAACATTGTGACTGGTAGTAGATATAATGGGATGGCATTGAAGTGATTTAGCAGTAAGTGTACTAAATTTCCCCAGATGCACTTGAGGGTGACAGCCGTCACAAACTTGGAAAGTGAATCTGGGGAAATTTGGTAAGTTTGATCCTCTACTTTGCATCATCTTGTCGAGAGTTGATGCTCGACAGGGCAGCTGGTTTAAAACTGTCGATAACTCTACATATCCTGTTCCCCTGGCCAAACCCAGATTGATGGGATAGGGCTTATGCCGTTACAGAGGGTTGCAAGGAAGGATTAAAGGTGATTGAAGCTTAATACCTAGAAAAAAAGGAAGCTATTGATATGCAAAGAGCACTGTGAGAACAGAATAATGCATCTAGATTGCAAAAACCTTAGCAACTAAATAAGATAATTCATTAAAATAGAATCCCCTATACATGAGGAATGAGGACAGATATGATCCTTCTGCGTGAAGGACATGGTGATTGTCAGGTGTTAACTATTGAATTTGGTGGTCTGGTTGTACACAATGCAAATCAAAGCATCAGGTGGTAACTACAAAAAAAGTGTGGATGGGTTTTTCCCTTTTTTGGAAAATTGTGGATGAGTTTGGTGTTAAAAATTGATCTTCACATTTCTTTTTTGGATGGCAAAAAGATGGCCTTTTTCTTCTTCTCTACTGAAGACTTTCAGGGCATGGTTGTTCTTATCTTCTTGTAAACGGTGAATTGTGTTTTGATTTGTGAGTCTTGCTTGATGTTTAAGGAATCTATTGCTTCATGCCTTAGCTTGTCCCCTCTCAAAGATAACAAAACACTTGTTATTGGCTTTGTGATTTGAATGTTTGTCTACTTATCCTGTGCAGGCTTCTCAGTATGTGATGTGCATACCCTTTTTTCATTCAAGAGCTACTTGAGTTAATTCTATCAGTAAGAATCACTTTTGCTCTTTTCCTTAACAGAAAAACTGGTTGTTTCCTACTATGTTCGAACCTTCTCCATTTTTTCTTGAATGTTCAGTCACTCCACATTTTATCTCTTATCTTTTGGCCAAAGTAAGTGCAAGCTATTTTCCTTTGAGTTATCTGGTTTATTTATCTAGGAAAAAGTTGTATTTGACTTATTTTATTTTCTCGATGCCAAGGGGAATGCAGAAAGGTCTTTGTTCCATTGAGTTAGCATCCTTGATATATCTTAGATGGAAAAATATGCCCCTATGGATTTATTTCTGCAATTTTTCCGTGGAGGTTTATTATCTTTTGAAGGGTAGAGATTGCTGATTCTGTTTATCTCTTGGTGTTCCTTGCTCCACATGCAAAGGAGAGTTTCCTTTCATGCATCTGAGATTTAAGAAGGGATTTTACTTCTGACAGGATGATATATTGGTTAGACTTGGGATTTGGGAATTTCTTCTTCAGAGATGTAATCAGTGTTTCCTCCACTGTCTTCCTCTAATTCATTCATCAAGGAAGTTTTGTATCAGTGAGCAGGAACGGTCAAATCTGGCCATGTAAAAGACTGGTATCTTCAAATCAGGAGTAGCAATCCAACTATTGACATAAATGTTGGATCATATTGATATGACAATACTTTTCTTTTCTCAAGGAAAGAGTGAGCGTGCCAGAACCCACTTGTTGACAAAAAGGGAAAAATGATTCATATTTTACGAAGGCCTGTTCTTGACTTGTTGAAATATTTAAGTTTAGCTTCTGTTGTCAGTTGCAAATGTTCATGGAACTTTCGCTCCTTTTGACATTGTCTGATCTCTCTCTCTCTCTCTCTCTCTCTCTCTCTGTGTTTTTACTAAATTGATAACCTAAATACCAATACCTGCAAGAGGAAGGTTCTCTTGTGAGTTCATATTCATGTAGTTCTTTGTCTTATCCAGGTGACATGGTCTAGGAAGGGATAGCAAACTCTTAGCTGGAATTCCCATTCCTATCTCTACTGTAAGAAAGGAACTGAATATTTTAATCATATTATGCCAAAGATCTCATCCACATGTAACTTGCTTTTAAACTGTCATATCGTGACAGTACCTCAGACATCAAATTTTCTTGTCCAAAACATATACAGATGAACCATACTAGACTAGAGCTTGTTAAGGCTACTGACTTGTTCGTACAGTTGTATACTATATTTGAACAACAACACACTTTTCAAGAAGATAAAGGAAAAGAGAAAGGATATATAATCAACTAATAATCAAATTTTCTGCATGACATGAATAGAAAGTCACAAAGAAATTCATTTTGACAAGTTTTCAGAAACCATAACATTGCATAGCTAGGTATATAGAATAATCAAAGAATGTGATGTTTTCTAACTGGCAGTGTCGTTTTACATCATGCTATGTAAGACAGTGCAAAAGCCTTAAAGAGATGTTTGGACGGTAGTGGTCACAGCTGGGTAAGCTTCCAAAAGCTTCAAGTTCCAAAATTGCTAGTGTATGGGAGTTTGTGCATGTCTTGGGTCCAACACAAGTTGGGAAGGAAAGAGGCCTTGGAAATGATTGAAAAGTATTTACATAGGTGCAAGAGTCCTTATTCTTCCTGATTGGAGAGTATTCACTGCAAGCGAGAATTGGCACTCAACTAGTTTTTTCTCAGAAATGGCTCATCTTGCCTTTCCTTTTTCTGCTGTATGGATCTTTCATATTGTCTCCTCATCCCGATGTTGTTTTATTTTACGCAACATGTAGCAACCGACTGAGCCTATTATAATACTATTTTATGCTGCTTGTGTCCTGGTAACTCATGGTTTGGTCTTCCCACACTTGTAGGACTGCCACTAGCCGCTTGTGGCCTTGCCATTTCTACTGTTTCATGGTTAAATCCTTCACACGCCTGCATCAGATCCACTTCCATGGAATCAGGTAACAGGCAGCTATGTGGCACCACTTACATGGAATCAAGTAACAACTATGATTTGAAGGGCACAGACATGGGTGTGACATGGTGTCACGTGTCGACATAGACACACGCCTCGGACACGGTAAATTATCGAACATAGGACACGGGGACACATGAATTATATATACATAGATATATGTATTATATATATGTATAAACATTACGTCATAGATATATGTATTACATATATGTATAAACATTATGTACATCTAGTTATTACTTCGTATCAACAGAGTTAACGAGATTTTTAGACTATTGATCAAGCTATCGTATAAAATGTAAAAATCTTTTTTGATAAAATTTTGATAAAGAAAGGACTTAAAGACAATTATTGTTCTAAAAGTATTATGGGCGACACCCGTTTATCTTCATCCGCAACTCCAACTTCTAACTGAACACACTGCCTCACATGATGACAAGGAAGGGAGGAGTAAAAAGGCTTTGCAGGCAGGCTGGAAGAAAAGAGGTAAATGTGGAAGGCAGGAAGTGGAAAACGTGGGATTGAACGCCGTGTTGACACGAGTCGACACGGAGTGTCCCACTGTTATGAGGGTAATAGCTAGTGATCGGTAATGATTTTGTGGATACTTTTATTTATGTCAGAGAGCCGTGTCGGACATTCGGATATTCGTGTCCAACTCTCTGTTTTAAGATTTCAAAGTAAATATTAAAGATTTTTTATAATACTTAGCATATCTTCTCAGAATATTTGTCTATATGATGAAATTCGATATATTTGAGTTATATATTTTATATAAATTTTAATAATTATATTTTATATATACATGTGTAACTACTTATTCATGTATATATATTCGTATATTCTCCGTGTTCTTGTGTCCTATTTTAGGATATTGTCGTGTCTGACGCACGTGTCCGTGTCGACACTTGACACTCGTGTCCGTGTCCCACGGATCATAGGTGATTGGTAACAGGCAGCCATGTGGCACCACATTTAGAGCTCGGGCTTAGCTAATTGCAGCGAGCGGAGGGAATTTTGTCATTTTGGGCCTTCTGTGAGATCAGTGTCAGTCAGTTGTGTTCAAAAGCCAATTTTCTTCTTTGATTGGGGATTCTTCAATAAATTAATGCGTTCACAAGTGATTACTTCTGCCGATCCTTGTCCAACCTTCACTTAATTATTTTTGCATGTTTTACGTACCTGGATATGGGCAAATTATGTTTGTCTCATGATTCACCCTTTTCTAGCAGGTGGCCTCTTGATTTTGTTTAGTTGAATTGGTGCAGAAGTGTTAGCTTGTTACTACATTTAAATTAGCCGAAAAGTATTTGAATCAGCTTACCTAAATGATAATGCAATTTATTGTAGTGATTAAGACAGTTATGCATGGCTTCACCTCCAATACTGTCAAAACTGGTAGTCGGGGAACCTCTGTTCTTATACCTGTCGGTCACTCCTCACTCTCTGAGTTTAGTACCAGTAAGGGACAACGAGATGCAAAGATCGGTTTATTACACCAGCAAAGTGATGTAAGGGCCCGAGCTGAGATACCTGATCGCTGAAAAGTTTGTGCTCGCTCTGATCCACTCGGCCAGGCAGCTACGCTCGTACTTCCAAGCTCACCCCATAGTGATCTACACGAGCCAACCACTGGGCAGGATCTTGTAGAATCCTGAAGCATCAGGATGCTTGATCAAGTGGGCGGTCGAGTTAGGAAAATTTGATATCACCTACAAACTAAGGACCGCCATCAAGGCACAAGCGCTCGCTGGCTTCGTAGTTGAGTGCAGGATCTCGACACAGGAGTCGAGCGGAACCCGCCTCGGTCCCGTTTGGGAGCTATACGTCGACAGACCCTCCTGCGCGTTAGGCAGCGACACATGAGTAGTCTTGTTGTCCCCGGAGGGAATCAAACTTCACTATGCCTAGCGCTTCAAGTTCCCCGCGTCCAACAACATTGCAGAATATGAAGCCCTCCTATCAGGCATTCGCATGGCCCGGAGCATGGGGACCACCAAGATAAGGATCTTCACTGACTCCCAACTAGTCGCCAGCCAAATCCATAAGAACTTTGAGGCCTGAGACCCAGGTATGAGTCGATACCTGTAGGAAGTCAAGAACCAAGCTGGAAAAAAAAAGCTCGAGCTTCTTGAGGTAATCCAAATACCAAAAGAAGAAAACATCAAGGCTGATTCTCTGTCTCGATTGGCATCCTTTATCGGCTTGGTACCTTCTCAATCCGTCCTCATCGACGAACTTGACCGATCGAGTTTTCAAAAAGCGGTCGTACAAACTGTCAAGAGGAACGAATCTTGGATAGAGACAATCACGGAATTCCTGACGCTAGGCAAGTTACCATAAGACAAGATGGAGGCAAGGAGCATCAGAAACTGAGCTAGACGATTCACCATGGTAGGCAATTCCTTGTACCGACGATCCTTCTCTTAACCCCTATTAAAATGCCTCCATCTGGCAAAAGTCCTAAGGGCTATCTAAGAATTCCACGAAGGGATGTGTGGAAGCCATCTGGGAGGCCATTCTTTAGCCCGCATGCTACTACGTCAAGGGTATTGATGGCCGACTCTCTAGAAGGACTCCATGGAATATGTCAAGAAGTGTGATAAGTACCAACGCTTTGCGGTGACACCACACTAGCCAACGGTACCCATGACGAGCTTCCTGGAGCCATGTCCATTTGCAAGGTGGGGGATAGACATATTAGGTCCTCTGCCCAAAGCTCAAGGATAGAAGAAGTTCATCATAGTAGCCATCGACTACTTCTCCAAATGGATAGAGGCGGAGCGAATGACAAAGATTACGGAGAGAGCAGTATGGAATTTCTTCTGAAAATCCATAATTTGCAAATTCAGTATCCCGAGAGCAATAGTCTCAGACAATGGAAGGCAATTCGCCAGCGCCTATTTCAGAGAGAAGGGTGAGCAGTTGAAAATCAAAAATTGCTACACGTCGGTCGCCCATCCTCAAGCTAATGGCCTGGTGGAGAATGCTAATCGAACCTTACTTCATGGAGTTAAGATCTGATTATAGGGGGCCGCAGGATCCTAGATAGTAAAATTACCCAGCATTCTATGGTCGCACAGAACAACACTCGGGCAACTACAGGAGAAACCCCTTTCCACCTTACGTATGGGGCGGAAGCTTTAATCCCTTTGGAAGTGGGAGCCCCTCGCAACGGGTGGAAGCCACAGAAGCAGAGAGCCACCGGAACCTAAGGGAAAACGTCAACATGCTACCAGAGGCCCGAGAGAATGCCAGGATCCGAATGATGGAATACCAACAGAGGATGGCCAAATATTATAACCCGAATGTCAGAGAAAGACAGTTCTTCCTGAGAAATTTAGTTCTATCGAGAACTGGGACCTCGGCACCACAACTGGCCATAGGAAAACTGGCCCCCAATTGGGAGGGACCATACCGAGTCTCAGAAGCCCTCAGAAAAGGTTCTTACAGACTCTCCACGTTCGACGGAAGAGAGGTAACCTGCACTTGGAACACCGACAACCTTCGGGCTTACTATTGTTGATCCCGCTTCCTCTTGTATTTAATGGCCAAAGAAATGAAATTTTTTTATCCTTTTTTCTGTAAAGCCATTTCATTCCCCGAGTGCTCATACTCGGGAAGGGCACATAAAGCCATTTCATTTCCCGAGTGCTCACATTCGGGAAGGACACATTTAGCCATTTCATTCTCTGAGTGCTTACACTCGGGAAGGACACATTTAGCCATTTCATTCCTCGAGTGCTCACACTCGAGAAGGGCGCATAAAGCCATCTTATTCCCTGAGTGCTCACACTCGGGAAGGACACATTTAGCCATTTTATTCCCCGAATGCTCACACTCGGGAAGGGTGCATAAAGCCATTCATTCCCTGAGTGCTCACACTTAGGAATGGCACATTTAGCCACTTCATTCCCCGAGTGCTCACACTCGGGAAGGACGCATAAAGCCATTTCATTCCCCGAATGCTCACACTCGGGAAGGGCACATTTAGCCATTTCATTCCCCGAGTGCTCACACTCAGGAACGGCACATTTAGTCATCCCATTCCCTGAGCGTTCACGCTCAGGAAGGGCATTTACAGCCATGTTATTTCTTTGAATCCTCACACCCGAAAGGGCTGGCAAGCCATATCCAAGCAAAACCATTCAAGAGAAATACTTGGCGGGTCACATTGTGGTTCCAACAAGAAGGTGATGGATAACATTCTTTCAATCAAGGAGCAAGTACATTGATTCTGCCCAGAAGTTAAGCCTCGCTTGACTCTCCTCAGTGCCGACCTTCGCGTTGACCTCCTCACCTGTCGTGACACCTCCTTCCTCTGATAGGGAGTGGCGCTTCAACGGGGAAACCCGAGGCTAGAGCAAGACCGAACCCCTTTAGAACGGCGTTGGCGAGGAACATGATGACATCGTCAAGATCATCCTCCCAAAGTTCCATCACCAACTGGGCTCCCTCCTTAGAGAGCCCTTAGGGAAAGCCCTCCGGAATAGGGTTGGCAGCTAGATCCCTCTAAGTCGTGGGAAACGGCCATTCCTCCCCGGCCAGGCAGTCCACCCAGAAGAAAGCCTCCTTCCACCCCTGTGGGGGGAAGTTGTGAGGCACAAAGAAGGGCCCTTGGCCGCGAGGGTTGATAAACTGAAGGAAGCCGCGCATGCCAGGGATTAGACAACGGCGGACAATGGCGATATGACAGAAGATGTTAGGTAAAGCGTCGACGTAATCATAGAGCCTTAGCAGGGCGTTGAAGGCCATGACCAAATGCCAAGAGTTCGGGAGGATCTATGCAGGCGCCACCGCAAAAAGTTGCAACAACCCCATGACAAAAGGAGAGATTGGCAGCCGAAAGCCTGCCTCAAACATGGCCTCAATAGCCATGAAAGACCCGGGACTACCCGAGTAGAGGCGGTCCTCGGCCGAAGGCATGCTGTAACGACCCGCCACCCTATAATCGGGGATCCGATTACTCAATAGGTATCGAATCATTAAAATTTGGTGCCAAACCAGGATCTCAATAAGTCTGAAAAATAAATAATAAATTAAGTTAAACAATCCATAATATATCGAATTGTGAAGGAAGTGCATAAATAAAAAATTATTACAATTCGACTCGACTCAACAAATAATTACATAGTCCAACTGAAAAAAAATAATTATGCGTACAGGTCTGAAAAAGAATAACAACTACATTGGGGCATACCTCGGAATAGTGGCCGCTGGCACGCAACCCAACACAGAACCCTTCATGCTACGCCTACCTGGAACCCTCACCTAAAAATCGCAGGAATGAGTCTCATCGAAATGGACTCAGTAGAGATCCTCCAATCCTCACCACCCACACACGCAACCATAGAGCAACAAGACTAGATATAGGCAATTAAAGTAAAGCAGTAAACACAACTCCCAAAGATTCCCAAATTTCGATATGAAACACATACATTTGTAAATGCAACAGGCACAACTCTGAAACCACTCCACCATGGAGTCTACAACCGGCGTCACGGCTAAACACGCAAACCACGCAGGTGACGCGGAAAACACCAACCCGCTGGAACAGAATAGCAACCCCTCGGATAGCATACTGGCTACTCCGGCCTATCTAACTCTAGGTAGTTCTGTCTCCTCCCAGCCACGAGTGACACTCTGAATGTACCATTCCTACACTAGTACTAGCTATACCCCAAGGTACACCAGGTGACCCTCTCTCTAGGCGTCACCCCACCACTTCCGCACCGGCGCTGTGTCACTCCCACACCGACACAGGATGCCTAAGCACTAACAACTGTCACTCTAGGTCCACAATCGCACAAAACACAACATAGTGCGATCCGATCACGTAGAAATCTCCGTCCCCAATGTATGATTCCAAGCATGCATTTAATCAAATTAACTAACAATGTACACACATGTTATTTATAGGGATTAATGAGGTTCTTTCTTGAATCGCGTCTCCCGTGGTCGACGTCATTCAAGACCCTAAAATAGGTTTAGTTTTCGCGAAGCCATTAGGACCAGGGATACTGGGCTGAATGGCGTCGCCCATGGCCGACACTATTCAACTCTTTATCCCACACTGGTCTCGGAAACAAGGTAACTTGGCCGCTGAATCGCGTCGATCAGGTCGATGCCTATCTCAAATAGTGTCGGCCTGACTGGACGCCATTTACGCCCGAAACTATGTTTCACCGAGCCAAACCGAGGGTCCCTCTTCTCCCCCAAAATACTAAAAAACGTGAAAGAGACAAGGGGAGAAGTTTACAAACCGATGATCACCCAAAATCCCATTTCATAAAAATGCTCATTCTCATTAAAAACCCCCTTAGAACATGCTTTTTACCCAAAAAAGTCCATATACATCGCATGCTTCAAAGTGGAAAAATCATAGTTTTAAACAAAACACAACAATAATCGTCACCCTACCGGTTACTTGAACTCCTCCTTACTCCTAGCCGCCAAACCGCCACGTTATGAGCCGCCGCCAATACCGTTGTAGACGTTGTCACTCCACTGGGACGTCGGCCGCCGTCCGAAGAGCAAAGTGTCACGGAGCAGATGGTGGTGGTAGTGGTGAGGGTTAGGAGGTTGATGGAGTGGAGGAAGAGGAGGAATGGGGAGAGGAAGAGAAGGAGAAGGGGAAGGAGGCGTCGGAGGGTTTGGAGAGAGGGAGGAGAGCGAGAGAGAAAGAGAGAAATAAGAGAAAGGAGGGAAGGTCCATACATCAAATCAAACAAGTCTAAATTGTGTCGTTCTAGGAAGACACCATTCAGACGACAGGATGCGGGTTGTATACTAGCAGATCTCTGAATGGCGTCTCTCATGGCCGACGCCATTTAGACGATCAGACCGGAGCCGTACACTGGCACCCCAACACTCGCCCAAGAGCCCATACCCCATGCCCACAAGGGCCCAAACCAAGGGGTTAGACACCGAAACCGACCCAATAACTAGGTCTGAAACTTCAGTCCTTACACACACGCAGCCCAAACTGAGCAAGGATTCGAAACCTACCCCGTATCCTATCAAGCGAGCCAACATTGATTGTGGAGGCCCTAAGGGAGGCCCGATCCGCCTCCGCTACGCAAGCATAGCCTAAAGACATTTCAACTGAACAATAGGAAAAGGAACTACGAGAAGGAAGATCGCGTAGGTGACTATGGCTCAGCCCCTTCCCATGCTACTCTTTTTATAGGCGTGAAACGGGGTACTTTTTACTCGTAACTGATCATGCAGTAAAGGCAAGAAAGCTATAACCAGCCTTGACCGAGTCTAAAAAGGAAACAATCAAAGATACCCACTGGGAAAGGAAGAAGTAAAAGTAGCAAAACGGCATTGTATTCAAACTGGATGACCGGTCATGTAATTGAGGTACAAAATAAAGGCTTTAACGAGCCAACAAAAGAAAAAAGAGAGAGCTTAAGGCGGACCGGCCATCTTGTTCCCTAACAGGACCCGAGTTACAGAATGTGTTGGCCCGACGTAATCCAAGTGGAAGGCCATTTGAATATTTTCTTCGACAAGGCACCTCGAATACCTTGTCGGTTACAACTTTCGTCTGGTTGGGATCCAGAGAAGATATCTTAAGAGTCAGCAGGGGCCTCAGCGGGCGACGGTGGAATCCTCGACAGCAAGCTCCTGGGGGTCAGTCGGAGAGTCGGCGAGATCAACAGCTTCAGAGGCCTTGGCCTCCTTAGCACCTTCCTCCAAGTCCTCGACGTTGGAGCGGCAGGTGAGGTCGCCCTGCTCCAACTACTCCAGGTCCTTGGCGAGCGGGCACAGCTCCTTAGTGCGAGCAGCAATCGCCCGAAAGCCGACTGAGAACCACTTGGCAATACCTTTGTCGTAACCGACATTGTATTGCTCAAGGCTGAACTCAATCTTCTCGTCAAGATACTCGGGAGAATATTTGAACTGAGTTAGAGCCTTGGTGGCAGTTGTCTCTAGCGACCGAGCTCAAGCATTGGCGATCTAGAGATCGTCCTCCACCTTCCTCTTGCGCTCCTCCGACTCCGGCACCTAGGCCGAGGCGAGTTTGCCACCCAGTTCTTCCTTTGCCTTGGTTGCCTCCTCCTGAGCCCGCCGCAGCTTAGCATGCTCCTCCTCGGCTTACCGCCGATCTGTCTACATCTCGTCAAGCCTTTCAGCGAGGCGATACGTTTGGACAAGCATCCGCAGGCCAGACTACAATCCCCAAAGGGAAGGATCCGAGTTTTCCCTCTTCTCCTCCCGAGCGCGCTCCATTGGGATGCACGCGGCCAGGGCCAGATCGTGCACCACATCCCCATCAGCGAAGGTGCTATCGGGGTAGACCCTCTATATGGGAGGCTACCACGGCATCAGTTTCTGGGGAGAAGGAGAGACCACCGGCAACCTGGGCTCGACCGGGGCGCTCAGGATGATGACCCCCCTAGAAGGTCAGGGTGTTTCGACTGCGACCGATTTCTTGCCGCTGGACGCGGGGGCTTTCCCCATGTCCACCCCACGCCTGCTTCGACAGGTGCTGCCGCCCACGGCCGCTTTTGGTTACCGAGGAGAGTCGTCGGCAGCCCACTTCTTCAGGCGCATCTCCTCCAGGCGAGCCGAGATATCTGCACCATCGGCCATAGGTCCCGTCAGCGGAATGCCCTCGGGGACATCGAGGAAAGACGCATCAAGACCAACGTCCAACTCGAGAGCCTCAGCGAAAGGCGGGCCTGTGGACGCTCCCTCTCTGACCTCCACCTCGCCTTGAGCTACGAAGGCTCCTTCCTCAACCTCTGCGTCACCCCGAGCAGCTTCCTCTGCAAGCGATGCTCGAATGATAGTCTCGACTGAGAAAAACAAGTTAGCAAAATCACAAAACCATCATAAAGAAGCGACACATGCCAAGGCGTGCACTCACTCTTGGACTCCCGTAGAGCAAGGCCGACCCTCAACAATGCGGTCTCGGAAACCTCAAGGTCAGCGTCGCTCACCACTCTGGGTCGGAGAATCGCCCTCTTTGGCTCCACCTCAGGGGGGATCTGATAAGGCAATGGGTCCTCCCGCACGGGGGTAAGTTGAAGGCCGTGCGGAAATCCCAGGGAGGGATGATCTTAGGGTCTCGAGTGATGAAAAAGAAATGGTTCTTCCACGATTTGTGGCTCGAGGTGGAAGAACTCAGTCGGAGAAACAAATTACGAGGATGAGCCTTCACAAAGAAGAACCCATCGTCGATCAAGGTGTGGGGAAGACGCTAGAACATACAGTGGAACAACACGGCGGTGGACTCGACACACCACTCACGGCAGATAAGGAGGAAGGTGTAACTATAGAACCGAGCGTTCGGCGTCAACTGCGTCGACACCAGTCATACAAAACGAGGCATCGGGAGTTGGAAACCGGCCAAAAACATCTTCCAGTATGCTACGAAGAATCGGGGGCCTCAAAAGAAAGTTGATCCTTAGGACTGGCTGCAACGAGACGGTATCCGTGAGACACTTTATACTCCATCATCTGCCTCAACTCGTCTTGTTTAATTAAGCTATGACTATGGCGAGCCAAGGCTGAAGCCCTCATCTCAGAGCGACTGGAAGAGCTAGAGACTTCCTCTGAAGTCTAAAGCCATTAAGGAGGAAGGGGAAGATCGATCGGTGCAAGGGGATGACCTACTAGATGAGAAAGGCGTGGTTTCGGAGACCACGAAGCGATCCCAGGAGCAGGAATCAAAGGGGGAGAAGTCCCTGGGGGTCCGAGGAGTCAACGGAACTGAGGGCCAAGATGAACTCACCAGGAAGAACAGCGAAGAATTGGGTAGCACGGGAGCTCTCCCTCTACAGGCTCAGCAAGTGAAGAAGAGTTCAGGAACATGCGTAGAAACGAGCTTGCCTCCCTTCCCACTCTATTGTCTTTATAAGGGGAGAGCAACAATTATGTCTACCTCTTTTCCGCTTGGGACCTCGAACGACACCAAGACAACCCATCATGATGGCGGTCTGAGCAATCAACTCGAAGATGAGGGGATGCACCCCACGGTGGTAGCCTCCGAGCATCCAATCAGGCCCATGGAAGCGCCACGTGGACAAATCGACCCCCTGCGGAACGTTCGGGGATCGCAGAGGAGAAGCAATGCTATCATTTCCTATAAAGGGATGCCATTTCAAAGCACAACCGACATCCCCAGGGATCACTCGGGGATTACGAAGCGACACAAGTTGGGCGCCCTTTTAGATAATAACATGTGCTACGCGTCTCACACCTAGCGGCGAAGACGACCTTTCGTTGGACCTCCTACGCAATTTCAATCTCACATTCGAAATTCGAATAAGGGAGTGAGGGGGACAGTGATGAGGGGTGATTGGATCCGGCCCAACCAGGCTCATTTAGCCCACGGGCCCAAAGGCCTACGGCCCACCGAAGCTGGTGCGAGGGGACATGTGGCACTCGGTACCCTAACCCGCATGATAGAGGCAGGAGTCCGGAACCACTAAGTCTAGATCATTGGATCTCCCAACCTCGCGTCCAGTAGCAGCTCTAGAGACCCCTTAGGATCTCGACTAACCCCCTTGAGACTCGAGGATACGCTTACTGCCCTAAATCTTCTTTTATCGGCAACTCAGCCAGAGGGAGACCAGGGACCCAGTGTCGGAAGACCCCTTCCCCCGGTCTCTCGCAATAACGAAGGTCCCTGGCCCCTCCCCCCCCAACCCGAGGGGCAACCCTTCGCGCCTCCACACCATTAGGCGGATCTTTCGGACACAACTACCCACTTACGGTGGATCCGCGTAATCCGCGCCCCACAACTGTGAGCGGATCTCTCATTGCCCACTATCCTACGATCTCCATAATGAAGGGTATCTAATCGTAGGCGAATCACCCATTGAGAGGAAACCGTTCCTGGGACGCCTCAGGGGAGAAGGACTATATAATCACCGGATCTTCTCCGGTCCAAGGTAAGCCATTCTAAGTACGAAAAACCCCTAGCAAGATCCCATCTTCTAGCACCTAACCTAGGCATCGGAGGGTCTTTATCTCCAACAGACTGGGGATTCCCCTTGACGCCTCCGTTCCCCTCTTGCAAGTTCTATCTTGGGCATTTCCACTCCAAACAAATTCTATCGAGTAGTCGGGATGTTCGATCGGACGGTCTCTGTAGTCCGACCAGTTTCCAACCACTATACATTCCAAACCAAATTCATCTACTGGGTAAGCCTTGTTAGTCTTAAGTGACCTACAAGCCAATATGACTTTGTAATCTCGTTCATTATTAATAAAATGACAATATATTCATTATGTATAATTCGTTATTATCGTCTTATAATGAAGTCCGTGGATATGTGCGATAGTGATCAGATTATGATAAAATCATACTAGTGAGACTGATCACTTAAACACACATATTCTTAATAGTTCCTAGTCGAAGGATATCCGAGAAGGACATCGAATATCCGGTTAGACTAGTACAGATTACTCCCGCTCATAAGATGAGAGTGACTGATCTCATAGTCACTTGTGTGGAGATACTAAGGCGAATATGTAGGTGCTCATTAGAGAATGAGTTCACTAAACTGATCCGACTGAATCGCTACATGGTATTGTACCTCACTGTCAACCAGCTTGATTCTATTATCGCAGTTGCGTGGATGGTCTTCGGACCTGAGACACCAAAGACATCTTGTCGGTGGACTTATGTGCTTTGACCTTGGTTTATGAATCTCTAACTACGGGATTTTAAACAACCAAGGATCGGGTACAGTGGAATACCGTCGAAGGGAATTGTATGTCAATAAGGAATCATTCGCTCTCGGTATGATGAGAGAAAATGCTTTAGGAAGGATGCGCGAAAGTCTCTGGCCAGGGCGGACGATAATATCGGGAAAAGAGTTTTCCGATATTCATCAGCGGCATCCAATCCAAGTGAGTCAACCGGTTAGGATTTGACAGCACGCTATACCCTGAATTGACTCGATAGTATTGTACGAATGAATGATTATATCTACGAGGTAACTGTCAGCAGAAAGGTTCCAAGAGTGGGTTACTTAACCCCGATACCTTCCGGGTTCACGTAATGTTGCTTGGCACCCAATGTGATCGGAGGCCCGATCGAATTTGATGTGCGACATTGATTCGATTGATTAATTAATTGATATGAGTTATTAATTGATTAATCAGGCCAGTGAGGAGTCACTGGGTTAATTGGGCTATTAACCGGACTGGTTATTGGGTCTAAAGGGTCACACGCAAATGATTCTCAAGGTGATGGATAAATAAGTGGATTTTATATAAACTGGGGGTTTTTATGAAAAACTGCACGATTAGTATAAAATGTAGCGAGCGGGTTGAGTAGGCCAAACTGCTGCTAACCCTAGCCGCCGCCTCCTCTCTTCCTCTCTCTCTCTAGTGTCCCAGACAAGTCTGGATCCCCAGATCTGTTCTGCCGCTTCTCCGACTCCCGTTCGACGGGAAATCGTCCGCGCGTTGCGGCGATCGTTGCGGCGAACGGTGGAGACTTCGTGGGCTGCGAAGAACTAGGAACGTGAGGATATCCGTCGCAAGGAGGACTGCGTGGACTCCGCTAGAGTCCGGACGCTTGCGCGGCTTACGGTGTCACACCGACGGAACTGAACGATTGCGGATTCGAATCCGCACACGGTAAGCACCGATTATCCGATAATCCAGTTTTTGGTATTTTCGAAGCGGGAACAGATTGCCGATTTAATTTTATTTTCCGCTGTGTGGGCGATCCGGAGAAACCCAAGAACCCTATAGTGGTATCAGAGCCAGGTTCCACTGTTTCTCGTCTCGTTTCAGTCTCCGATTTAATATTTCCATGAGTTATTCCATGCAACGGTTCAATTTTCTTTGTTGGATCCGTGTTCATGCGATGAATACAAATTATATAATAATTTTAATTATTATAATTCTGCAAAATTCGAAATTTTAATTTTTGGGGTTTGGTATTCTTCGTGAGACGAAAAATGTCGATGTTCGGGTATCCCCAATCGTTGGGGAGGTGGGCCGGCACCCCAAATCATCTCAGAGATGTCGCCGGTCACCACCAGGCCTGCAGCTGGCACCGGAGAGGGAGATGGAGGAGCACAATCCTCTCTTTAGTTTTCGGTTTTGAACCAAAAAATTCTAAAGGCATAAGGGGCTCGGCCATGACTTTCTTGGGCCTTCACCGGCGTCCCCGCCGGCGCCGGAGGTGTCGTTGGCGGTGCTGGGCTGTTGGCTACCGGTGGCCAGCCATCGGTCGGCGCCGTGGAGAGCCACCGCCCCCAAACCCCCAACCTGCAAACGTGGTTAGGGTTTCCTGTTGTGAAAGAGGGGCGTCGGGTTTGTTGGCGGGCCGATCTGGCAGCGGGTCAGACCGGGGTGGGCCGGCGGGGCTCCTAGATTGGCCGGGCTAGGCCAGGCGGGGCCTAGCCACGAGCCAGGGTTCGAACCTGGTTCAAACTAGGCCGAGCCAATGGCTCGGGCCAGATCACCCATTTGGCTATATCCTCCTGGTTTTTCCCAATTAAACCCCAATTATCCCATTAAGTTAAAATTGGATTTTAACTTTAAAGTTCAAAACTGTTTTTGGAACTTAAATTTATTATTCAATTTATTTAATTGTTCTTTTAATGATTTTGAATCATAATTAACAATTAGTTATTATCTAATTAGAGTTGATTATTAGAATAAAAGTTAAGCTAATAATTAACTTTAATTAACTAATTTAATTGTTAGATTATTAATTATTAATAAATCTAATTGTTAATTAATAAGAGTTAGTTATTAATTTAGTTGTTAAATTAATAATTAATTTTAATTGACTAATTTAAGTGTTAAATTAGTAGTACTTAATTAATTATTGTTAGTTATTAATTTAATAGTTAAATTAATGATAACATTAATTAACTAATCTAAGAATTAGATTAATTATTTATTAATTAGTTAGTGTTAATTATTGATTTAAGAGTTAAATTAATAATTAATATTAATTTATTAATCTAAGTATTAGGTTAGTAGTTAATAATTAATAATAGTTGATTATTAATTTAAGTGTTAAATTATTAATTAACTTTGTTGAACTAATATAAGAGTTAGATTAGTTATTATTTATTAATAGTCTAATTGTTAGATTATTCATATGTTTTTAATCTAAATGTTAGATTGTTTAATTATTAGAAATGTTCTAATTTGCATGGAATAGTATGGAATTATTAATTTGGAGTGTGTGCACATGTGATGTGTATTTTATATGCTTTTAAATTTTGATTTAATTGCATGTTAAATTAATAAAATGAGTTTTTGAAATTCAAATGTCAATTTTGATTGGAACCCAACTTTTTGAAAGCCAAAGTTATTTAATTTTGAAACTCTTATTTTAGCCATGCGATGTGCTTATCATGTGTGGATTGATTAAAACACACCGTGGTGATGGATAGGCACTTATTTAATTATTCATGTGATGAATAATGTATGTGGATCGTGAATGTATGGTTGAATGGATATTTATTAATTGTTAATAAATAGAGGTCTGCGTACCTCTCTCTCTCTCAAACTCCGATGTACTTCTACCTCCCTCTCTCTTGTACTTGCCATAAAGCCTTCTTCTGTTTGCATGTAAATTTAGATTTAAATGTAATCTAATCGAGGCAACCGAAGAAGGAGCGAGAACGATCCACAGTTGCAACCAGGAAGGCGTATAGATGGAGATCATTTGCCTTTATGTTTGCATGATTATCTGATATAATTGTTATGTTAGATTGTATGTGCATTTAACTGTTGGCTCCAGTCAAATCCATTGTGCTATCCATGACCACACTAAACATGTATGAGATGCATTGTTTTATTTTCAAAGCAAGTATAGTATTTATTAAATATATACAATATATTTATACTATCACCTAGGAGAGACCAAGATAAAAGTTATCTAAATACACTCGTCTAAACTCTAAGCCGTAACGTGAGTAGTTAATAACTTACCGCGTGGTCCACCATCGTTATAGTCATAGGATTCGAATCACTTTAGGCAGATTTGTTGTATTATCACAAGGCATGTTTAATTGTGAGGAGAGACTGTGCCTATGGCACTAGATGCCTATATGATCGGGGTAGAGGAACTATGTAGCTTTGTTGTGCTATCCATAAGGGCTGCATGCAAATCTATGCTCGTCGCGTAACGATGGTTAGCTTAGACCAGAATTAGTAGCTTGTTGTGCTATCCAAAGGCCATTAAATCTCTAGGGACCGAAGATATGATTGGATATTGCAAGGAGTTGCAAGTCCCATGAGATGGGTGCTTTTTGATTGTATTACAGTTTGTTGTGCTATCCATAAGACTGTATTGCAAGTCACAGAAATTCTGATCCCCACTAGGAGACTATCGGCGTCTCCCGTTCTGTATAGCTGAGGGTTATACAGTCCGTCGAAAATTAGTGGAAGTTAAAACTTGATCAAAAGACTATGTCTTGTTTTATATTTAATAACTGAACATCTGCTAAAATAGATTTTATTCATCTCCTGTAGGGAATTATGTCGTCAAATAATCCACTCCGTGGCATACTTGATGCCCTTTTGACTTACCTAATCTATTCGGATTGGCTCAGACACTTGAAGAATGTCTTCAGATCTGAGCAGATTGCCTACGCCCTTGATGCTGATGCTCCTGCTGAATCGGCATTAGATGTCCCTGAAGCAGAGATGAAAGCTAACGATAAAAGATCAAAGGACAAAAGCAAAAGAGTAGTAAAAGGTGACTGCTTCTACTGTAAGTAGGATGGTCACTAGAAGAGAAACTGCAAGGAGTTCCTCAACGATAAAGCTCATGGAAAGGAGAAGTTGTATGAAACTTCAGATATCTATATGATAGATATCAACTTGTCAGTTAGAGATTTCACATCTTGGATATTAGATACCGGATGTGCTTCTCACATTTGTCATGATGTACAGATGCTGACAAGTAAGCGCAAGCTGAGAAAAGGCGAAGTGAAATTGAGGCTAGGGAACGGCACAAAAGTTGCGGCGGTTGCTGTTGGGATAGCAAACTTCAGGCTTCCATCAATAGACATCTTATCATTAGAAGATTGTTATTATGTTCCTAACATAATAAAGAACATCATATCAGTATCTTGTTTGGACAAGATAGGATATAGGTTAACTATTGAGAATAGAAGATGTTCAGTTTATTATAGTAATAAATCAATAGCTTCGACATCTTTAGTCAACGGACTATATCTTTTAGATGTTTCTTATTACAATCTTCATATTGACAATGCTCTTAAGAATAGTAAGAATTGTGTAAACCAAGCCTACATGTGGCATTGTAGACTTAGGCATATTGGTGAAAGCAGGTTGCAAAGGTTGTACAAGCATGGTTATTTAAATGCATTCGATTATGAATCGTTTGCAACATGTGAATCATGTCTTATGGAAAAAATGACAAAATCTCTATTTACTGGACATGGAGAACGTGCCAAGGACATTTTGGAATTAATACATTTGGATGTATGTGGTCCCATGTCCACCCAAGCTAAAGGTGGTTTTTCATACTTCATCACGTTCACCGATGACTTCTCAAGATTCGGCTATGTGTACTTAATGAAGTACAAGTCGGAAGCATTTGAGAAATTCAAGGAATTCAAGAATGAGGTAGAGAAGCAGTTAGGAAAGAGTATTAAAGCTCTTCGATCAGATCGAGGAGGAGAATACTTGAGTACTAATTTCACACAATTCTTAAAGGATAATGGTACCCCTTCTCAGCTGACCCATCTATATACACCACAAATAAATAGTGTATCAGAAAGGATAAATCGCACCTTGTTAGACATGGTGCGATCTATGATGAGTTTTTCGGGATTACCAGTGTCCCTCTGGGGGTATGCTCTAAAGTCAGCAGCATACCTACTGAACATAGTACCCAGCAAGTCTGTGGCCTCTACTCCATATGAGATATGAAAAGGTAGGAAACCAGAATTTAAACATATTAAAGTCTTGAATTGTCCTGCTCATGTAAAGAGGCATGATCCAGACAAGTTGGAATCACGAACTGATAAATGCAGGTTTGTAGGATATCCAAAAGAAATCTTTGGATACTATTTTTATCATCCTCGTGAATAAAAGGAGTTTGTCTTCAGGAAAGCTGTATTCCTTGAAGAGGAATACCTTCTCCAGGAGGACAGTAGGAGTAAAATAGTGCTGGAAGAAGTTCCAAATCCCCAAACCGCTGCATTATCATCAGGTGAGTCTAAGGTAGAATATAATGAGGATGATGATCTTAAAACCTACCAGGAGGCCATAGAAGGCCCAAAAGTCGGGAAATGGCGAGAAGCCATGAACTCAGAAATCCAGTCCATGTACACCAACCAAGTTTGGAACTTGGAGGACTTGCCCGAGGGTATTGTACCCATCGGATGCAAGTGGATCTTTAAGAGAAAGATCGGTGCTGATGGACGGATCAATACTTATAAGGCAAGGTTGGTGGCAAAGGGATATCGTCAAAGGCAAGGAATTGACTATGACGAGACTTTCTCACTAGTTGCCATGATAAAGTCGATCAGAGTTTTACTCGCCATTGCTGCACATTTTGATTACGAAATCTGACAGATGGATGTGAAGATTGCTTTCCTCAACAATAACCTTGAGGAAAAGGTGTATATGATACAATCAGAAGGTTTCACATCTAAAGAATCTCCAGATAAAGTGTGCAAGCTTCAGAGGTCCATTTATGAACTGAAGCAGGCTTCTCGGAGCTGAAACATAAGATTTAACGAGGCTATCAAGTCTTATGACTTCATTAAGAATGAAGATGAGCCTTGTGTGTACAAGAAGACCAGTGGGAGCACAGTCACCTTAGTTCTATACGTAGACGACATACTGCTCATTAGGAATGATGTAGCTATGATGTCATCGGTAAAGATCTGGCTGTTAAAAAACTTCTCCATGAAGGATTTGAGAGAAGCATCCTGCGTATTGGGAATACGGATCTATAAAGATAGATCAAAGAGGATGCTTGAAATGATCTAATTCTTATACATAGATACTATAGTCAAAAGGTTTGACATGGAAAATTTCAAGAGAGGTCTCATACCGATGAGACATAGAATTAATCTCTCAAAGGAGCAGTCCCCTAAGACTCCTGATGAGAGGGCATTCATGGATAGAGTACCCTATGCCTCTGCCATAGGATCTATCATGTATGCCATGATATGTACACGGCCTAATGTTGCATTTGCTCTAAGTGTTACGAGCAGATTTCAGGCTGATCCAGGCGAAGAGCACTGGAAGGCAGTGAAATGTATCTTTAAGTACTTGAGAAGAACTAAGGATATGTTTCTTGTCTATGGAGGAGGTGACTTAAAACTACAAGGCTTTACTGACTTACGTTTCCAGTCAGATCCAGATGATAGCAAGTCTACATCTGGATTTGTGTTTACATTAAACGGAGGCGCAGTGTACTAGAAGAGTTCCAAGCAAGCAACCACTGCAGATTCGACGACTAAAGCTGAGTACATCGCTACAGCTGAAGCCACCAAGAAAGCAGTGTGGTTGAAGAAATTCATCACCGACCTCGGCGTAGTTCCCAGTATCTTTGAACTTGTTCCGCTGTTGTGCGACAACAATGGAGCCATTGCACAAGCGAAAGAGCCACAGTCTCATCAGAAATCGAAGCATATTATGAGGCACTTTCATATTATCAAAGAGATCATATCGAGAGGATATGTAGTAGTGGAAAGAGTTCCATCTATCGACAATGTAGCAGATCTACTGACAAAGCGGTTGTCTCAAATTGTGTTTGAGCATCACCTAGAGTCCATAGGCTTACTATATAAAAGTGATTGGGTTTAGTCCAAGTGGGAGATTATTAGTCTTAGGTGGCCTACAAGCCAATATGATTTTGTAATCTCGTTCATTATTAATAAAATGGCAATATATTCATTATGTATAATTCGTTATTATCGTCTCATAATGAAGTTTGTGAATATGTGCGATAGCGATCAGATTATGATAAGATCATACTAGTGAGATTGATCACTTAAACACACATATTCTTAATAGTTCCTAGTCGAAGGATATCCGAGAAGGACATCAGATATCCAGTTAGACTAGTACAGATTACTCCCGCTCATAAGATGAGAGTGACTGATCTCATAGTCACTTGTGTGGAGATACTAAGGCGAATATGTAGGTGCTCATTAGAGAATGAGTTCACTAAACTGATCCGACTGAATCGCTACATGGTATTGTACCTCACTGTCAACCAGCTTGATTCTATTATCGCAGTTGCTTGGATGGTCCTCGGACCTGAGACACCAAAGACATCTTGTCGGTGGACTTATGTGCTTTGACCTTGGTTTATGAATCTCTAACTACGGGATTTTAAACAACCAAGGATCGGGTACAGTGGAATACCGTCGAAGGGAATTGTATGTCAATAAGGAATCATTCGCTCTCGGTATGATGAGAGAAAATGCTCTAGGAAGGATGCGCGAAAGTCTCTGGCCAGGGCGGACGATAATATCGGGAAAAGAGTTTTCCGATATTCATCAGCGGCATCCAATCCAAGTGAGTCGACCGGTTAGGGTTTGACAGCACGCTATACCCTGAGTTGACTCGAGAGTATTGTACGAATGAATGATTATATCTACGAGGTAACTGTCGGCGGAAAGGTTCCAAGAGTGGGTTACTTAACCCCGATACCTTTCGAATTCACGCGGTGTTGTTTGGCACCCAACGTGATCGGAGACCCGATCGAATTTGATGTGCGACATTGATTCGATTGATTAATTAATTGATATGAGTTATTAATTGATTAATCAGGCCAGTGAGGAGTCATTGGGTTAATTGGGCCATTAACCGGATTGGTTATTGGGCCTAGAGGGTCACACGTAAATGATTCTGAAGGCGATGAATAAATAAGTGGGTTTTATATAAACCGGGGATTTTTATGAAAAACCGCGCAGTTAGTATAAAATGTAGCGAACGGGCTGAGCAGGCCAAGCTGCTGCTAACCCTAACCGCCTCCTCCTCTCTTCCTCTCTCTCTCTGGTGTCCCAGACAAATCTGGATCCCTGTATTTGCTTCGTCGTTTCTCCGACTCCCGTTTGATGGGAAATCGTCCGCGCATTGTGGCAATCGTTGCGGCGAACGGCGGAGACTTCGTGGGCTGCGAAGAACGAGGAACGTGAGGATATCCATCGTGAGGAGGATCGCGTGGACTCCGCTAGAGGTCGGGCACTTGCGTGGCTTGCGGTGTCACACCGAAAGAACCGAACGGTTGTGGATTCGAATCCGCACACTATAAGAACCGATTATCCGATAATCTGATTTTTGGTATTTTCGAAATGGGAACGGATCGCCAATTTAATTTTATTTTCTGCTGTGTGGGCGATCCAAAACTCGAGAACCCTACAAGCCTAACATCTCCCTGCTAACTTTTGAAGGTACACGAGCTTATAAAACATCCAAACCATGTTTGGGACTCCCTGCTCATCTAGCAATTATTCCCCGCCAAATTGTAGAAAACATTTTATCCATTCCCCTTACCCGAGCTAGCCATGAATCCTGAAGACTCTCTTATATGGACTTTTACTCAAGATGGGAATTTCTCATCCAAATGATCATGCAAGGGATGAGATCAACTCTAGAGATTAATCAGAGTAAATGTTTAATTTTGACTATTTCTTATCCTCTTTTGCACGCACTCAATTGGATGACTACATTCAACTTTTACAATTGGATGATGAAAATTGAAGTCCAGGAGATGGGAGTAATCCTATGGTCCTAATTAGATATTTAAATTTTTTTGATATTTTTTCTTTTTTTAATAACATGGGGAAGGAGAAATTTTGGATGGGGTACATCTAAGCTAGACGTGTCCCAAATACGTTTGATCCTTTTCCTTAAATCTTTTGTGGCATACTCAGTTAGGATTCATGATATTGACGGAAGGGGTATAGCAACAACTTTTTTGAAGATTTTGAGGTGTATTTATAATAATATGCAGGAGTCAAAGACATATATATAAGGGTATATATACAAAAGTCTTTAAGCTTTATATATTTCTTTCTTTAGATTTTTTATATATAGTTTTGAAAACTAGCATCTTTTTATCTATATCCTCAACTACCACATATTGTATGAAATCACTCTGAAGTTTTAGAAACATTGTGGTGTTATCCCTCGGTCAAAATATTATAAACTCCAACCAAATATATTAGAAAGTCCATAAATTCTGGTACAGCATGAGACATATATACAAAATTATAATGAATTTAGAGGGATACTTGTAAAAATACCTAGAATCTGTTTGGAATATTCAGGTGAAGTTCACGGTAATTGGACAAAGGCGTACAACCTCACGTTTCCGAAGTTTTCTAGGATATTTTATACAATATACTAGAGTTAGAGTATAGATACAAATATGCAAATGTCCAGAGATATATATACAAAAGTTCCTTCTTTCTTTTGTCTTCCATTTTGGTAAAGAATTTCTAAATGTGTACAAAGTTTTATTAAGGTAAAAATAGAAAGGGTTTTTTGCATACGTACACCTAAAATACTTTATATTTGTATCTATACCCTCAACTCTTACATATTATTTTCAATATCCATGAAAGTTCAAATATATTGCGGTTATGTCCTGTCAAAATAAAGTGAATTCTAATTGAATATGTCAAAAAGATTTCGTAAATCTAGATAACATCAAGGATACATATATAAAATTTCAATAAATTTAAAAGTATATATGCAAAATATCAATGAATTTAAAGATTTGTATATAAAATGTTTAGGTTTAATATAATGACATTTTGACGGAGAGATATAACCGCAACATTTCTTAAATTTCAAGAGTGCTGAAAATAATACGGGGAAGTTGAGAATATAGATCTAAATACAGTATATGTCAGAAGTATATATGCAAAAACCCCACAGAAATCTCCACCAATGCACCTTCCCCTTCAAGCAAAGTGAACTTGGGAAGACGGAAACAAGACGCTCCGGGTGGCTCAGCGCCGACCAGGAGGCGCCCTCGCGGGCGGGGGATCTGCTTCGATGGGGTCCACTTTAGGACGCCCAACCCGGACACCACTCCCGAGACTAGAATACATAACCTAAGAGAAGCGCTCCCAAAGCGACCCGGACAATACGGATTAGAATAGTACTTGCTCTAACGTCTTTCCGTGCTACACATGGGGGATTGCAGTGAATAAAAAAAAATTTAATCTTGGTACAGTATAATGTTCGATCGGACGATCTAAAAAAATAAAAAATAGAATTCCGATAAACAGTAAAATGTGTACTTTTTACTATTCATCAAAATTCGATTTTTGATTTTTTGAATTTTTTTGAGTCGTCCAATCGATCACTGTATTGTACGGATGATTAACGCACCTTAAAGCCGACCTAAAAAAAATAATTGTTTTTTTATTTACCCACTGTATGCAGGTGCACCATGCAGGAGTATTACTGCAAGTATTACTTTACTGATTCATATGATAATTTTTAACCTAATTTTTTATTATTAATTTTATTGTAACAGTGCACTTGTTTTTGTTATGTTACGAGATGGCAATACATCAACATCAGTATATCCAAAGCCTAAGTAGACCAGTTAAAAAATGGACAAATGAAAAAAGATATAATTGAGTTTTAACTCTTGAAAATATGATGTCTTTATAAAAAAAATCTTTCTAATCTAATTATTTATTTATAAACCCTCACAATTTACTTTGAATTTGGTGTAAGATCCCTGTTACAAAAAAAGAAGTTCCTAACAAAAAGATCTTTTTGTAAGAAAATTGAGATTATGAAAACTTATTTATAAATAATCAAATTAAAAATAATTATTTATAATATCAAAAGTTTCAGAGAGTTGATAATTTAAAAGCCCATACAAAAGTAACAGTCATTGTGCAACATCCTGCAAATGCAGACAACCTTGATGGATTATTTGATGAAGAACTTGCACGTAACATACAATTATCAAGTACTTTCCTTTTAAAGCCCAAGAAGCTATAGCTCTGAAAAAATAAAAAGAGGCAACATATATGGTTTTGTTTTATCACTTTGCTTAGTTTATGAGTCGGTTAGTAGACAATTTTTTTTAAATCGATATACATAATGGATGCAAATCTTTTTTAAACCAATTATATTGCTAGTCTGATTTTTTGACTAGTTATTAATTTAAAATTTATTAATAAATAGTCTTTCAAGGTTGATAACATAGTGATAACGGGATAAGGTCACAGATCTACGTTAAATCTACAATGAGTCCGACCGGTTTGCATACCTATTAGTTGAGGCCTGCAGTCCCCCTGGGACTTATCTTTCTGCTATCAAGTGTTTTGCCTATTTTAACTTTTTTTTTTTTTTTTTTCTTTTTCTGGGGTGGGGAAGGGGGGTCGACATGAGCTAGGGTTCGTTGCCAATGCCTCCCTTTGGTCTGTTCTTGTGTGTTGCTAATGAATGGAAAGATTGACGGATCAAATATTTAATAAATAAAACTCATTTATTCATTTTAAAAATTATTTACATTTTTACAAAATTTTAAACATGTATCAATGAAGTAAAGTTTGGTTTACTTTAATGCTACTTCTGGACAACCTAAAGGATAACCACACGTAAAAAAATAAGACTGTCAAATGTGTGAGAGAACACTCCTCTTCAATATCTACTTGCCACTTAATTATGTCAAAAATAGTGTTAAGAAATAATATTACTTTACCCAGTAATTCTTTAATGCAACACCATCATTACAATGGGTTAATTTTTTTTTTCTAAGTTGCTTTCGAAGTGCCTTAATCGTCCGTACAATGCAGTGCCCGATCGGACGACCTAAATTTTATTTTTCAAAATTTTTTAAGTCGTCCGATTAATACTTGAGAGGCTATTTAAAGATTTATTTATTTTTATTTTTTTTTAACCCACTGCAATGATCTTACTTTACCATTTTTCTTATAAAAAAACTGCACAAGCTGGACTAGAGCACGGCAAGATCTCGCCACTTTTTCTCTCTCTCATGCTCTCTCTCCTCTTGGCATCGCTTTGACGCACGTTGATTTGGACCATGCCGGCTCGTCAGCCCCGACAACCTTTCAAACCCACCGTCCTCGTGCCCCTCGAATGCCGCCGGGACTTGGCCGGTGGGGCCAGCCGCGAAGGTATCTAGTTTCTGAGGTGCCCCTAATATCGGGTTCAAATTACCAGCCCAGCCTGCATGGGCTCGACGAGGTCTCAGCAATCGGACGGTAGCCAATGAGAGCATCACAGATCCAAAGTTTATGTTCTCTGTCCAATTAACCATCCTCTTTCAGAATTGTGGAGGCATATGGATGAGTTAAACTTAGTCGGTATCACTGAAGATTAAAGACATAATTTTTTATTAAAATTATATTCTTTTAATTTTATTTATTAGCCTATGTGAATAAAACATCATTCTTTTGACATTGAATAAAGTGGATCGAATATAATTTACCTATACCATTAGATGATCTACAACATTCATGAGTATATGAAATGCGACTCCACAACAACAGTGACTCATCAACTTGTATGTAGCAATATCAACTTTTATTCTGACTTTTTTGCTGTCTATTTCATTTATTCTAAAAATCAGCCACGCATCTTACCAAAGGTTGCCGGAAATCCGACCGAACCGAACCCAGAAGGGCGAAGGAAAAATAACGAAAAAGCACAAGGGTATTTATGTCATTAAAAGGCTCCACCTCCTTCCTCCCAACGCCATCGCCGGACGTAGTGGGCCGGGGTAGAGAGAGAACAGTATAGAGAGAGAGAGAATGGAAGAGAGGTGTGGAGAGAGAAAACAGTAGAAAGAGTGGAGAGGGGAGAGAGAGAGAGAGAGAGAGAGTACGTGCTTACGTTTCTCACAAGCCCCTCATTCCATTCCGCCCATTTGTTGAGGTTTGTTGGATTCTCTTTTGCTTCTCTCTCTCTCTTGCTCCCTCTCTCTCTTGCTCTCTTTCACTCTCTCTCTCTCTCTCTCTATCTGCGGGTGTGTGGGTGCTCTCGCTGTGCGAATTCTTCCTCGTCATCTCCGATCACCTGTGTTGGGAACGGTGGGAAGAACACAGATGGGGAGATAGATAGATTGTTGTTGTTGGTTAGGAGGGGGAGCAAGAAGAAGAAGCTGGTGATGGAGATGGAGCGGGCAGCGGTGGAGCTGGAGCGCCGCAGCAGACACCTCGGGAGCCTCATCCAGCAGCGGAAAAGGAGGACCGGCACCAACAACCGGCGGCGGGAGGAGAAGGGAGCCAAGGGGGAGGAGGGTAAGGTGGAGAAAGCCCCCGCGGCGGAGGAGGTCGTTGTGGTGGTGAAGGAGCAGAAGGAAGCGCCGGCCGCCAAAGACGCCGCGGCGAGGGCGACGCCCAAGGGGGAGGGGCAGCGGAAAGGCCAGGGCGAGGTCGGTGGTGGAGGTGGGGGCGGCGCCGATCCCGCGGAGCATCAGCGCCGGGTCAGCGTCCGGGTCAGGGCCGCCGACATGTCCCCGGAGCTGCAGAAGCGCGCGTTCCGGTGCGCGCAGCAGGTGCTCGATGGAATGGCCAAGCTCGATAGCAAGCGCCTCGCCCTCACCCTGAAGAAGGTAATGGACGATCGCCTCTCAAAGTTTCTGCTTTTGCTTGTTACTATCCTGTTACTGTTTCAAAATCTTTCCTGCCTATGTGAGCAACTGATTTTGGGAAGATATATAGATTAAATAAGGTTGAAGAAACTTGATGGAATGTAGGAAAGGGGAAATCTTTTTCGTCTGAGAACTATGCGGATTGAGATGGAGTCGGTGATCTTTGTTTCTTTTTCCCTTGCTTGGTGAATGGGTGATCCTTTTTGTTTACAGTTTACCATGGGAAGAGCGACTGAGAAGTCATTTCGAAACCAATATTTGTGGTCCTGGGGATTTGAGCAGGTTCTTTTTAATTCGTACTCTGATTGGAATTGAGGTGGATTATTTGCTTGGGATACTTGTGCTCGTAGTGACTTAATTATCTCCAAAAGGGTTCGGTTGACAAACTCCAGCACATCCTCGTACTAGCTATATCTTTCTTTTAAGAGCACGTGATCTCATTAATATCCTTTGATTTGGTTCTTTTCTGATGCTGTTGGAAAGTGAACACTAATTATTCTTCCATGTTTTACATTTTGCATGATTTCTAGAAAGATTTTCAAGTTATTTTGAGGATCAGACATTCATTTTTCTGGGGAATCACACAATCTAACTGTGAGGTGTCACCAAGGAATTGATTGATTTGACTTAAGACTCATCATGGTACTGGTTTGATGTAAGAAAGAAAACTTAGGAATTCTTGGATTGCTTGAAATATTCTTTCCTGATATATTACTGATTTATCAGGCATTTGGTGATGTAGTTTTCAATTCCGAACTCTGAAGAAAAGTTACAGACATGGAAGAAAAACAATATAAGCATCATGAAGAATGTGTGCTGGCAGACATGTTTTAGGAAGAAAATATTGACTTACAAAGAAGATGGAATCTTTTTCTTTATGTCCATATCATGGTTTGCCATATCGTATTGGATCAGGCCGACTTGTACGAGTCGACTTGTATCTGGGCCGACCCGATCCAGATACGTACCGAGTTGGACTGTATCGTGCTGACTCATACGTGCTTAATGGTAGGGGTGTCAACGAGCTAGGCTCGAGTCGGGCTTAACAAAGCCCAAGCCCAAGTGTAAGACCCCACAAAATAATAATAATAATAATAATAATAATGACATATATGCAATTAATAAAAGGCAAGGATGGTTGAAATATAAAAATCTTTAGGGCCGGTTTGTTTGCGGGATAAGGGTCGAACAAGATAGGTTATGCGACTTATTCACTTTGGGAGCACGGATACGTTATTCTTGAGGCGGATGTGTTATCCCTAGAATAAGTGAAATAAATCATTCCACTTAAAAGGCAGGAATCACTTATTATGTTGAACAACTTATTCCACCCAAAGTAAATTCTTCTTGTTCCTGAAATAAGAGATTCGGGAACAACAAATCCAGAATACCACATCCACAAAACAAACTGGCCCTTA
This sequence comes from Zantedeschia hybrid cultivar, assembly GCA_030544215.1. Taxonomy (NCBI): domain Eukaryota; kingdom Viridiplantae; phylum Streptophyta; class Magnoliopsida; order Alismatales; family Araceae; genus Zantedeschia; species Zantedeschia hybrid cultivar. The sequence continues at coordinate 63,355,563 of JARZZO010000008.1, read as the reverse complement.
CTTAACTTGATTGGGTTGATGGGCTTTTAAGTTAAATCTAAATGGCCTTTAAAAGAAATAGTAATTGGGCCTTTAATGGATTTACATAAATGAGCCTCTAATGGACTGTTAATGGGCTATTAGTGGGCCCAACTTAATGGGCTAAATGGACCCCAAATAAGGGCTTTAATGGGCCAGATTTAAAGGCCTAAATGGGCTTGAAGTAAAGGCCCAAACAGGGGCCTATGAACCAGGGCCCAATGTGCCTGGTTATTGGGCCTGTGTGGTTCAATGGGGGCCATCGCTCCCAATAAGAGGGGGTGGGGGGCATGAATTGTGGAATCGGCCGATTCCGATTCAAATAGGAATCGGCGGGTTCCGATCCGATTCGGGGGGGATTTCACTATTCATTCCTCCCGATTTTTTTTAAAAAAATAGTGTGAATCAGTTCGGGTCCGGACCGACCAATCAAGCCGGTCCGGTCCGATTTGGCCCGATTCGGGCGCGATTCGGATCCCCCCTTAAAGGGGCCGATCCAGCCAGCAACAACAACTTCCCCCCTCCCCCCTGCCCCTCCCCCGGCCACCACCGCCGCCACTCGCTGCCGCCGGCAACTTGATCCCCAAAATAGGTTACAACTTGGAAAATCTCAAGTAGAATAGGCTAGGGACAAACGAAGTGATTAAACCTTATTGCCTTTTATATGGAAAGATCCAAAATAGGCTCCATCTAAAAAAAAGGTTGCCACTGACTTCAGACATTAGAAGAAAAATATACACATGTGATCATTAGTATATAAGACAAAAAGAGAATAACCAACAACCACAATAGATACAGAACCATCAAAGCATAAACAAAAAGCTGATGTACATTGCTATGCTATGAATGGCTACCATCTGCTATTCTCTACACTCCCCCCATTAGATCTCTCCCAGCCACTTCCCTCACCAGAACTATGTGCTCCACCATGAGGCTTTTCTTGACTCCAAGCATCTCTCTGCTGAAATGAACCACTGCGATTGCCCCAACAACCAGACTTGTCAGCTTTATCGGAATCAGTCTTTGGAGTCCAAGCTTGATCCTCATTAGACATTGCTCATTTGGTTGACACAGATGTGGAATTCCATGCTTTTGCAGAATCGCTGTCAAATCCCTTCGATTTGTTCCAATTGTCCGGCCCTTGGGACACTTGTCCACTTGCTTTTTCAGAGGAAACAACATCACTCTTCCGGACATCAGACTCTTAGTTGTCTTTAATGTATATATTTTTATGGATGTACATGAATTGCATTCATTTTTATTGTACATTTATTGAATCATATGTATACAATTTTTTTAGATTTTTTCTATTTTTTTAATCCGGTCGAGTGAGACCGGCCAGACTTCATCTGGATCGGCCGATCTGATCTGGGTCGGATCGGGATCGCCGGGTCCCGATCCGACTCGAAATTCCTTGGTGGGGGGGGGGGGGGGTGGCTCTCCACCGCCATACATAACCCCCCCTGCCGCCGCCCTTCCCCTTCTATAAAAGGGGGCAGGGGGCTAGTAAGGGGGCAGCCAGCAGGGGGGAGAGAGAGAGAGAGAGAGGGAGATGGAAGAAGGGGGGAAGCAGCCAACAGCGGTTCGGCAGCGGTCGGTAGCAGCCTTTTTGGTAAGAGGTAGGGTGATACTCCCTATTGATTATTCGTATAATTTTGATGTTTTGGGGTTATATTGTAATATAAATTTTGATTATAGGTAAAGGTTTAAGATAGGTAAATTAATGATATAACGGTAATTTTAGGATAATGTTATAAAATAATGAAGCTGCATGTTTAAGCATGTTACAGCATAAAAGAAGTATGTTTTGTTTTAATGATGGTTCACTATTAAAAGCATGCTATTTTTTGACTAATATAAGAATCAATGAGCAGTTGATTTTTAGTACAACATACTTAATATGGAATATGAATATAGATGATGATTGTCAAACTACGATTATTGCAACAAGCATCATAACATGATTGTGATCATGTTATGTTAAATGATTTATAAATTGTGGCATGTGTCAAAGACCTGATTACCTATTAAGTTATACATAACTTCTAAGTAAGTATGGTTGTTTCTTATTAAAGGGATAACTCAAAGCTGGATATTTTGGGGGGATATTAAAGCATAGAAATAAGAGGAAACTATGTCTATTATTTTCTGAATTGAGGAAAAGGGGTTAAGATTCATAAGAAAATGACTTTATTTTACTTGCATCTCCTTGTGCAATGTATGCATGTTTGCATGTAGTTTTAGCCAGTTTTCCCTATGATTCATATGATGTTTTACTAGGAAGTATGCTGGAATCTATATATGGAAGGCAAGAATATGATGAATCATGACAAACCCTATATGAATACAATTATATGTGTGCCATGATGTAAGGATAAATGAAAAAGGATCTCATGATGTTAATGACAACTCTAAAGGGGGGGGACATGATAAGAAATAATGTGAATATTGGGAGGCACATTCCAGTGCACTTCCTATGAAAGAAGAACCTATGAAAGAAAATGAAGGCAAGGAAGCCTTGCATGATCATTGTGAATCTTTGGATGACTATTGAACAATGACTTCAATGACTTAAACGATGAATTATCTTTTCATAAGAAAAGATCTGATGGCCGTTTAAAGCTATAGTATATGATAAGCATAATATATATATATATATATACATTATAGAGTATAAGGTCTTATAGAATAATTTCATGACTATGATGACCCCATCGAGGGAAATAAAGATGACGAAATGAAACAAAGTATGGAAGCCTCCATGATGAAAAATATGAAACACGATTATGACGATGAATATGAAATTGAGGCATGGAATTCTTCTATAATGATAACGAATTCTTATGAAATGTATGATTGGTGTCTCTACGTTGATTTGTCTCTCTTTCTATAAAGAAAAGAAGTGACGTCATGGCTAGTAGGACAACAACACGTCTCCCGAGGATAAGGGGACGTACGATAAACTCTGCAACGATGTGTGCCGCAGCACGGAGCATCCTTTATTTGGTAACGGTTCCAGAGTCCAAGTTCGGGACCTCAGCAGGGTAGAGGACATAATTTCTACTTGAGTGTACTCATAGGCTGGGGCATGGACGCCGTAGTAGGGTGTGAGGAATAAACTGAGACTTACTGGATTAGGTAGGCTGAGGTGGGAGGTCCGGTGGGGCCTGTTCATCATTACGATTGTTAGTACATGATTATCCCTGTCATTTCTGGTTGAAAGGATGAGTCGCCTTACGAACTCACGACTTCTGAAAGATTATTAAATTTTACGACTGATTAGATGATGATTATGTGAAAACGATCGATCAGGTGAATGATAAATGAATGAACGACTCAATCTTGATACCTTATGTTAATGACTTACAGTAAATTTCTTTATACTTGCTATGCTAGTATAAAGTACTACTGGAAGGAAAGAATTTAAGATAATGTGTGACTGTTATTACTCTGTTGAATGTTTCTGCATCGGGTTCACGATACATACATTTCATACTAGCTCAATGCATTAGTCCAAAAGGGCCACATACATCTCAAAACTGATATAGAAGGTTTAAATTAAAAGAACAAGATTGGTAAATTTAGTCAGGGTTAAGTCAGGAATTTAAGATATGAAATCATATTACATCCGCTGTTCCCCTTTATTTGTTACTTGTGTCTGTTAACAATAAGATAACCTGCATGACATGCATAGGCAAGGAAGAGGGAATGGGTTGGTGAGTGCGGGATATCAATAAGGATGTAAATGATCCATACTGAAAATTCAATATGGGTTCTCATAAAAGTTATTTAACTTATTTTTTAGAGATTCGCAAAGGATGATGCAGAAAAAGGAAAGATGGATCTAATTTAAAAAATGAAAAACTTTCAGGCATGGCCAGTTTATGTAATTATTTCGGATATGTTACTTATATTTCTGTTGTATGATGAACATGATTTATCTGTTGTTCCTTTACATTTATGTTTTTTATTATTTTATTTTTTTTCTTGTGCACCTACCGGAGATCTATAAAGTTGGGCTGTTACACCAAGCCCATCAAGAAAAGTGAGGCCCAAGTCCGGCCTAAGCTCACTTCTTTATGCTTAAGCCCACGCCCGGTGCAAGTCCAGAATAACTCGGGTTTCGGACTTCGGGGTTAAATATAAGAAGAATTAATTCTTTTATTTTAAAATATGTAATCTATCATATTAACAAGAATTAGTGTAACCCCCTCACCCATTAAAAAAAGATATCTTCAAGGTCATCATATTCAATAAGGTACATAAAAAAATCTAATTAGTTATTCATATTTTGGTCTTTCATGTTTAGCATAAAAGTGCATTTTTATAAAATCAAAACTTACCATAACACTTTGATCAAATATTGATTAACTCACACTAAAATATTATAATGATTTATGACACATATGATTGCTTTGAAGGTGTCATAGAGATCTGATCTTTTATAAAAGTAGAACTTAACATAGCACTTTGATCAAATATTGATTAGCTCACACTAAAACATTATAACTATTAATGGTGCATATGATGATTTTAAAGGTGTCATAAAGATGTGAACTCTATAAGGTAATTGTCACATGTCTAATATTCTTTAGTAAGTAATGTATAGGGAACTTTCTTGAATTTAAGATAGTTGAAACATTAGTTCAAAATGTCCGTACATAAATTAATTTGTATGATATATGTATGCAAATGAGTGATCTTGTTAATGTGAACACATATATATTATACAAATTCTATTACCATTCTTTAAATTTAATATTTATCGAGCTTTTTGGGCTTTAAGGCTTGGGCTTGACAAAGCCCAAGCCCGGTGTCAAGCCCAAGCCCGGCCCCTTTTAGGGACGGGCTTAAAATCTTAGCCCAAGCCCAGCCCAAAAATGAAATTGGCTCAATTTTAATACCCCAAGCCCACTTAGTCGGGGTGGGACCGGGCCAGGCTTTTGGGCTTTTGGGACCCAGTGACAGCCCTACTTAATGGAATTTTTTAAGTTAAGAGTTTTTCCTATTTGATAAGTAAAATTATACTTTTTATATCAATTAATAGGATACATTTATCTAAAATGTAACTTTAACTCATTAATTTTAACAAACAACCCATTGGTTTTAACAAACTCATTGGCTGGACTTGTGCGAGTCGGATCGGTATCGTACTATATATGGGAAGATACAATCTGATACGGATCAGCGATACGGCAAACCTTGGTCAATAGTAATGTATAAAGAATCTTTCTCGCAGTGAACTGTCCTTTGTTGGTCCTTTTAGTCTCTCATTTTATCTTTCTCTGCTGGAATTGTTTAGATAGATCCTGAAAGATAAGAAATGTGGAATTCCGAATTTAAAACCAACTTCTACAGAATACTTTCCTGTGACTTTCTTGTCACTTTTTTTGGGGAAGTAGCAGTGCCAACGTGTATTATGATAAAAATTTTATAAGGTATCATCAAAATTTGTGTCCTTAGGAAGGAACAATCTTTACTTCTGCATGATGCCTTTCGGGATTTATGCCTCTTGAATTACATAAACTGTTCTTGTAAATGTACTCTGTAACTATATGGACAATGCAATTTCCCTTTGTGATAGACATTATTCTTATTAGCAATCAGAGAAATATAATTCTGTGTTGTTTTATTGTGCTAACCTCTTGACATCACAAATCTACTGAAAGAAATGTCAATGCGATGAAGCCTACATTGATGGGATGCATAATAAAGACTGTCTTATTTGTGCTATTATATTTATTAGATCATAAGGGCATTTGGAAATCACCGCTTGCCTGACTCTTGGCCATCTTGACGGGGTAACAACATATTTTTGTTATATGCATGCAGTTCTATCCATTCCAGCATAACTGGTCGCAGTGAAAATGCTATCATACATAGCATCATCATGCTGTGGGGTCCCCTTTTCTCATTTGCTATCTTCTTAATAGCTTGTTAGTTTTTTAATGAGAAGATGAGCATGTGCCAGGTTTTAGTAAAAATTTTAAAGGAACACTAAAAAAATGGAGATTTGCAGCACTTGCTTTCCAGAAATTGCATGAGAAAAATTGATATCCTATGTTTGACAGGTTGACCTGCTTAGCTTGGTGGAGTGCTTTTCCCTTGTTTGCTAGAATTCAATTCTTGACCTCCATATTTCTGTGTCTCCATGATAATCTGGAATCATATGAGGCACTTGCATAACTATATTATTAAAGGTGAAAGGCAAGCATGTATGTCAATTAGTTTTTTCCTTGACCTTGATCATTTAAGTATTTGAGGTGGTGGCTTTGTTCCAAGACATCGTTGAAGCAAATATTAAGTCCTGTGTTATGGATAGGAAAAATTGTCTAGACTATATGGGTTTTCATTGGGCTTCTATCACCACTTTTGGGATGTGATTAAGGGGAACTCAGAGCATGGCAATTACATGTTCTGATATCCTTTGTATGGTGAAACTTGGATTGCTCAACCATTCCACTCACAGAATAATGATTTTGTCTCTGTTAATAGCTTAAAGCCATGTATCATGTTTAAATTATTGGGAACATGGTGATAATTTTAGTGTGAATTAAATATTGTCATTGTTTTTGCTTTTCATCCCATCTCAACACCTACCAATAAAGATAGGTGGTTTGCCAACTTTGTCTGCGTCCTGCTCCACTGGCACATTTCATCATTTATCACCCTAAAAACCATTTGACTTGTTTTTTTTTTTTTTCTGAAAGTGGTTGGTGGCCATTTGGCTTGTTGTTAGTTTGTCTAATAACGAAATAAACATGTTGCATCAGTCCTAAAACCCCCGCTAGTCTTCTTCCAATTTGAAATATCTAACTTCAAATGTGCCACAAAAATGTTCGATAATGCATCTAAATCCTGATGAGTCTGGTAACCAGTTGCCTTTTAGAAGATGCAATAACGCTAGGGCTGTAAACGGGTAGGATACGGATACGGAAACAGGTGTTTCCATTTTTCGATTCCGATAAGGATAGCCTGTTTCCGTTTCCGATTCCGATAAGATCGGAAAGTGCATTATCTGTTTCCGTTTCCGATAAAATCGGAAAGTCTAGTTTCCGTTTCCGATTTGTTTCCGAGTTTCCGTTTCCGATTTGTTTCCGATTCCGATATCGGAATCGGATATTATTTCCGATAATTATAGAAAATTACTGATTTCTTGATTTATTTGTTTAAAACATATACAATGAAACCTAAATATAACCAATACGTCTTAGTATATTAGCTAATGATTAATTATATTAGATAATGATTAATAAGATTAAAACAATCCTAAGGTTAATATTATTCTTAATAATAAATTTAATAACAATCGGAATCGGAAATCGGAAAGCGGATACGGAAATAGGAGTTTCTGTTTCCGATTCCGATAGCTTATCGGAAATATCCAATTCCAATTCCGATAGCTATCGGATGGATATTTTTTATCGAAAATGGATATTTTTTTTCAGTAACGAATCGAAAAATCGGATAATCGGGTTTCCGTTGACAGCCCTAAATAACGCTATCACAACCTCATAGCCACTTTAATGACATAGTGGATTGCCAAAACCACGGTCAATCAGCATGGAGCCCCTCGCTCTTTGGTGCGGTGCTTCCATGGCCGATGTCATGACTCGCTCAGGGAACAAGATCGTCACTCAAGCAGGTACCATATGATTGACCATAATGTACTCTCTCTTATCTTTTAGATCTTTAGATGGTCTGAATATCCATTAAGTTTCTTCTCTTGGAGGATTTCTCTGTTGACATGTACTGGGAAGATGGAAAGTAGTCAGTTGTAAGAAATATCTACATGTACACAGAGAATAACAAGTTTTTAATATCTACATGTACATATAGAATAACAGGTTTACGTGCCATTATGTTTGATAATGATAAAAATTTAAAACAGCCACATTCATATGGGGCTTGTGTGTCAATGCCATGAATCTGTCTGCCCTTGTTACTCATGGATTATCGTAGTGAATCGTGTGTTAGAAGATACTGAGAATGCTTCTAATCTCTCTGTGGTATGCTCTATTCTTGGGCAATTGCTAAACTTTTTTTAGTATGAAATGATTACTCCACTAATTTTCATCTGTTATTTTCTCTTTGATGGACTTTCAAGATATTCTTTCTAATATATTCTTTGCTTGTCTTCCCCTTGTTCTTTGTTTTGCTTCTATCTTTATGTGCGACCTTGCTGTTTGTCATTCCCCTTTACATCTAACTGGATAGAAAGTTGACCAAGATTAAGGGGATGATAGCGCACACAATAATAATTTAGGGTTATTTACGTGTGCCAATTTGACAGGGTATGTTTCACATTTACAAGATTGTAATGGGTTATTTTCAAAAAGCCCTAAATTTCAGTCTAAGGAAAAGTTGAATGTGTTTCTACCCCAGGGTAGTCCAATGACATAAGTATATCAGTGTGCAGAATTTTGATTGTTAGTGTGCTCTCACTTTGGGTTCCATGACGGTTGTCTAGATAACTCCATAATGTAGTCCAAACAAAATATCTATGAGAGTAACTTTGTGTGGCAAAAGAAGTGTAAACGCTGAGAGATATGTGAAGTTGTTGAGTATCTTAGTTAAGGTTTTGGCCATCTTTAGACATTACGACTCCAGACAACAGCTACTAGTGAGAAAATTTGCCATCATTATTTGCTGTTTTCAGGAACTTTTCACTTGTATATAAACTGCCATTCTTCATTTCATCAACTACCAGTGGGTACCATCTATTTAGTTGTCACAGAAATCCTGTCATTCCAAAGTTGAGTTATGGTGCTTGCTGCTGCTCTTTAGATGGGTGCTTCTGACAGTTAGAGAGGGGTTCTGTGGAAAGGAGGACAGCAGTGACTGTTGATGGTTGGTCATGCTTATCTAGCAAATAGATGTAAAGTTTGAGTTGGACAATAAGTTCTCTTACAATGATGGTAATATCAGACACATCATATGAATAAATCATCTTTTCCGGAACTGGACTGCAATAATTTTGGGGAAAATATGACCTTCATGCTGGATCTGCCCTATCAGATTTCAGTCCTCTCCTTTATTTCCTCGTTGGCTTCTGCAAATTGCCAAGTGACATTACCTATCCTGTAATTGGGGAGGATTGTGATCATGAGAGATTAACCACAATCTTCTCCCATTATCTTGCATGACAACTCTTGAGCAGCTGTATTTGTATCTTTGTTTGAACCTTTTGCTTCTTTGCATGTTGAGGCTTGATGTTTGGTTGTTTTGTGGTCACAGGAGTTTGATTCTTCATATGGCCCAGCATGGCACTGCATTGTGGGGAAAAGTTTTGGTTCATTTGTCACACATTCTCTGGGTGGCTTCTTGTACTTCTCCATTGATAAGGTCTACATTCTCCTCTTCAGGACAGCTGTTGAGCCTTTAGAACAATGATTCGGGACAAAGTTGACTTTCACCACTATTTTGGTTGTAGTAATTTAGCATCCTCAAGTTGTGCATTCCTGACAGAAAGCAAAGGTGGATGTGATAACCACTACACGAAAAGCTGCTCTGAGGGACACCTTAGAAACTTTTGTAATTGTACTACATTCAGAAACATTGCAGCAATTTTGGCTTGTGAGGTATTAAAACGTTGAATATGTGGGCACGATTAATGTTTATTAATTCAATTACATCTATACCTTGTACTGCAAGTTAATGCTCATGGCATTCACTGTAGGGGGATAGTATGGGAGAAAAGTGGTACTCTGCGGACTGGTTCAGTGAGACAATTTTTTTTTGTTTTTGATTTTTGTATATGTACTCAATCTTTTCTAATTGTACTTGTACTATAATCATCATATTGTCTCGAACATCCTAAATTTGCCCAAATGTTGCATGTGTTCACCTGCCAGCATCATTGTTTTGCTTGAGTTAGTCACCAAAATGTTGCATGTGTAAACCTGCCATCATCATTGTTTTGCTCGAGTTAACCAACATATAATTAGAGAAGGCAAATGACTGATTTGCTCTCAATTAGTCATTTTATGGACTTTTCCACATTCTTTCCTTGAATAAGTGTTGTATAATTATTGACGTTTTCCATTGAATCCGTGTGAATATTTGCCTAAGGTTTATGGTCTTTTGCCTGGATGAATATAACCCCAATATTTTGATGGAATTTACGGATATTGCAGATAATATGATGTTTACAAGGGTACAGGGACGACGAGAAAAAGACTTTGGGGATATAAGAAAAGCTCTTTTTGTTTTCTCTCCATGAATGTTGGATGTGTGGAAGAGAACACCTTGTTTTTAGAGCTGTCTTTGCGTGTGCTGTCGATGGGCTTTGTCATGGCAAAGAACATGCGCACGCTAATTTTCCTGTTCATGTATCCAGATAACAAAAAAGGTTCCGGTTCAATTCTCAGGTAATGAAAAAGTCTTTTTTCAATTCCTCTTTTTGTAGCTTTGAAAGTCTGATCATACGAATATATACCAAGAATTGGTACTTTTATGCAAGGTTTGCCGACTCGTGGATCAGATCTGATTGGGTTCGGCTAGATATGGATTCGACTTGCACGAGTCGGGTCGATTCAGGCCAGTTTTTTATTTCTTTGACACATCTCTCATTTTTGAATAATTATATAATTATAAATGTCGTATTTCACATCTATCATTATATGAATGATTAAAAGTCACATTTAAGAGAAATATTTTAATTTAATTGATTTAAATTTGTAAAGAATTCAGTCTAAGAGATTAATTGAGAGGAATTTAGGCTAAGGATCTCAATGTGCAAAAAAAGAAAAGAAAAGTGGTACATCACATCTTGTAGAAAGTTAGAAATGTCAAATTTTAATTTGCAAAATAAAGTAGTACACTTAAATTAAGAAAGTGGATCACACTATATTGGGCCGGATCATATTGACTCGAGTTGAATTACAATCAACTTGCATCGGATTGCAGCGACTCAGAGTCCGTATCGTGCGATTCAGCACGAGCTGATCTGATATGGTGCGAGTCAGCTCAATCCAGAAGCGCAAGCCGACTCATACAATTCACCCATGCCAGTGACCTGAGAGCATCCAGATATGAACTGACTCTTACGAGCGGCCTGATCTGATACAATACGGCAAACCATGTTTTTATGTGTTTACATAAAAATATTCAGTTCATGGAGTAAGGCAAGTTAGTGTCATGCATCTTGTGTTTCCTTTTCTGTCCCTGCCAGACTGTAAATTCACACATTGTAAGAATTTAGTGGAAACTGAGACTTAACTGTGTTTCTGATCTATTTAATAAAACGTCGAAAATGTTTCTAGTAACCATCATTTCCATTTTAACGCGGTCTTTTACCAGTTTTGTGGATCGGGACGTCAAGTGCTTCATATCTTTTGTGAACTTGAATACTAGTGCGTCGTTGACTGCTCACTTCTTTAGTTACAGGTGAAGGGGGTTGAACACATCTTTTCGATCTTAGGTGACCTAGTTGGCAATGGAAGTGCCTACATGACGTAGTTTAATGGTCTTACTCATTTCTTTGTGCCCGTATTCTGATATTTCTGTTTCCATGATGCTTTGGACATTCGATGGTAAACGGAACATCGTCCCTTTTCTAAACTTCACAAATGGTGGGAGCCTCGTGCACTGAGTACGTTCTTTTTTTTTTTTTCATGTATTATGTTGAGAAATTTTCTGCTTTCAGTTCATTGAGTTGCCGAGTGAAGCTTCCTAATTAAAGTGCTGGTGAAAGAGTGACTATTAGAGGGTTGATTCGATCAAACTGTTTTTATTTTGAGTATAGAGACACCAAATTAGGGAAGGTCTATACCTTTCATTCATTTTATTGAATTCATCACGTTTTATATTTTTAGTGATGGCTTATTTTACGTGCTGCCAGTATTTTTGAAGCATCATTTCACGTAGGCTTTTCTTATCATGTCAGTGAAGGAAATTTGGGAACACCAAATGAATAGGGATGAAAAAATGGTAGAACCGGATCTGATCCTGGTTCGGATTCGAAATAAGTGTTACGCATCCGGATTTTTTCTTTGGGAGCGGATATTCGATCCGTTTCTCCAGTAGTACCCACCGACACCGGCCCATATCTCCTGTTGCCCACCGCCTTCCGTCTATTTATGAGTCTGGATCGTCGGATCGTCTCAATACCACATTAGACGAATAACCAGTTTCAGGACGCCATATCTAAAGTAGGTTCGCTGTTCGAGATGCATCTCACCGAAGTTAGCAAGTTTTTCTTTGTTTTTGGTTCAATAGATTTTCAATACTACGTAGAGTACTTAAATACCACCAAGAGCACAAAATTACAACCATAATTTAAGACACCCCAACATAATACAACATAAAATACTTAAATATTATTAAGAGTACAAGACTATAATCATAATTTAAAATACACCCAACGTAATACAATACAGAGCACTTAAATACTACTAAGAATACAAGACTATAACCATAATTCAAAATATACTTTAATGTAACATTCGTACCGTAATTTAAGTTGTATCTAAGTGCACATTGAGGTGTATTTTAAATTATAGTTATAATTTTGTGCTCTTGGTGACATTTAAGTGCTCTGTATAATATTGGAAATTTACTGAACCGAGAACAAAGAAAAAATTATCAATTTCGGTGAGATGCGTCTCGAACGGCGAACTTACTTTATACATAAGGTTTTGAGACTGGTTACTGTTAAAATCCAGTCCAATATGTTACTGAGATGATCCAGACTCTCTATTTATATACCAGTGATGCCTAAACACATGAGTCAAATCCACACAACACTGCAGTGCAAAAGTCTCCATGTTGTTGTTCTTGCACTCCCTGGGTGGTACTGGCGGCCGCTGGTAGGCCCATGGCTGGTGCCTCGGCTACAACTTCACTGCCGCCGTCTACTTGGTTGCCTGTAGCGTGCAGGAGAGCTGCTCTACTGTCAAGTCCGCGGAGGTCTCCAGGGCGGCGCCCCTCCAGAGGGAGGGGAGATCCTGTCCTCGCTATGCTGCTGAAGACGTAGAATTCGCCAAATAAGCTCGTCTTGTGCGCTACCTGAGCCTACAGCGGTGTCTACATGCGCAGCCACGAGTTCATCACCCTGCTGGCCATGGCCTGGGCGAAGTAAGGACCAGCCTCTCGGCGCAGGACGGCGAATAGGGAGAGGCCACATGGGTGAGTTCCAGCAGCACTCGGTTGGCCTCCGCCAGGTCGTCGACGACGATCGCCACGGCGCCCTCAAGAAGCAGTGCTAAGTGCCGCATGGCTCGCTCATCTGATCCCTGGGCCTCCCCTCCTTGGTTTCCAGCAGCATCGTCTCCGAGGTGCTTTCCTTTAGACTTCTTGCGAGGCCTGCACAGCTCGGGAGGTGGGGACGCGGTTGCCGCGTAGTTCTCTGCGGAGAAGCAGTCGGCGGGATCATCGATGGCCCCAGGAGAGACGTCCGAGAGCTGCTGTACCACCTGTTCGACGAAGTCCGACAGCTCAAAGTCGACCGCCGCGGGCAGACAGTGGCCGTGCGCAGGGGGTTGGCTTAGGGAGATGCTGCACCCGGGGTGGTGGTGGCTCGTGAGGAGACCCACGGCGTCGCAGTCCCAGTGGCGCTGCTCGCTGGGTTGGATCGAAGCTGGGTCACCATAGGCGTGGAACACTTCTGTGGTCATCATGGCAGCTCTGCAGAGACTAAGTTTTGCCTGGAGCAATGGGGTTGGGTGTTATACTCTATAGTTTCACTTTGTCTGCGGAGTAGCTTAAACCAGAATAAGGAAGAAGGGATTTCTTAAACTAGAATAAGAGATATTTTGATTTGATAAGTAGATGGTATTCCACCCACAATAAGTAGAATTGCACTGCGTTATTCCAAGTGATTTGGTATGACTGAATAGAATAAAAAAGAGAATAAAGAGTAGAATAAGGGGTTTAAAATATCCATGTTGTCCTTGCATGGGTTATTTTAAATTTCTATTTATTTTTAATTACTTATTAATGTGTATAATATTATTGGGTTTGTCAACTATTTTTATTTTGATTTTCAATAGTAACACCTGTTACAACAATAATCTATAAAATTAATTTTAAAGCTAAATTATTATATTTTTTTAAAGTAAAATTCGATGATTTAACAATATCTTGTTAAAAAAAATTATAATAAAATATATTAATTTACAACATTTTGTGACTAAAATTATGTTTTCTTCAATTTGTATAACATTTTGTGATCGTACACTCAATTACGTCACAAATTTCATAGACAAAAACATCCACTATAACGGTCACTTGTAAAAATCTCCCAATTCAATAAAAATAATTTTAATTTTACAATATCCGTTACAACTGAAAAAAATTAACATGCATCATTTATGAGCCTCCTTTTTAGTCAAATCCACGAACAATATACCTTCTGGAAGTACGTATGCATTTTACCCCTATTACAAAAAACTAGAAGTTCTACGCATACAAAAAATTAGTACATTCTATGCAACAATACAAAATTAAACTAAAAAAGGAGAACACTAAAATTACAATACCTACCGTTGCCATAACCTTACTATCCATCAGTATACTGTGAAATATTAATCATTTCAAGGCTTAGAAATGTGTATGTAATATACAAAATATCATTGTCTACTGGGGTTACTCCAACCAGTGGAGCCATCCTACCAATAGACTCAATTTAATTCTTTCATCATCGCCCATACTAACCTAATTATGAGCGTGCAATTCTGCCCTCCTGGTATCCAAAAAATACACTGAGTTGTGGTTGCGTTGAAGCCGTCCCACAATCCCAGCGTACCAATAGATACGGTTGCAAATTTGCACACTATTAACCATCCTCAATGGACATGCACCGTTCGCATGCTCAGAAATAGGTTAATGTTGACCGAAATCATTATCTAGTGGGGTTGCTCCAACCAGTGGAACCATCCGACCACTAGACTCATTTCTATTATTTCATCATTGCCCATAATGAGCGAATTAGGAGCGTGCAATTTTGTCCTCCTGGTATCCAAATAACCCACTGAGATGTGGTTGCACTGAGGCCATTTAACCATCCCAGCGTAACAATGGATAGAGCTACAAAATTCCATGCATCGTTCGCAGGTTCGAAAATAGGAGGATGGTTCGATAAAATTATTGTCCAGTAGGGTTGCTCCAAACAGTGGAACCATCTATCCAATAGACTCATTTATATTAATTCCTCATGCGAAAAAAAAAAAAACATGTACTCACTACAATGTTTAAGTCAATGGACATGCTTCAAATTAATTTGAAAATTGGTCATAAAAACAAAATACGGCAGTTGAATAAACTCAAGTGCTAAAAAGGAAATGTTCAACATAAGCAATAACTAATATCCGTACATAAAGCATATGAAAAATCAAACATGACATACGCAAACAGACAATAAAGTGAAATGCCAAGAGACATGCGGAACAAAGCACCGAAGAGGAGGCCTGACGAACGCAACTCATGTCCAAAGTGCATTAGCAATTGAGTCCCTAATCTGCCCTCCTAGCGTAACCTCAGCCCTGTTGAGAGGGATGTCAATGGGAACATCTTCATCACCACCATCCTTATCAACTGTTTCTTCATTGTTCTCGCAGTTGAAGTAATAATCATGTCCCTGAGACCGACGAATGAAGTTGTGAATAACAACGCATGCAATGACCATCTTCCTCTGCGTCGTCCAGGGATACATGTTCCCCTTCTTTAGTGTCTGAAACTGATTCTTCAAGACACTGAATGCTCTCTCAACAACATTCCTTAACTGAGCATGACGGTGGTTATACTTCTCTTCTTTGTTTGCATATGTCCGATTATGTTCCCCGCGAAATGATGCCAAGTGATATCTTTGGCCACGATATGGAGCCAAGAAACCACTTGAGTTTGCATACCCAGAATCAACCATATAATACTTTCCACAAAGAACAGTGAATGCGCCTTCGTCCAAAGTCCATCTAAGCACCCGTATGTCGGCAGCCAATCATTTCCAACCAACTACAACGTATTGGAAGGTGAGGTCAAACGACACGACACCCATGACATTCTGGCTGATGAAACCTTTGCGGTTTCGAAAACGTCCGTGCATTATCCGTAGCACATTTGCCAACACATGCGTGCCGTTGATGGCTCCAATCGCATCCTACATGGTTGTACAAAGAAGGAGTGTAGATGAACATTTATCAGTCAATGTCCACATATACATCACGACTAACGTAAAAAATGCACAGTAGCAATGTGGCCACCTTGAAGTATGGGTAGAACGTTTGCTTTCCCCGGATGTGCGGATGACACTCACGAACCTGAGCGTGTGTAGGCAGCTGAATAAAGTCATACTTTAACTCAGCTATCTGTTTTGTGACGAGGTTGACATACCGACTAATCGTATGAGAAGAGTGTTGGAAACGTTCGCACATGGCTCCCGTTGCAACGCCATAGCCGGCAGCATATAGGAATATACCAAGTTACTCCGTTGCTGTCACATGCCGTAAGTCCTTCAAAAGGCCACGACTCACAAGTAGGTCACAAAGTCGTAAAAATATGGAAGGATGCACTCAAAATATGTGGTAAGACCTTTCGTCATGGCCGTCTAATATCTCATGGATCCATGTGTGGCCGGATAGAGCAGAGTTATGCATACGTCGGCGTACCGACGGAACGTATTCATTCTCAATGTGTTCAATAATTGTCTCCTCGATCACATTCAACAGTTCTTCGTCCTCTTCCAGGAATTCCAATACAGCATCAATAAATTCTACATAGAAGACATTGTGATAAGTGGGACAAAATGTTACATAAATCTTACTCAAAATAAATATATACATAAAAAAGTACAATACAAATTAGAAAGTTCGGATAGACATAAGTACAATGGTACATAAGATGATGAGAAGGATGACTACAACGACACATAAGAGTATGATTACAACAAATGATTGTCAGTCAAATTGAGCAGCGCGACTAAATGAGGCAGGTGCCCTTGCAAGTACTTGCTCAGATGTCCTGGGCACAGCGTAATACCGAGGAACTTCAGTTCGCCTCTCTGGACGTTGTTGGACGATACTAGAGAATGCACGCTCGGCCTCCTCAATTGAATGAAAGCCCTTATAACAAGCCCCTGGGTACCCATTAACTTGGGCAAAGTATTTAGGCCAAGTGAAATAAATCTCTGACTCACGCCCAACCCAAACGACATAACATTTGTACCGTTCCATACCTACAAAGTTGTCAAATACCTGCATTTACTTGGATGAGTACCCACAAAACTAAAATATAATGAGCACGCAACAAGTATGAATAAGAACATAAGAAATCCGAATACATGTTACAAGTCAACCAATAATCTAAGAACATAAGAAATCACTAACAACAAGTCTGAAGAAGAACGTACGGATTAAACAACTCAAAATAAATATTGTTCGAATACATCATCCAAGTCAGCAACCAAGAAATCACAAATCAACTACCCGACATGGTGCAACATCCACCTGATCTTCTCCTCATTACTCAAGTTCATAAATATGTCGCGATTTCCCGGATCCTTGAAGAGATCCAAGGAAGTCACGAACAAGTCTGGACGTAGGCCAGGAACCTCTCGCAATACGTCTATGCATTCCTTCGTAGAAGGAATACGATCCGGCTCCTGAGTTGTGGGCTGTGTCTGGATCGGGGGTGAAAGGGCGAACACCATACAAGCGCGTTCCGCATGCAACTGCCTCACAAGGTTAGTCCGCTGCTGAACACAGTTAACAAAATTGGTGATCACAATTGGATCCTCAATTACCTTTCCCTTCATGTTTGAGGAGGCACGTTTCTTGCGCGGAGAGTTGACCTCACTGTTCGAGGCCATAGTTCTAGTTTGGGGTGTAGGAGTGAAAGCTATTTGGGCGGCGGAGACACCCATGACAAAGTCGTCATCTTCTTACTCTCCCTGAAGTGCGGCAAGAAAGTCATTGACCGGTGTGCGCCGCGACTGACTACGCATATTGTAGTCAGTGTTAGCTTGATCGAGACTATAATCAAGCACACTGCATCTACGGCGGGTTCCCTCAGCATCTGGACCGAACGCTGTGCTGTTGCTGACTAGATATTCCATCTTAGCCTTAAATGAAAAGGGTTTGCCTCTGAGGGAGCTGTAATGTTGACGTGACTGAAAAGGAAGAAAAAGATGGTGTATGAAAGTATGGATAATATAACGTTGTGTGCAGAAAATTGAAGTTGATCATGGGAGATGCTTACCGACAAGACGTCGTCTCAAGAGTCCTGAAGTCCTGGGAAGGGCATCTTGTTTATATCATCCCATCCCCACCCAGTCCTTTGCTCAACAAGTACACGCAAAAAGTTGTAATTTTTCTTAAGAGTTTTATATCGATTTTTCAACGTGGAATCTTTGTAGTCCAGGTGCATCGCGCTATTAAACGCTCCAACGATTTCACGCCAAACCCCTGGCTTGAAGGTTCCTTCGATGTAATTATGCTTATCAAACTGCTCCGTAAAGAGACCTATGAGGACCCGATCTTGGGACTCATTGAAGTTGGCAATTCGAGTGCCTCGAGTCGTCCTCTCCTCTCCGGAGGACAGACGTTTTGTTCTGCCACCTTTAATATTATGGCGAACAACAATCTCAAAATAAGCAGAAAATTGATGTAATCAAAGTACGTCATTTTAAATGAAGGACAATGATGCATTTAAAAGGAAACTAATACAAGTAATAAGTTCACTGTGCAAAAAGAAGTCGAAAATGAGGGGCAAGAGAACACACCACTGTTAGACATTGTCCTTGCCCGCTTTCTCGTCCTCCTAAATGACCGTTCTCAAAATATAGATGCATGAGGCAACGACGGTATTAGTGTAAGACTTAGATAAGAATGTAATAACAAGGAGATAAAAATGTTGCACTATGGAAGAAGGGGGTAAAAGAGATACATTTATGGAAAAAGAAGACTTACATAAATCACATACGACAATAACAAGAATCAGAAATCGGCAAGACATAAGAAAATCTGAAGGCCTACATAAAGAAAACATGTACCTTTTAAATTCCTTGTAAGAGAAGGTGGGTGCTCAGAATGGGCAATCCACAGTAATGTTTAATAGAAAATAGGTAGGAATTAAATTGCAGTGGAACACATACTTATGTTGTGTATGGACAGCATGTCTACATAATCCAGTTTTGAAAAAAAAAGCCAAACATGCAAACTATGTTCTAAAAAAATATCCAAAGCATATTGAAAAACAGAAAATATCCTACCAAAAATATCAAAGCATATTAAAAAAATGAAAACAAATGAGCATGTTATGGATCCTGAGAACGAATGAAACCAACATCTATTGTTCTAAACCATGTTATGGGTATCATGTCCGAAACAGAAAATAACAAAGCAAAAGAAGGTCAGGTCTGGTGTGGTCCTAATGTGAGCCTCAATAAATTGCAGCAAAATAGTTATGGACAGCACGTGTAAAACAGAAAATAACAAGTTATGGACAGCATGTGTAAAACAGAAAATAACAAGTTTAAAGAGCACATAAAGCAAGAGATGACAGTGGGGAACTTTCAAAATAGGTAGCTCTTAAATTCCATGTAAATAGAGGGTGTTGTGGGAGGATCTTTCAAATCAGGTAAGAGATATGGTCTTGGGTTTGTTTTGGTGGCAAAACAGTGGAGAATACAATAACGTAGTTTTAGAAAAAAAGAAATACCATGGTGGGCAGTTCAACTAATTATGGGCATCATGTGTAAAATAGAAAAGAAGAATACAATATAGGTGAGATATGGCCCTAAGTTCAGGATGTTTAAAAACAAGGCCAATTTTAAAATTAATGTAAGGAGGTAGCTAGGTCTTATATTGGAATCATAGCACAGCAAGTAGTAGAGTAATTTAGGAAGTATCAAAGAAGCTTAGCTAGTATCCAAGCGCACAAAATGCACAACTATCATCACAAAAGCTTTGTTATGAAAAGTGGTTATAGCTTATTGTAAGCTTAGGTGGATACTGACCACTAACTTAGAATGAAAATGTATGGCATTTATTAGGGTAAAATTGCTACCATCCGCAGATGAAAAAATAAATAACTATAATCTAATCTTAGCTAATTCGTTCAAATTAGAATAAAAAAACTAGTCTTCCAACTGCAGCAAGTCGCATGTGAATAAAGGTGTGGCTAGAGCATGCAGCCATACCCAGCCCATGTGACCTTAATGGACGATGTTAAAAGCATCTGCAGCCCCCTGACCGACGGGTTTCTGATCAAATCCAAGCCACCGGTTTTTGATAGAGCCTCCCACCACCACAGTAGCTCTCTATCTCTCTCTGTGCGTCGTTAGCTGAACAGCCAGAAGATGGAGAGCTCCGCAGCTCACCCTGCGGAGTCCCCTGCGATTTCTCCCGGCCACGGGACCTCCCAGGAGGCCGCGGAACCCCACGGGGCGCTGTTCCTGGTGCTGGGCTACCTCAGTCTGCAAGAGCTCCTCTCCTTCCACGCGGTTTGCAGGTCGCTCAGGGATGCCGTCGCCGGCGATGCCTCGCTGTGGCGAGAGCTGGTGGTGGAGCCGCCACTGAGCGGGAGGCTCACGGACGTCGCGCTCGTGGAGGTGGCCTCCCGGGCCCAGGGGAGGCTGAGGACGCTGGCCCTGGTGAAGTGCTGGAAGGTCACCGACGCCGGCTTGCAGCGGGTCGTCGACCAGAACCCTGCCATCGTCAACGTAATCTCTCTCTCTCTCTCTCTCTCAGTAGTTGCGTAAAGAGACTGAGGATGCATTAACCGGTAGGTATGGGATCATTTCTTTCCACGCAATTTAAAGATTTTTTTTCCAAGCAATCTGTGCATGCAATTGCGGCAGAGTGCGCAAGCAGGTATATATGGGATCATCTTAATTTTCTACGTAATTTAAAGGTTTTTCTTTAACAATTATTTTATAAAAGATATACTTTCTTTGCGTTGTTTGTACCATCGGCAGATCTTGAAGATTGGATGACAGAATCCAAAGTATTACAATCTATGTCAAATTTTAATATCTCAAGTACTGCTGTGAGCTTGCCGATTGCTGGTTCTTACTAATCACAAAATTCCGGTGTTGATTTTGAATGATCCAAGATCATAAGTACTGAACACAATTAAAATTAATCGATATAAGACTATTATAACCTAAATTAGAAGATAAATTTGAAAAGATGGAGTTGGACCAGGCCCTTGCTCCGATACCATCTTACAAACCACAAAATTAACATGTTGAATTTGAAGGATCCAAAATCATAAACACTGGCCACAATTAAAATTAATCTCCAACACTAGTCCAAGCAAGTATCTTTAAGAATTTCGGAACAGTCACCCAGCCCTACCCAGTCCTAGGCCTGTTGGACATGCCTTGCGATGTCCAAATTAAGGACAAGTACATAGTTATGATTAAAAAAAAGAAAAGAAAAGACAAGTATATTAATTTAATTGCGGTTGGAATGGAATGGCCTCCCAGGCTCCCACAGTAGAGGTGTAGGCGCAACCCGGTCGGTTGCCCAGTTTCAAGAGCTTTGACGCAACGACTGACTCAAACCCAATTTTAAGTTGCCTTGTGGCTTAATTTGGGCACTTTTCCAATGCCCTTGGATCCTGATCTTGTGGACAAATTTGATG
Source organism: Zantedeschia hybrid cultivar (assembly GCA_030544215.1). NCBI lineage: Eukaryota > Viridiplantae > Streptophyta > Magnoliopsida > Alismatales > Araceae > Zantedeschia > Zantedeschia hybrid cultivar. The sequence continues at coordinate 63,333,963 of JARZZO010000008.1, read as the reverse complement.
TGGATTAGCATGTAAATTATGTATTGCATAGTAGTGTACTTTTAAGCATATAAATGCATGTCATGGGGATATATAGTTTCATATTAACCACTCTTATATGTCAAATTTCAAAATACCATCCTTATTTGCATATTATCCTATATATATACCATCTGGATATGTATAATATTTAAAAACTGCCACTTGATGGCATATTTGATATTTGAAATATTTCATATGTGTCTTTGAAATGACATATTTGATAAACGTGTTAACTCGCAAGAAAGGGTATATATGCAGGATAATATGAGAATAAGTATGGTATTTTTAAAATTTAGTGTAGAAGAGTGGCCGCACGTTAATATGAACTTCTCTCTAGCTAAATGTTATGCTTATTTTATTAAACCATAATATTTTATGTATCTTGAATCACATATATATATATATATATATATATATATATATATATATATATTTAAATATACTATTTGTGTAATTTAAATTATATATTTATATATGTATAAAATAATTTGAATGTGAAAGTCCATTTGCTGAGTCAAAGTCAGGCTCTCGGGTTCGGATAACTATTGATTGCCCTAGTAAAGAATATTTTGCAGAGAGGAAGCCGAGAATTTTCTTTTTTTCTACAATAGGCTCGACAAACATGAAGGATAGCAAAATTTGCCATGATCAATGTGCAAAAGAACGTAACAAAATCCTGACAGTAAAGTGAACTTCGTGCTTCACGTTTTGTTTCTCACATATTGTTTAAGATTCACAATATATAGTTGGATCTTTTTGGACATTTCACATCATTTTTTGTATATTTTCCATCATTACTCGGGATTTTGTTTCAATTTTAAGTAGCAATCCGTCGCTACAGTCCACCCATCCATCTCTCTTAATTTTGAATTATATATATATATTTTTTTATGGTAGATAAATGATACAGTCGGCGCAATTTTGTTTGTTCACTTGGAGGGGTGCGCCGCATACGCATTCCTGAGTCATCTGATCACTTGATCGGACGGTTATAGTTTTTTTTTTAAAGGCTGTCTTCCCTAATCTTCACCTTCAACCCTTTCCTGAATTTTTGAGTGCCAAAAGTTCCTAAAACAAAGAAATTTTCTGCACACTGTCAGCCAAAAAAATAAGAGTGATTGTTGCCTGTGTGTGTGGAACTCTGCTGTGTTCCTATATTAATTGTGTTTACTCTATAAAGATGATGAGGTTTGAGGGCATGTTTACCACAGCTTATTTAACTGTGACTGATAATTGTTTAAAACTCTTGACATGCAGCTCCATCTTCCTGGTTGCACTTATTTGACAGCTGATGGTTTGGTGAGGCTGGTGAAGGGTCTAGCTGAGCACAAGTGCAACTTGAAGCAACTTGGACTGAATGGCATCTCCAACATAACAAAAGAGCACCTGAACACCCTCAAGTCTATCCTCAAAGTACACCCCCAACAATCCTTCTACAGCGGTTGGTGCTCTCCAGCACCCAGTGGCAGCAAAGATCGTCCAATCGACGTTGATATATGCCCCAAATGTGAGAGTCCAAGCCTGGTTTTTGACTGTACAAGGGAGAACTGCAGGTATATATGGAAAACCTATTGACTTATTGGTGCCTCCCTCTTCTAGTTGTTCCTCACAATTTCTGACTAATATGTTCCTAGCAGACTTGGCAGCTAGAATCTGGAGATTCCTACAGATTAATGCTGTCTTGAACACTTATCATTGATCCTGATTTTGTGTTGTGGTCTTCTCTCTTTGGGCTGTCAAAAGGGTTTTGGGACCAGATGCCCGATCCCTTTGGACCTTGCAGATCCGGATCTACATACACCCGTTTACCGATAACAGACATTAGTATCGTGTTAGAGGAGATCTTAGTGAAATTTTTATATTTCGAGACCTCAGATATCAGATCCTCTTGCCAGTGTATGATAATTCATGACAATGGATTCATTTCTAGACCCATTTCAAGTTCTTTTAAATCACCTGAACAAAACTGGGCTGGAGACCTAAGTCCATTTGCCGATTTACCAAGCAAACTTAGAAGCTGTATCTTGTGTCCAGATATATATGTACACGAGTACTGTTGGGTCTACTCGCACCCACAACCCCTTTTAAACCCTAAATGCTGTTGTACCCACCTACAACTGGTCTTAGAAGAACAAACTCTGATATTACAGAAATGTCATGCAAATTTCCAACAATATCAACCTACATTATCTACCCCCACGGCTGCTCTTTAGTATCTTCGAATTGAATTTTTCTTTTAACATCTGAGGATGAAATCGCCTACACTTAGGATGCAACCTTGACCTCCAATCTTGTGATATGAGATGGAATTGAGTTACAACTCACCATGGCCTCTAAGCAGTGGCAGATCCAGCTTTAATCCAATGGGATCTTGAGATCCCACTAGATTTTGTCAAGTCCACTAGTCCAGTCCAATGAAATCTAGTCCGGGACCCCACTGACCCAATCTAGGATCCCACTGGCCTAACTCAAAATCTCACTGACCCAATCATGCTCATGACTTAATATCTGAATGACCCCACTGAACAAAATTTATGTATTTGCCACTGCCTCTAAGCTTGGAGCATGGGTGTGCTTCCATTCTTCCTGGACCATCTTTGTTTGTGTGGTCACTCATCATATCTTACAAAATTAATGCAGGTTGATGAAGGGACGTGGGGCAGAATGCAGAGGGTGCATCTTTTGCATCCCAAGGTGTGGGGAGTGCGGAGGCTGCGTTGGCTTCCAGGAACTTGGAGAGGAGTCTGCCTGCTCACATCTCCTGTGCTTGGAGTGCTGGCTTCGTTTCCCCAAGTGCAACATGTGCAACCGGCCTTATTGCACCAAACATAAGAGTTCTCTAGCCGAGTGCTCTTCTAAGCTGTCTGGATTTGTATGTGAAGACTGTCAAAGACATGAGGACCTGTTTTTCGATCTGGAATGATGCATGTGGGTCTTCTATCAACATATATTGTGATATTTATTGAGACCTGAAAAATAATAGATTTTCGAAGTGTTAATAAGGCGAAACGCTCATGGAAGGTGTTTAGCTTTCTTGAATCCGACATGCTAACGTTGGGTGTCGAGAGTGGATCCCTTTGCATTTATAGGGTTGTTTGAGATTATTTCTCTCTTTGAAATTATTTGTCTAAAAAAATATAGCATTTAAAGGGTGGCTTAGTCCCCAGAGCCAAACAGCTTTCCCTTTGGAAATTGGCTTGGGGAAGATGGACAACCTATGATTATTTAGCTAGATGTGGCATTATACCAAGGGACATTGGCATTTGGACACCCAAACAGATAATACATGTGATGCAATAAATAAAACGTCCAAAAGGGTACCACATCTGAATTGAGACATCTACTCCACTTTTTCTACACCATGTGTATTCCACTCGATCTAATTCGCTTAAGATCATTAAAAAATAAGAAGATACCTTTTTAGGTCTCATTTTTCTTTTGCCATAATAACAGAACCAATAAAAATATGAGTAATACTTGTTGCACCGCATGCGGTGCACATGGTGTGTGGCACAAAGCATGATAAAATTTTTTAGGTTGGCCCCATCATGTCCGACACATTCGTACAATCTAATATGTGATGCACTGTTCATTGGACTCGATTTTTTATTTTTTGATCTTTTGAGTTGTCTAATCAGAGATTGGATTGTACCAACGTGTCAAACATGATGAGGCCGATCCAAAAAAAATCAAAAAAAAAAAAAAAAAAAAGAATTTGCTGCTGCTACAGCCGTCTGATCTAATGCCTACCCGCATGCGATGCGGGCTGCATCGCACTGCATGAGGTGCAGCAAGTATTACTCTATTTAGTGTAATACCATTGATGTAGAAAAAGAAGAACAAAATATCTAAATCTGCCACATCTAAAGTTTGGATGCTTATCCAAGTGGCATTAGCCAAGTAGCTGCAAGAGATGGCATGGCATTGGAGTCTCCTACATTATAGGTAGCTGAGAATATCTAAGTAGAATGGAAGATTCAAAGAAGATTAGGCTAAAAAACTACCATTGAGAGAAAGAACAACTTACTGAATTTAGTTGACCATCGAATCCTCTTGTTCTACCCACATATCATTGAACTTATTCTATATATTCTAACTTAGTTTAATTAATTCTAAAACCGTTAGAATGTTAGGAGGGTCAAAATGGTCCTGGCCCAGTTGGGCCTAATTGAAGGAGCCCGTGGCTCACTTTAAAGGCATCATGTGCAATGGTCACATGATCCCCTTGCAAGCACCTGGTGGGATAGTCTAGGACCATGGGTCCCAAGAGGTGGTCCCACATGGTCTTGCATGAAGGGTCCAACTTCCCGAGAGGACTAGGATCTCGAGGAGGTTCATTGAGGCCTCATAAGAGGCTTAGCTCTCGAGAAGGTTTATCTCGACTTCCCGAGAGGACTAGGCTCTTGGAGAGATTCAAATTCTTCATGCTCTTCACTTGGTGAGAAGGCCAAGGCCCCTTACAAAGGCCAAAACATTGAGGCCCCGACTTCCCGAGAAGGCGGACACTCGAGATGGTTCAAGCAACTCCCTTCCCATCTAAAAGCAGAAATCACAGTCAATAACTACCTAATTAAGGGAAGGCCCACGATCTCTGCCACTAGGCTAGAAAGGACAGGCCCACCTTCCCTTTTAGTGGGCCACGATTGCCCGCAATTAGGGGACCTTGATCATGTGTAGTAAGGAGCCGTTACGAGAGGACTTCTCGCTCCTCCCTCAGAGATCCTATATAAAGTAAGGCTCTCCGCAAGATCAAGGTACATAGACTCATATCCAAGGAAATCCTAGCCATCAAACTTCCTCCGGAGAATCTAACTTAGGCACTGGAGGGTCCTTCTCCACCTAGACGGGGGACCCCTGACCGCCTTTTGGTGTCTACAGGTCCCTATGAGGCGCCGTTTATCCATCAAATAAATCTCATCGAGTGGTGGGAGAGCTATCAGATGGTCCTCCGCTCCACCCAATTTTCCCCTCTACATAATGCATCCTTCCATTGTTCTAAACCTTAACATTTTGCATTTTTAACAATTAAAAAAAATATCTAGCCATAAATATAAATGCTACATTTATTTATTCTAGCTTAATCATGTCTTTTAGTTCTGATAATTTTGGTTAAAACTAGCAGACTACTCATTCTCAATCAATTTAAGTACCTAGGTTTTATGCATCATCTCAAACATCAATATTGATGTTCTTATACAAGGAAGATAGGTCAATCTTTCTCTCTGTGTCGCAATCAGCATAGCCGTTATTTCAATGTAAAGGTTATAAGAAGGTATTAAAACTTCTTAGTTAGCAATATACATACAAAAATGATAACCAATTGTCATCATTAAATCATCATGATCATCTCTTTATCATCATATGAATCAACTTGCTATGATGTGATGTTCTTAATTCATATTGTTCGTAAAAGACACATAATCTTTGCTATTAAATCTAATTCTTAATTAAAATCTAAATGTGCCTATTTATTTAAAATAAGAATTCTTATGAACTAATCACCTATCTTAAATAGGCTAGCTAACTAAGACTTACAGAAATTATGATGTTAAAATTACACATTTAATCAGACAAAGACTCCCTCTACATGGTAATCATTTCATTACTTCATATAGAATCTAAATCTAGGAATCATTTTAATTGAGTCTTTCCATGTTATTAATGAATTCCTAAACCCTAGTCCCAAAAAGAAAAAAAAAAGAATTCCTAAACCCTAAAACTTATCTAGATGACTAGAAATTAAAAGGAAGAATGGGGACATATCACCCTACTTGATGAGAGACCCTAAGAGGGCCTAATTGTTGCTGCTCAACCACCTCTCTTCAGCTGGAACTTCTACACTTTGCACTGCCACCGGAAGTGCTCCCCTTGCTCCTTCTCTTTTATCCTCACATCTCCTCTCCTTCTCTCCCTCTCCTTACCCTTGCTTAGTCTAGTTATAGGATAGGATAGGAGAGGGGAGTCAGTGTCCCCCAATAGTTATAGGGGTTGGAGGAAGCAAAGTAAGGGGCTGGACAGTTGATAAGTTGGTGCTCCTTAATGGACCTCCACCTAGCCCAATAATTAGGGACAATAACTTGGTCCATTAAGGCCCATTTAACCAGGCACATTAGGGCCTGTTATGACGGACTAATAAGTCTGCCGATATGACCCATTAATAGCCTTTACACTGGTTCTTCGCCCATTTGCGGCCTACTTGAGGAATGGCTTGCATATGCTTTATGCAGTGTGTCACTGTGTGGTATCATGGTAGATAGTTCTACATCAATATTAGTTTTGATATTGTTACTAAATAGTAGATGAGTGGTGGATGTTGGAATTTTGTCCAATTGGGTCATTCGAATTGGGCACTACGGGCCAAATTGGAGGGCAAGAAGACTTGGGTCACTGAATTGGATGGGTCAGTGGGGTCATTGGGCCCCTGGCCTCTATTCCCTATAAGGAAATCCCATAATCTAATGGGGTCATAAGACCCTACTGGATCCGCCCCTACAGTAGATATTTAATTATTCTCTAGTAATTTTTTATATTCATACATTAGTAAAGTGTATTATCATAACAAATTTAATACATGTTTAGACCAGCAGTAAAAAAGTTAAGTTTAATCGTTGGGTCTTGAAACCTCTTCTGCTCTCCCTTTCTTGCCTTTAACTCTCTCTTTTCCTTTCAGTCATCCTCTTCTGTCTCCCTCTGATATTAATTTTAATATTAATATTGCAGACCTCAAAAACATCAATTTCAAAGCAGTACCATATCAAAACTAATGCACCAACCAAACAGACATGGAAGTAGAGAGAGAGGTTTACAAGTGTGGATAGAAGGGGTAGAGTATGTGAGCTCCCAGATATCTGCAGGATCCAGGAAACGCCGCTTAATACGTGAGAAGGATAATCTAGAAGACCGACTATCACTGTGCAACGGTGCAAAGCAACTCACGTGAAGAGGGAACCGAGAAGGAAACGAAGTTAACAGTAAAATCGTCATTGTGCTGGTAGTATGTTTGTCACGGTGTAGTCACTTTTTTTGTCCTCTTTTCCCAACCAAAAAAAAAAAAAATCAGTGATGTATGTACTCAAAATCTTAAACCCAAAACTTTGGAATATATGTGATTCAACACGTAACGTGACTCAGATTTGGGTTCTTCGATTTGCAAGACTGCCAATATAACCTTCTTAAAGAAGAAGTCTACATCCTCTCGGTACTGGGGAAGACCAAACTCCAGTAATCTACAATCATAAACTGGGCATACCCTCGTATTGCAAAGTCTCCAGCTTGAATTGCCACAAAGCTCTACGGTGATTCAGCTATTGTTGAAGTCATCTCAGGAATCGGAGAGAATCCAAACTTGAAAGTGACACATCTTATGCATTCGCAGCATCTGAAAACTGGTCATTGAGTCATTTCCCGTACATGGCCTTTTATGTACATTAAATACATCTTGATGTCAGCAAAAGAAAAATTGAAAAAAATTTATGCTTTTGAGAGCCCCAGGATACTCTTGAGAACATGTTGACATTCTCGAAAGTATAAAAAAAAATCAATTTTTTTTGAATTTTTTTTTTGCTGATGTCAAGATGCATTTAATGCGGGCATGAGACGTGCAGGATGCCACGCAGCGCAATAGAATGGGGCGGCCCGTTCTAGCTCAACTAGTGGCGGTGCAGCAAATTATTCTCATTTATAAAATATAGGGAGAGCCTTGGTGCAATAAGATTGCTCCATTGTGACTTGAAGATCACATGTTCAAACTGGAAATAATCTCTCGACAAAAAGAGGGGAAAAGACATACATGCGATTGACCCTCCCTAGACCCAGCAATAGCAAGAGTCGTGCAGGTACATGTAGGAAGCGGGGAACTGTCCTCGTCTAGGCAGAACTCCCAAAGCGGCGTCGTCTTGGTAGAATAGAGCTAGCATCTTCAACAGACCAGCGCCCACCGTGGCGGAACCTTGGATGGGGGGAGTCTCACACGGGATCTCGCCCCATTATACCTTAGATCTTAAGCCTATTAATTTGTTAATAGGCTAATGTTAATTATGTTCAATTACATTTAAATAAATTTACTTAAGTCAATTAATAAATTAAATAATTTAAATTTATTTAATATTTATTTAATAATATAATAATATATTTAGAGTAGATAAGTTATTAGTCAAGCCTAATAAGATTCAATAAGCCTATTAATGACCCAATTAGAAAATTAGTTGGTTCTCAACATTTGGTCAAATTTTGGGCTCTGTAAACTATCTGACAGTAGCATATTAGAGATACGATAACTTCGCACATAAAATTTCAAAATTTATACAGTGGGTATAGTTGGAAAGAAGATACAAAAGACTATAACTTTATCTAAAAAGCTTTTAACTAATTCAAACGTAAAGAGGTCGAATTCAAGATGTTTTATTTAAAAAAATCTACTGTATATGAAAATTTAGGTTCCTAGTTGTAAATGGATTCACTTTACTTGTTGATTAAGATTTCATATATTGGAATCTGATTCTAATTCAAAAGGGATTTTATTTGGATAGTATTAGGAAGGAAAAGAGATATAAATAGTCTTGAGGTCGTGTATGAATCTTCTTGCACGTAGTTCTAAGTTTACGATAAGAACATGTTGTTCTTTAGAGAGAAAAATAGTGTTTCTAAGATAATTCTATTAGGGTTTGATTCTAATTCATGAATTGTGTTCTTAGAAGTTTTGAGGATGTAGGAAGGAGCTTAGATAAGGGAGAAATCGTAGGTAGATGCAAGGGAAGTTAGGATTTGAGATCGATTATTCGTGTTCTAAAGATAGACTATGATAATCTTTCAAATTGTTCATTTTGTATTAATATAAAAATAAGATTTTCTTTCCTTCAAAGTGATCAAAACATCTTTACGGAACCTTAATCTATAATCCCAAGATCTTTAATTTCCATAAGATTCATGTATTCTACTCTAAAATCCTCATTTTCTTAAGTTCAGACAAATAAGTCTTATTCGCATCAACAACATGTGATGCAAATAAGAACACATCAGCCTAATATGACACCTTTAAATATATTTAAAACGCATCATAGGTCCCTGACGTGACTTTAAAATCACGTCCAATATTTCTGACGTGACTTTACTTAAAGATTAAGAGGTCATAAGTCTTTAGCTACAGTTATGAGCACCTTTAACTACAATTATGAGGATCTTTAGCTACAACTTTTAGAACCTGTGACCAATTTTCAAAGTTGAATTTAGATTGACCATAAGTTCTTTCTTGGCTAGCTAACCTAAAATTTTGATCACACTTTGATTTCGATATATTCTACCTACTTGTAAAATTTTATAAATTTTGAATTTAATTTACTTATTATTTTGTTATTTATTCGTTGGCCTCAATTTGACTTGAGTTCTTTATATACCATTTTGATACTCTAAATTACTCATTTGATATCTGAATTATATGAAACTTTATCTATATGTTTCCTTTGACCATTTCGATGTGTTCATCAAGTTTGATCAATTTGTCAGTCCATTTGCTATTTGTGGCCCTATTTATTTTTTTTAGATTTAAAAATTAATTTTAATGGCCTAAAATTATATTTGTTATGTCGAACAATTTTGAGAAAATTTTATTAGTCATCTTATTTGTTTAGTAATCTGTTGGCATCAGCTTTACTCTAATGTTCATGATATATGATCATGTTGACTATTTAAATGATTATTTTGTATATAAAAATATGTATTTTGACTTATACATAATATAAATAACTTTATTAATCTAATTTTCAAATTTATGATCATTATGAAATCTTTGAAATATAATTGTGCCATATCTATTTGATATGTTTGAGATATTGTCATCTTAAGGAGATTTAGACTCATTCATGAGCATCCGTAGATGAGTTCCACCCGTAGACAACGAGATAAAATCTCAGTAATTATATTTTATTTTCAATCATCCGAGGTGAGACAATAGACTCTCTGACTATACATGTGCCATGACCTTAGCATACTTACCTATATGATTTGATATATATTTTGTTTGGCTCCTTATGTGGTGGTTGGATATATATTTATTTGATATGTTTGGATTTGAAATGTTTGGCACATAATTATGAAACATAATTTGTTGTTTAAATCTATTTGATTCAGCCTATAATCTCCTCAATTTGTTCTTTTGACATTTATGCTCAATTATTTTGATTTTATCATATTTGATTGAAAATCTATGTCCATTCTGATTAGTTATTCTGCCAATATGAATTCTGATTTGATAAGCTATCATGCTATGATAATTTGCTATGTGTTTAGTTTGATATATGACATATTCTGATCATGACTAGTAGACTTGTTCAGTTAGACAAGAATCTGATTATGCCTTATATGCTATATGTTAATTTAATTTGTTCATACTATTAGAAAACACATGTAATTTGATAAATCTATATTTAACCATATTTTTATATTATGATCTTATTTGAGATATATGTATAACTATAAATCATGATTGTTTAGTTATCACTTGATTTTAATTATTATATTACTTAACATTTGGTTTTGATTAACTATTGAGTAGTCGTACTAACAAAGTTTATTAAACATTTTTAGAGTTTGAGGAGGAAGAATTAGCCATTGAGGAATTTTGAATTGGGATATACAGAGAGTCATTTAGGTTTAAATTTACTACTTTCTTAGATTGATGTAGTAGGGACATATATGTACTTTTCATTTTTCTTAGTGAGTTGAGATATTATACTTTCGTTAGATACATGATGAAATTTGAAGTCCTAGTACTAATGATGTAATTTATAAAATACTGTTATTGATAATGAAATTTTATATTTAAATATTTGATGATAATTGACATGTTTATTGTTTTGATTATTTGTCTCCCATCTTTCATCTTCAATTTGTTAGTTCTATGTATGACCTACAAACCAATCAAACTTATATTTGTTCATTTATTAATGATAATAAATATTTATTATATGTAAATCGTCTCTTTTTATATTAACTGTATCATAATGAACTCTATGAATGTATGCAATGATTGTCAAATTGTGAAGAGATCGCAATAGTAAAACTAACGATCTATAAACATATATTCTGAAGTGTTTCTAATAAGTGAATATCTGAGAAAGACATCGAACACCCGATTAGACTAGTACAAATTATTGGCCTATCTTTTTGTTGTTGTCTTTGCCGTGTTTTGGTTTCTTTGTTATCCTTGTCTATACTATTATTTGGTTTGAACCATAGATGACAGCTTAATGACCAAAAAAATAGGAGTCGTGCCATTGGGCACTTTTTAATTTGTGGTCATAAACTATTAGGAACTGACATACAGGGTGCAAAGGAGGAGTCGAGTCAAATTTTGTCTTGTTCAAACTTAATTTAACTAATTTTAATCATGTTTTAATTCGAGTTGAATATTTATACTAGTTGTCAAACTGAGTTTAGATATTAAATGAGCTTGAGCCGAGCATTGCACCGCTCACGAGCCTAATGAGCCTAAATTGAGCTACTTTAATTTTCTCTAATTTAAAATTTTAAAAATTACTTAAATAAACTCTTAATAAATGTGTGAATAAGTTCTTAACAAATAAAAACTAACTCTTAATTGAATATCGAGCTGATGCATCAAACTTAATTTTTTGTTCAAACTCACTTATTTAGCTTGATCAATGAGCCGAGTCAAGCTGTTGTCCAACAGTCTCACAAGCTTTCATCGACCATCTTGGCTCCCTTGCGACCCTACTAGCATATGGCATAAAAAAAATCACCGAGTGAGAAGAGAGAGGAAGCATCTCGCATTTTCACAACACTTAGCTCAAGGTCTGTTGGGCAGGGATACGAAGTTTCCTGCAAAGAAACCAACACAGACTTCCAGAATACAGGGACAGACATCAGCTCAACATTCTTCCAAGGTGAAAATAAAGACGAGACTTCATTTCCAGTACAGTTTAATAGTTTAGCAGATCTAAGTTTTACCCGCACATGATGCTAGTCAGTACCCACCACATCACAGATTCAAGATTCACCTGCATGTGAAGCTATCCTCCTCTCAAGTCCACTTTTGTCAGCACCCACCACCTTGTCGACCTCTTTACCATTTTTGAGAAAGAAAAAGGTGGGCACACTGCTCACATTCCATTGACGGGCGACATCCCCAAGCTCATCTATGTCCACTTTCAGGAACACAATTTTCGGGTGTTTTTCAGCTAAGCCCGTATAAAGAGGGGCCATGAAACGACATGGCCCACACCATGTCGCAGTGAAGTACAGAATAACCAGCCGAGACAAGTTTGAGGCAGCCTTGAACTTGTTTTCTAGTTCACTGGAAGAGTGGATGCTGATAACTTTCCCTGGCAATGAATGGGCAACATCAGCAACTAACAATATCATTTGGATAATCGGCAGATATCCTGTGTTCTAATACTGTTGATCGAAAACAAGAGTAATATATGACAGATTGCGTGAGCCTTTTATGGACAATAGATGAAATCATTCAACAGATCAAACCAAGCCCATAAACACCCAAGTAGGATCATAGGCAAGCTATGATTTGCGATAATTCTGTTCCTTAAGACAAAAAATAATTTGCATAATATTTCATCACTTTCACTTCAAATATGCAAAGTCGTGTCGGGTACCAATCCATGGGGCAATATAGTCCCTAGGTAGTCCCTAGGGAAGTGATGAAGTCAGGCGAGTGATGAAGTCCGGCCCATTCCTCAAAAGACGTTTTACAAGATTCCTATCCATCAAAATTTTAACTTACAGTTCCGCCAAATGAATAATCACGGAGTCCTCTTTCCAGACAAAACATACAAAGAGACCTGCCAAAAGTCAAGTTTTAGTGAACCTTTGAGCAATGGGTATTTATGATTGGTTCCCTTCTTTGCCACCTCCCATTTATTCATTTATTTTTTAGTAGTTCACTACAGCAATTTTCCCTAAAAATATTATGATCATCTTTGGCTGCCTTTCATGATCTCCCTAGATTTCTCTAAGATCTCTACCATCAGCTTCTCGAGACAAAGCGGAGACCTGATACAAGCATTCCTTGTTTCAGACTACAAGCTTATTGTCGTAGAGACCGGTAGCAGACAGAACATAGTCAAGATAGGAAGTCAAGATTCCAGAGTTATGTTGGCTGTGGGAGGAGAACTTTATCGAGATGGTTCACAAGGCTTAGGAGGCACCAGCCACTGGGAACTCTGCAATGTCAAAAGTGGCGTGCAAGTAGAAGAATTTGGCAATGTACCTCTCCAAATAGGTGGTAGCAAAACATTTCCAACTTAGGCAACTAGGGACAAGATACTCAAATAGATCAAGGGGTTGGATATACTGAAGGAAGTTGGGATGCTTGATGAAGATGATAGGAAACTTAGATTCTAAAGACAGACATTTGGGTGACCCCCCTTGAGAAGGTTTACTGGCAGTAGGGGTCTAGAGAAATGTAGATGAAGTCATGAAGGAGGGGAACTGGGAAAAAAAAAACTTTTAGAAGGTTGCTTCAGGTAGCCATAGGCTAAATTCCATTGGAAGCATCAGTGATGAGGAGCAGGTCCATACTAAAAAGAGAGATATCTAGTACATGTGTTGACCTTCTATTCCAGATTATTCTACGAAGAAGATGTGTGGTGGCCTGTGGTTGCTGTGGACTTCTTCCTTATATTTGCATAGGAGGGGAGGGTACTCTCCAGACCATTCATTGTAGATAAGGTGAGAGGTGTAGCATTTGCTTTTGCTGTGGATTCCCCCGGTCTAAGTGGCTTCCCTTTTTTGGGGGGAAGGCAGCTATAAGCCGTCATTCATTTCTGAAAATAGTAAATTACAAAAAACATGGGATAGGAATCTACCAAGATAGCAGAGACCTATCAAACCTCACAAGGAAGAAAAATGAGTACAAACATTCACACTTACAGCCAAGTACACAGGCAATACCCCCATCCCTCAGAAGAGACAAAAATCATTTTTTTCAACAATTACAAACAGAATTTGCCCCACAGATTAAGCTTCTCAATCATCTTTGAATGTCTGAAAGATTCATCTGAATTCTGAACAAACCATTCCTTCTGAAAGTGCAGAGCGTTGGCAATGATCTCATTTGGTTTTTCAAACTTGTTATTGAAAATTCTGTTGTTCCTTGCATTCCAGATGGCCCATAACATGGCTGGTAAAACCATATTCCATATCTTGAGTTCTTGTTCCATTGGACATAACAAAGCCCATTTCTCAAGAAGGTTCTGAACCTTATGGAACTGCCCCTGCTGCATAAGAAGAGATCTAAAGAATATCTTCCACATACATTGTATAATGCCTTTCCAGATTGGGGACATCAATCTATTGTGTTGACCATCATCAAGCCAAATACCCTCCTCCATAGAGTACTTCTTCCTAATGATTTTTTCCCACAAAGCCTGATCTTCGATCTTCTTTGTCTACCTTCTAAATCCATTTTGTCGGCAGTTCTTTTTTGAAGACCTGAATAGGTAATAGGTCTGCTCGTCCCTCTTCTTTTGACCTGCACACATGTTTCAATTGGATGTTGTGTATCCCGTTCTTTTTTGGGTCCCTTCCTTTCCAGAAGAATGCTGCTCTAACAGATTCTGTTTTATTGCAGACTGTAGCTGGTATTTTAAAAATAGATAATATATGGCTAAGCTTAACAGAACAATTTTTGATAGAATCCATCTTCCTCCTGCTGACAAAAGCTTACCCTTCCAACCTTCTAATCTGTCTTCAAACTTCTTAACCAGAAAATTATATTCAGAGCTCTTTAGGTTCCTGTCGGTTAAGGGAAGACCTAGATATTTAATAGGAAAAGATGTCCATTTCACTCCCAGAAGCTGAGCAATAACAGATTTCCTCTCCTCTGGCACATTCAGAGCAACCAGCTCACTCTCAGAGAAGTTAATCTTGAGACCTATGACAGCTTCTAACATCTTGAGGAGAATCCTAAGATAGATAATCTTTTCCACATTGGTTCATGATAACAAAATTGTATCATCTGCATATTGCAAGGGAGTCACCTCCTCCTCCATTCTTCTCACCTTAACACCTTCGATGATCCCACATGTTCTAGCTTTTCCCCACATCATACTAAGAATCTGCCCAACAAAGAGAAAGAGAAGAGGAGGCAGTGGATCTCCTTGCCTTAGTCCTCTTGTGCTCCCAAACAAGCCATATGGCGATCCATTGATCAAAATAGAAAATCTTGCTGTCTCTAAGCAATTCTGAACCCTCTTAATCCATTTATCTCTGAACCCCATTAGCTCCATTACTCTGTATAGGTATCTTCAATTGATTCAGTCATACGCTTTTTGAAAGTCAATCTTTAAAACCAGACATTCCTTTTTC
Organism: Zantedeschia hybrid cultivar; assembly: GCA_030544215.1. Classification (NCBI taxonomy): domain Eukaryota; kingdom Viridiplantae; phylum Streptophyta; class Magnoliopsida; order Alismatales; family Araceae; genus Zantedeschia; species Zantedeschia hybrid cultivar. Next base: position 63,318,603 of record JARZZO010000008.1, on the reverse strand, counting down.
TGAAGTTTTTGGTCATGAACACACTCATAGGCTGCCATAAAATTGTCGAGAATGAATCTCCCTTGAATAAAGGCTGATTGATTATTGTCCACCAAATCACCTATGACTTCTTTAAGTCTAGGGGCCAAAGCTTTTGTGATGACCTTGAAGCTGCCATTTAAAGGACTGATGGGCCTGTAGTCAGAGATGGATTCTGCTGCTTCTTTCTTTGGAATTAAAACAATGAAGGTGGAGTTGAAATCTTGATATCCCAAGGTCTATCTTCAAAATCCTTTTCTGCTGCCATAAGATCCTCCTTTACAACCTCCCAAAAGTGTTGATAAGAACCAATGGAGAATTCCCGTCCGGGGATTTATTAGGGTCCATGTTGAAGACTGCTTTTTTAATCTCTTCTTCTGTGAAAGACATAACAAGTTATTGGCTTGATGCTCAGAAATCTGTTTAAAAGAGTTACCCTCAACCATAGGCCTCCATGTTTCTTCCTCTTCGAACAATTTCTGAAAAACTTCCACTGCAGCTGCACCAATATCCTTCTCATCTTGTATGACAGAATTCCCCACTTTGACCTGATCAATGGTACTTTATCTGTTCTTTCCACTAGCTATTGCATGAAAATATGATGTGTTTTTGTCCCCTTCTTTCAATCATATCTCTTTTGCTCTTTGCTTCCATTTGATTTCCTCTCTAAATGCCCATTCATTGTATTGTTTTTTCAGACTCTCCCACTGATTTCTATCCTACTCCGAAATGATGTCATGGTCATTCTTGAGCACAAACTTCTCAATTTGATGAAGCAATTCTTGTCTAATCTTCCCAGCTGCTCCAAAGGTATTAATATTCCACTCCTCCAGCTTATTTCTAATCCACTAGAGTTTCATAGATAAATCGAAGCAAGCATTATTGTGTTGAGGAGCTTCATTCCACCACTCCTTGACTAGTTCTTGAAAACCCTCATGCCTAATCCAAGCAAGTTCATACCTGAAAATTCTCTTCTTTTTCTGTCACTCTCTGAAGCTAATAGCAGAGGATTATGATCTGAAAGAACTCTAGGCAGGCTTTTAGCTCCGAACCTGCCTAGAGTTCTTTCACACTAACAAAAAATATGTCCAGTTTAGATTTTGCTATCCTATTAGACCAGGTGGATGATAGATTAGAAAGCTCCACCTCAGTGAGCTGAGAATAAGTTATCCAATCCCCAAAACTTTCCATTTCCAATGAGCACCGCTTCTGATTTGATCTTTCTCCTGGATACCGGACAGCATTGAAATCTCCTCCTATGCACCAAACATCTGAGCTCTCATTTTTTAGTGTTTTTAATTCTGCAAAGAATTGTTTTTTCTCTTCCAGATCCTGTGGCCCATAGACACCTATAAAAGTTCACAAAAACTTTTTCTTTGTATGCATGAATTCAGCAGAAATACAATAAGTTCCGACGTTAGTGCTCACACACTAGAGAATATTTATATCCCATAGGATCAAAATACCTCCCTTCGAACCCTCTGCTGGCTTTGCAATCCACCCCTGCAACTTATTGCCACCCAGGTTTGAAATATCTTGTGCACTGAAGTCCATCACCTTAGTTTCTTGAATGCAGAATAAATCAACTTTATTTCTCTGAGCAATAGATTTGATTTCCCTTACTTTATTGTGGCCATTCAATCCTCTAACATTCCAAGAAACAATATTCATCGGGATTGTGAAGATTTCCCCTTCTCCATCAAATTCCTAGGCCTCAAACCTTCCAACCGTATATTATTCTTAAGATAGGTTAATTCCCTGTTTCCAATCTTGATTCTATCTCCATTGCCTCTTTTATCTGAACTGCAAGCAAGATTAAGATCCGATTTGATTTTTCTCAGAAATTTTCTGTCTCTTTCCAATTAAAAGAAATACCAACCATATCACCAATAGCCCTGATAATGTCATCAGACCAAATTCCAGCTTCTTCTGAATTTATGACTGCCACAGCCATTGATCCTTGGGCATTGTGTTCATTTGAGATCCCGTCTCTATTCCACATTGACACTTCCATCTGTTCAACCCCATTCCCTTCTAGTACTTGTTTGTAATGCTTCGGATCTCCGGCAGCTACGATGAACTCCACCTGCAGAGGACTGATACATCTGATCTTCTGGAGCAAGGGTCTCCCAAGGCCTGTAGGAGGCAAAAGTTTTCTCCTGACATAAAGATCAGCAGAGTCGGGAGCCCCAGAACTTGTGCCAGTGTATCAAGTGGAAAGTCTTGCCTTCCAGCAAGTTCAGTGGCTTTTCCATGTCGCTGACGGACCTATGAACAAAGCAACCGTCTTCCCGGGATGCAGACACTGCTCCATCAGTTTCCCCGCCAACTCCCCATAGCAGACTAACTGTCGAGGAATTGGAGAAATTGGGCGAAGACGACAACTCCGTCAGGCAGTTGGTAACAGGTGAGGTATCCATCACAAGATACCCAGATAACTTACCCGATACCCAGATCAGAAGGTCCGAAGGACAACCTGGCACCAAAACGAGCAGTTCAGGATTAGGTCGTATTAACTTACGCGTATCATGGGTCATCAAATCTAACCGGGAGCTAGTCGAACCAGTCGGGGACTGCTACTGTTGATCTTCCTGGCCCGAAACTCGATCCTCCCTGTTCGAAGGATATCCCCATTCCGCAGCTAGCTGCTTGGCTCAAGGAAGGGGGGCAACTTGGGAAGTGTTCCCAAGATCTGACCATCCCATTGCCAATGGCCTCAACCATAGCAGCATCAGCCCCAAAGCGCTTCGACTGACGGGAAGAAATCATGCCGCCTTGGAACTCTGCCTCTAGTCTTGGGCTTTCCCCATAGACAATAGCTAGAGAATCATCGGAGCAACGATTCAACTTCCCCCAACTCACCCACTTCAATTGAGACCAAGCCTACTGGACTAAGTTTTGAACACCCGATGCCCCTGTTTTCACCGGAACGCTCGGTGGATCTCTGCACTTCCTGTAGTTCCTGTACTCAGCTACCACTTCCACCTAGGACCAGTCCATCGCCTTAAGGATCTCTGAAGAGGATGATGTTAAATCCTCTCTCTCAGTGCTCTCCTTGCAGCAGAGACCTCCCAGTCTGATAATGGTACTAACAGGAACATCCACTGCATTCTCAACTTCGACCTGAACCCATGCATAACGCAGCATCTCCATATCTAGTGTCCTAGCATCCACTTGTCAAAGAGTGCCAAAATATGACCCAATAGAATGGAAAATTTCTAAGTTCCAGACATGTAATAGAATTCCTATAAGCCGGAACCAAGAAACTACTCATTTAGGCTTTGGACCCGAGGCGCAATCAAGTGTCTGCGGTGAGAACTTCACCACCATACTCCCCTACTTTGTTTCCATCAGCTTCAGAGCATCTTCCCTCCAAGACAGCAACATGGACTTCACCAGGAACAGGGTCTCCTTCAACTCCCTGATCCACCATTCACCTTCTTCGGGCCACAACTCCTGAAGCTTCTTGTTTAGAAATTGTGAAAGCTCAACCCCTATTCAACTAGAGGAATCAGCCGAGAAGATCAAGACGAGCAGGCATTCCTCTAGTTTCTTGCGAGCCGCCCCCACCGACAGAGACCACAGAATCTCCACCAAACCCAAGGGTTGTCCGAGCTTCAGATCCTTCTGTTCCTCAAAGCATCTGCTTGGAGGAAGTGAGATAGGCAATTCTACACCCAGCTTCTTACTCTCCTGTGGTACCCTCAGATTGCAGGTTCGCCTCCTGTGACCAATACCCCTACATAGGATACATCTAACCCCGTTCCTGCAATCTCTCACTCTGTGACCATAACCCAGGCATCTAATATAGACATCCCTTTCTACCGAAAGGCTGCCCCTACAGACAAGACTTGCCTAGCCCTCCCAAGCCTATTCTTCCTCCTCACCAGCACCCATCCACTGTCACCTTCCTCACCTTGCTCTCATTCCCTTTCTATCATCCTCCCTTTAACGCAGAAGACTACAAGGTACATTCAAGTTAATACAAGAGAACTGCTAGGTGGCTTTCCCTTGTTTTTTCCAAGACTAGTAGTGGGTGATAAAACATGTCATCAGTGGGGGCAGTGATGGAATTACAAGAAGGGAAGACCCACTAAAGGGCTATCAACAAGACACTACTGGTTCTGATTCCTAAGAATGCAAGGGTTGACAGATCATAGGACTAAAGACCTAATAGTCTTCTGAAAAAGGTCTACAAAATCATCACAATTATTGATCTTGATGTTGGAGAGAGTAATGGATAGAGTTAGCAGCTGTAATCAGGGAGCAATCATTAAAGAAGGATTCAAGAATTTCTAGGGGGCTCATGAGTATATCCATTTCATGAAACAATATAAAAAGCAAGATTTGGTAATCAAGCTAGAGTTCAAGAAGGCTTATGATAATGTCAGGTGCGATTGCCTTTTCCAGGTGATCAATCTCTTATGGGGTCTGGTGAGAAATGGGTTGGTTAGATAAGTGAATATACCACTTCAATTAGATTTGCCAACTTACTTCTGTAGACGTAGAGTTCTATGCCTGGGAGCTCCAATGTCATCGCTTCCCTTGGTTCTGTTGGCACATAAGCAAGATGTCGTGGGATTTCCAGACTCATGCTAGAGGGATCCAAATTTCTCACCTGCAGAACACTAATGATACCATTTTCTTTATTACTAATGATGAGCAGCTTTTGGTCATTAGACTCATATTGGAGATGCTGGAGAAGGTTAACTAGACTGAAGATGAATTTTGAAAAGGCTTAGATAGTGGAGCTGAACATGGAACCTAAAGGCCTTATAAGGGCTACTTGTATAATGGGTTGTAAACTTAGAGAATTCCCTCTCTCTTTCTTGGTGCTACCTTTGAGATGATGTAGTGTGCTTCCTTGCAAAGATTGGCTGAGAATTTCTCATAAATTTGAAGTTGACTGAGTGGACAGGAAGGGTCCTCTCTATTTGGAGGAGAGGAGATTAATGCTTCGCAAGCTAGTTCTAGATAGCTTCCCAATTTACTACATAACACTCATTAGAATTCCTAAGACAATGAGTAAGAAGCTGGAAGGATTTTGTGCAGATTTTCTTGGCACGGTAATGGTGACAGGTGCAGAGGATGACATGATATCAATTGAAGCGGGTTTGCAAGAGCAAGGAGGCTAGAGGGCGTGACAATAAAAATGTAAGAGATCTGGCTCTACTTAACAAATGGATCTAGAAATCAAAGGTTGAGTAGAGAAGCTTATGGTTGGAGGTCATCGGAGGCAAATACGATAGGCAGTCAAGGGTATGGGTTGTCTCGCCTGTCAACATTTCCGCTATATTGAGTGGCATTTTACAAGTTAAGGAAGTGATGCAACAATCACATGCATGGCGCCTGGCAATGGCCAGAGATGCTATTCCAGAAGGAAAAATGGTGTGGGTGTTCCTCACTAAAACTGAGATTTCATCAGCTCTCAATGAGCCCTTCGAAAGTATTAACTCAGTCTTTTGATGTTCCAAAAAGAGTTGATTATTTAGTTGGCAGACTTGTTGGCAGCTCTTTAGGAACAGCACATTTGTGTCAGATATGAGCGATACATCGAAATGAAGATGGAGACGGGATAACATTGGGTAGTTCTCTATGAGATCAACTTACTCTTTTATCCATGATGGGGGAACTTGAGTCCCATTGGCTGAGTTGCTTTGGAGACCAAAAAGTCCCCTTAAATTAGGATCCTGGCCCTGGAGGATTATTACCCAAGGAAGATTACCTACTTGTGAAGGGCCTTCCCACTTTATGGAGGGAATAATATGATTCATTGCCTTTGAGGACAAGAGAAGACCTGGACCATCTTTTCTAGGTGTTCCTTCCCTTAAGACATGTGGGAGAGCATTTCTGTACCAGGCCAGATATGGGGCAGAAACTGTAGGTCGACACTCAAGGAGACAAAGTTTGGCGGCTGATCCTTCATGCTACTTTTTACATAATATGAAGTGAAAGAAACACATATCTTTAGGTCAGAGACCAAGGCATCTGATAGGATTGCCTCTTTCATTTGAGATGGGGTGAGAGAATGGGTAAACTTACTGGAAATGTAAATGAGACTCATTCTCCCTTTTTATTTTATTTGAGAGGTGTTGAACCAAGAAAAAAAAAAGAAAGAAAAAAAATCAAAGAACTCAAGAAGCATGTGGCAAGAAGCAGGGCACCGACAGCACCAGCAACAGGTGGAGATGCTTCAACAAGCCTCCTTAGACCAAGAAGAAAAACAACAGGCAGCATAGTAAGAAGCAAAGGATGAGGGAGAGGTTGGATGCCTTTCCCAATCCAAGGTGGAATCCCACTCCGGGTGGAATTCCCCACCTCCAATGGGTAGAGAGGACTCACCTGGTGGAGGCGGACAGAGTCCCACCTCTAGTGGGACTTCCTATCTCCACCGGATGAGGAATTCCCATCCGGTGGAGATGGGGGGCTGTTCGGTGGGAAGAATCCCACCTGTACCTCTACCGGATGCCCAAAAGAGGTGTAGCCTCTCTCCTCCACCTCCTGGAGGCATCTGGTTAAATTGGAGGAGGCTGCGCCCTCTTCTCTCCTCCCTAACTCCCATGCAAAGAAAAGAAATAAAAGAAATAAAAAGGGAGGGGTTTTACATAAATTAGCACCCAATTTTCACTGTTTTGCTCATAAGAAACACAAAATAAAGAAAGCAAGTGATGTATGTAATCTTTAAACCTCACGTCCATGGGATAAGTGCTTGTTAATGCACAAACATGAACAACCTGCCATTCGGTGGACGTGCGTTGCATACCTAGCATCCAGTGGAGGTGTATGACATAACCATCATCTGGTGGAGGTATAAAAGCAGGAACTGTTTAACTTTTTATCTTATACCCCGTGGCAATCCAACCATGCCCGGTGAAGGTGCTTGAAGTGCGCACCAAACCAGCCATCCGGTGGAGGTGGAGTGTGACTTGGAACTTTCACCCTTGCGTGTAATTTCCCGCAATAAGCTTTCCAAATTGTAATCTGGTGGAGGTGAGCATTTGTTCAAATTTGTGCACGCGGAAAGAAGCTCAATTCCAACCCGGTGGAGGTGCACATTTGGCCTTGTAACTGCTCCCCTCGAGAGGATATAAATACCCCCTAGGGAGTCCCATTTGGAGGGGGTCGGAAGCAAGGGCAAGGTGGAGAGTTTCCTTACCAGAAGGACTCAGTTTGGTTTTGAGTGGTAAGGCTTTTCTCTTGTATGTCTTGGGCTATAAGGCTTTACCTTGACCCTCCCATGTTGTCATATTAAAACATATAATCGTATATGCATACAATGGATTATATGATTATTAACTTGATCACTTGTTATGGTCATTAACTATGCATTAACGAGATCATCCTTGTCATGTTATTATCACATTATAACATGATAGGCAGGCTATGGCTAGTCATACATTAACATGATCATCATAACATTATTTATGGTGTTATGACATAAACCAAGTGATATAATCTTACGATACAAGTTGAATCATATGTGGTGTGACACAAACTAAGTCATGTAATGACACAAACCAAGTCATTATTAATCACATATTGATATGATTACAAACACCAGTCATGTCCAATGCCTGATCGCTTTGTTCACGACAATAAACTCGATCTGATTATTGGATTATATTGATCATGTCCATCAATATCGATCAGATGATCGGATCATGTCAATCTAGATCGTTAAAATATTGATCTAATGATCCGATTATGTCGATCATGATCGATAAATCAATCCAACGGTTGGATCTTAATGATCTCGAGAGGAATCTCAAATCCAATGGTCGGGTCTTAAAGATCTCGACTGTAGACATCAATCCTAAAGTTGGATCTTAAAGATCTCAACTAGAATCTCAATCTAATGGTCAGATCTTAAATATTTCAACCAAAATTCAATCTAACAGTCGGATCTTAGTGATCTCGACCGTAGACATCGATACAACGGTTGCATCTTAAAGATCTCGACCAGAATCTCGATCCAATAGTTGGATCTTAGTGATCTCGACCTGAATCTCAATCCAACAGTTGGATCTTGCTGATTAGGTGTGTTTTCACAATCCAGTGATCTGATTGAGCTGATCACGTCCACTATCATAATCCAGCAGTCATATCGCATTGATCAGATACGTTATCACAAATCCAACAATCCGATCGTGCCGATCAAGTCCATTACCACAAATCCAGCAGTCCAATTGTGTCGATCAGGCCCGTTACCACAAATCCAACAATCTGATCACATGCAATCAGGTCCATTATCACAATCCAACAGTTTGATCATGTTGATCAGGTTCGTCATCGCAAATCCAATAGTTTGATCCCGCTGATCAGGTCAGACATCATAATCCAATGGTCAAATGGTGTCAATCAGGTCCGATACCACAAATCCAACGATCTAATCACGCCGATCAGGTCCGTTATTACAATCCAATTACGTGATCAGGTCCTTCATCACAAATCATGATCCAATGTGCCTATCAAGTGCATTATTACAAATCCAACGGTTTGATCGCGTCGATCAGGTCCGTGACCACAAACCCAACAGTCTGATCGTGTCGATCATGTCTGTTACTACAAATCCAAAAGTTTGATCGCGTCGATTAGGTCCATTGTCACAATCCAACGGTCTAATCATGCCCATTCATAATCCAATGGTCCGATTGCATAGATCAGGTCCATTATCACAAATCCAATGGTCCTACTGTATCAATCAGGTCCGTTACCACAAATCCAACAATCCAATCGGGTCTATCAACTTTATTACCACAAATCCAACAGTCCAATCATGTCGATTAGGTTCGTTACCACAAATCGAATGGTCCAATCATGTCGATCAGATATGTTACCACAAATCCAACGGTCTGATCATGTTGATCAGCTCTGTTACCATAAATCCAACGATCTAATCATGTTGATCAAGTTCATTATCATAATCCAATGGTCCAATTGCATTGATTGGGTTCATTATCACAAATCCAACAATCCAATCATGTCGATCAGGTCTATTATCACAATCTAACGGTCCAATCGTGTCGATCAAGTCCGTTATCACAAACCCAATGGTCCGATTGCATCGATCAGGTTTGTTACAAAAAATTCAATGGTTCGATCACGCCAATCAGGTCTGTTATCACAAATCTAATGATTTGATCGCATTGATTGCACCTGTTATCATAAATCCAATGAACATATCGTGTCGATCAAATATGTTATCACAAATCCAATGGTCCAATCGTGTCGATCAAGTCTATTATCACAATCTAACGATCCAATTGTGTGGATCAAGTCCGTTATCACAATCTAACGGTCCGACCGTTTCGATTAGGTCCATTCTTACAAATCCAATGGTCCGATCGCATCGATCAGGTCTATTACAACAAATCCAATGGTTCAATCATGTTGATCACGTCAGTTATCACAAATCTATCGGTCCGATCACATTGATCGTATCCGTTATCATAAATCTGGCAGTCCAATCGTGTCTAGGTTTTGCTTTAAATCCAACAGTTTGATTCTGAAGATCAGGTCCATCACCATAAATCTAACAATTCGATCATGTCGATCAGGTCCATTATCACAAATCCAACGGTCCAATTGCACGGATCGTGACCATTATTGCAAATCCAACAGTTCGGCCACATCAATCGTGATCGTTATCATGAATCCAATGGTTCGATCACATCGTGACAGTTATCACAAAATCCAACCTATGTTATCAAAGGCGATCGCTTCGCTCGCCTAGGCGAGGAAGAAGTTGAGGGGAGACAAGAATGCCTCGCCTCGCCACTTGTTCGCCTCACTCACCTAAGAACTTTCTCATGAGGCCTATGACACATGCTTGTTCCTTTTTAATTATGTGGTACTAGTTTTTTTATTTTTAATTATTTCAAAGTAGATAATGCCTCTTTTAACAATATCCAATACCATTTTTCTCTTAAATGTTGCCACATTTTTTCCTTTTTTTCTTACATGTTGGATCATTTTTTTCTTATTTTTGATGATTCCTAAGACCATGTACTACTTATATGAATACTTTATACAAATTGGTCATCATATGTTGGACAATAAGTGTTTCTAAAGGTCTTATATGTAATTATCTTGGATGTTTTCTTTATTTTCCTCATATTGCCATTTTCTTCCTTCATGGTGATGCATGAGAGAAAACACATCGCCTCAAACGCCTAAGCAATCGCCTAGGCATTTGAGGCTAAGGCGAACCCCTGGTCACCTCGCTCGCCTGTCGCCTTTGACTACATAGAATCTAACTTTCAATCACATCAATCGTGACCATTATTATGAATTCAACAGTTCAATCAAATCGATCGTGACTATTATCAATCCAACAGTCTGATCGCATGGATCATAACCGTTACCCATGGAATGCAAAATCGGCTGATCCGGATCCGATGCGCCAATTCGGAACCGGATAGGCCATAGCCAATGCAACTCTGGGGGGAAACCAGCCATGATCGGCCGATCTCAGGCATTTTCCTTTTTTTTTGTGACCGATCTGATTTGGCCGATCTGATCCAGATCGGATCGGGATCGCCAGGGTCCAATATGGACTCCCGACCCGATCCAAAATTCCATGTCGTTACCACATACCCAATGGTCTACTCACATCGATCGTAACCGTTATCACAAATCCAACAATTTCACATCGATCGTGACCGTTATCATGAGTCAAACGGTTTGATCATATCGATCATGACCATTGTCATAAATACAATGGCATGATCTCATAAATCGTGCCCATTCTCACAAGTTCAACAGTCTGATCACATCGATCATGTCCGCTAATGCATATTCAATCATATGATCATGTCGATCATGTCTATTAACAAACCTTTAATGGTCTGATCACATTGATCATGTTCATTAATGCATATTTAACGATCTAATCATATCGATCACATCCATTAACACATATTTGGTCCGATTTCATCAATTATGACCGTTATTATCGTTTTAATGAATCATTCACTTTGATTGCATTCGTTAGTTTAAACATGATGCATTGACTACAATGGAAGTGATCCCGAGTGTCCATTTTAATGGTTTAGCCATAATTGATCAAAATTCTGATCACTAGTTTGTAATTCATGATGTAATAATCCGATTATTATAAGTGAAATTTTGTTATATTGTAATGCCTTCATTATACATGCATCATTGTAATCTATAATATTTCTGATTGATGAATGATCAGTTCATTTCTTCATTATTGCCACACTTGTGTATTATGTTATTTATTAATTCTGCATAAACTTTATTTATTGCATGGTTAGTTTCAGTAGCACGAATAAGGGGTTAATTAAAGGTGTCCTATGACTTTCTGGTGTAATTAACATCGATCAAGGTCGATGGAGAGAGGTCTGAATACAAAGGCTCAACTTCATTCAATACTATAGCTGAGTCTTACCTTGAAGTGCCAGGCTTAACTTGACTCTTCATTTATGAGTTGCAAATCAAATTGAACTTTTGTTTAAAAAACATATATAAAACCTTTTATATTTTTTACAAATATCATTCCCACAGGAGGATAGGGTTTCTTGATTTGTTGTTGTCTAAATGGAGTTTGATAGCCACATACTAGTCTATTCCTGTTTTTGCTTTTAGGCATTTTGGTGTGCCATAAAATACCATAAATAGTCATTGTTCAGTGTTTTCCTTATGTTTAGTTTGCTTTATATAACTAGGTTTTAAAATCCTACATGTAACCATCTTTCCTGATTTTGGTTTCCTCCATGAAAGTATTGGAAACCAAAATCCATATGTTTGAGTTTCCGAGGACAATTCCCATCACTTGGGGTATGCTCTAGCATTGTCCCCTACCACTGAGGTTTCGCTATCTGCCACAGCCCCCACTGATTTTGCTCCGCTGCAGCCCCCATCATCTCCCCCTTCTCCCCACCATTGCCATCACCACCATGATAAAAAGTTCTTTCAGATAGTAAGTTATTAGGTTAAAAAAAATGAGAAAAAAGTGGATTGTACCACCAATTTATTAAAATAGAAGAAGTACAATCAGCTGGATAGGAGAGATTCCTACCCAGAAAAACAAAGAAAAAAACTACTAAGGCATATTAAAACCTAATGCCTTAATCCAAGAATCAACTACACAGCCTCCAATATGTCTAGACCAAGAATATATGAAAGATAAAGAGCACAAACTTATTTTTTCAACATACATTCTACTTCCCCGAAAGGCTGCATCGTTCCATTCCCTCCAAATGCTCCAGCTAAGTGCATGTGGCAGAATACCATAGCTAATCTTCAATTCCCGTTGCCCTGATTGCTTCCTTTTTTGTTTGAAAATTTGCCATAACTCCAGAACACTTTGGAATGTCCGCTGAAAGTGAAGAATCTTCCCAAAAAATACTCCAAACCTCTTTGCTAATGACACATTTCACGAACAGGTGATCCACATCTTCTTGGTGAACAGCATAGAAAACATAAATGAATCTTTCCTGTCTCCATTTGTCAACCCACTCTTTCATCTTCTTTTTCAAATTTCTGATGTTTAAAGCTAATACCTTCGGCCCATGATGATTTCCCACTGAGTGCTTCCATGTTTCTCTAACCATACCTCTGAACTCCTCATTCTGCATCCATACCTTTTCCATACGAAAAGGTTTCTTCCTACTTTCTTTTTTCTGACAATTGAGTAGAATAGCATTATGATCTGACACTGTTCTAGGTTGAGCATAAATTCTGGCCGTAGGAAATAAGCCCTCCCATCTATCAGATATTAAGGCTCTGTCAAGTTTGGACATGGATGGATCTTGTCTACCATCAGACCAAGTAAAATGCACATTAAAATCTTCAATTCAATCAAAGCACCTTCTTCAATCCAGACATTAAAAAACTCCATCCCTTTTGTAAATTTACTGCCCTTATTTCTTTCAGATGGCTTCCAAACCTGGTTGCAAAACTCCTTCCACATATGCTGTTGTTCTGGAATCTGATGAGGACCATAAACCCCTGTCAGCATCCAAAGGATTTTGCTTCGATTATCACATAACACCAGAGAGACAAAATCTTCTCCGGTCTCCAGCAGTTTACCTTCCCATAAGCTTTTATCCCATTCTATAATAATACCTCCTGAAAGATCAGAGGCTCACCTGAAAGCAAATTCTGTCCCTCCAAACGGAGTGATTTTTCTGCCATCTTCATGTTCAATTTTCTCCATCTTAGTTTCCAGCAAGCAGACGATATCCACCTTATTTCTTCTCATATTCTCTTCAACTGCATGATTCTTCCCATCTTCATTCAACCCCCTTATGTTCCAAGACAAGATAATCATTTGTATTCTGAAGACACCTGTGATCTGCAGTATTTTCTATAGCAGCCGCTTTACAATCTTTTAATAAACTCCTTACTTCCCTCTTACCCTTTGCACCAGTCACTGGTCCTTCCTCTGCATTCACCCCTCCTTTACATATTTTTCTGAACTGCCCAACTCTTCCTTCAATTTGAATACCTACCCCCACAGCTTTCCTTACTAAATCCTCATTATCCCATTCCACCATAAAAGATTCTTCTTTTTTCTCCCTCCAATTTTTCCTTCCTTCTTATATAATGCTGATTTTTCGCACTTGCTATTACAATTTGTAGAGGCACAGGCTGTTGCAGCTGTTGCAGATAGGCGGCAATCTTTGCGGGCGGGGAAGAGGACAAAGGAAGACGGGATGGAGTCGGAGGGGATACAAGTGATAAATACTTACTTGTACCCACCTTTTGATGATCGAAGAGATTGCTGGCTTTCCTCATCTCTTCCTTCTCCGTAGTAGAAAGAAGCGGATCGGCATCACCGCCCCAGCTGGCTTCCCCCATCTCTCCCAACTTTGTTGGCGAAAGAAGCAGATCTGCTCCACCTTCTCCGCTCTTTCTTCCCCTTCGAAAGTAGCGCACACCCTTCTTTCTAAACCCCTTCCTTGACTGCCGGTGTACTTGACGAATAAGCTCCAGTGTGAGTGCAGCAAACATATCAACCCCACTTTTCATCAGTGCAATGTCAAAACTACCCCTTCCAGAACCCTCCATCAAACCCTCCTTCGCCCGATCCAGCCCATTCTTGTCGTCACTGGATCCAACATTGGACCGGTTATTACTAATAGGTGAGCCCTGGTTTTCAATAACCAGTTTGACAGCAGTAACTAAAGCCTCTTCATGACTCGGTTCAATATCAGGAACATTAACCGGTTCAGCATAGCTCGGAAGCACCTCTTCATGATGAGTCAGCTTGGTTGGATCTTCGGGATGAACCCGAGTCAACTCCGTCTTCTTCCTCCCATCGTCCTTACCTCCTGAAACCCTAGCTGCCTTGTAATCTCTACATGCCATAACAACTTCTCTATAAGACCAATTATTCTTACCCTCCAAAGGCTCCTTCATCAGCTCCAATTCTATATTAATCCAGTAGAATACATCTCCCCATGGAAGCTTCACCCATCTAGGAATTTTACTTCCTTGCTCCACTGCAATCAACACACGAGCAAAAGCCAATGTCTCCCACTCAATAATTTTCCTATCCACCTTCTTAATTCTTCCAAAAGGTGCAGTTATAGCCTTGAAAACTTCCACATCCCACAAATGCCATGAGATGCCTTTCAATCTACACCACTTTATGGAAGCTCTGTTTGTCTTCTGAGTGCCAGCCGCAGGAACCACGCCTTCCATTCTATAATTGCTTTCTTATTCTACAAGATATTCCTTGACAAAATATCTTGATAAAAACTCAGTAGAACACCATAACAGGATCTGTCTGTCATCCACAAAACGAAACCAGGAAGATCTCATCCCCGGCCAATTTTTCTGCATAACACATTGGAACTCATCTTCTTGGATATCACCAAACACATATCCCAATACACAGCTTCTACCAAACCTCCAATTTTCATTGAAAGAATGAAACCATGGAGCTTCAACACACGGACCATTCAAGCCTTCTTCCAAACCTTCATTCTTCTCAGCATCAACCCTTTCCTCCATCTCAGCTCTAAATGACCCTCCTGAATCAGAAAAACCTTTCCACTACTCTCCTTCTTGCAATGATAACTCCGATGTCCCAACCCTCCACAGTGTATGCATACGAGAGCATTGCGACAGGCTTCAACTCGCTGACCCAACTCCAGGCACCAATGCTTCCCTTGAAGACCCCTCCATCATTTTTCCACCCACTACTACCACTGTCCTGCTTGGGATCTTCCACGATTCAATCCTGGCCTTCCCCTCATTTACCCCTCCTCACCTTTCCACCTCGCTCCCATACCACTCCGCTCCTCTCCCGCTCCCGCTCCGCCATATTAAGTAAAATAATTATAATGTTCAATAAAAGTGAGTCTTGCAATTTTAAACAAGTTTTAAAAGTAGTCAAAACTGTGTCTTGAATATCCTTAAAAGTTAGAATTCAGATCATTCAAAGGTTTTATGGGCAGCTTATGGTAATTGTACTACCACTTTTCTATGAGAAATCACGTTTGAGAAGCATAAGAGGTGATTTTACCTACCAAAATCAGAGGTAAAGTGATCCAAAAATTCAGGATACCAAACAAAGTTACACTGAATTTGGATTACACCAGTAACCGGCTGTAAAAACCAACGATTTTAAAACTGGAGGATTACGACAGTGATTTGAAAACCGAATTACAGTATTTATAAGGTGCACAAAGCAACACCTCAATAAAATTATGGTACCATCCACTGGCAAAGAAAAGTATCTCAGATGCCATATGCAAATGAGAGAAGGAAACAATATAAGAGAATAGAATGCCTTGTTTAGGAAAAGCTCACATCCAAGAAGATGGTGAAACATCCAATAATCTAGTTGCTCACATACATTTGTACACAAGTAAAAGATATGAACAATTTTGCAAGAATCAAAAATAAGAAAACATACCTTCTTGTAAAGCAGCCAAGGATTCAGGATCCTGCTCCAGAAGATGATGCAATTTTAGCAAGGATTACAAGCATGAAGTAAATCATTTCCTTCTTGATTGTATAATGATAACTGCCGATTGCCGGCAAAGTACAGAAGCTTACCGATGCATTGTCTTTGGAAGATTGCTCCTTTTCTTTTTCCTTTTTATAACCATCCTTTATTAAAGTATATTATAAATGTTAACCAAAGCTTCCTTGTAGCCCGAAATTAAAACAAAATGTTACATCAGATCCATGTACCTTTGCTTCTGCTTGCCGTTGTTGCCTTCCATGTTCAGCTTTCTTCATTTCTTGCTCTCTCCGTAAGCGTTCATATTTTCTGCGATGTTCCTCAATTTTGTGTGCATTAGGTTCAACCTGCAAATACACCAACATGAGAGATGTTCATGAGGTTTTAAAAGCAACCTACAGACCTAAAACATAATGTCTCCCATTAATTCCATTATACAATGAAATAGGGAAGTTTTCTATCACTCCATAAAATGGAGAGCTACCTTCTTGAGTGCTGCCGCTATCTCCTCATCATAATCCAGATTCGATGCCAGATGCAGATCTTTAGCCGCCTCTTCCCACAGGCCCAGCATAGCCCTTGCCATGCCCCGAGATTTGTACCCCTTTGCGGAATCAGTATTTATCTAACAAAAAAATACGAATAAACAAGACGAAGCTCCAACGAAGATCAAAATCACAAGCAATATGACAATTCGATGAGTTTAGAAATTTCAAGCAAGAGAAACCTGTAAAGCAGCCTCTGCATCTCGAATTGCAGCATTTGGTTTGTTCATCTTCAGAAAAATAGTAGCTGAAAAGTATAAGAACTCAGCACTCAGTGAAATGTGCAAAAAAATCGTCTTTGAACAAGTGAAAGAAGAGAGTACACATAGATTACCAATCACGACTGAAATGATTGATTTTACCTCTGGAAGCATACAGAATAGCTGAGCATGGATTAGACATGATTGCTTCTGTGAGATGCTGAATGGCTTCCTCCAATTTACCTGTAATAAATAAACTTGATGGCAATGACTACCTATAAACATCCTTTGAGAAAGACAAGATCTCAGAAGAGAGAAGGATAGTCTGCCTTCAGACAATGCATCCACAGCTTTTGCTTTAGACATTTGTGCAGCATCACGACTCTCTTCAGAAACCTCAACTGATGGATCTCCCATCTGAACGTAGAATAAATTATCTAGATGCATCACCGCTCTTTATTCAGTAAATTGGTACTATATCCTACTCCTACCCCTTTCATCAAATCATCTGGAATAAACATCAGCTAAAAGACAACCAGCAATTACACTATCTAGTCATCGTAAATTCCTGCAAACAAACCTGCTGAGGAGGATCATTATCTGGTTCAATGACCGTCTCATCTAGCTCAATATCTGATTCAATAATTTCATCCTCAAACTGCTTATCTTCATCTGCCATGGTGCTGCTTTCATCCATGTGATAATCCTGTGACAAGCAAAAGTTTATACCATAAGAGCGGTGCATTCCATCCCAAATCAAGCAAATTTTACTACAAAATTCCCACAACAGAAACCAAATTTATCGCATGTCCAAAAATTTTGCTAGAATGTTTGATTTTCTTAAAAAAAAATGCAGTTCCATCCAATGTACTGGCCAAAGTAAATAACCCTGTTTATGATTTTCATAATTTGTAGGGGTGGACTGTCCATCTTCCTCGTAGAGAAGAAAGAAGAAACCAAACCCATATTATGTACTTCTATTGGAGGATATTACAATTTTGAGCTAATGGATTTATTTTATCAATATTGGACTTCCGTAATCTGAACCTAGTCAAGCATATAACAAATTAGCCACATGATAGCTGCAAGTGATGCAGCGTGACTTTTTGGAAGATGATACACAGACCACATTTATTTAGAACTGATCTAGCATGCTTGATTCTCTTAGCATATGTTAGCAGAGGAAGAATTCTTAAGGTTCTAGGAAATCCATTAAGCCCCTTTTCACCTTGAGGGATGCTCCTAAAGTTCCTCCTGTTCAATAAAGACAGATACGCATAATGCAGAGAGAAAAGGATCCTACTTATTTTACATTTCTGAGTACAACCTCACATAAAGCAATGTTCTTGCATTGAAGCCAGCTGTGACTCTGGACAAAATATATACTGGAGACACAATCAACAAATCAAGACTCTGATTAAAAATAACTAGGTGTTAAACATTATGCATCTTATAAGATAAGGAAACTACTTGGATTTGTGCCCATAATTTGGTTGCATTCACCACTCTGCATGGTTTGTTGAACTGGCGAAGTCCACAAATCTTTTCACATGTAGACAATGTCATGTCTTTTGTTTCACCCAAGCTTACCCACAAACATGGAATGCAATCTCGCGTCATTTTCAGCGGGTTCCAAGAAATGAAGCCCTGAAATTGCCTACAAACAGCAATCTCGGACAATTTCGTGAGACCTCAAACATTGTCAGGCGATCTCAAGAGATCCAGACATTCTCGGGCATTCTCAGGTAACTTCTATATGTATATATGTATATCATATATATGACACACACACATATCATATGATATATACATATGTACACATGCATATCATGAATACATGTGTGTGTGTCACTACCATACATATATGCCACGAGATTTTTCCCAATCTCACAAGATTTTACCGAGATCTCTCCAAGATCTCTTCTCTCTAACCCCCTCGAGATGAAGTCAAGATTTGAGATGCCAAACCTTGCCCAAGAAAGGGGAAAATGCTAACTTGCAAGAAAGAAGTGTGGACAACATCACAAAAAGAAAGCATTTATCACCTTGGTCAGACATTGGCTCTATCATGCATATGTAACAACAACACAACATTGACTTGGACAATGAACTGGATTTTACATTTTGCATATTATTGGGTATCATCTCCAACTAGCCAACACCTCCAGTTTCTCCAATTTACCTCTTTCAATCTTCCATTCTACCTGGCTGACATGTTGGCTGATTTTGATGTTAATTAAGCCTAGGCATTCATTGATATCATTGCACCCTGGGCGTCTATGGTACAATGGATAACATTTCTGATGACAAGGAAATAAATGAAGTCTCATCCCCTTTATATTATCATGGATCAAATTAAAATCAATGTGTATGGCACTGATTTGTCTGTCTAACATGAAACTCTCCACGTTAATGCAATTCACAGCCATCATTGTTGTCATCATCATTGATATTCACCAAATCCTTACTAATTGGTGCTGGAAGCAAGGATCCTGCCCTAACATTCCCCTCTATTATGTGTCATATTCAACATGCATCATTTTTGTATCCCTTTATCCAAGCTGTTCCCCACCAATCTCGGTATCCTTTAGGACCCTCACAGAAACAGTGAGAACATCTTAACAGTTGGTCCTACCAGTCTTGTTTGTATACAGTAAACTTGTGCAAACAGTTGTCACAGACATATCCTCTTGTTGCTGCTATATCGACCATGTCTCTCATACGGACATTTGATATGTATTTTCTTGTCTTTTGATGTATCCAACTTGACATTCTCATGTTAACAACTCCCATCAGGTTAATATGGATATTTTTTAGTAGTACAAAGTGTATCCCATGTAACAGTCTGTCAGATTCAAGGATGGCAATCTCGGTATCGGTACCGGTACCGGTGGGTACCGGTACCGATACGTATCGCTATCAGTATCGGCCGTATCGGCCGGTACCGGCCAATAAAAAATTAATAAAAATTTTCTTATTCTTTTTACTACAAAGACCGGTATCGGCCGATCTAGGGGGTATCGGTACCAGTACCGGCCGATACCGGTACGTACCGGCCGATACGTACCGGTATCGGCCGATACTGCCAACCATGACTCAGATTAGCATTTCTGTAGAAGTCAAGAACTGGGAGCCAATTTGATCATCCGATTCTTCCATGCTCCTGCGATTGCACAAATGCAATGCTTCCACATAGCAGGGGGGCCTTGGGGAAACAAGGGAGAAGACAGTGTTCAAAGGGCACCAGATGTTGTGTTGGGGGAAAACTCTCCGATACTTAAGTAAGGGATGAAAAGATTACGGTCTTGAATGCTTTGGAGTCTGTGACTCTGTAGGCTCAGCAAAGTATCCCTTCTTTAATGAAGGGTTCATCCCATTCACAAAGCGCCCTTTGGAGATGGAGCGCTTTCCTTGATCATTTCCTGATGTGTGATACCCCCATGTGCCAGATGTGGAGAGTACCATTCTCAGGCCATGTTTGGCAAACTTCTAGTTGAAAGCCACTTTTGGCTTCCACCTTTCACATGGAGGAAGTTAAGGGGGAGTGGTTATAACTAATTTTAATTAGTTGCAAAAGTCAATCCTTTCTTAGCAACCTCACTTTTTCCCCAATCTTGGAAGCTCCACTTTGCAGCTTTTGGTTGGAAGCCAAAACACAGCCAAAAAGCTACATAAATGGCATCGAAGATCTAACTTTTTTTCTCCTAAAAATAACTAACTGGAAGTGCAAAAGTGCTTCCAATTAGAAGCTTCACCAAACACAGCCCAAGTTAGCTTAGTGGGGCCATCAGATTAAGGCCTTCAAATCCCCATGTATGATTAGCCAAGTAAGGCGTTCCACATTCATCAGATCAAGGGTTCTACGTTCCTAAGTAGACGATCATCACAATAAACCATCAGTGGTCCAGAGTAGAGGGTCCCCATATGCTTAATCATGCACCTTTGTTAAATTAGGACACTGACATTAAAGCTTAGGGCATCACCACATGGTTTGATTGTGGTTGGGTCTACATGCACAGCAAGGATAGTGGGTCCTAGAGCCAAGGATTGGCGTAATACTTCCCTGAGCACTATCACTTATTGGACCCTAAGAGGGCCCAACCAAGACATCTGAGACTTAGTCCCCAGGTCCTTGTTCTTAAAAGACTTGTTGTGCTGCCTTTGTGCAATGATTACCTGATCCAACCCTTGTAAGATATTGCCTACTTTGGGCCAAGTCCGCATAGTTTTGTTCCAAAAAGGTTGCAACTCACAAGTTATAGATCCAAGTTCTCCATATATAGCTGTTGGCCCAAAATATTTCCATGCATGACAAAAATATGAAACATGCGCATGCATGTTGTCATGCAATACAAAAAAAGACATACATATATGCATACAATCATGTAATATATGTGTGCATGCATGAAAAGAAAAGAGGGTGAAGATTATACCTCAATGCAGAGGCTCGCTCAAGGCCTCGATACGTTGTCCAAAAAGAGCCAAGACAGCCCAAGAGAAAGGCCTAGAATATGGTCCCAAGCTGCAGCCCAATACGCCCTCTATGTAGGCCCAAGTGCAGCCCAATCTGCTGTCAATATAAAGCTAAGGACAACCCAATGGGTGCTCGATATACAGTTTAAATGGTGGCCCAAAATGCAGCCCAATTAGCCCAATAAATGCAGCCCAATGGGCAGTCCAAAACGGACCCAAATATGCAGTCCAAAATGGGCCCAATAGACTCCAAATAGTAAGAGGACAGCCCAAACAGCAGCAAGAAGAGAAAAAAATGGCCAAGTGGTCCCCCCCTCTCTCTTGAGTAAGATATAGAGGGGGGGGGGGGGCTTCCCTCTTATCCTCTCTTTCAAAATTTTGAAAAAAGAGAGAGGGGGGAAGAGTTAATGGCCTTTATTTATGGGGTTTAAATATCCATTTGGATCCCTATGTTAATGGAACCTCCACTAAAATAGTGTTTAATAGCCAATCATTGACCTAATCATGGGGAACCCTTTTTCCCACATGATTAAAAAGAAGAGAGAAGAAGAGGAGGGATTAAATGAGGTTCTCCTCATTTATTAAAGCAAAAAGGGAGAAAAGAAAAAGAAGAGAAGAAGAGAGGAAGGAGGGGGTGGCCACCGGTTGGGGGAACCGGTGGCACCACCCCCCCCCCCCCCCAAACACTGGTTTTCCAACCGGTGGGCGCCACCACCAACCCCCCCCCCCCCTCAAAAAAATAAATAAATAAATAAATCGGTGGCACCCCCACCGCTTCTAACCGGTGGGGGTACCCACCGGCCCCTCTCCCCATCTCTCACATCTCTCCCCCTCTCATGTTTCTTTTACGGTGGAACCCCCTACTATGGGTTTTCTAAGAAGCCAATAAATACCCCCATGGGGGAAGACGAAAAGCCATGCCTACTTTGGCCCAAAAAATTTCTAGAGGAAGTGCTATCATTTTGAAGACTACGAACTGTAAGCTCTGCACAAGTTCAAGCGCGCGGGAGGAGGCTTCAGTTTTTTAGTTTTCTTCCTAAGGTTAGCTCTAATGAAATTTTATTGTAAAATTGTCTTTCATAAGACGGCACTCTGTCGAAATTTCAAATAAAATAATAATGTGCTTCTTGTGCCAAATACTTGTGTATATGTGTCTATGTTGCATGTTCATATGATTGAATTTACACCTAAACAACACCCATGTTCATATAATCAAACTCATACTTAGATAACAATGCATACTTAAATAGCACCTTGATGCCCGTAGCCTCACCCCTACATATGGCGAAGTCTAAGTCAACATTTAAGACTTAATGAACTATATACACACTTAATTGTAGAATTAATCCTAAAATAACCAAAATGCCCACCACCCATAAATAATTAATAAATAATTAATAAAATCAGTAAAAATTAGTAAAAACCAGAAAAAAAAATCCAAAAAATATAAAAAGCTCACAACATGCCTTAAGCACCCTTAGAACTTTAAAAAATGACAGAAATACCCATTCTCGTAATAAAAATCTGTAAAAATCACAGGAAAATCCTGAAAAATATATAAATCACCCAGCATGCCCTCAAGACCCTAAAAGTGGGAAAATAACAAAAATACCCTAAATACACTAAAAATATATTAAAAATTCTAGACAAATCATAAAAAAATGTCAAATCACTTAAAACATGATGAATACCCCTAAAACCCACATTAACCTAAACTGATCAAAATACCCCAACAACCCAAATACACTTAAAACAACTCTAAAATACCTCCTAAGGTATTGGAACCTTCCTAGACCATTAAACTCATCTCAAACACTAAAATGACCATAATGCCTCCGATACCCTCTAATTTGGTATAATTACAAAAATACCTTTATGGCCCAAAACACTTGAAATCAATCCTAAAACATTAGGAATCAATTCTGAAGCACTCGGAGTCAATCTTAATAAGTGGGAATCAATCTTAATAACTTAGAATTAATCCAAATACCTAGGATTCAATCCTAATAGCCCAGAGCTAATCCAAATACCTGAAAAGGCTTGAGGAGGCCAAGGGCTTAACCTAAATGCTGCCTTCATATTATGCGCATTGTGCGGTAGTACAGCTTGTTTAAGGGCATCATATGGACAGTTAATCAAGGGTTGTCGAGTGGTTGCTCAACGACTGAGACCAGTATACTCGGATCTTCACCTGATCCAAAGTCACGAACTCAATGAGGGCAAATCACAAGATCTTATAGTCCAAGAAACAAAATAAATAAAGCCAACCTATATTTCTCCAAATAATACCCAATCGGGAAAAGGAAAAAAAAAACAAGTTAAGAATATTCTAAGAGAGATCTAGGTGCAAGTCCAAACAATAGCCTAGTAACTTCTCTATATTTTTCGATATAGTTCTTATCTGGTTCATCCCTACCATAGGCCTCAGACACAGTGGTGACCCTACACCATAAGGCTCCACTCCAACTTACTCTGTAGGTGGCCCTTTCCTACATTTAGTCCTTTCTCCTGTTTGGTTCATGATCAAGTCATTATAGGCCCACCAAGTTCCAAATGGTTCATCCCCGAGCTAGCCCATATTATACTACATTGGTTTGACTCCAATTCATCCAACCTTAGCAAGTTATTGTCTCCTTTGGACCAAGTCTACACTGTTTTGTCCCCAAAAAGTACCTGTCAAGTTAGATCCAAGTCCCCCATATATAACCCAACAACTTTTTTCCCTTTTTTAGATATGAGACTAATTCGGTTCATCTTTGCCTTAGCTCCCAAACACAATAGTGTCGCCACACCATGGTAGCTCCACTATGACTTACTTTATGGCTAGTCCTTTCCTATGTGTAGCTATTTCCTCCTCCTTGATCGTAATTGGGCCACAACACTTTGGGAGTCTAGCCAATTAGTCCTTAGTTGAGGATGGTCCCCTACGTGTGAAGAGTCTCTTGGCTTTCACAGGCATACTCAGAGCCATGAGAGATAAGCTTTTGTGAGTCATCTGCCCTTAAGTGGGCCTGAACCACTTTTACCCTCTTTAGTTTCATAGATCTTCCTCTTTAAACTAATAGAATACAACAATCAGATCCAACAGTTGCTTTTCATTTTACCCAACCAATTGTAATCATATAAAGCATATCCATGCCCTACAAAGTATGAGGGCAAAAACCTGCACCCTTCTCTAGGGGTAAAAGGCTCTCACCCTATCCTAAAGTTCCACCTGCTGCAGTAGGGGCAATCAAAAAGCTATCAGGTGGCACACCAAACAGAGCCCTATGGACCATCACATTATTTACATCTCCCTCTACTTCTGTTAACAAAACTTTATACTTAATCTTCTTTTGAGATAACACTTCATCACATAGTTAATAATCTTCTAACATTCTATCACATAACTTTATGATAAAACTCATTAAATTAACACTCTTATAACTAGAGCAACTCTTAATATCTCTCTTATTCTTATATTGTGGTATAATTGTGTTTCTCTGCCCTCCTTTTCCACTTATCTTGTTTGTTTTCAAAATCCAATTGAAAAAGCTATGTCAACAAAGATATACCTAAGTTCTTCATATATTTACACATTTTAATAGGCCAATTGTTTTCTTTTCTTTGTTTTTTGCTGATGTTTGTTGCGTTCATTCTCTTGTTCCACAAGAAGATGGGAAAAGCCCATGTTTATGAATACTATCCAAGTTAGAAACCTCAAGTTTAACTTTCAAATATACTCTTCCATCACTTTAAAATTTCCTAATATGTCAAAAAATGATTCTGATCTTCACTCTAGATACTCCAAACATATCCAAGAACCTTACCCCTCTCTCTCTCTCTTAATATAGATATATATGGGGCCAGCTATGATGACGTGCCCCAGGGCGCATCTAAGTTCAATGCGCGCCCCCCCCCCCTAAAAAAAAAAAAACCATCCCAATTTCAAAAAAAAAAAAAATCATGAAAAATTTTAAAATATTCAGATACCCCCCTCTAGGTTGCTTCCCACCCCTTTGGATTTAATTTTAACCGTTGGATTGAAAAACATAACCATAGCCATCCAATCAAATGCGTCATTATTTGAGAATCAAAATTAAAACCTCAGACAATGGGATCAACCCTAAGGGCTAATCTGATGAATTTCTTACTTTTTTACTATTTTCTAAGATTTTTAAACATTAATGTTTTATACATACCCGATCAGATGGCTAGGATTGATCGTCAAGATCGGATGGTGAAAATTAAAGCCCCGGGGATGGGGATTAATCCTAAGGGGCTTATTTTTATGTTTAAAAATTTATGAAAATTTTTATTTTTTAACAATGGGGAGGGTGGATTTTCAAGGGGGATATATATATATATATATATATATATATATATATATATATATATATATACATATATATATATATATAGTATATATATATACATATATATATATATGTATATATATATACTATATATATATATATGTATATATATATATATATATATATATACATATATATAGATAGAAGATAGATATCTATATAGATAGATAGATGGAAGTTAGATATATAGATATATATAGATAGAAGATAGATATATCTTATACCTATCTATCTATCTATCTATATATAAATATATATATAGATATATTTATTTATTTATTTATTTATATATAGATGAGTGCTAGTATGCGACTACAGTGTGTGCAATTTGACCGCACACACAGTTTTGACCCCCATGCTCATGTTGAAAAAAAAAAAAATTCACCATAAATTTTTAAATATTCAATTACCCCCCTTAGGGTTGTTTTCATTCTTTGGAGCTTTAGTTTCACCGTCTGATCGTCAATCGATCTTGAAGCTCGATCTTAGTCGTCCATCGGACACATACAAATCTTGATTTCTAAAAATCATGAAAAAATTGTTAAAAAATAGGAAATTGGTCGGATTACCCTATGGGTTGTTTCCATCCCCTGGGGTTTTAGTATTCATCGCCAACCTACTTGCATAAATGGCTACAATCAACTTGGATATGATCCAATGGTGAAACTTTACTCAAAAGGGATGAAATTTATTGTAAGGGGAGAGATGAATATTTAGAAATTTATGGTGATTCTTTTTGCAACATGGGGAAGCAGGGATTGGACCGTGCGGTCAGACCACATAGAGGGTGCGGTTCGCACAGTATATATACATATATATATATATATATATATATATATATATATATATATATATATATATATATATATATATATATATATATATATATATATTATTGTCAAGGTAATCTCCTACTTAGGGAATGCTGACATTGGTGCTGAAGGGAGAACCTCCTCATCCCTCCTTTTTACCATAAGAAAGGCAATATTGTCATTTTATCTTTTTTACTTCTCTCCTAACATCAATTACAGGAATATCCCTATTCCTATTTCTCAAATGGCTGCTACTGCTAGTTGTAGAGATCTATTTCTAAGGAGAGGTAAACTCTGTGCAGTCAACACTAAATATGTAAGTCGCAAGGATTTTTTTTAATTCAGTGATTTGCGGGGATTAAATACTAAAAAACCCAAAGTAACAATGTTAAAAATTGAGCATGAAAAGGTTAGATTTAAGGTAAACACATATTCTCTCTCTTCCTTGTAATAATCAAGCACAAGCCATCTATGTTAGGGTAACCAGATCCCTTCCAATTCTTGTTAGTCTTATGCTTGGAAATCATTTAATTGTGGACAAGAGCAATGAGACTTGGAGGGGATCTGGCTATCCCTATCCTGATATAGGCCTTTTAAAAGATCAGTTGCAAAGTCAGGTGTGGGGATAGTGATTCGGGGGGGGGGGGTTGTTTGTTAGTGAGGGAGAGAATGTTAGAGTGTTAAGAGAGGACAGAGGATGGGGGGTGGAAATGCCAAACGGGGAACATCTATAGCCCCCAAGCCTTCTTTCACCACTGCTATGCCATGGGGAACCAGCTAGCAACGACTAGCCTTGGTCTCCTATAGCTGTTGGAGCACAATCGCTTGTTGGGATTGGCTGTTCCGATAGATCCGACCCGAACCCAGGTCCCAACCAATCCCCAAAGAATCAGGATTCCTCAGATCAGGGTTGGATCAGTTCCTACTGGATCCAATTGGATCAGCTGATCCGTCAAACAACATTACGTATTTCCTCGAGTCTTCTAAATCTTTTTGACAACTTCTTAAACACCTTCATTTCACCACCATGTCTCCTTCTGTATTTGCCTAGCCCCTTTAGCCTCTTCTAGGACTTGGTTTACCACTCTTCTGATACAATTTGCCACATCTTTTCACATCTCCATTGACTCCATTTTGAGTTTCCAAACACAAGTTCTCCACTAGCTTCTCCCTAAGTACCTTCATCATTTTTCTTTTAATTCCACCATTATTCCAAGATCTCTTTTAGTGGTCATAAGGTTCTCCAATGCCTTCATATAGGTATCTAATACAATTCTACCTATATTGGATCAATAGAACCTCCCCAGGAGTACCCTTCCAATCCATTCAAATTAATCTACCATTATCTTTCATGACTGGGGCAAAAAATAATTTCGTTCTCATCTGACCCCACTCCTGAAATTCTTCAAATGTTCGTCCATCTTGTGTCATCTTTCACAGCCCCTATCATTCCACATTATGCACTAGTTCAAAGCCCTTGTTATATAAGCCTAAATGCCCACCAAAATTACCATTAATTAATGATTTTTTAACCTAGGAATTTGCCCATGTTAACTCTTCTGCCTCCCCCTGAAGTTGTCTCTTACTTCCTTCTACCACTCTGCTTTATGGTGCACAAGCACTGGCTATCTGAAATATATCTTATATTATTTATGTAGCCATAAGCCTATCACTAACTCTATTTACACTTAACAACCAACTTAGTTCCCAACCATTACCACCCCAACTCCATTCTACTCTATTGCTTATCTATGTAAAGTTTATATCGTTATCCAACCAACCTAGCCTTTGCCTTATCTAACTTAAAGATGTCATATTTCACTTTGTACTTTCTAGAAGAATCTACAAATTTCACAGATATAGCCAAAACTCTGATAGCATGAAATTGCTTTCTAGATATACATTGGCAACCAAGTTTAAGCAAATTCCACACTTAGTTATCAATCTAATCTCACTCCTCTTTGAAAGGTTCCAAGGGTATGGGCAAGAACAAACTTGCATCGAGAAGTGGCATAGTGATAACCATTGAAGATCAAGTAACAAGTTGGAAAATCTGTATTACAAGTTACAACCTAGTTGAAAGTTCCTCCTTACAAGGTTGGTCATATCAGTGTCACAGCATGACTCAAAACCCTGAAATTTTGATGCATATCAGTCTGACTTGGACCTAGTCATATCATAACTTGGATTGATACAAGTTTTCTTGAGTATCTTCATTATGAATGGTATGCCAAATGGGATTTGATATTGTATCATATTGGCTGAGAACTGGAAAGTACATAAGTACGTCACTACTAGGCTTTAGCAGCCCAATTTTAGAAAAGTCGTAATTTTTAAACCCTAAATACAGTTTAATAGCAATTAAGGCTTTAATTGACATCTATCGGGCAAACTGAAAGCAAGTGTATGCACTTATATCTTTATTAGGCTTTATAGCCAATTTTAGAATAACTATAATTTCTAAACCCCAGTTAGGGTAAAAACCTTGGAATTTTTTTTTTTTATTAAGGTGTCAGCAGTTGCATCTTAATTAGGCGTAGTAACCCAATTTTGGGAAAGCCCCATTTTTTAAAGGAAAACAGTAGAATAACACTGTTTCGTGACACCATTTTTTAACACACCTAGGTAGCAATCACACATTGGAAGGTAGAGATGTCAAAGGTGTGGGGCAATAACACTTCCCTTCAATGTGCAATTGCCACCTAGGCGTGTCAAAAAGTGGTGTCAGTAAATGGTGTTACTACACTGTTTTCCTTTTCTAAATCCTAGTTAGGGTAGAAACTGGGATTTCCTTTGAAATTAAGTGTAATTAAGGAGTCAATTGACACCTATTAGATGCAACTGACAGCAAGTGTACGCAATTGCCTCGGTTAGCCCTTAGTAACCCACTTTTGGAAAAGCCCCAATTTCAAACCCTAATTAGGTTAAAAATTGAGATTTATCTAAAATAAACATAAACAGTTTAATTAAAGCGAAAACTATGTTAATTAGTTTTAGCTTTAATTAAAGTCTAAAGAATATTAGTTGTAGCAGAATGAAAGATTGTACCTTCAATTAGAAATAAATGTGGCACCCTAAGCTTGGATCCAAGTCTTGGAGAATATGGTTTTGTACTCATTTTCTTTCTCCTTCTTTTCCCCTTCTTCTTTTCTCTTTCTCCTTCTCTTTTCCTTTCTTTCTTATCCACAAGAACTACTTTCAAGAAATGTGCTTCCATGGGACTTCTGTGGCAGCGGCTGGAGGAGGAGTAAAGGGGTGATCCTCAAAGCCGGGAGGAGAGCCAGCTGCTGCTGCTCACATACTAGAAATGTTCAGCCTGTGACAGCAGCTAGCTGTCATTTAGAAGACAGCAGAACCAGCCACAACCGGTGGAAACTGGTCAGAACTGACAAGTTCACCCTCTAACCGGCTAGTTCTGGCCGATTTCAAAATTTCAAGCCAGTTGTGGCTGGTTCCATTTTTTAAAAATAAACTACCTAATCTAACCATGAAAGTGGGTGAGCCAAATCAGGCTAGGCTGGTTCCAATCCAGAGCACCCGGATCGAATCCTGGTCAGCCAGTGTTTTAAACTTGGATGGAAATCCACAAGCAACACAACTTATTTGCTTTCACATTATTACCTTATGCTAATCATCTTAAATTCTTAGCAAATGTACCAAATGCAAAATAATGTTGCAATGATCTCCTTCAAACAAATTCATAAAGAAAGCTATGTCGATAAAAGCTCATAGCAAGATTTCACTTTCGAAGAGAAAGGTCACTCAAACCAACTTTAATTCACAAAGGGAGGAAAATGAGGAGAAACATTGTTGAAGAAAAGGTCTCTCTGATCTCATAGCAACATTTGACTTTCTAAGACAAAGATGGCTAAAGGAAGTATTGGTCACTAAAGGGAGGAATGAGAAGAAAATATTAATGAGGAGAGATCATCTGTAATCAGGGTCCACATCTCACAAGAATATCGAGTGATGCCACTACCAGAAGAAGTACTATGCTGTGGGTGAAACCACTAAAGAACAAAGAAATGAGGAAACAAGAAGAAAAATCATCCTATTGATCCCCCATATGGAAGGACTTGGAAAATTTTGGATAGTAAACATGATAGCGCCACTTATAGGTTATTTTCCATAGTGAATGGGACAGGTTGCTCTTACTACGTATAAATTAGTAACCTGCAAAATTGCCATCGCAATTACATTCCAACAACGGCGGGCTCTGATTTGTTCAAAGGGCATGAAGATGAAGAGCTAAAATGAAGGCATGAAATGCAGCCATAAAGAATCCGATGGACATTAAAGAGACGATAGATCTAATGAAAATCTGAACTCTCTCATAATCTAACATTCCAAGGACTGCAGAACTGCACTTTAATAAATGAAAATCTGGCCCGAATTACGTTTTTGTTTCTCTTTCTCACGTTCCATACTTCAAATTTTGCTCTTTTCACATCACTCCGCCCAACTCAAGTTTCTGGATGTAACACTTAGAAATTGCGAGCATACTAACAATCGCCAAGCCCACATAATAGCTTGAAAGAAAAATAAAACATAAAACCAATGCATAACGGCTTAATTTCCACAATTGCAAACGAAGCATATGAATCACACGCAACACAGAAAGAATCCACATAGAGAAGGGATCAAGAGAGAGAGAGATCTCACTGGCTTCCGGCCCGGAGGGATCTGCGCGCCAAGGCTGCAACCAAGAAGATCACAGTCAGCAAGAACACAGCACACACACACACACGCAAAACGAACTCAAATTCTCACCCATCAAACACAAGTTTCCCACTAGACGGAGAGATGAACAAACACATGGAGAGGAAGAGAGAGGGAGGAGCGGAGAGGTGGCCATACCTCTGGAGGTAGTCCTTGAAGAAGCCGAGGGATGGGTCGTGCAGGACCGAGGGGTTGGACCTGCACTGGTCCACGAAGCGCTTCAGCTCTGCCACTTGCGTGGCGTCCATGGCGCTCCCTCTCCTCGCACACTCTTGTGGTCTGTGCTATCTAACTAGCTACCACTCTCTCCGTTCTTCTTCCCCTGCCCGACCTCTCCCTTGTTCTTTCCTTGGCTTGGCTGCTCCGGCCCCCACCCGACCGCCCGCTACGTGTTCGGCGCGCGGCCTCTTCGGGAAGACGGCAGGAGAACGCGGCGGCTTTCTATTTACCCTTCCCTTTTGTCTTTACCCCTTTCCCACGTGTGCTGGCAGGGGAAGAGTATGTGTTTACCGGGCCCCATCACTCTTGCTCGAGCGTCGTTGCCATTTCCCCTCCGAACATACCGAATTACATGTTAGAAGATAAGTTTAATGTAGATTTTTAATAGTTGTCGAAGATAAGTTTAATGTAGAACTTTAATAGTTGTCATGTATTATCTATAAGACAAACCATAAAATTTAATAGATTAATATGATTCCCTGTACTTTGAATTAAAAGCACCATCTTCCATACTTTAAAATGATTTAGTTCTTTCATTATTATGATAAGACTTTTATTTTATATTTAACTAAACTATCCGTCGAAAAATCTATTATAATTAGTAAATAATATACCTTAGTCTTTGTTCTACATAAATTATCCATTCATTATAAAGGTTTTTTTATTAGAATTAGTAAATAGTACACCTTAATCTTTGTTCTACATAAATTATCCGTTAATTATATAGGTTGTTAAATTGTTGAAGACTTACTTAAGAGTTAGGATCTATTATGAAGGATAAACCAAACCATAGCAGGGTTCAGTTTGATTTCAAAAATATGTGGTTTAGCTTAATTTGGGTTCCGTAATTTTATCAAAGCCAAACTAAACTTAATCAAAGAGTGAACATCGCTACATATTAGGAGTTTTTTTTTGACATATATTGCGGATATTTTATTTATTGGGTCAAATATTTTAAGATCAATCAAGTGCCAAGATAGAATATTATAGAATCTTGTATTCATATAAAAGTATTTAAATGAATTCTGGACCTATAACTCTTTTTTTTTTTAAGAAGATCATAAGACATCAATCAAGCTTTTACTCAATTAATGTTCAGGATATGTTACGTCTAAATCCTAAAGTCGAAATGTACATCCAATTCAATTAAAAAACTTGATATAAATAAGAGGTAATATGTATTATGTATGACACATCTTGATAAATCCATATGATGACATTTTCGTAAATAGCAGAATGAGAATCTTTACATGATTTCAATTTATTTACGTGTGAAGGAAGTAGATCATCTCTAGCAAGTGTCAGATCAAGCTTGATCTAATATCTGTTTCGCATGCTTGACCACTCATTATGTTGGAGTTTTATTTTCATAAAAATTACTCATATCCTTTCCTCTCTCCATGTGAACTGAAAGAGTATGACATGCTATGGCAAGTGCTAGACTAAGCTCAACCCAATACCTACTATAATTGAGAAATGCTTGCTGCACAATTGGCGCCCAGTCACAACGCACAACTGGATGCGGTTGGACCACGTTGCGTTGAAGGTCAGTTGGGAATGCTGACACTGGCACGTCCGCTGCGCCAACGCTGACATCCGGACACCCGCTGCGCCAATCGCCTGCCCGGATCCGCCCCCGTCAAATCCCGCACCGTAATGAGTACCCCGTCCTGTCCGTTTGAAATTTACGGAGCGTTTGAATATTTTCTACCCAAAATGCCATTTTCCCACCCATCGCCATCTACGCGGGAAACAACGAAGCCAGAGGAGGGACGCGGCCGGAAGCGGAAGAGAGCGGAGGAAGCGAAGGTGAAGCGGACCTGCGTCACGTGAACCTGCGTCGCTGACAAACCTCGGCCCGTTTCGCGTCTCCTCTGCTCCGGCGGAGTGCCATTCCTCCCACGTCCATGTGCACTTGTGAAGGTAGCTGAGCGACCGCAGCTAGGCGTGTGTGAAGTTGCCAGTCCTCCCACGTCCATGTCCACTTGGATATTACTTGCCCCCTATCTCCACGCCTGTCCCTATTCCTGGTTGTTCGTGCCGGTTCTCCCGCCCCGCCATCTTCCTTACTTGCCCACCTCCACGCAAGCCATGTTCTGAAGGTAGCAAGGTGATCGCGATCGTAGGTAGCCGACCGTGTGGAAAATACTCGCCTCTTGCATCCACGACGGTCCCTATTCCTTGCTGGTTTGTATTAGTCCTCCCGCCATCCACGCTGATCCATGTTCTTGCTCGCTTGTTTGTCAGTCACCCACCTCCACGCAGGTTGCGAGAGACTGTGGAAATTACTCGCCTCCTGCATCCACGGCAGTCCCTGTTCCCTACTGGTTCGTATTAGTCCTCCCGCCATCCACGCCGATCCCTGTTCCTGCTCGCTTGTTTGTCAGTCGCCCACCTCCACGCAGGTTGCGAGAGCTAGCTAGGCAAGCCCTGTTCTTCACATTCCACACCTCCACTTTGCACATACCTCTTATGGGGGAAAGGAGACCAGACCACCCTTCTCCTACAAAGGAGAATGGAAGAGAAGAGACGTTGTTGCTGAGCAGCGAGATAGAAGGACATGGAGTGCAGCCGACCAATAGTTTGTAGATGTACATGTCCAACCCAATTGTTCACATGCAGTTTCCACCCCCCTTGTACATATACAGCAGCCCATCTTTCGGTGGCACATGCCAGCGTCCACTTCTATGATGCCAAACACTGTGCTACCAACAGTTGTGCAAATGCAAGTTCCTGCTCCTGTGTACTTGCCTTTTATGTCATCAGCAGAGCCAAGCATACAGAACTTACAACTGACAGCATTATCCGAAGAAACTGGAGAAACTGGTTAATATATGTACTGTGTTTATTATTAAATTTGTTAACATCAATGCAACCTTGTATTTCTGATTTTATTTTTTTATTATTTCTTATTGTTTGTCAGCACATTCACTGGAAAACACAACAGAAGTGGAGAATAAGACTCCTGCAAAAACAAGGGAGGGTCGATTGACAACGGAGGCTAGTACAAGCACGCAAGTCGTCGCTACAGATTTACTCAAGGATCTTGGTTACACATTTACTGAAATTGATGTTCATTATAATTGAAACTTTCATATTTTTCTCCACACATGCAATATCTGGAGTGGCAAATGGATGACGATATTGACAAATAGAAGTTTGAATTGTGAAATAAATTCAATTTTGATTGTAGAAAGTAAGATTTACAAATACAGCTTCAAGATTGAAAAAACGCAATGTCATATTCACAATGACAGGATGAGATTAAGAAATATAAAATAACATTGATAAATATAGTTATCATTGATAAATAACTAGTTTCTATGGACAACTATAGAATGTGATTGAGAAATATAATTTTGGATTGACATATACAGAATAAGAAAAATAAATACAAGTTATCATTGACTATACACGCTAAGAGATATAAGTAAATGTTCGGGTTGACAAGTATATGATATCGCTGATAAATATAATTTACGTTATCAAGTGTAAGTTTGATTGTATAGAGTAAGATTGACAAGCAAAGTTATAGATTGACCTAAGGTAGTACTAATAAATACAGGTTATGACGAGTATACGACAGCGGATTGACCTAAGGTAGTACTAATAAATACAGGTTATGACAACTATTACAAGTATACAGTTCGATTTGAGAAATATAACTTCATATTGACATATACAACTTTTGATTGTGAAACATAGGCTAACGTAGATTATATAGGATAAAAGTACAAATAAATTAGGGTTAACAAACAAACACATAGTAAGCTTGACAAATAGGTATTTGGATTAAGAATAATTGTTTGAGATTAACAAATATAGGGTGATAGTGACACGTAAGAATTAAAATTTTTGATGGACACATTTCAATTCAAAAATGTATTTGTCAATGATGTGAGACCCATGCCTCATTGGGAACTTGTATTGTTCAATGTAACCTTCAATTTTATATTTTTAATTGTTTCTTTGTATTTTTTTTCAGAATTATTTTCGCATAGTAAGACTCCTACAAAGGAGAAAAATGATGATGGGCATGCCAATATTGTAGAACCATGCAATGGCATGAACTTTGATACGGCTGAAGATGCGAGATGCTTTTTTAACACCTATGCTAGACATGTAGAATTTGGTATATCTACTGTCCATAGCAAGTTTACACGTGGGTCTTGTACGTACAAGATGTTTGGTTGCTGGAAGAATGGACAGAGTAGGAGAGATCCAAAAGCTTTATGTCATCGAGATAGTGCAAAAGTTAATTGCAAAGCAGGCATGAAAGTGAAGTTAGATAAAGGTAGCGGAAAGTGGATTGCATACCATGTTCTACTTGAGCATAATCATAGATTGTCTCCAATGGCTGCTGTATACTTGCGGTCACACCGAAGGATATGCACGCCTGAAAAGTGATAGAATTGGGTGGCCTCATAGCCAATCATTGTACATTCTAGTTCAGATTATTAATAAAGGCAATCATTTCTTCATTTATAGTTCTCGCCTATTAACTATCGTAATGAAGGTCCGTATGCACGCCTATTAACTATCATTTCTTCATTTCTTCATTTGTATACTTGCGGTCACACCGAAGGATATGCACGCCTGAAAAGGTAGAAATAAAGAATATGCATAGTGTGGGAATATCAACATCAAATATAGTGTCCTGTATTGCGAGAAGAAAGGGTGGTGTTCGACAGTCACAATTTACTGAAAATGATTGTAAAAACTTCCTAGATAAAGAACGACAAAGTCAATTGAAGGAAGGTGATGCCAAGATAATGATGACACATTTTCTACAAATGCAGAGTAAGAGTCCGTCATTCTTTTATGTCATAGATTTCAATGATAACCAACAACTAAGGAATGTATTTTGGATTGATGGAAGGGCAAGGACCGCATGCACATATTTTGGAGATGTCATATGTTTTAATACTACTTTTCTCACAAATACCTATGAAATGCCTTTTACACCATTCGTCGGAGTAAATCATCATGGGCAATCCATCCTACTTGGATGTGCCTTACTATCAAATGAGAAAGTACAATCTTTCATATGGGTTTTTAGTTGTTGGTTACAAGCCAACGGTGGTGTTGCACCAAAGGCAATCATCACTGATCAAGATAAGGCCATTGAAGCAGCGATTGTTGAGGTCTTCCCTGATGCACGGCATCGATTTTGCCTATGGCATATTTTGCAAAAGATATCTAAAAAGATTGGTCATATATGCACTATTCATCCTGATTTTATGGAAGACTTTGATGAATGCATATACGATTATCTTTCTACTTATGAATTTGAAGAACGGTGGGACCAATTGTTGTGTAAGTATGAAGTATGCAAAAATAATGGCTGGTTCAATGGATTGTACGAAAGTCGTGCGAAGTGAGTTCCAGTGTTCTTAAAAGATACATTCTTCGCAGGTATATTTCATTACTTCATCATTATTTTATAAATAATGATAACTTTTCATTATTTATAGTTATGAATGTTCATATGGACTTGTCAGTATGAACTTGTATATGTATTTTTCAACAATACTCTGTGTTTGTCAATTTGATGAGCATTTCTTAGGTTATGTATTTGGATGTGTTATTCTAAGAACAGCCTTCAATCGGATGTATTTGGATTGGTTATCTTCTAAGAACTTTGTATAGCATGTTGTCACTCACACTTGTGTTATTCTCAGGGGTATGCCCCGGTGACGTGATATTTTTTGGAGTATGCATCGGTGCGACCTTGTAAATGATTCACTTTAATATTTTCTGGTGTGACCTTATAAATGATTCACTTTAATATTTTCTACCTTGTGTTGTTGTGTTGCTCATAGATCTTGCAAGCTTCTGTCTGTGAGTAGTTTATGTGAAAAGAAACATGTGTTGTGATGTTACTAGATACTTTTTATGTGTCTGTGATTTAGGTTACAATTGACAAGTACACGTTAACATTGAAAATTGCAGGTTAACATTGATAAATACAAGTTGCTCATGGGTATTGCAAGTTTGTGTCTGTGATTAGTTTCTGTAGAAAGAAACCTGTGTCTGTGATGTTACAGATACTTTTTTGTCTCTGTGATCCAGATTACAGTTGACAAATACAGGTTAACATTGAAAATTACAGGTAAGTATCCTCAAATACTGAGGTAACATTGATAAATTAATATATGCACCCATAGGATAATTTTGACAAATACAGGTTAACATAGAAAAATACAACTCTGTATTCACAAATACCGAGTAAGATTGACAAATTAATATAGGCATTGAGAAGATAAGATTGACAAATACACGTTAGCATTGAAAATTACATATAGGTATTTACAAATACCGCGTAAGAATGACAAATTAATGTACGCATTGAGAGGATAACATTGACAAATAAACGTTTAGACTATCAAATGTGAACTAAGACATTAATCACTATGGCCCTTTACTTGTCAATGTTACTCCGGGATTGTCAATTTCATTTTATATTTGTCAGTAATAATATGTATTTGTCAACGTAAATCAAAATAATGTTACTATGTGTTTGTCAATATCCGACAGCATTTGTCCTGGTTACTCTCTATTTATGAACACAGACCCGTATTTATGAATGTTATCCTCTACTATTCAATGTTACTTTGTATTTGTCAATCCTACCTGGATTTATCAATGTCAATCTATACGAGTGAATGTTAGTTCGTCTTTGTTAATCTTACCTATCATTTGTCACTTTTACTTTCTATTTACAAATAAAAACAGCGCATTTGTCAATATTAGTTGCCAATGTAAAGGTTGCCAATATTATCCTTGTGCATATGAAAATTAGTATTTATCAATGTAATACAATATGTATCAATTATACGTAGTATTTGTAAATTTAAAATTTATCAATGCTAGTATATGTTCGTCAATATTAACCTGTATTGGTCAATGTTAGTCTGTACTACTCGATCTTGTGTTTATCATTATTAGTTTCTATTTATCAATAAAAACGCCATATTTATCAATGTTAGTTGTGACTATAAAGGTTGCCAATATTATTCTTTATTTATCAATATTATCCCATATTTATTAATGTAATCTTATATTTGTCAATCATATGCTGCATTTGTAAATCTAAATATTTGTTATTTCTACGGTAAGTTTGTCAAGATGACTATGCAGTTATCAATGTGAGTCAGTGCTAGTCGATATTAGTTTGCGTTTGTCAATGTTATCCTAAATTTGTAAGTATTAATATTTATTTATTAATATAAACGTCATATTTGTCAATATTCATTGTCAATTTAAAGATTGCGGATATTATCCTTATTTTTCAATATTAGTCCGTATTCATCAATGAAAACCTATATTTGTCAATTATACGATAGATTTGTAAATGCAAATTTTTGTCAGTGTCGGACTATATTTATCAATACTAGTCGACTTTAGTAAATATTAACCTTCATTTGTCAATGTTAGTCTCTACTACTTGATCTTATTTTGTGTTTGTCGATCTTATCTGGAATTTGTCACAATTAGTTTATATTTATCAACCTAAATGTGTTATTTATCAATCATAGTTGCCACTGTAAGGCTTGTTAAAAAATTATCGTATACTTATCAACAGTAGTCAGTATTTATCGATGGAATACCATATTCGTCAGTCATAATCTGCATTTGTAAATGCCAACGTCTCTCAGTGTCAGACTCTAGTTGTCAACGCTAGTCCATTTTAGTGAAGATTAACATGTATTTGTCAATGTTAGCCTGTGCTAGTCGATCTTAGTTTGTATTTGTCGATCTAAGCTGAAGTTTGTCACCATTACCCCATTAGTTTCTATTTATCAATATAAACGCCATTTAGTTGCCACTGTAAGGGTTGCTAATTATCAATATTACTTGTTAATATTACTTCGTATTTATCAATAGAATACCTTATTTGTCAATGGTACACTACATTGGTAAATGTAAATATTTCTCGATGTCAGTTTTTATTTATCAATGATAGTCTATATTTATCAATTTTTCTTTGCATTTGTGAATGTTAGTCTACACTAGTCGATATTACCTGAAATTTGTCAACATTACTCTTTATTTATCAACATAAATGCGTTATTTATCAATCTTAGGTGCTACTGCAAGGCTTGCTAAAATTATCATTTACTTGTCAATATTAGTCTGTAGTTGACAATAAAATTTCATATTTGTAAATCATACTCTGTATTTATAAATGTAAAAGTTTGTCAGATTCTGTTTGTCAATGCTAGTATGTTTTGATCAAGCTTAATCTGCATTTGTCAATGTTAGTTTGAACTAATCGATCTTAGTTTATGTTTGTCAATCTTACCTAAAGTTTGTCATCAATAATCTCTATTTATCAACATAAACGCCGTATTTATCAATAATAATTGTCACTGTAAGGCTTGCTAAAATTATCAATATTACTCTACTTTTGTCAATATTACTATGCATTTGTCAATACTCTCCTGTATTGGTGTCTATAGGTTGCAGTATTTATGAACACTACGTGAATGTGTATGCATGCCCTCAACTGAGTATAGATACGGCTGTAACCTGTATAACGAGGTTGCATATCCTTAAAAGCCTATAAAACAATGAAAAAAATTTGATTTTAATTCAGACTTGAAACACAAAAATTTAACATTCATGAATAGAAAACACATATGTCAACTTTTCGTTATATTACTTAAAATTTCACATTCACATACAAAGATGTATTACATACAAGTCAAAAACCTATGTACATTGCTTGAGAAATATACATTCACATACAAAACTTGTATTAAATTTTCACATCACATACATACACTCACACACAACTTTTTCTCTATACAACCATATAGATAATGTATGTCCATCTCAATATCATCTTTCACAAAAATATATAGCTGCAAGGCATATAAACATGCGCCACCAAAAAGGCTTATGGACAACCATCAATTTATATGTTGCTGCATTGTCTCCTCCGCAACATCAGTGTTCGTTGTTTCCATCATCTGGATATTGCTCTCAACAGTAGAATTGTTAGTCTGAGATGCCCTTTTACATTTTTTCCTAAGTTTCTCAAGAGAGCTTTGAATCCTTTTTTCCCTTTTCCGACCTTTGGTAACTGATCTTGGAGGATCTTTAATAGGTCCATTTATGTCCACAACAGTGAGTATGGATTTGTCTGTTTCGGTGGCAGCTATCAACTTATTCATCAGTTTGGGAATTTCATCCACAACTACATCAAATCTAAGTTTTGACAGAGACCCAGCCTCGGCAACCTTCATAAGACGGTGAATTAAATTGTCGTACCTTGTAGAGTTTGAATTTTGCAAGTCATTCTGAACATTAGAGTCATCAATTGCTGAACGATACCTCATCTCTTTTGTCCACCGCTGCATAAAATATCTTTCGAGAATCATATTGATGCCGCAAAGAAGAAATGCCATCAATGCATGCCTACATAAATATCCTTTGAATTGGAAACAACGGCAAAGGCATGATACGGTTCCTTCTTTCCGATCACATGATACGGTATACTCCTTCACAATTTTCTTAACTCTGTCTTTAACTTTCATCCGTTCAAATGACTTCACCCTCAAGACACATGTACATTCGTCAAGTTGAATAATGGTAGGATGACAAGCAGCAACATGTATAACCTCTTGCTAAATTTTTTTGAAAATTTGCCTCGTGTAAATGTTAGTAGCTTGCTTCTCAAAATGCGAGGATGTTGTTAAGTAAGCTATCGTTTCTATGGATTTAACATCCGCTTAATTCTCAGCATCATATCTTCTGTCAATTGCAACTGTATACTTTTCAATGAACTCAGCAAGTGTGGTCTTTGAGTGCACAAATCCATCAAAGAAATGATTAATGCTCTCACTACGTTGCGAGCTTGACATTTCTGTACAATCATATTATATCCAGTCCATTTATCAGATTCAAAATACAGGTTAAGGCAAAACAAATGCAGCTTAAAATTGGCAACCATAAATTAACATTTATACATGATTGGAGTGACTAACACATGTTCACCTTGCCAAATATATATGTTCATTGACATACATAACCTAAGAAATGCTCATCAAATTGACAAACACAGAGTATTGTTGAAAAATACATATACAAGTTCAGACTGACAAGTCCATATGAACATTCATAACTATAAATAATGAAAAGTTATCATGATTTATAAAATAATGATGAAGTAATGAAATATACCTGTGAAGAATGTATCTTTTAAGAACACTGGAACTCACTTCGCACGACTTTCGTACAATCCATTGAACCAGCCATTATTTTTTCATACTTCATACTTACACAACAATTGGTCCCACCGTTCTTCAAATTCATGAGTAGAAAGATAATCGTATATGCATTCATCAAAGTCTTCCATAAAATCAGGATGAATAGTGCATATATGACCAATCTTTTTAGATATCTTTTGCAAAATATGCCATAGGCAAAATCGATGCCGTGCATCAGGGAAGACCTCAACAATCGCTGCTTCAATGGCCTTATCTTGATAAGTGATGATTGCCTTTGGTGCAACACCACCGTTGGCTTGTAACCAACAACTAAAAACCCATATGAAAGATTGTACTTTCTCATTTGATAGTAAGGCACATCCAAGTAGGATGGATTGCCCATGATGATTTACTCCGACGAATGGTGCAAAAGGCATTTCATAGGTATTTGTGAGAAAAGTAGTATTAAAACATATGACATCTCCAAAATATGTGCATGCGGTCCTTGCCCTTCCATCAATCCAAAATACATTCCTTAGTTGTTGGTTGTCATTCAAATCTATGACATATGTGCTCTGATACCACTGTAAGGAATCGGCAAGAACGCAGCGGAAAATAAAATCGATTCTATTGTATCGGTTGCTGGGATCGTAAAACGGACATTAAAATAAGCGCGGGAAGAACGGTTCTTCATCTTTGCGGGGTTTCAAATCTCCCGTGGATGATGCCGACTCGGTAATCGCGCACGCGCACGATCTCTAGAGGTATCCACACGAGTTCCCGCAGCAGACGCAATTTCCTCCTCGACTTGAGTGCTCCGACCAGATCTCAAATCCACCATGCGCGGAGAGAGACAGATCTACTCCAAGAGAGAGAGAAGGAGAGAGAGGAGACAGAGAATCTAGGGTGTAAAATTCGTCCAACCAACTTTTTACCCATTCCCCTTGGCCCTCCTTATGTAGAAATAAGGATAAGCACAAGGATTAATCCTCATGATTATCCAAGAGTTTGGCTTTGGATAATTCTCCATTAAATCTTCATGTTTATCCTGCGGCTTTTCATAAAAACCCAGATAAGCATGAAATTTAACGTCTCTCACTGTTTGACGAGAACTCTTATGTGTGTGACCCTCTAGGCCCATATATCAGTCTGGTTGTAGGCCCGTTAAACCTCAGATCCACGTCTCCACGGTTCAATCTTCTTTTACTTGTTAGCACCTGCAAGTTATTGCAGATATGAGAAACACATCCAGTATCTAATACCCAGGATGTTGATTCTCTATAAGACAAGTTAAGATCGATCATGAGTATACCTGAAGCTTCACCAAGCTTCTCCTTTGCTTTTTCTGCTAGATAAATCTTGCAGTTTCTCTTCCAATGACCTTCTTTATGGCAGTGAAAACACTGACCTTTATCATTGACTTTAGCTTTGTCCTTTTGAACCGCCGGTTTGCTTTTCACTAGCTTCTTAGGCTTACGTTTCTTAAAGGTTTGTCCAGCTTTTCTTTTCTTGTTGGTCTTACCAACAAGCATTACATTTGGCTTATCTTTCTGGACAGTGCCTTCTGCTGTCTTCAACATGTTGAGCAGCTTAGCCAGTGAAACTTCAATTTTGTTCATATTGAAGTTGATAATGAATTGTGAAAATGAATTTGGAAGGGACTGTAGGATTAAGTCAATGCTTAGGTCATTGTTCATAACAAAGCCGAGCACTGCAAGCCTCTCAATCCACTCTATCATCTTGAGCACATGAGTTTGCACAGATGTGCCCTCGCTCATTCTGGTCCTGAACAATTTCTTAGATATCTCATATCTCTCTGTTCTGGATTGTTCACCAAACAACTCTTGTAGGTGATTCAGAATGGTCTTAGGTTCCATGTTATCATGCTGTCGCTGCAGTTCATTGTTCATTGAACCAAGCATATAACACTGGACTTTGACAGAGTCCTCCTTCCAATTTTCATACATCATTAATTCATCTTCGTTAGCATTATCACCGGGTTGCACTGGATCTGGTTGATCCAGGACATAGGCTAACTTTTCACACCTGAGGACAATCTTCAGGTTGCGTAACCAGTCAATGTAATTCGGTCCCGTGAGTTTGTTTGCATCAAGTATGCAACGAAGGGGGTTAGGTGACGACATAGCGACCTACATGGAAATATATATAAAAATGAGTAGATAGTTCTTAAAATCAGATTTAGGACTTTTAATCTTGCTCCCACTATTTTTCGGCGATCTGTTTTTTTAGGTTTTAGGGTTTAGGGTTTAGGGTCCGGTGATCTCCTAGTGGGGATCAGAATCCTTCGGGCATCAAGCATGTGACCTTGTGGTAGCACAACAAATCACATCAAGTCCCTTAGGCAGTCAACTCTTGACAGTTGCAACATTTGCAATATCCGATCGATTTAACCCCTGAATCAGAATGACCTTGTGGTAGCACAACAAATCAAATGATTCAGTTAAGTTTATCCATCATTACTTAGATGACATGAATTCATAGTGAAATCCTTGTGGTAGCACAACATAACTACACTATTTGTCCATTCATCTTAATGACATCACATGTCGTAGACCTAGGTTAATTTCTAAATCAAATAGACCTTGTGATAGCACAACAAATCCATTTGAGATAAGAATTATCCTAAGATCTATAATGATGGTGGGTTACGTGGATTATTCTGAATATCTCACGTTTACAACTTAAATTTTAAAAGAGGGTTTTTGATTTGATTTGTAAAAATCGTGCTATCAATAGTATTTCAATTTGAAGTATCATTATACTTAATAGAAATATATATATATGATAGCATAGTCCACAAATATCACATATATGCAGAAAAATTAAATGGGGATGATCATGGACTGCTAAAGCTACTATGGAATCATCGGAGCCAAACGATGATCCATAATAGGATCCTAATGTGAAAACAACAACACTGGTTTCATTTGATGCGAGTCCTTCCTCCAGAGGTGTCTTCAGAAGATCCCGTCCTCTTAGCTTAATCCGATATATTTAAATATGAAATTCAGGACTCGCAGGTCCACAAATGTACATTTAAAGAATTAGAAACCTTGATCTTATCAAGGGGAGTACAATCTTATAGGAAGGTAGAAAGTACACTTGGATTAAGAGAGAGGAGGACACGCATGTCCTATTTAAAATACCAAATGAAATAAGCATCACATTCATCCACATCATTCATCACATGAAAATACTAAGTTCATGATCATCCCACCATAAAATACATCACATGCATCACAATCATCACATAATTGCAGTCTGGTATTAAATTTTATAAATATAAAATTATAATACCAATAAGTTTTTGAAATAACATTTATTTCACTATTATCAATAATACTCAAAGCATTATTGACAAATTAAATAACTAAACTATTCTAATTAATCTAAATACTAATTCAAACAATTTGAACAGTAAAATGTAATCAAGTTATGCATGAAATTAGTTTAAAAC
Source organism: Zantedeschia hybrid cultivar (assembly GCA_030544215.1). Lineage (NCBI taxonomy): Eukaryota > Viridiplantae > Streptophyta > Magnoliopsida > Alismatales > Araceae > Zantedeschia > Zantedeschia hybrid cultivar. The sequence goes on along the minus strand of JARZZO010000008.1, from coordinate 63,273,627 downwards.
ATTTTTAAACTAATTAATTTAACAGGGAAATTAATTATCTAAAACAATTTTAAATAATTAACTAACACCCTATTAATAATAAAACCCTTTAATTGAATAACAGTTATTAAACACTTTAATAAGCTGTTAATAATCATAAAAAATAATTAATAACATTTATTAATTATTCCTACAATTATTCTGTTTTAAAACAATTTTAAAACAGGTTTAAATGGGCTTAAATGGGCTAATAATGGGTTTAAATGGGGTTAAACAATTATTAAAACAATTTTAATAAACATAAAAATGGGCCCAGCCCATTAAGGTCAATTGGCCCGGACCCTGGCTTGGCCAGGGTCGAACCCTGGTTCGGCCAGGGGGTCTAGCCCAGCCAGACCCGAGCCCTGGCTCGGCCAGGGTCGAACCCTAGCTCGGCCAAAGGCCCGGTCCGGCCTTCGCCCGGTCCGACCGGGTCGGGACCGGGCAGTTCGGCCTCTTCTTCCCCAACAGAAGCCTGCGTTAGCTTTTCTGCAAACCTTAGTTGCAGGCCGCCGGGAAGAGGCCATGGCAGCGCCGCCAGGCGCCGGCGTCGCCAGGCACCGCCGGCAACGCCCCCACCGCCGGCGATCCGCCCGGCACCGGTGGGGCAGCCGGCGGTGGCCAAATGGCCCTTGGATCGAGCCCTAAACTTCCCCTTAAAATCTGATTTTCCAGGTTTTAAAAACCGAGTTTGGGCTCGATTTTCAGCACCTCCAAGGGCACTCTGGCGCCGATCATCATGCCCAATCCGTAGAGGTGACTATCACCAAGAGATCTGGACATCCAGGCCGCCATCCCAACACTTGGGAATCGCGTACGAAGCCGCTAAAGTACTCCGTTCGTCGTCCCACGAAGAACTCCGAAAAACCCAAATAAAATCCGAAAAATATAGAAAAATAATCAAATTGTTTGTGTTCATCATATGAACACAATTCTGTCATTTTTAATCTGATTAGACACAAGAACACGTACAATACGGGTTCTCCACGCATAACGAGAAAAACACGCAAAACGATGCCGTTTTACGACCGAACTAGCAACCTGGCTCTGATACCACTGTAAGGAATCGGCAAGAACGCAGCGGAAAATAAAATCGATTCCATTGTATCGGTTGCTGGGATCGTAAAACGGACATTAAAATAAACGCGAGAAGAACGGTTCTTCACCTTTGCGGGGTTTCGAATCTCCCGTGGATGATGCCGACTCGGTAATCGCGCACGCGCACGATCTCTAGAGGTATCCACACGAGTTCCCGCAGCAGACGCAATTTCCTCCTCGACTTGAGTGCTCCGACCAGATCTCAAATCCACCATGCGCGGAGAGAGACAGATCTACTCCAAGAGAGAGAGAAGGAGAGAGAGAGAGGAGACAGAGAATCTGGGATGTAAAATTCGTCCAACCAACTTTTTACCCATTCCCCTTGGCCCTCCTTATATAAAAATAAGGATAAGCACAAGGATTAATCCTCATGATTATCCAAGAGTTTGGCCTTGGATAATTCTCCATTAAATCTTCAGGTTTATCCTGCGGCTTTTCATAAAAACCCAGATAAGCATGAAATTTAACGTCTCTCACCGTCTGACGAGAACTCTTATGTGTGTGACCCTCTAGGCCCATATATCAGTCCGGTTGCAGGCCCGTTAAACTTAGAATTGTTTCTAGAGTTTAATATTTATTAATTAACATTTAAACATCATATGTTAAATGATTAATTTAATAAACAAGTGAATTATCATCTGATGATCAAATCACTTGGCCTTCTGATCATGAACAGCACCAAACACTACCTCATGATCCCAGAAGACATAAGGGATACTGTTCCCTTTAATTGAACCTTTCCGTCTGTAGATGCCGCACAGATATAATCCTTCACTCATGCAATGTCCCAATAACGCAAGAGTATGGTTTTATAGTCAAACCCTCTATTGCATTATCCAGATGGATTCCAGTACTTAGTTAATATCTAGAAAGACATCTCTTTCATTTGACCCTGGCTAGAGATTTCTGTGTACACATCCATAGGACATTCTCTCTCCAGTCTTATACCAAGAGTGAGTGATCCCTTGTTGTTCACTCAATTTCCTTCGCAAGCTTTCCACTGTATCTGAAAGACCGACTATTGTGGACTTAATGGTTAAAGTCCACTAGTCAGAGAATCAAGATACAATGGTCCACAAACAAGGTATCATTGGTGACTCAGGTCAAAGGACCAACTGTGCTACTGCAACGATTGAATTCCCTGGTTGACTAATAGGTATAATTACCATCCAGGAATTCTTATTTGGGTCTGTTCAGTGAACTCATTCTCTAATGAGCACCCACTTGTTTGTCTTAGTGTCACCACACGAGTGAATGTGAGATCATTCACCCTCATCACATGAGCAGACATAACTTGTGTCGATCTTATCGGATATTTAATGTCCATCTCAAATATCCTATGATCGAGAACTCTTTAAGACAAGTGACTGAGGATATTGATCTCACTATCATGATCTCATCATGATTCAATATCCCATACATTTGTCTACGGACCTTCATTACGATAGTTAATAGGCGAGAACTATAAATGAAGAAATGATTGCCTTTATTAATAATCTGAACTAGAATGTACAATGATTGGCTATGAGGCCACCCAATTCTATCACTTTTCAGGCGTGCATATCCTTCGGTGTGACCGCAAGTATACAGCAGCCATTGGAGACAATCTATGATTATGCTCAAGTAGAAGATGGTATGCAATCCACTTTCCGCTACCTTTATCTAACTTCACTTTCATGCCTGCTTTGCAATTAACTTTTGCACTATCTCGATGACATAAAGCTTTTGGATCTCTCCTACTCTGTCCATTCTTCCAGCAACCAAACATCTTGTACGTACAAGACCCACGTGTAAACTTGCTATGGACAGTAGATATACCAAATCCTACATGTCTAGCATAGGTGTTATAAAAGCATCTCGCATCTTCAGCCGTATCAAAGTTCATGCCATTGCATGGTTCTACAATATTGGCATGCCCATCATCATTTTTCTCCTTTGTAGGAGTCTTACTATGCGAAAATAATTCTGAAAAAAAATACAAAGAAACAATTAAAAATATAAAATTGAAGGTTATATTGAACAATACAAGTTCCCAATGAGGCATGGGTCTCACATCATTGACAAATACATTTTTGAATTGAAATGTGTCCATCAAAAATTTTAATTCTTACGTGTCACTATCACCCTATATTTGTTAATCTCAAACAATTATTCTTAATCCAAATACCTATTTGTCAACCTTACTATGTGTTTGTTTGTTAACCCTAATTTATTTGTACTTTTATCCTATATAATCTACGTTAGCCTATGTTTCACAATCAAAAGTTGTATATGTCAATCTGAAGTTATATTTCTCAAATCGAATTGTATACTTGTAATAGTTGTCATAACCTGTATTTATTAGTACTACCTTAGGTCAATCTATAACTTTACTTGTCAATCTTACTCTATACAATCAAACTTACACTTGATAACGTAAATTATATTTATCAGCGATATCATATACTTGTCAACCCGAACATTTACTTATATCTCCTAGCGTGTATAGTCAATGATAACTTGTATTTATTTTTCTTATTCTGTATATGTCAATCCAAAATTATATTTCTCAATCACATTCTATAGTTGTCCATAGAAACTAGTTATTTATCAATGATAACTATATTTATCAATGTTATTTTATATTTCTTAATCTCATCCTGTCATTGTGAATATGACATTGCGTTTTTTCAATCTTGAAGTTGTATTTGTAAATCTTACTTTCTACAATCAAAATTGAATTTATTTCACAATTCAAACTTCTATTTGTCAATATCGTCATCCATTTGCCACTCCAGATATTGCATGTGTGGAGAAAAATATGAAAGTTTCAATTATAATGAACATCAATTTCAGTAAATGTGTAACCAAGATCCTTGAGTAAATCTGTAGCGACGACTTGCGTGCTTGTACTAGCCTCCGTTGTCAATCGACCCTCCTTTGTTTTTGCAGGAGTCTTATTCTCCACTTCTGTTGTGTTTTCCAGTGAATGTGCTGATAAACAATAAGAAATAATAAAAAAATAAAATCAGAAATACAAGGTTGCATTGATGTTAACAAATTTAATAATAAACACAGTACATATACTAACCAGTTTCTCCAGTTTCTTCGGATAATGCTGTCAGTTGTAAGTTCTGTGTGCTTGGCTCTGCTGATGACATAAAAGGCAAGTACACAGGAGCAGGAACTTGCATTTGCACAACTGTTGGTAGCACAACGTTTGGCATCATAGAAGTGGACGCTGGCATGTGCCACCGAAAGATGGGCTGCTGTATATGTACAAGGGGGGTGGAAACTGCATGTGAACAGTTGGGTTGGACATGTACATCTGCAAACTATTGGTCGGCTGCACTCCATGTCCTTCTATCTCGCTGCTCAGCAACAACGTCTCTTCTCTTCCATTCTCCTTTGTAGGAGAAGGGTGGTCCGGTCTCCTTTCCCCTATAAGAGGTATGTGCAAAGTGGAGGTGTGGAATGTGAAGAACAGGGCTTGCCTAGCTAGCTCTCGCAACCTGCGTGGAGGTGGGCAGCTGACAAACAAGCAAGCAGGAACAGGGATCGGCGTGGATGGCGGGAGGACTAATACAAACCAGCAGGGAATAGGGACCGCCGTGGATGCAGGAGGCGGGTAATTTCCACAATCTCTCGCAACCTGCGTGGAGGTGGGTGACTGACAAACAAGCGAGCAAGAACAGGGATCAGCGTGGATGGCGGGAGGACTAATACAAACCAGCAAGGAATAGGGACCGCCGTGGATGCGGGAGGCGAGTATTTTGCACACGGTCGGCTACCTACGATCGTGATCACCTTGCTACCTTCAGAACATGGCTTGCGTGGAGGTGGGCAAGTAAGGAAGATGGCGAGGCGGGAGAACCGGCACGAACAACCAAGAATAGAGACAGGCGTGGAGATAGGAGACGAGTAATATCCAAGCGGACATGGACGTGGGAGGACTGGCAACTTCACATGCGCCTAGCTGCGGTCGCCCAGCTACCTTCACAAGCGCACATGGACGTGGGAGGAATGGCACTCCGCCAGAGCAGAGGAGACGCGAAACGTGCCGGGGTATGTCAGCGACGCAGGTTCACGCGACGTAGGTCCGCTTCACCTTCGCTTCCTCCGGTCTCTTCCGCTTCCGGCCGCGTCCCTCCTCTGGCTTCGTTGTTTCTCGCGTGGATGGCGATGGGTGGGAAAATGGCATTTTGGGTAGAAAATATTCAAACGCTCTGTAAATTTCAAACGGACAGGACGGGGTACTCATTACGGTGCGGGATTTGATGGGGACGGATCCGGACAGGCGATTGGTACAGCGGGTGTCCGGATGTCAGCGTTGGCGCAGCGGACGTGCCGATGTCAGCATTCCCAGCTGGCCTTCAACGCCACGTGGTCCAACCGCACCCAGTTGTGCGTTGTGACTGGGCGTTGCTGCACCGAGTTGTGCAGCAAGCATTTCTCATAATTTAATCTTTGAAGGCATTCTATGTCCACACATAAAAAGTAAATAAAAATGCATTGTCAACAAAAATGCACTATGTCATATGATTCTCTCAATGATTTGTGTCAAATGAGATATGTTATATTTTTTATTTAAAATTCAGATTTCTTAATGCACTATTGAAACAAACTTGGTCAGTACAAAGAGGGGAGTTCTTCAAAAATGTTCTCCACGTTCACCTTTTTCATTCCCATTGAGAGGTGTTTTTAAAAAATTTCCTCCCTCCTTTATAACTGAATCCAATCCAAATGTTCACTTAAAAGATCTAGATTACTTTATTTAATTAGCAGCATTATTTGTATTCACTTAAATAGTTATATAACGTTATTTTCTGATCCTAATATTTACACTTTGTAATATAATTATTTTAAATATTTATAGGAATCATAAAAGGAGAGAAATTGAATCTAAGCACTCTTAGAATTTTCCTTGTTAAGATAGCTAACTTAAAAATAATCAGTAATGAACAGAGATGCTTATTTTCTTACAAACTCATAATTCACTCACGTAAGATTAATGTGAGACTTAACACTTTCTCGTATCAAGATTGAAATTACATGAGATCTACTATATGAGAAACAAAGTGAGCAAATTTATAACAAGATAGAAGATATAAAACATCGTATTAGCTCTATACCAACTCTAACATCTTGTGAAAGCATATAACTCAAACGACTATCTACTATAATTTAATCTTTGAAGGCATTCTATATCCACACATAAAAAGTCAATAAAAAATACACTATGTCATGTTTCTCTCAATGGTTTCTGTTAAAGGGGATATACCATATTTTTATTTAGAATTCAGATCTCTTAAATGCACCATTGAAACAAACTTGGTCAGTGCAAAGAGGGGAGTTTTTCAAAAAAGCCCCTCACGTGTACCGTGTTTCATTCTCAATAAGAGATATTTTTGAAAAATTTACTCCCTCTTTCTTTACATTAACCGAGTCTAGTCCAAATGTGCACTTAGAAGATCTAGATTCTTTTATTTAATTAGTATTATCCGTATGTTACTTAAAGAATTATGTAACATTATTTTTATTCCTAATATTTATAGTTTGTAATATAATTATTTTTAAATATTTATATGAATCATAAAAGTATGGTGAACTGTCAAACCCTAACCAATCGACTCACTTGGATCGGATCTAGATTCTTTTATTTAATTAGTATTATCCGTATGTTACTTAAAGAATTATGTAACATTATTTTTATTCCTAATATTTATACTTTGTAATATAATTATTTTTAAATATTTATAGGAATCATAAAAGTATGGTGAACTGTCAAACCCTAACCAATCGACTCACTTGGATCGGATGTTATCATATAATATCAGAAAACTCATTTCCCAATATTATTGTCCGCTCTGGCCAGGGATTCTTACGCATCTTACGTAGAGCATTCTCTCTCTTAGTACCGAGAGTGAATGATCCCTTATTGAACACTCAATTCCCTTCGATGGTATTTCGCTGTATCCAATCCTTGGCTATTTAGAATACTGTGAATAGAGATCTGTAAACTAAAGTCAAAGTACAGAAGTCCACTGACAAGGTGTCCTTGATGTCTCAAGTCTGAAGGCCATCTACGCAACTGCGACAATAGAATCAAGCTGGTTGACAGTTAGGTACATTACTATCTAGTGATTCAGTCGGATCAGTTCAATGAACTCATTCTCTAATGAGTACCTACATATTCACCTTAGTGTCTCCACACAAGTGACTATGAGATCAGTCACCCTCATCATATGAGTAGAAGTAATCTGTACTAGTCTAATCAGATATCTGATATCCTTCTCAGATATCCTCCGATTAGGAATAATTAAGAATATGTATGTATAAGTGATCAATCTTATTAGTATAATCTCATTATAATTTGATCACTATTGTACATATTTACGGACTTCATTATGAGACGATAATAAAATGAATTACATATAATGAAATAATGCCATATTATTAATAAATGAACAAGATTATACAAAGTCATATTGTCTTGTAGGTCACTTAAGACTAATAGTTGGTGGCCTATAAGTTCATTTCGATGGAGGAGGTAGTTGATGCATCATGTCGGTTGGAGGCCCAGCATGAGATCTTTTTAGAAGAGTGCAATTTGGCGCCTAAGGAGCAAGCACCATCATCGACTTTCTCCAGAGTGCAGAGGAAGAGGCAGCAGCTTGAAGCTCATAAGGCGCCTGTAAAGACTACAACATCGCTTGTAGCAAGAGAAGCACAAACTTGCACTATATGCCAGCAGTGCGGAAGGATGTATGGTGGTATTGAGTGCCTGAAGGCGGCAAACAAGTGCTTTAGATGTGGCGAGGTGGGCCAGATGATCAGAGATGTCTTTAAGGCAGGGACTGCACCAGTGGCTGCACCAACTAGACTGCGAGCCCCTGCTCGTGTTTTTGGTTTGATGACAGAAGACATGGAGGTAATAGAAAATGTCACTGAAGGTACTACTTTGATTGGTGGAATTCATGTTAGAGTTTTCTTTGATATTGACGCTACCCATTTATTTATTTTTTCTAGTCTTACTCAGATTATGGTCTACAAGATGAATGTAATTGAGGTATTTGTTGCCATGATTATTTTACATCGGGAGTAGTTTGATCAAACAGATTTCTTTACATAGAGATTTGGGATAGAAGATTGTCTACCCAGCTGTATGTGTTGGATATGTAAGATTTTGATATCATATTGGGCATGAATTGGTTAGAGCAGCATTATACCAGATTGGATTGCCATAGAAGAAAGATTATCTTTCATATTCTAGGTAAGGTGGAGTTCTTCTTTAAGCTACCCATGTTAGTCTTAAGTGGCCTGCAAGCCAATCAGACAATGTAAATCTTGTTCAATTATTAATAAAATTGACTTTTTAATTATGTGTAATTGGATTACTTATGCTCTATAATGAAGTCCTTGAATATGCAATAGTGATTAGATTATGATGAGACCATACTAATGAGACTGATAACTTATAAATACATATTCTAAATGTTCTTGGTCGAAGGATGTCTGAGACAGGACATCAGACATTCGGATAGACCAGTACATACTACTCTTGGCTCCTATGATGAGGATGGCTGATCTCATAGTCACTTGTACAGAGACATTAAGGTGAGTCTGTAGGTGCTCATTGGGGAATAGGTATACTGAACTAATCCGACTTGAATCGCTAGATGATAATATACCTAACTGTCAAACAATTTAATTCAATTGTCATAGTTGTGTGGATGGTCCTTAGACCTGAAACACCAAGGACACCTTGTTTGTGGACTTCTATACTTTGACCTTGGGTCACGTTTCTCTGTGAACAAGATTCTAAATAGTTAAGGATTAGGTACAACAAGACATCTTCGAAGGGAATTGAGTGTTCAATGGGATCACTCACCCTCGGTACACTGAGGGAGAATGCTATAGGAAAGATGCGTGGAAGTCCCTAGCCAGGGAAGACATAATATCAAGAAAGGAGTTTTCTGATATTATTCGGTGGCATATAAACCAAGTGAACCGACTAGTTAGGTTTGACAGTACACGATACCTTGAGTTGACTCGAGAGCATTGGACTAGTGAAGGATTATATCCACACGGTAACTATTGGTGGAAAGGTTTCATGAATAGGTTACTGAACCTCAATACCTTCCAGGATCATGCGGTATTGCTTGGCACCCAATATGACCGAAGATCCGACCGATTTAAGTTGGCGAACTTAATCAGATAAATTAATTGATTAATATGAAAATATTAATTAATTAATCTAATAAAGAATTACTTGGCTTATTGGGCCATTAATCGGACTGGCACTTGGGCCTGTAGGGTCACACACATAAGATTCTCATGGCGACAGATATTAAGTAGGATTTCTATTAAGTTGTGGATTTTTATGAAAGACTACGTGGCTTAGTGTAAATATATAGCGAGAAGGCTGAATGGGCCAAACTCCATCTCAGCCCTGGCCGCCCCCTTCCTCTCTCCTCTCTCTCTCATGCCAGGGCTGCCCCTCTCTGGGCTCCTCTCAATTGTCTTCTCTGACTTCCATGAGATGGGATACTATCTGCATAGTGCAGAGATCGTCTCGGGTAGGTGTGACTTCTTCGAGCGCGGAAATGAGCGAGGAAGCGGAGAAGATCCATTGTGAGGAGAATTGTGTGGAGTCCGCTAGAGGCCTGACATCTGCACGGCTAGTGGTGTTGCATCGTCGAAATCGAAGAATGAATACAAATTCTAATCTACGCAAGGTGATACTCGATCACTGATTTTGTTTTCATTCATCGAAATAGAACGGCAATGATCTAGATTAATTTGTTTTTGTTTCCGCTGCGTTCGTTGTAATTGTGGATCCTTACACCCCAAGCACGTCAAGTTCATTGTTTTTGCTATGAAGGCTCAGAGGGGATTAGTAGTGACTGTAGTGCTTATCTTGCTAGTATTATTTTCTATCCTTGAGGAGAATAGCCTCCGAGTATTTCTGATGTTGTTGTAGTCAGAGAGTTTACTAATGTTTTCTCTGATGATTTGCTTGATTTGCCTCCTATTAGGGAGCTTGATTTCACCATTGATTTTCTCTCCGATACAGCGTTGATTTCTAGGATTCCCTACCGTATGGCACCAACAAAATTAGCTGAACTGAAGAAGTAGTTGAAGGAACGTTTGGACAAGGGTTTCATTCGTCCGAGTGTTTCTCTATGGAGACACCTATTTTATTTGTGAGGAAGAATGATGATTCTTTAAGGTTGTGCATTGATTACAAGACACTGAGCCAAGTTACCATCAAAAAGTGATATCCCTTGCCAAGGATTGACGATTTGTTTGATCAGTTGCAAGCAGCTACAACATTTTCTAAGATTGATTTGAGATACGGTTACCATTAGTTATAGATCAAGGATGATGACGTTCCTAAAATGGCTTTTCAGACTCATTATGACCCTATGAGTTTTTAGTGATGCTATTTGGTCTAATTAATGGGCCGACAACTTTCATAGACTTGATGAATAGGGTGTTCAGACAGTATTTGGATTAGTTCGTAGTTGTGTTTATTGATGATGTGTTGATTTATTTGCCTAATGAGGAGACCCATCGAGACTACTTGATGATAGCGTTAGAGATTTTGAGGGCTTATCAGTTGTATGTCAAGTTTAGTACGTGTGAGTTTCAGCTCGATCATGTGTAGTTTCTATGGGATTTGGGAGGGACGCGACGAACGTAGCGGTAATATAAAATGAAATCCCGCCTGGTTCCCACAGATCCATTTCGGAACGAAAAACTAAAACCAAAAACTGGGTTGTGATCAGATCACCTTGTGCGGATTCGAATCCGCGACCGTTTCGGTTCCGTCGAGGCGATGCCGCTAGCCGCACAAGCGTCCCGCCTCCAGCGGTATCCATGCGATCCTCCGCGGTGGTTCATCCTCGCTCCCTCGTCTAGATCAGCTCACTTGCTAAAGATCCGTCGCTTCAACGATGTCCGAAAATCCACCGACGGGAATTCCCGACTTTCGGGAATCGCGCGCGGCGGAGATGGGAACTGTCCCTGTGCCTTGAGAGGGGCGCCCAAAGGAGGAGGAGAGAGAGAGGGGGACGACCAGCCTTGAGAGCTCCTAGAGCTTGGCCCAAAGTTTCTCAACAGCGCGTATATATATTAAGTCGGTGCAACTTTTTCACAAACGTCCCCGACTTAATATAAATCCCACTTAAGTACCACGGACTGAGAATCTGTTTGCGTGTGACCCTCTAGGCCCATTAACTAGTTCGACTTTCAGCCCGTTAAGTCCATTAACTATTCATCAACTTATAGTAATTAATTTATATCTAATATTTAATTAATTACTTAATTGAAAACATCTCATGTAAATTCGTCCGGGCTTCCACGCTGGGATCTGGGCGGGACGTGAAGAATACAGCGGAAACGATGAATAAAATTATCCCGCTCGATGCCCACTGATCCGATTCGGAATGAAAACTAAAACCAAAAAACTAACGGGAAGTAATCCGATTACCGTGCGCAAATTCGAATTCGCTTCTGTCTCGGTTCTGTCGAGGCGATGCCGCGAGTCGCACAAGCGTCCGGCCTCCAACAGTATCCACGCGATCCTCTGCGGTGGTTCGTCCTCGCTCCCTCATCCATATCAGATCGCTCGCTGAAGATCCGTCGCCACAACGATTGCCGAAAACCCGCAGACGAGAATTCCCGACTTTCGGGAATCACGCGCGGCGGAGACGAAGATTATCTTGGCACCTCGAACGGGGTGCCTAGAGAAAGAGGAGAGAGAAAGGGGGCGGCCAGCATGGGAAAAACCTGGAGCTTGGCCCAGGGTTTCTCAACAGTGCGTATATATATTAAGTCGGTGCGACTTTTCACAAAAGTCCCCGAGTTAATATAAATCCCACTAAAACACCACCGACTGAGAATCTTATTGCGTGTGACCCTCTAGGCCCATTTACTAGTCCGATTTTCAGCCCGTTAAGTCCAATAACTAGTTATTGACTTATTATAATTAATTAATATCTAGATATTAACTAATTACTTAGCCAAATTAACATCGTATGTAAATTCGGTCAGACTTCTGATCAAGTTGGGTGCCAAGCAACACCGCATGATCCCGGAAAGTAATGGGGTTTAGCAACCCACTCATGGAACCTGTTCGTCCACAGTTACCGCATGACTATAATCCTTCGTTCGCACAATGCTCTCGAGTTAACCTAGGGTATGGTCAACTGTCAAACCCTAAATGGTCAACTCCCTTGAATCAGACTCCGTTGTACAATATCGAAAAACATCTTTTCTGATACTGTTTCTACTCTCGCCAGAGATTCCTGCGGATCTATTCTAGAGCATTCTCTCTCCAGTTACCTGAGAGCGAATGATCCTTTATTGAACACACAATCACCTTCGAAGGTCTTTTGTTGGACCCGATTCCTGACTTTTAGAGATCCCGTGGATAGGGATTCATAGGTCAAGATCAAAGTTCAGAAGTCCACCGACAAGGTGTCTTTAGTATCTCAAGTCCAAGGATCAACCACCCCACTGTGACGATGAATCAAGCCGATTGACAGTCAGGTAAATTACCATTCGACGATTCATGTCGGATCAGTTCAGTGAACTCATTCCCTAATGAGCACCTACAGGTTTACCATTGTGTCTCCACACAAGTAACTAACGAGATTAATCACCCTCATCATATGAGCTGGAATAACTTGTACTAGTCTTACTGGATGTTTGATATCCTTCTCAAACATCCTACGACTAGGAACAATTGAGAATATGTGTTTATAAGTCATCAGTCTCATTATTATGATCTCATCATAATCTGATGACTATTGCACACATTTATGGACTTCATTATGCGCAATAATAAATATGTCAATCTACATAATGAATTTAATGCCATTAATTAGTGAACCAGATTGAAATAAGTGCCTAATGATTGGCTTAGAGGACACCTATATCCATTAATCTCCCACTTGGACTCAAGCCAATCACCTTCGCATTTGATCTCCATCAAATCTAGGTGATGCTCACACAAAGTCGGTGACTAAGACTTGGTCAGGGATCTGCTAAATTATCTATAGATGGAATATTTTCATTACGTTATTTCCTCTTTATCCTTTGTCTCTGAACTTGTGAAAGAGCCTCAGAATGTTCTGCAACTCCTGAAGAGACCATGGCTCGACCATACAATTGATCGCTCCCACTGTTGTCCTATAACAACAGGACGGTATCAGAAACCTTTTAGAACTACATCTAGTTCAAGGATGAACCTTTTCATCCATACTGTTATATTAATAGTATCACTTGTTTATGTTGTCACCTTAATATCGAGTTTTTGATTGAAACCCTTCCAATCCATTCCTTTCTTCTAGAAGGTTAAATCCATTATTTGACTTGAAATTAGAGTCAGTGTGAACTCATAGTTTCAAATCATCCTCTCTATGTTCACGAGTGTATCCTTAGTACTTCTCAAGTGCTTAGTGATGCGTTTCACTCTTATATCCTTTAAGGAACTTTTTTTCTAAAGGAATAAATTCCATATCTTAACAATTGAGACTTATTATGAAATTTATGCCAAACATCTTGACATATAGGTCAATATAATATCCCCACCGATCTATCTTAATAGATTCATATTTCCAATACGTGGGATATTATAACTAAACCTGATGTTGCCGAAGCTTATCACGGTCGGATTCTGAGACTGGAACTCGAAATTGGATCAGATCGATGAAGAGGACCGACGGGGATCCGGGACGAGACGAGGGCAGAGACGGGGCCGAGGATCCGAAGCCGAGAGGTACCCGGGTGAAGGCTCGGCTGGGGCGAAGCCGAGACTCCTTCGGTCGAGGCGGATCGGCCGGCGAATGGCGTCGAGACCGGGGGGAGTAAACCCGAGGTCGGTGGTCGAGACCAACTCAGAGAGGTCGGCGAAGATTCAAACCGAAGCCCCTATAGAAGGAGGAAGAAGAAGAACTGGTCAATAGGAGTCCCGGGCTTCGGCCTAAGAGAACCCCCTCCGATGGCTAAGTTAACTTCTGAAGAAGATTCGATTTAGAAGGGAAGGAAGAAGAGGCACCTTTAATGCTTTTGGACTGTTGTACTTGGTCCAGAAGACATACCTTTGGGTAATAAATAGCCTTGTATTTATAGTGGAGGGTAGATGTTGCTTAATGGTGGCAACCGATATAGGACTATGTTTTGGGTTTACTGATAAACCGCCATAGCGCCTAACCCTCCCACCGGAGTGGGCCGGATATGGCTACTGGGCCGAAGGGGGGGGGGCGCCATTGGGCCAGATGCCGCTTAGTGGGCTGAAGCCAACTGGGCCGAGGGCCGCTGGGCCGCTGATGGGCTGAGGACCATTGGGCTGATATTGGGCCGAGGGCCACTGGGCCGCTAATGGGCCGAAGGCTGCCAGCGGGCCTCTTACTGTTAGCGCTGTTGGGCTGATCCCAGCGTTTGGGCTGTTTTAATGGGCCGAATCGGATTCTCCCCATCAAAACCTATTATGGAGGAAAACATGGTTAACAATACTTTCACTGATAGTAACATCTTGATGTCATTCTCAATGACAAAGTATTACTAAAGCGACCATACTCCCACTGTCCTTTTTAAACACACACAGTCCGTGATCATTCTTAATGATCACGTAATATTTGACAATTAAGTCAAATTTTTTTATTACAACTTAGTGTAGACACGCTAATTTTGACGTCATTTCAAGAAAATTTCATATTATATAATAATGCCTCAGAATGGTCTGATATTTAATCATTGATTAATTTTTATTGATCTTTTTGAGTGTCGGGTCAAACAGACATGTTTAAGTTAATCAATTAAATTGATTTTAACTCAAATTTCAGTTAAAATATGAAGAAGTTTAAAAGACGTCTACCTGTGTGGACGCCATTTAGAGTTTATTCTTATTTTAACGTTTAAATTTGAATTTTAATCAATTGATTAGTTAGCTAAAAGGCGTCTGTAAAAGTTGACGCGTTTTAGGTTTCTTAAGCTATTTCTACTTCTCTTCCGGATGTTTATCTTTATCCTAATTAGTGTAAAAGACGTCTACACATGTAGACGCGTTTTAGCTAATACAGATAAAGATAAGTTTCCCGGATGTTTATCCTTATCTTAATTAATCTGAAAGGCGTCAGCCATTCTGGACGCGTTTTAGATAATTACAGATAAAGATGTATTAATCTGTATTTATCTGTTGGTTAAGGTAGATAAATCTTAGATTTTTCTATGTAAATCCGCGGACGCAGAAAATGTCTATAAATACCTTGCATCTTGAAAGTTAAAAAAAAAAAAGAGAAGAGAGAAGTTAGAATCAGAATTAGTAATTGAAGATCGAAGCGACGACGTCCAAACGCCGAAGCGCTGCTATTTCTAGAAGTCGGCGTCCATTCTTCATTCAATTCAAGGCTTCATCCAATTCGGCATAAGTTTTTCATTTCCGCATCTTCATTTTCATTTCATTAATCTCTCATTCTTCATCATCACTTCATGCAACACACATCACAACATCATTCTTTTCAAAACCTATTTGATTAAGGGGTTTCAAAAGTCATTAAACAAGTAAGTTTGCTGTTTAGTTTCATGTTTAAAACCATGATTAGAATAGATACTGTTTCTGCTTAAAGTTCTCATCATTGTTTCTTCATTTCTCTTTCTATTTTTCTTAACGGAGCAAGAAGGAGAATCAAAAGGAGTAAATCAAGCACAAAGTCATAAGAATCTCTGGACGATCCTCAACCTCAACTTCAAATTCAACAGCAAGAACAAAGAACGAGAAGGGCTCTCTTTCTTCAGCCGGCTGAAGGAGGGGAATCAAGGACTCAATATCTTTCGCGTTTAAACAGGTAGGCGATCAAAAACTTCTTTTGAAACTTTTAAGTCAAAAGTTTCTGGCGATCACTTCACGTAGTTTCTGTTTTTAATAGGTTTATTTTGCACCTAAACAACATAGATTTTTCATGTTAATCACAGTCATTCTAAGCACTCACAGCTTTTTTTGGTGATCACGGTGGGACTGGGTCTCGCCATCTTTTAGTTTTTTGTTCTTGCTATCATCAATCGGGCACCCACGGTGCACCACTTGTGTCTCTCGACACGTCCTCACCAATTGGTGAGTGTTTTAGTTTAATTAATTTCCCTCGTGCACACCCCTGTGGCAAGATCTTGCCCTCCCCGTTGATTAATTGAAAAAGCTATTTTTGTGATGAAAATGCTGTGTGATTGATTGGTATCTTGGTTGTTTAGTTAGTAAAATCATCATGTTAAAATCTGGAACTAAAAATTTTTACATGAATTGATTATTTACTGTTTTTATCCTGTTTGAGGAGGAATCAACCCAGAAATTCCTCCTGTAAAACGGTTTCTGCAACTTGAAAAGCGTCTAGGAGCACTGACGCGTTTCAAACTGCGTCAATACACCCAGACGCCTTTCAGTCTTCATTTTCTGCTGTCTGCAATCTGAGTTTCTGCGAAAAAAATTAAGATTTTGTTTGAATAGCGTCGACTACACTCGACGCAATTCAGACAGTTTTTTAATTTTTCCTCAGTTCTCAGATTTTTGTGACTTGAGTGCTTCTACCCATTATTATTAAGCATTAGAGGCCATCCAGGCCATAGGTCATACGCATTGAGGCGAATACCCACCTTTTCTTAGGAACACACTACTTGACGTCAACAACTCTCTCTGATTGGGTTGGTCCCTTGATCAGACTAGAGAAGTTGATGTTGAGGCCTCCATAAGTCTCCAAAATCAAGGTACTCCTCCTTGATCATCGGGCTGGTTGTACCAGTTGAAGTCCCGGTTAGATTCTATAAAGCGTTGTGAGAGAAAGCCATAGAGAATAACAGTGGATATTGAACTGAAACTAAGATCCTTTCCCTGAGCGAATTTGTGGTTTAATTAAATCCAAATAACTCAACAAGGAATCTCAAAATCACGTTAAGCATCCACTTGATTGATTAATCTCTGTGCAACTTGTTTGTCAAATCTTTGAAAAAAGAATCTAACATCATGCTGCTGCGATCAGGCAGGGACTTGAGTATGGCTCAAGACGCCATCATCAACTACGAGGGAGATGCTAATGCCCCTCGCAATTCGGACTACAACTATGAGAACGGGAGAGATGCTGATGCCTCTCGTAATTCTGTCCCCATTCCCTATCGACAAGATGGGAATGTCCGGACACCTCTCTTTCATCCCCATGATCGATATCCTGATCTTCCCCCGCATGAATATGCGATTCCTAATCCCAATCTTGAGGGGGATATGAATCAGAATGATCCCTCATCCTCTGATCCTTCGGATCTCGTCAACGCTTTGGGAGTTCTTGCCTTCCGACTGGACCCTCAGCAGTTCGAGGCGATCCAGTCTATTCTGAAGGGGAAGGCACCCACGCAGCCTGCTGAGCCGAACCTTGTGGCTCCCCCTGTTGCCACTCAACAACCTCCTCTTCATCCTCCTTACATCCATCAGGCCGTGGAAAGCCTCCATATTACTTCTCGGCCAGCTGGGCCGCAGCTTTCATCCTCTAGGCAACCGGCTAGACCGCAAACGCCTGCTTATCAGAATGCCCTCGGGCATGGCGGAAGCTCTGCCGGACCTCACCTTTATTGTCCCCCCTGTCCAACGTACTCTAGGCAGCAGGCCTATCAAGTACCTCCACCTCCTCCTCCTCCCCAGGCAGATCTGACCACGCAAGCGTTGCTGGCCAAAATGGAGCGCATGGATGAGCAATTCAACAACCTCCAGAAGATGATGGGGGTTAAAGCTGCGCCAGAGATCAATTTGCCGAGCCTGCCGGTATTCCACCTACCACCCTCTGAGATGCCAGTGTACCGGAAGTACAACGGTACTGGTAACCCCTTCACACATTTGAAGGAGTTTATGTACGAATCGTCTTTCTGGCAGAACGATAAGAGGTCGTTGGCCTTTTTGTTCAGGAGATCTCTAGAGGGACCAGCCCTCGAGTGGTTTTTTTCCCTGGAACCCTCCGAAGTAGAGGACTACGGTATCGTCTCTCGTAAATTCATTCAACGGTACCAAGACAGAGTTGCACCCTCCTTGTCCATCACTGACCTCATAGCAGAAAAGATGAAACCTGATGAGAAGTTTGTCAGTTTTGCTGACAGGTGGCGGGGCCTGGCCGAAAAGGTGAAGGATCACTTGTCCGAATCTGAGCAAGTGAAGATGTTAATTTCCAATGCCACGCCCCAATTCAAACTAGTCCTCTCCCTGAACAATCTGACCAACATGACAGAGCTCTATGAAAGAGCACGGTACTGCCAAAATGCCTTCAAGGACGCTACGTTCTCTAGCGTCTTTGATCCTCACAGACCTAGCAGGCCTCTGCCCCGAAAGCCTGCAGTGCCAAATGCTCCTAGCACAGGTCCGACTACTGAGGGCACGCTCTCTCACGAGCAAGTTAGTAGCATGAATAATAATTCGCCCCAGTTCGTGAGGAACCAGCAGCAGTACCAGAGGCCACCGCAGCCAAACCAGCAGGGGTACAGGCAGCAACAGAACCCCCATTATCAGCAACAGTATCAGCGGCCCCAGCAGCCGAACCAGAACCAGCAACAGCAACAGCAATAGCAGCTGCCGCAACGGCAACAGCAGTACCAGCAGCCCCAACAACAGCAATACCAACAACAGCAGCAGCAGCAATATCAGCCGCGTGCACCGCCGACATACCATAATGTCCCTCCTCCTGCTGACTATAATCAGCAGAGAAGACCTCCAGGCCCTAAAAGGGCAGAATACCCGGCCCTCCCAGAATCCTTGGTAGATATCTTCAGTGCTCTAATGGCAGCCAACGCCTTTGTTTTGCCAAGGGAAAAGGCCGTCTGGCCTCAAAATGCCGACACGTCCAGGTATTGCTATTTCCATAGGCAACCTGGGCATACCATTGACACCTGCTTCCAGTTTAGAGATTACATTCACGATCTCAACGAGCAGGGCGGCATAGACTGGGAGGAGATGAAAAAGTATATATCAGCCCTGAAGGCGAGAAGACCACAGCAACAGCAACAACAGCAGCAAGCAAGACCACCAGCACAAGCAGCACCACCACCCAACATGGGCATAGTGCAAAACCCACTCCCGGAGCACCAGAACCAAAACCAAGTTGCCCCTATCTTGACAAGCAGCCAGTCTGAGGCTGACCGTGGGCAACAGTGGAGAATAGAGGACTCTTCCTCTCTTTATTCAACGGGTCACGTTCAGAGTACCGCAGAACGATCGCCACGCCGTACCCTCCACATACCCAGGCCACAACGCATTACCATCACCCCTCTACCGACACCTGCCACCAATAACCCATTACCACCACCCGCCTTCCTTAAGCCCATTACGCCCCACACTCCTACGCCTCCATCATATAACCCACCGCAAACCAACTATGCGCCCCTCCTACCATCCAGACCATTATTACGCGTACCATTTCCTACTTCACCCGCTACCACTACCGCTTATCCAGACACCATTCAACCATCCAGACCGCTATTACGCGTGCCATTCCCCACTTCGCCAACCACTTACCCATCCACCATCCAACCCTCTAGGCCTTTAATCCGCACCGCGTCATCACCACCTAACCCTACGCCATCACCTACATACCAGCCCTCTACATCATCCGCACCACCCAACTCCGCGGTACTCAAGGTGTCACCCGGATCCTCCACGGTTGAGGAACATGCGCTCCGAAGTGGAAGGATTTTCAACAAAGTTTTTCTTCAGTCCACAGTTAGAGACGGCCCCTCACAGCCGATTGAGGAAGCCCATAATGAAGAGAGTGTACCAGGCACTCAATATGATTTGTTGAAACATCTGGACATAACACCGGTACGGATCTCCATACTTGAACTGATCAAAAGGTCGAAGGGTCACCAAGAAGCCTTAATGGAATATCTACAGAAGGTGATAGTCAACGAGGACGTGCCGGTAGAAAAAATTGCAGCACTACTAGTTCCTCAGGGGGATCAGCCCTCCATTACATTTCACACGTCGGAACTAGCACCGCTAGCAGCCAGAAGTATGGCTCTGAGCATCACGGTCAACATCTATAAGAAGGCCGTGGATGCATGCCTGGTAGATACAGGGGCTTCGATCAATGTTTTACCTCCGAAGACCCTGGAGCTGTGCGGTGTGCCCAAAGAAAAATGGCTGCCTAGCCCCATTTCTGTGACAGCATATGACAATTCCACCCGTTCCCCTTTGGGAATGGTTTATTTGAAGGTGGATCTAGGCCCTGTAAGTCATGCAGAGGTCGAATTTCACATCCTAGAAATCGACCCTTCTATAAATGCCATTTTGGGTCGTCCTTACATTAAAACTCTTGAGGCGATTTCCTCCACGAATCACCAATGCCTCAAATTCTCCTAACAAATTATTAAAGTAACGAGCATGCCGATCCTTGCTGCTGCTCATACCTTGAATATTAAATCTGCTGCTTTACCTGGCCGACAACCCTTTCTGTCGGTATTACAGGTCTACCATCTAGTGGCTGATCCTCTAAAAGCTGCCACTATTTCTCCATACCCGTTAAATACCATAAAAAGGGGGAAGTGCATGAGTACCCCAGGATGGAGAATTATGATGAGGAGTGGCTATGAGCCTGGGAAAGGTCTGGGCACACAGTTGCAAGGCAGGACCACTCCTGTTAAAGATCATCAAGCAGCACCTGGAAGTGGTCTGGGCTATAGGCCAAGAAGACTGAAGCAAGATCTGGTTCAGCCAGCAGAAAATGAAGAAGGTCAGAAAATCTGGGAGACAATGTCTACACCGCCCAAGGAAGGCCGTGATCCCCTAACATGGACCCTGTATACACACTTTGTAAAAGGGCCCATAATTAGCCACGACAACACGGTGGTCATTACTTCGTGTTTTGACTTCCATGACATATATGGGAGGGACTTGGCCAGGCATTGCTCAAAACTACTTACGTACCAATCCTTGGAGGCTCTGCGGCCTATGAAAAGGAGAAAATTTCATGATCCTGAATGCGAATGGTACAGGTGGTTCGATCTGAGAGACCTTTACATTGCACTGAACAGATTGTTCCTAGATCCTGCAGAACCCAGGTGGCCGTCGCAGATTGATGAGCTGATTGAAAGCCCTGGTACCATCTTTGATAAGCGGATATTGCTGTCTGAAGAGACCGACGAAGGGGAGCCAGATGACCCCTATGAAGCTGGCTACACTACAGATCTGCTCTGGAGGGGGACATACTCTTCCCATGTTTTCATGCTCCACACTCTATTTCGTACACTGCTCTTGACCCCGACTTGGTCGTGGGTCATTATTGAAGATATTCTACGGGCTCCGCCCGTTATGATTACTTTGTCCCCTCGGGACCTTATTCCACAACCTCCTCTCGATCTAGAGAGGATGTATGATTTGATCTGGGACATACTGCTGTATGATCCCCCTAACCCTCTGGCCTTGGTGCCACTTCCACCATCTGATTCTCCTTCTATTTGTATTCATTCCTGTTTCATGTTTAATTCCTCTGATATCCAAAAAAAAACGCCAATTTTACAACAAATTCTTCTCAGATCCTTATCGAGGAAACTTCTTACTTGTCCGATCGCACCCCGTCGCGCGGGTCCTTCGGTCAAGATTCTCTCTTAAATCTACTCTGCCCCTCCCCTCGGGAGGATTCTCCTGTATTTCCACTTGTATCCCAGGATTTCCATCCTGCTTCATCTTCATTAGGTTATAATAGGGAGTTTAGTGAAGTTAGGCAGTCTAGTTTTAGGCAGTCTAGTTCTAAGAAGTCTAGGAAGCCTAAGGGTAGGCTAATTCTAGATAGATACCTCCAGGACTTAGCTGATAAATCCTTTTCTTGCTTTTTGATCCCTCAGTTTTTAGAAAATCCAATTTAGATGCCAGAAGACTGTATGAATGATGAGTCAATCAATGATGGGTATGGAGTATATGAGTTAGTGCATGAAAAGGACCCCATTATTGAAAATGAGGAAGATGACGAGGACGCAGCTGAGGCATATGCCAGTGGAGTGAAGAGATTCGATGAACCCTCAGCTACCGTAGAAGAGCCCACCAAAGAAATCAATTTAGGGATTGAAGACGAACCTAAGGTTGTCCTCGTCAGCAAAAATCTTTCTATAGAGGATGAGAAGGCAATGGTACAAGTACTTAAGGACTATAAGGACACTTTTGCCTGGAGTTATGAAGATATGTCAGGGTTAGACTCATCTTTAGTTGAACACAGATTAACATTAAAGGAAGGAGCTAGCCCTGTCAAGCAGAAATTAAGGCGATTCCACCCACAAATGGCTCTAAAAATGAAGGAAGAAGTTGATAAATTGCATAAAGCCAAATTTATTAGAGTTGTCCTTTATCCACAATGGGTGGCCAACATAGTCCCGGTTATGAAGAAGGACGGGAATGTCAGAATTTGCATTGACTTCCGCGATTTGAACCGGGCGTGTCCTAAAGATGATTTTCCATTGCCTCATATTGATGTACTCATTGATAATACTGCTGGCTATGAAACATTATCGTTTATGGACGGATTTTCAGGGTACAATCAGATTAAGCTGGCAGAAGAAAATCAAGAAAAAACGTCATTCACTACACCTTGGGGAACATACTGTTATGTCGTCATGCCATTTGGATTAAAGAATGCTGGAGCCACTTATCAAAGGACTATGATGGCAATATTTCATGACATGATGCACATAGATCTGGAAGTGTATGTGGATGATCTATTGGTTAAATCTAAGACAAAGGCTGAGCACGCCAAAGTTTTGGCAAGGGTATTAGAGAGATCGAGAGAATATCAGTTAAAGATGAACCCCAAGAAGTGTGTATTCGGGGTATCTTCAGGAAAATTGCTTAGATTCATCGTCAGCAAACGGGGAATTGAGATCGATCCCAACAAGGTGAAGGCTATCAGAGAAATACCACCTCCCAAAAATTTGAAGGAGCTAAGAGGATTAATCGGGAGGTTACAATTTATTCGCCGTTTTGTCTCCCAGCACTCACAAAGGTGTAAGCCGTTTTACGAGCTTACCAAGCCGGGAGTCAAATTTGATTGGGACGATAAGTGTCAGGAGGGATTCGATGGATTAAAGAACTATTTAGCAAGTCCTCCTGTTTTGAGACTACCATCTCCAGGCAAACCATTGATACTTTACATTTCAGTCCTGGATGATGCAGTGGGGGCTGTCCTAGCACAAGAGGATGAAGAAGGAAAAGAGAGGGCAACCTACTATCTCTCTAAACTTCTCAACCCCGCTGAACAGAGATATACGGCGATGGAGAAAACATGTGTAGCATTGGTCTGGGCTGTGCAGAAATTGAAGCATTATTTTCTGGCCCATGAAGTCCATCTCATCGCTAAGATGAATCCGATCAAATTCCTTCTGGAGAAATCTGTTCTTACTGATAAGTTAGCGCGATGGCAAAGCTTTCTATCTCAATTCGATATCATTTATATTCAGCAGAAAGCGATCAAGGGCTATGCCATAGCAAAACATCTCGCTCATCATCCCCTTCCTCGATTTGATCCAATACGATCAGAGTTTCCGGATGAGGAACTGATGTCCGTAAATCAAATTAGAGATGATATGTGGACGCTGCATTTTGACGGAGCTTTGAATTCTCATGGAAAGGAGATCGGTATCGTTCTGTTATCACCTGAAGGTGTCACCATTCCACAAGCCTTTCAGCTTGATTTTCCAGTCACTAACAATATAGCTGAATATGAGGCACTTCTTGCTGGCCTCGAGGCTGCTCATTTCCATGGTGCCACTAAACTCAGGATTGTGGGTGATAGTCAACTGATTCTTCGCCAAGTGTTGACCAAGTATCGAACTCTTGATCCCAAGCTCAAGCCTTATCAAGAACTTACTTCTGCTTATTCAAAGCTTTTCGCGAAATTGATCTTTGTCCATGTCCCTAGGAATCAAAACATCTTAGCTGACGCTCTAGCTTCATTAGCCTCATCTCTCGATTTTCCAATCAGCAAGCAATCCGAATCAATCATAGTTCATAGGCGTCTTTCACCCGCCGTGAAAGACCCTTCATTTCTTAGAACTAAGGAGAAGTTGCTAAAGAAAGTCAGAGACGGAGATATCGTGGAAAAGAGAGAAATTATGTTAATGGAGCTGTTGGAAGAGATGGATGATGAACAGAAGCCATGGTATTATGAAATTGCTAAATATTGTGAAGATCAATTGTATCCTGAGGAAGCTACAACTGAGGAGAAGAGAGCTATCAGGAGAGTTGCTCAAAGATATACCCTAGTTGGAGGAGCATTGTACAAGAGAGGTTTTGATGGAGTTCTTCTAAGATGTCTAGACGAAGATGAGCTTTGGAAGGTTATGGAAGGAGCTCATAGTGGAGTTTGTGGTGGCCATGTCAATGGACAGATGCTAGCAAAAAAGATCCTTAGACAAGGATTTTATTGGCCAACCATGGAAGAAGACAGCGTAGGATATGTCCGTAGGTGTGCTAAGTGTCAACTTCACGCCGACAAAATTCATTCTCCTGCATCTTCACTCCATCCTGTTTCTTCCCCATGGTCTTTCTCCATGTGGGCTTTCGACATTATTGGACCCCTTGGTAATTCAGATTCCGGCATCAAGCAAAAATCTTTCATTCTCATAGCAACGGAATACTTCACCAAGTGGGCAGAAGCTGAAGCGTACGTGGAGATCAAAGCATGAACCGTCTGCAAGTTCATTAAGAAGAACATCATCACCCGATTTGGAATTCCAAGCACCATCGTCACCGACAACGGACCGCAGTTCGTGTCACAGGAATTGAAGGACCTCTGCAACAGGTATAAAATTACATTGCATCATTCGTCTCCTTATTATCCGCAAGGCAATGGCCAAGCAGAGGCAACTAATAAGACTTTGATAAAAATCATCAAAAAGACGTGTAAATCTAACAAATTCGCAGACTGGCCAGAAAAATTGGTTGAGGCTCTATGGGCCTACCGAACTTCAATCCGCACGCCCACTGGGCAAACTCCTTATTCCTTAACATTTGGAATGGAGGCGGTAGTTCCATATGAGATCCTTATACCGTCATTAAGAGTACAATTGAATAAGGAATTTTCCATTGATGAACACCGTTCAGCACTCCTTGCTCAATTGGAGCTTTTAGACGAGAAAAGATGATCAGCTGCTAATCATGCAAAAGTTTATCAAAACAGATTAGCACGTTTTTATCAAAAGAAAGTCATTGAACGTAAGTTCAAAGTCGGTGAAATGGTCGTCAAAAGGATTTTTGTAAAACCTGGTAGTCCACGTTCTAAGCTCCAACCCAACTGGGAAGGACCTTATATTGTATCGCACGCTTTTCCTTGTAATGCTTATCGTTTTGTTAATGCAGAAGGAGAAGAGCTAAATCATCCCTGGAATGGCTTACATCTTAAGAAATACTACCCTTAGGTTAAAGAGTCGATCAGCATGGTACAAAGACCAGTGGAATCAGAAAATTTATAAACTCAAATTTCCTTATTAGTCTGGATAACTTAACTTCAAATACGTTACTACACACACTGACACGTTTGATTTGTGAGTAACAAGAGATGTCAAGTCCTAAAGAATATCAAAAGCTTGATTGAAAGGGTAAAGTACAAATCATTTATTTTAAAGCAAAAATTCTGTTTTATACTCGGCCCATGATGTCGGAACGAGGCTTAGAATAGACTACCAAAAATACCCACCATCTTAGTAGGAGGCCGTCATAAAAAAAAAGGGGGAGATCCGTCCCAAAGAAAAGAATAGAAAAACAAAAGCAAAAGGCAAAGTCCAAATGTCAAATCAAAAAGCCATTACATTACAAACGTTACATCAAGGCCATGAAATGAAACGAAAAGGAACGCAAGGTCGATAAATACCCCGGAAAGAAAATGACCGAACCCCAACGGATATTAGGGTAGGAAAGGAACATCTTTTTAAGTCTCCGGAACCTTCTCATGGACTTTCTAAACTTATTCTTCTTTTCCTTCTAAAGAGGTGTACTCCAAACTTAAGGAATGGCTTAGATTGACTAAGGATCAAATCATCAAATGGGATCACGAATGGAAACACAAATTCAAACACGATGGGTTTTAAGTTAAGTTGTTAAAGAACAATTTAGGAATTAAGTTAATAAATGAATATGATCTTTTGATCTAAGTACCATGCTGATCTTTTAGTCAAAAATCCAAAAAAATACATATGTCAAAAATAAAAAAAAATACATATGTCAAAAATAAATAAAAAATGCATATGTCAAAAATAAAAAAAAAATACATATGTCAAAAATTCAAAAAAAAATACATATGTCAAAATTCAAAAAAAACATATATTTGAAAACCGAAACAAAAATAAATATTTCAAAACAACAAAAATATCTCAATTAGCATTTGCTTGTTGCACTCAGTATGTTTCATTCCTTTTATTTTCAGTAAGCATCTGTTTGCTTGCATGTTGCATTTTGCTTAAGTTTGATTATTCTCATTACCTTTGTTAATAAAAACTATGCCCCTTGACCATTTATTGAAGGAAAAATTAATTGACCATTTATTTGGTCAGGCAAGGGGCTAAGCCTAAATAGATACTTAACCTATTTGTTAAGTATGTGCAGGATGCAAGACAAGCACAGGAACACAAGATTGGAGCCCAAAAGTTTCATGTATATCATCAAAAGGTGTTTTGTACATGATACATAGAAGAAAAAGAAAATACATAAGCCCTCAAGACTGGCTCTCCCCTCCGCCCTCATCAAGCTGGCTCTGGGCCTCGTCAGGTGCGTCCGGTGCTGGTCCTCGGCTGGGAGGGGGAGGTGGCCCCATCGTGCTCGGCCCTGCCTGGCCAGAGGATATGGCGACACTGGCAGTAAAAGCACTGGTCAGACCACGCTCCTGGGCACGCTGCCGAGCACGCCTATACCTCTCCTCCACACTCCGGCGCTCGTGCTCAGCAATCCCTAACTGAACTCGGAGGGAGGCCATCTCTGAATCCATCTTTTGCCGCTCCTGCCTCTCCCACTCTCGCTCCTCGGTGATGAACCCCAGTCGAGACTGGAGGTGTGAAAGCTCTCGAGGAAGATCTCCAGTCAAGAGTCGGGCCACCTGCTCCTCCAGAGACCGGATCCGCGCCGCATCAGCCTCAGCACGAGCAACTGCAGCACGAGAACGCTCCAGTTCCGCTTCAGCCCTCTGAAGGGCTTCCTAAAGCTCAGCAACCTGAAGGGAAGTCATTGTTAGCTCAAGGCAATCAATTAAGTAATCAAAATCAAAATTCGAAAAGTCGAAGAACTTACCCGAGCAGCCCGGTCCTCCTCTGCAAGAGAAGCTCGATGGATGGCAGAGGTGAGCTGACTCTGAAGGTCAGCCAGAGCGGCATCATGAGCAGCAGAGGAAGAAGATGAAGCTCCGAAGGAAGGGGGAGCCACCTGGGTGTAGACGGCTCGCTGCACCAAAAGACAACCGTCAGTGTCAATCGCCAAAACAATCAATTAATTAAAGCGTGCATTCATAAGCATTCATACATACCAGGTCATATAACTCTTTCTGGACTTGCTCTAGCTGGGCCTCCACATCATGTAGGCGGGCCCGGAGGTCGATGATGACCGCGTCACGTGCATCCTGCATGTCACACATACATACATTCATTCACTAAATATAAGAAAAGATAATAATAAAATTAAAGACGTATGAAAGCATACTTACATCAAGTGGTCGGAAGAGCCGCAGCTGATCGGCGTAGTGGGCCCGGTACTGCTGGAGGTAAGCCTCGCTACTCTCCGCCCGGGACTCCACCCGTACGCCTCGGCGGTGCCAGTCCTCGTACTGTTCTGGGAACTTGGCGCGCCAGTCCGTGAGGGCTTGCTTGCCCCTTATGCTCCTCCCGACATCCTCCGGGACCTCCTCGTCAATCCATTCTTGATGGAGGCCCAGCGTCCTCATCACGAGCCGGAGGCGGAGGGGTTCGATTTCGTTGAGGCAATGCACCCACATTTGCCTCCCGAACCTCCTCCTGCCAGCCGTCACCCACGGCTGACCCTCCTCGCCCATACCAAAGTACGGGCGCCAGATCACCTGCATATAGATTATATGCATTCATAAATAACTTGCATTTAATAAATAAAAGATTGCATTTAATTAAACAAGTTAAAAACTCACCAATAGTTCGGGGTAGTCCAGGAACTGACGGTGGAGGGCCGTCAGCTGGTGATGCTGTGGGGCTGTATCCACAATTGGTTGCCAACGGCAGGCCAATGGGACGGCGCCGGGTCGAGCAATCCGTGCTCTGCCGAGCGGGAAGTAGTGGTAACTCCAAACCTGCATTCATAAACATATAAGTTAGGAAAAAGCATCATATCATATTTCATATCATGAACAAATAATGAAACAACTTAATACCTGGAGGAACGGCGAGAAGCCGCTGATAGTGGTCTCACGGTCCGGCGTGACCGCAGACAAATCGGCAAAGAGGTGGGCCATAAAGGCTGCACCCCAGGCGTACTCTCCTAGACTCTCTAAATCATCTAATAAATACAGGAATCTACAGTGAATGTGGTCGCCCTTCGTACCGAAGAGCAACCGACCAAAGAAGAAGACAAGAAAAAATCTAAGCTGCCTATCTACCTCCTCCACCTGACTAGGGTCGCTGCAGTAGACGGCGGAGGACGACTCAGCTAACCTATCCCTAAACTCCTCCCGGGTCTCGTCAGACCGACGCCGGGGCTCATCTAATCCTAAAGCTGCCTCTACTTCTATCCTGGGAACCATCCTGGACTCCCTACCTATGCTAGATACCTCTATCCCTAGTAGAGCCTCTTCTAATCCCTGGTAGTTGGGGTAAGTCACCCCACTCACAGGTCGGCCCTCTACCCTGAGGCCAGTAATCCTGGCCACATCCTCTAAAGTGGGGATCATATGTCCCCAGGGCATTAGGAATGCCCGACTCTCTGCATGCCAACGCTCTCTAAGCGCCTGCAACAAGACCAAATCGAGCCAAAATGGCTCGATATCTAGTACCTCACCGAACCCCATCCGGCGCAAGCGCGCCTTCTGGAAGTCCGGGAGACCCCTATAGGCACCTATCACTAGGTCCCAACTAATTCTAGACCTCATCACTCCCTGCAAATAAAAACATAAAAAAATAAGGTCAGTAATGAATAAAACCAGGAAAAACAGTTCTGTTTTGAAAGGTGTCAGCACATGTAGGCGTTTTTCAAAACATGTCAATATGTCCTAACGCACTTCAAACTTATTTTCTGCCCTAATTAAAAATTCGGAATTAACCTTGAAAGACGTCAGCCCAGGGTGACGCCTTTTGAATGGCGTCACCTGGTCTGGACGCCTTTCAAGCCCCGATTCCGGGTTCTTGAAGAACCCTGTTTTCTCCTCTCTTTTTCTCATCCCATTCATCCCATGGGAAACTTACTGTGTGGAGGTCGCCCTCCTCTTCCTCTTCCATTGCTACGGGCGCCGGTGGAGGGATCTCCTCCTCCAAAAAATGCCGCGGCTTCGGCTAGCACCGCTGAAACCTCCTCGGGAGCTTCCTCCTCGTGCCTTCGTCGTCTCTTGGCCAAGGCTTTCATCTTCCTAGAGCCTTCACCGCGTTCCATGGTCAAGAAAGAAGGAGTTTTGAGGGAAAGAGAGTGAGATCGCCGGAGCTCGGAGATCGCCGGAGTTCGGTGAGGAGAGAGAAGGTTTTGTGAAAAGTGAGGAAGAAAGGGGGCCTTCGCGGGTCTGTAAACGAAAGGTTAAACGGCGTCGACTCAGACAGACGCGTTTTAGGGCGCATAAGTTGAGGCGGTAAGGACAACTGTTTGAAATTGAGTTAAAGACGTCCACATATGCTGACGTGTTTCAGATTACCGCCAATTCTTGTTCAGAGCCGTACAGAGGATGATGATGAAAGGCGTCTGGTCTTGTAGACGCGTTTAAATCAATTAATCATGGAATTAATGGCAGAATCTTGGAAAAAGTAGGAGAGAGAGTAGAAAAGCGTCAACAGTTGCAGACGCAATTTAAGGTTTAATCAAGTTTTTAAGGATTAAATTGAATTTTTGGAAAACAAATTATGGTTGAAAGGCGTCTTTCTGAATGGACGCGTTTTGGATTTTATAGAACCCGAATTGTCAAATTTTCAGGAAAAATCCAGTCTTTACTAAAGGAAAAATCATGTGCACATCACAGAAAGTTAAGGAAAGGTTTCAAGGCATGAAAAATCATTCTTTATTTAATGAAATCCTTTGTTACATCAAAAGATCTAGTCAAGAAGAGAAGATGACATTTAAGGAAGAATTTCATAAAGACCTTTAAGATAAGGAAATTTTAATCCTCTATCTCTATCTTTAGAGGATTTTACACGGTAACTAAAGCCAAGGTTCCATAAAGTGGTGATGATTTGTATGGCTTCATAATCTTCGTCGGATTCCAAGTCACGCTTCTTGATTGGGGATGTGGGAGAGAACTCAGGGAATTCACGACGGCCCAAGTTAAGTTGAGTAAGGCACCGATGGGGATTGTATAGCACGAACTCGGTGGCTCCAATCAACTTGAGATCTGCTCCTGCTGCACGGCGCACCCAAATAGGCTTTCCAACAAGAGCGAGCGGAGATGAGTCGAATATGTCGGATGTCATGAGCTTCAAATACTCTCTCCAGTCGGCTCGGGTCTTGAGCTTTGGAACCTTGTTGACCATGTGCTCATTGAACTTTACAATGTTAGCAATGCAATGAATTGGGCTATTCAAGAAGATTTGAGATGGATTCAGAGGCCTTTTCTTGCTGTACTCAAACTTGAAGTGAAGTTCAACCCACAGAGCAAAGAGTAACATGCACCCATAGGGGGGACGACCCACAGATGCCGCAGAAAGCCCGCTATAAAGATATGCCAAAAGTGCAGTGCTAATGGACTTACCTTCAAAGATTGCGCAAATGGCACTGACCTGATCATCTTCCAAGATGAGGGAAGAACAAGGCACCGGCAAGGCATGTAACGGAAGCTTTCGTAACATCCTCCGCTTCATCCTCCCTTAGATCATCAATTTCATATAGAGTCCACTCAGCGAGCTTTGCAAGATTGATCCCCTTCTTGGTAAGGCATCCTTTAGCTTCTGAAGGATCCTTCATGATTGATGTCAACAATTGTTGACCGGTGATTTTCTCTCTTGTCAAAGCTATTTTATCTTTGTTATCTTTAGTCTTTGGGAGACCTAATAGAAGCTCTGCCTCTTCTAAAAGGATTGTGCACTCGAAGTCTTGGAAGAAGAACGTATGAGTTTGGGGATGCCACCACTCGATCAAGGCACCCATAGTCGCCCAATCTACGTTCGAACTTTTGTAATTTTTGGCAAGCACCACAAGACCTTGAAGATTCCACTTGGATATGAACACTTGCATGGAAAGCTTAACACTTTTTGCAAGTTTACGAATCCAAGGGAGAGAGGTGAACTTCCTTGGGCCAGGAAACATAGGATAATTTTGAAAAAAAAAGGAAGAATATGAAGAACATCACGAAGAACATGAAGAACAAGAAGAAGAATTGAAGAGAAGTTGATTTAACTTACTTGAAGATTAGGATCTCTTCCATTGAGGTGATTTTCCACGTCGGAGAACTTCTCTAGAGACATCTTCATCCTCTTGTTTGAAGAACCCATCCTCTTTTTCGGAGTTCTTCCTTCTTGAAGCTTAGAAACCTTGGAAACTTTGAAGAAACCTTGAAACTTTGGAAGAAAACTCAACTTTGGATCATTGGATTAAGGTAGGATTGTTTGGGAACAACCTAAGGGTGTTTATATAGAAGGAATTGCGATCCTAGGAAGACTTTTCCGGATTGGAAAAGGGATGTGCATTGGTAGAGTTGGAATCCGAGTAGAGAACAGCCAGAAACCTGTTTCTGTGAGTAAAAGGCGTCGAGGAGAACCGCCGTGTTTCACCATTGAATGGCGTCTGGGCGACACGACGCGTTTTAGCTTTTCTGTGATTTTATCCGAAATTCTGTGATTTTTGATGTTTAAATTGAATATTTATTTGGAATTACTAATAATTTTGATTGCAGAAAATTCAAGAAAACCTGAGTAAAGCTGGAAATATCAAGAAGATCCCACTGTGGGAGTTTAGAAGTCTCGACCGTGGCTAAAAAGACGGTTATCTTTACCCTTGTACTCCTTTCATGTAATTCATTGTGCATCATCATTACTATATGATAAGTATTTATTAGAGTATATCAAGGACCTTGTGGTTTTGATGAAACTGGAATTTGAGTTCCCCTTCAACAAAAACAGTGATAATTCCAGAGAATTCTTAATCGCACGGATAGGCCGTTGGATTGTTAATTAGTGAGGACGATGGTTCCACTTTTGTGAAACGGTGCGTGGATAAACGAGCTTCAGCTTAGCACTGATATGATATGAAATATTCCATTCTGAATTAAGTATCTTGATTATCTTTGAGGTTCGCTTGAAGATATCCTTGGAATTCTATCCTTTCTTGATTTCTTTATCCGATATTTCTTGTTTTTTTTTAAGATCCATCATGGCTACAGTACGTCCACATTGGCTGGCAAACGCTCCCCATGATGAAACCTACAGTATCTATGACCTGGGGTACTTCCCACTCCGTGGAGGTTGATCGACTTTATTTTATTTCCTTGTCTACCTCATCCAGACAGGATTGATTCCATTGATCTCTTTGAACTATCTTCATTGATGATTTTGAGAAAAATTCCAATCATGTGATGTTGAGAGCGTGTCTCATCACACCTTGGCATCACCTTTTCAGTACATTCCATTTCATTTCACTCCCTTGCAAAGACGATGCCAAGGTGGGGCAGTTATAGACACGCTAATTTTGACGTCATTTCGAGAAAATTTCATATCATATAATAATGCCTCAGAATGGTCTGATATTTAATCATTGATTAATTTTTATTGATCTTTTTGAGTGTCGGGTCAAACAGACATGTTTAAGTTAATCAATTAAATTGATTTTAACTCAAATTTCAGTTAAGATATGAAGAAGTTTAAAAGACGTCTACCTGTGTGGACGCCATTTAGAGTTTATTCTTATTTTAACGTTTAAATTTGAATTTTAACCAATTGATTAATTAGCTAAAAGGCGTCTGTAAAAGTTGACGCGTTTTAGGTTTCCTAAGCTATTTCTACTTCTTTTCCGGATGTTTATCCTTATCTTAAATTAGTGTAAAAGACGTCTACACATGTAGACGCGTTTTAGCTAATACAGATAAAGATAAGTTTCCCGGATGTTTATGCTTATCTTAATTAATCTGAAAGGCATCAGCCATTCTGGACGCGTTTTAGATAATTACAGATAAAGATGAATTAATATGTATTTATCTGTTGGTTAAGGTAGATAAATCTTAGATTTTTCTATATAAATCCGCGGACGCAGAAAAGGTCTATACATATCTTGCATCTTGAAAGTTAAAAAAAAAAAAGAGAAGAGAGAAGTTAGAATCAGAATTGGTAATTGAAGATCAAAGCGACGACGTCCAAACGCCGAAGCGCTGCTGTTTCCAGAAGTCGGCGTCCATTCTTCATTCAATTCAAGGCTTCATCCAATTCGGCATAAGTTTTTCATTTCCGCATCTTCATTTTCATTTCATTAATCTCTCATTCTTTATCATCACTTCATGCAACACACATCACAACATCATTCTTTTCAAAACCTATTTGATTAAGGGGTTTCAAAAGCCATTAAACAAGTAAGTTTGCTGTTTAGTTTCATGTTTAAAACCATGATTAGAATAGATACTGTTTCTACTTAAAGTTCTCATCATTGTTTCTTCATTTCTCTTTCTATTTTTCTTAACGGAGCAAGAAGGAGAATCAAAAGGAGTAAATCAAGCACAAAGTTACAAGAATCTCTGGACGATCCTCAACCTCAATTTCAAATTCAACAGTAAGAACAAAGAACGAGAAGGGCTCTCTTTCTTCAGCCGGCTGAAGGAGGGGAATCAAGGACTCAATATCTTCCGCGTTTAAACAGGTAGGCGATCAAAAACTTCTTATGAAACTTTTAAGTCAAAAGTTTCTGGCGATCACTTCACGTAGTTTCTGTTTTTAATAGGTTTATTTTGCACCTAAACAACATAGATTTTTCATGTTAATCACAGTCATTCTAAGCACTCACACTTAGGAAGCTTCAGTTTGATTCAAAATAATCTTTAAAATCATAACTTGCTTCCTTAACATTCCAAAAGCTTTAAAGGTGTATCATATACATCTTTACCTCAATCACATTAAGAAAACATTTTTAATATCCAACTGTCATCATCTCATTATAATGATAGGCAGTATTGGCAAGTAGAGTTCTAATAAACTTATCAATCTCAAAGTTGTAATGACAGAGAACACCATTATCATAGATTTTAGATCACAATCTATTTTTGAGCTCCTCTCATATTGTTAAATCAGATATGTCAAACATATCCTTCTAGTCACTGAGAGAATCTCAAAAATCTATGAAGCTCTCTGATGTGTGTTATGAGTGGTTCCAAACAACTAAAGATTATCTAATAATCTTATGTTAACTTGTGAATTTAGAACATCTTCTAGTTTTATCAGCTCCCACTGTCTTCTCTGAGGACATATTCCTCTTCATAGAAGACAACTTTCATGACGATAATTATTTCATTATCGCCTGGCCAATAAATGTAATGCCCAAACTCTTTAGACATTTTACAAATTCACATCACGGTATAACTTGACTTTAAAATCAGATTTGTTCATAATTCACATCTCATATAAATTATTTGATTTTCATATCCTATATGGACACACACTGACTTATTTGGACCCATATGTAAAGTATGGACATCTAATATTCATACTCATGTTCACAAGGATAAGAATTAGGCAAATCTTATTATATGTATTGCACCATATCTTAATAAGGTGCAATTCCTCATTCTATCATATTACTATGATGTACAATGAGGATCTATCGAGTGAGGATACAATTATCCTTTTAATGATTTGTGCGAATCATACACATAAGTATTAATTTCTTCGATCAAATCAAAGAATTCTAATACTTCATTTTGATCTTATACTTTAATCTCTCAGATGCACTCGACTTGTACTTCAACAAGTACATATAGTCTAATCATTCCAAGAGTAAATTATAAGGCAAGTCAATGAGAGTGATTATCTTTGACCTTAAGAGGATATTGAGCTGTTTACATCAATATGTATTAGCACCAATAATTTCTTATCGTACATCATTGTGTACAATACCATAGATAATCATGATTCACACAGTTCATCTTTATAGGAGATTAGTGAACATTCATCACATAAAATGTCACATAAAGAATCTAAATATATTGATTAATTTGAACAACTATTGTTCTTTCTCAATTAATGTTATTTTTGATATCTTATGCTACTAAATAACAATTATTCAGTTTCATATTTGAATCCTATAGATATATAAAAATTTACTGTCAGACAGTAACCTATGAATATCATGAACAATTGTTGAGTCTAACTCAACACTTACATTTTCTCGATTTCCTTTTACTTGTCTAAGTCTATACACTATCGCAACTCTGAGAATCATTTCTAATATCTCATATTGGATACGCCAATTCTCCAATAGACATGCAAAAGTTGATAATAAGAATATATGAGACTTCTTTCAAGTTTCATATCCATTTTGCATTTATCAATATCCTTATATTGGTCGTAGTGGGAGAATTGCTACTTCTTTATCTCAGCTAACCTTCCATTTGAGGTGTGGGTTCGATCATTTAAAATCTTATCACTTGTCTTTCTCAAAGGCACATCATA
This sequence comes from Zantedeschia hybrid cultivar, assembly GCA_030544215.1. NCBI lineage: Eukaryota > Viridiplantae > Streptophyta > Magnoliopsida > Alismatales > Araceae > Zantedeschia > Zantedeschia hybrid cultivar. Next base: position 63,237,732 of record JARZZO010000008.1, on the reverse strand, counting down.
AATATCTCTTCATCTTGGTCTATCCAAATATGAGATTTCATGACAATCATTGTCTTTCAAAAAAGCATACCATGAGTACCTCTTCACCTTGGTCTATCCAAGTAAGAGGATTCATGATATCTGATTAGGATAGTGACTTTCACTTAGCCCTGAAGACATTCTTCAGAGTTTTCTACTCAATCTGAATATGAGAAGTATTGACATCCAATATGCCAAAATCTCGAATAGACGACATTTTAGTGAACGAAGGAAATATCGTGATTTAAGCATATAGTTCTTATAATTCAATTATGGTCTTTTATCTTGAATTATTTTTCAATATTTTTCGACGGACTGTATAACCTTCAGGTATACAGAACGGAAGACTCAGACAGTCTCTTAGTGAGGATCAGAATCTCTAAGAATCATAGTATGACCTCGGGTAAACACATAGTATCATACCCTTATCTTAGAGCAACCATCTCATGGTAATTGCAACTCCTTACAATATCCGATCTTATTTCGGTTCCCAGGTCTTTAATGGTCCCAGGTAAACACAGTAAACCATTATCCCTGGTCTAAGTTTTACCATCATCTCTGGTCTAAGCTTTACCATCAATACGTGACAGAGTAAAGTAAGAATGTAACTTCTGGATAAACGCAAAGATAGCTACACCGTTCCTCTATTCCAATCTCAAGGCATCAAGATACCATAGTTAATAGTCCTTTCATCAGATGGTGGCAGATCTCGGATAAATACATAGAAATTGCCATCACTAAATCAAGTTCTAAGAACCATATTGATAGAGAGCCACGTGGTGCATTCTCAATGACTCGCGCTCCGGTGTAGACTTTATGTTGAAGGTTTTGTTTATGTTAAGTTGGTCTCATCTTAGGTGATAGTTTATAAATATATTGTATATATTTAATCATACCTAGATATTAGCAATCGATTCATAATAAAAAACTAAAAGGCATGTATCAACCATACATGTTCATTATGTGGTTATGGATAGCACGATGATTAACTGGAGCCATATAATTAATCACCACAACAATATAACAATTATATAATCTAAACATGCAAACACATAGCCACTGGTGATCTCATCTTCTGTCGCCTTCTTGGTTGCATTTGTGGATCATCCTCGCCTCTCTTCGGCCGGCGCGATCAATTACAAATATAAAACAGAATTTGAAACATTTTCAAATACAAATTAATTGTAAGAAAAAGCTTTATGGCCGAGTACAATAACAGAAGGAGATAGAATTACAATGGAATGAGAGAGAGGGAGGCACGCATGCCTCATTAATTAACATTTAATTAACCTATATAACACATTCCAAGATAATCCACACAAATCACATACCATCACATGATATGAAAGAAATAAAGTGCATGTCCATGACCACTGCAAATTTTAACCAACCACTCATAATAAAAACACATCATATGAAGGCTAAAATTTTGAAAAGTAATAATTTTTGTTTTCTTAAAACCTAGGTACTAATCAAAATTGGATAATTTGAATTTTTCGAAATCTCATTTTCTATCATGCATTTAAAGCTAATTTAAAGCATTAAACACATCAACATATGCAAACAAAGCTAAAATTAAAATTCTAAAATATTCCATGCCTAATTTAGAACAATTCTAAATTAATTAGTCTAATTCTTAGATTAATTTTAAATCACATGAATAACTATTATTAATGCGAAATAATCTAACATTTAGATATAATTAAAAATTCATAAATAACACTTATAAAATAATTTCTAATTCCTATTTTAATTGATTAACAACTCCTTGTTAATAAACCCCTTTTATTAAATAATATTTTCAATAACATTTATTAAGAAATATTAATCATAATATTTCTAAATTATAATAGTTTAACATCTTAGACTTAATTTAATCTTTTAATAACTTTTATAAAAGATCAAATTCCAAGTAGATTATCAATAATAACTATAATTGAGAGATCCTTGAGAAATATAAATCTCAATAACTATTATTGAGAGTTTGAAAATAAATAAATAATTCCTTAATAATTGTTATTAAGGGTTAATTCTCAAGAATTAATAAACATATTAAAAATAGTCAAATAAACACTTAATAATTATTATTAAGTGTCCCTCAATTATAAAAATAATTTCCTAACAACGATTGCTAAGAAATTGATACATTAATCTAATCACTTAAATAATTAACATCATTTGTTAATTGATTTTAAAGTCACAACTTAATCAAATTAACAACACTTGTTAATTATAATTTAAGATCAGAATCTTAAATTTTAACCCCTTTAATTACTTTAATTAAAGGTAAATCAACAAATTATGTTAATTTTATTTAAGATCACATCTTAAAATTAAACCCCTCTTTTATTAAGATCATACCTTAATTAATCAGTAAAAACACTGGTTAATTAATAAATTAAGATCGTATCTTAATAAATTAATCCTCCACTAAAGATCACATCTTTAATATTAACCCACTTTTAAAATCATATCTTAAAACAACCTTTTATTTACTAAAATATTATAAATTAAAGTTTAAAACAAGTTTTAAACTAAACTATTCTTAATTTTAATTTTTCAGTTAATAGGGTGGGATTAATGGGCCGGGTTAAGGGGGTTAAATGGGCCTGGCTTATAGGGCCTTGGGCCTCGGGCCAGGGCTCGTACCCGGCTAGGCGCCCAGCCTAGCCCTGGACCCAGGCCCACGTGGTTGAACCAGGTCTGGGAGAATGGACAAGGCTTAGTCCCCCCCGGTTGGGCCGGGTTCAAGCTCTCGATTGGCCCAGTTCAGGCCGTCGGGACCGAGCCCAGCATGCATGTTTCGCCCGGCCTCCTAGCACGTGGGCTAGGGTTTGCTGCAGCTGCCGTCGGGCAGTACAACCCTTCCCCAGCCGTCTTCTCCAACGCCGGCAAGGGAACCAGGGTGGCGGAGGTCCTCCTCGGCGCCTGCAAGGGGGCCGGCGAGGCCGGCGTCGTCGGAGGCCCTCATTGCTGGCGATGAGGGCTGATTTTGGGATCCGAAGACACCCCCTTTCACCTCTTGCTGCACATCCATCACATGGAGAGGAAGAAGGAAAGGTTGAGGCCAGTGCCGCCGCCACCTACGGCTCAATTAGTGCCAGCAGTGGCCGGCAGCAACCTCCATAGACACTGGTGAAGCTAATGTCGCCGGCAGTGGCTTTGATACACACCCCAAAACGCAAAGGCAACAAAGAAATATTTTTCAGAAATATTTTTCCTTTCAATGCGTTCAAAAATAGAAAACAATTTTTCTAAATTAGCCGATTCATCCAATGAATCAAAAAATAGTTTTTCACATAGATCGAATCTATAGCATGGAATTATTCTTAGAAAATTAATCTCATCGTCTCGAAACGGATTATAGCGGAACCTGGCTTTAATACCACTGTTGGGATCCGGGCGAGACGTGAAGAACGCAGCAGAAACGATGAAATTTTTTTTTATCCCGTCCAATGACCTCTGATCCGATTCGGAATGAAAACTAAAACCGAAAAACTAACGAGAAGTAATCCGATTATCGTGCGTAGATTCGAATCCGCTTCCATCTCGGTGTACCGTCGAGGCGATGCCGCGAGCCGCACAAGAGTCCGGCTTCCAGTGGTATCCACGCGATCCTACGCGGTGGTTCGTCCTCGCTCCCTCGTCCATATCAGCTCGCTCGCTGAAGATCCGTCGCCGCAACGATTGCTGAAAACCCGTGGATGAGAATTCCCGACTTTCGGGAATCACGCGCGGCGGAGACGGAGATTATCTCGGCACCTCGAACGTGGTGCCAGAGAAAGAGGAGAGAGAAAGGGGGGCGGCCAGCATGGGGAAAACATGGAGCTTGGCCCAGGGTTTCTCAATAGCGCGTATATATATTAAGTTGGCGCGACTTTTCACAAAAGTCCCCGAGTTAATTTAAATCCCACTAAAACACCACCGACTGAGAATCTTATTACGTGTGACCCTCTAGGCCCATTTACCAGTCCGGTTTTCAGCCCATTAAGTCCAATAACTAGTTATTGACTTATTGTAATTAATCAATATCTAGATATAAATTCGGTCGGACTTCTGATCAAGTTGGGTGCCAAGCAACACCGCATGATTCTGGAAGGTAATGGGGTTCAACAACCCACTCATGGAACCTGTCCGTCCACAGTTACCGCGTGGCTATAATCCTTCGTTCGCACAATGCTCTCGAGTTAACCTAGGGTATGGTCAACTCGCTTGAATCAGACTCCACTGTACAATATCGGAAAACATCTTTTCTGATACTGTTTCTGCTCTGGCCAGAGACTCCTGCGGAACTATTCTAGAGCATTCTCTCTCCAGTTACCTGAGAGCGAACGATCCTTTCAATCACCTTCAAAGGTCTTCCGCTAGACCCTGTAGACACGCTAATTTTGACATCATTTTAAGTAAATTTCATATCATATAATAATGCCTCAAAATAGTCTGATATTTAATCATTAGTTAATTTTTATTAATCTTTCTGAATTAATTATCTTTAAGGTTCACTTGAAGATATCCTTGGAATTCTATCCTTTCTTGGACTCTTTATCTAACATTTCTTGTTTTCTTTTAAAGATCCATCATGGCTGCAGTACGTCCACATTGGCTGGCAATCGCTCTCCATGATGAAACCTGCAGTGTCTATGACTTGGGGTACTTCTCAATCCGTGGAGGTTGATCGACCTTATTTTATTTCCTTGTCTATTTCATCCAGACATGATTGATTCCATCGATATTATTGAGTTATCTTCATTGATGATTTTGAGAAAAATTCCAATCATGTGATGTTGAGAGTGTGTCTTATCACACCCTGGCATCACCTTTTCAATACATTCCATTTCATTTCACTCCCTTGCAAAGACGATGCCAAGGTGAAGCAGCTGTAGACACGCTAATTTTGACATCATTTTAAGTAAATTTTATATCATATAATAATGCCTCAAAATGGTCTGATATTTAATCATTGGTTAATTTTTATTAATCTTTCTGAATTAATTATTTAAATGACATCAGTTAGACAGACATAATTTAAATTCATTAAATAAATTAATTTTAATTCAGATTTTAATCAAATATGAAAAGATTCTAAAAGACGTCGACCTGTGGAGACGCTATTTAGAGTTTAATTCTTATTTTGATTATTAATCTGATTTTTAATTAATTTGTTAATAAACTAAAAGACGTCTTCCATGCACGACGCCATTTAAGTTTCCTAAGCTGATTCTGTCTCTTTTTCCTGATGTTTATTCTTATCTTAATTAGTCTAAAGGACGTCTCCCATGGGCGACGCGTTTTAGATAATTACAGATAATAATGAATTAATCTGTGTTTATCTGTTTCTTGATTGGATAAACTTCAAAATCCTTCATGTTAATCTAATCATAACCGCGGATGCGTGAACTTAAACCTATAAATACCCAACTCCTTGGTCATTCAAAAGTTAGTGATGATAGCGATAATTGAGTGAAATTTGAGCAAAGAATCTTGGCAACGACATCCAAACACTGAAGGATCGAAGTGCTGCTACTTCCAGGAGTCTACATCCTTTCTTCATCTATTTTTCGTCCTTTCAAGATCCATTCAAGACCAAGGCTTTCCAGGGGCCATCCAACTTAGTTCTTAATTAATTTCTGCATCTTTCTCATATTTTTGTCACATTAGCATCATATTTTCATCACATCATTCCATGCAACACACACTCACTAGCACAATTTCAAAGCTATTTGTTTAAGAGGTTTAAATGACCATTAAACAAGTGAGTTCTTTGTTCAAGTTGCATGATTAAAATTTCTACTGGAATAGATACTATATCTATTTGAGTTCTTATTTTTTCCCTCTCTCTTTCTTTCCACTTTGTTGCAAGGTACAAAAGGAGATAAAGAGGAGAGAATCATCAACAACAAGGAAAAGGAATCTGGATGATCCTCAAAGTCCGATAAGCATTCAAAGCAAGAACAAAGTCAAAAGGTTCTCTTTCTTCATCTGGCTGAAGGAGGGGAATCAAGGACTTCAACATCTCCCAATTCCAAAACAGGTAGACGATCAATCTTTTCTTTTGGAACTTTTTAGTTAAAAGTTTATAGTGGTCACATTCACTTAGTTTTTAATAGATTTATTTGTCACTTAATCAACATAAATTTTCATGATAATCATACCCCTAATTTGAGCACTCACAGACCCGATCCTTGACTATTAGAGATCCCGTGGATAGGGATTCGTAGGTCAAGGTCAAAGTCCAGAAGTCCACCGACAAGGTGTCTTTAGTGTCTCAAGTCCAAGGATCAACCACGCCACTGTGACGATGAATCAAGCCGATTGGCAGTCAGGTAAATTACCATTCGGCGATTCATGTCGGATCAGTTCAGTGAACTCATTCCTCAATGAGCACCTACATGTTTACCATTGTGTCTCTACACAAGTAACTAACAAGATCAGTCACCCTCATCATATGAGTTGGAATAACTTGTACTAGTCTTACCGGATGTTTGATGTCCTTCTCAAACATCCTACGACTAGGAACAATTGAGAATATGTGTTTATAAGTCATCAGTCTCATTATTATGATCTCATCATAATTTGATGATTATTGCACACATTCATGGACTTCATTATGCGCAATAATAAATATGTCAATCTACATAATGAATTTAATGACATTGATTAGTGAACCAAATTGAAATAGGTGCCTAATGATTGGCTTAGAGGACACCTATATCCATCATTCCGATCAAGTTGGGTGCCAAGCAACCCCGCATGATCCCGAAAGGTAATGGGATTCAACAACCTATTCATGGAACATGTCCGTCCACAGCTACCGCGTAACTGTAATCCTTCGTTCGCACAATGCTCTCGAGTTAACCTTGGATATGGTCAACTATCAAACTCTAGATGGTCAACTCACTTGAATCAGACTCCACTGTACAATATCCGAAAATATATTTTCTGATATTGTATCTGCTCTAGTCAGAGACTCATGCGGATCTATTATGGAGCATTCTCTCTCCAATTACTTGAGAGCGAATGATCCTATATTGAACAGACAATTACCTTCGAAGGTCTTCTACTAGAACCGATCCTTAACTATTAGAAATCCCGTGGATAGGTATTCGTATGCCAAGGTCAAAGCCCAGAAGTCCACCAACAAGATGTATTTGGTGTCTCAAGTCCAAGGACCAACCACGCCACTGTGATGATGAATCAAGCCGGTTGACGGTCAGGTAAATTACCATTCGGCGATTCATGTCGGATCAGTTCAGTGAACTCATTCCCAATGAGCACCTACAGGTTTACCATTGTGTCTCCACACAAGTAACTAACGAGATCAATCACCCTCATCATATGAGCTGGAATAACTTGTACTAGTCTTATCGGATGTTTGATGTCCTTTTCAAACATCCTACGACTAGGAACAATTGAGAATATGTGTTTATAAGTCATCAGTCTCATTATTATGATCTCATCATAATCTGATGACTATTGCACACATTCATGGACTTCATTATGCGCAATAATAAATATGCCAATCTACATAATCTGATGACTATTGCACACATTCCCAATGAGCACTTACATGTTCATCATTGTGTCTCCACACAAGTGATTAACGAGATCAGTCACTCTCATCATATGAGCTGGAATGACCTATACTAGTCTTACCGGATGTTTGATGTCCTTCTCAAACGTGCTTCGACTAGAAATAATTAAGAATATGTGTTTAGAAATCATCAGTCTCATTATTATGATCTCATCATAATCCGATGACTATTGCACACATTCAAAGACTTCATTATGCGTACATATAGATAAACCAATCTACATAATGAATTATTTGCCATACAATAATGAATCAGATTGTGATAGGTGCCTGATGATTGGTTTAGAGGACACCTATATCCATCAGTTTCTTGGCCATGTTATTTCTAAGAATGGTGTTACAGTTAATCTAGTGAAGGTGTAGGCTATTTTTAATTGGGAGGTCCTTAAGACTCCCACTAAGATGCAAAGTTTTCTGGCAATGATGGTTATTATAGGAGATTTCTTGAGGGATTTGCTACTCTGGCAACCCCTCTGACGAGATTGACCTAAAAGGGAATGAAGTTTATGTGGTCAGATGAGTGTAAGAAGAGCTTTCAAGGGTTGAAGACCCGTTTGACCACTGCTCCAGTCCTACCTTTGCCTAGTGATGCTTCCAAGTAGGGATTGAGCTGTGTTCTGATGCAATATAAGAGAATGATTACTTATGTTTCTAAACAGTTGAAGGATCACAAAGTGAACTACCTGACTCATGATTTGGATCTTGTAGCAGCTGTGCATATCTTGAAGATTTGGAGACACTATCTGTATGAGGTGGAGTTCCAAGTGTTTATTGATGATCAAAGTTTGAAGTATATCTTTTTCCAAAAGGAACTGAACTTGAGATAGAGGAGATGGATTGAGTTTTTCAAGGACTATGACTTTAACTTGAGTTATCACCTAGGCAAGACCATGTGTTGGCTGATGCCTTAAGCAAGAAGAGGCTGATGATGCTACAAGATTAGAAGATGATTAATGAGGTTACTGTTTCTTTGTCCTAGTTGTCTATCAGATTAGCTGTGGTCGAGCAAGTTATTGTGACCTAGAAAGATGATAAGTAGGTGTAGAGTTTTTCAGATATGCCTGGTTTTAGCATAGATGAGCATGGAGTGGTCTGTTTTCAGAGCAAGATTTATATGCCCAATGATTCAGGGTTAAAGAAGTAGCTTTTATGACTGAGGCTCAATGGTCTAAGTTTACAGTGACTCGGACAACACCAAGATGTTTCAGGATATGAATAGGACTTTCTAGTGTCATGACATGAAGAAAGATATTGTTGAATTTGTTTCTAGATATTCGATTTGTCAGTAGGTTAAAGTAGAGCATCAGAGACCTTCTAGTTTGATATAGAGGATTGAGATCCTTGAGTGAAAGTGGGAGCATACTGCTATGAACTTTGTGGTTGGTTTGCCTCAGTTTATGAGAGGTAATATTGCTATGTGGGCGACTATGGACAGATTCACAAAGTCAGCACGCTTCTTGACTATGAAGGTGAAACAGTCAGTTGAAAGTTTAACCAAATTGTACATAGACAGTATTGTGAGGTTTCATGGTGTTCCTAAGTTTATTATATCTGATTCGAGTTTCATATTCACATCCCGTGTTTGGAAAGATCTTCACGTATTATCGAGAATGCGATTGAAGTTCAATATAGCTTTTCATCCCCAGACAAATGGACACTCAAAGAGGGCCATCTAGACTTTAAAGAATATGTTGAGAGCTTATAGTCTAGATTAGAAAGAAAACTGGGATAGGAATTTGCCATTGGTTGAATTTGCATACAATAACAGTTTTGATGCAGGCATTAGTATGACACCTTTAGAGGCTCTGTATGGCAGGCCTTGTAGGTTTCCTTTGTGTTGGGAAGAGTTTGTGAGAGACAGCTGATTGGACCAGAGTTAGTGCAGTCTAGTTCAAAGAAGATCCAGTTGATCAGGTAAAGATTGTTGACAGCTCAGGAGCAGGCAAAAGAATTATACATACAAAAGAAGAAAGGATTTAGCTTTTGAAGTGGGTGATCATGTGTTCTTGAAGGTTTTCCCATCTAAGGGAGTAGTTAGATTTAGATAGCGTGGCAAGTTTAATCCAAGATTTATAAGACCTTTTGAGATTCTATAGAGAGTTGGAGAGGTGGCATATAGATTGACTTTCCCCCTTCTTTGGATGGTGTTCCTGATGTGTTCTATATTTCTATGATGAGGAAATATGTGCCATATTTGTCCCATGTTATTGTTCATATCCGTTTGCAGATTCAACTGAATTTTAGTTATGAGGAGAAGTCTATTCAGATATTGGATTCCAAGATGAAAGAGCTCAGAAATAAGAAGACCCTTTTAGTAAAAGTGTTGCAGAGGAATTATTCTATAGAAGAGGCTACATGGGAGTTGGAGTTAGGGATGAGGAGGAAGCACCCTGACTTATTTGATAAGGAGTTATTGAGTTATTTGAGTTATTTTTGAAATTCGAGGACGGATTTTCTTTAAGGGGGAGATGGTGTAATATCGGACCCATTAGTAGCCCATTAAAGGCCATTACAGGCCATTCAAAGAATCCCTCTTGGATCTCTGAAAGGCATCCATCTCTGGTGATGCAAATCAGAGGATTAATGTTCTAGTTCGGAAGCCCATTAAAATTCTAATATACGTCCAGTCGCAGTGATGCTATTCAGCCCAATAACACAATTCGTATAGAACTCATGTATTTCCTTCATTAAAGTGTTTCCCTTCATTTAGAACTCGACTCTAGTAATCTATTTATAATCCCCCTTTGTCCTAAAACCCCTCTAGTGCATCCATAAACCCTAGAGAGAGAGTTAGAGAGAGGTTTAGAACGGCTTAGAGGGAGTTTTCGGTGCCATTTTGTGTGCTCCTTGGAGGACTTCGTGGGGAAGGTCTCCGGGTGGTGGTGTGCATGCTTGGAGTAGTTCTCTACTTTGCTTAAGCAAACTTCTTCAAGTTCTTGATCGTGGTGTTGAGACAAGTGATGGTTAATTCCTCTTTTCATAACTATTTTTATATATAAAAACTTATTTCAAGCTATTTTATTGTGTCCTGTATGTAGTAAGATGGATGACAGATTTAAAAGAAGATTTAGATGCGTTAGAACTTGTATAGATTCGTAGTTACGATGAATCATGTGGATCCATGTGAAATTCTTGGAAATCTAGCTGTTCTCTGCACTGATAGATGTCTTTTGTCCCATACGTCATTCAATGATTAGCATCCACCTTATCAGACGCGATTTAAGTCTGTTAATCATAAGCTTGCACTCCCTCTGTTTATTATGTTAATCGATTGATTAATTGGCTGCTATTTCTTTAAAGCACTTGGTGGTGCCTCACGTCGATCGCTGGGGTCAAGAAGGTGCCCTTCGTTACGTCGAGGAATTTAAAAGCACCAAGCCCCATAATTTTTATAAAATGGAGGGCTCCATCAATTCAGGTAGGCGTTTGGGCTTGGCCGAAAGCAATGCTAATCCAGAAGGTCTTTAAAATATGGATTGTGAGGAAAATTAAGGAACAGGTAATTGATTAATAAAAGTGTTAAAATTCGGTTTGAGCAGTTTGGGTTGATTTTTGCGGTTTGAGGTCCTTGAGAACCAAACCAAATTGAATCACTTTCTAAACCTTCGATCAAATTGAAATTTCGGGTTAGTTCGGTCGGTTTAAACCAAACGGTGAACACTACTAACTAGCATTTAGTCCTTCGGCAACTCTCATCCACCCAGTTCAACTCTTCTTCAACCAACTAAGAAAGAAATGATCTCTTTCATTTGCCCGTTACTACTCGCAGTGTCCTCTTCATACCCCTGGTGCCTTCTTCTAAATATGGTTTGCCATATCGGATCGACTCGTGTTGGCTCGAGTGACTCATACCATATTAGGATGAATATGAGTCGGTGCGACTCGACCGGGTCTGTACGATTTAGAAGAACTTTTTCATGCGACTCGTGCGAGTCGGCACGAGTCGACCCGACTTGTACCGAATCATACCAATGGAGCCCTTTGGTACCTACACTGCCTCTTAGAGCCTA